>QXEO01000103.1:0-600000 GCA_007115705.1 Dactylis glomerata
AAAAAATCAAAAAATGGAAAAACAATGCATGGAGTCATGGTGAGTGATGCATCACCTAGGAAAAATACCAAACATGGCATCCCAAGGGTTCACAGGTGGACTCTTTCACAGAGAGGTGCTTCCAGGCAGGAGTTCTCTTGGTCTTCCTTGCCAGGTGACCATGGTTTGTGAAAGTTCCACAGCAAACTGTGGAACGATGGTCCCATTTTTGGTGAAAATGTGCATCTTTGCATTCCCAACAACTTTTGCAACTAGTGTTTTTTCAGTTTCCACATAAAAATGCATTTCCCATTTTTAAGGTCGCCGGAGGGGTCAAAACAGGTGCTTTTTTGTGAAGGGGCCACCAAGGGCAGTGTGCAAAACATCACCACTCTAATTTTCATGGGTGGGAGACCTACTAGGGGTGCCACATCTAGGAGGTTAGGATTTATCTCGGCCTGCTGCCATATAATGAATATTTTTTGCCCTAAATCCATTTTAATCCAATTTTGCACTGGGGCTACAAGAAATTCACACCATAAAAATAGGGGAAAATTACAGGGAGGTCCCCTGGGGGTGTGGGACCGTAGAACCAAGACCAAACCATGGTTCCCACCCCACCTGGCAGACATCGATTGCACCGCGAGTTTGACCTAGATCTCGAAGGGAGGGCCTAGGGAATACAGAAAAAATCAAAAAAAATGGAAAAACAATGCATGGAGTCATGGTGAGTGATGCATCACCTAGGAAAAATACCAAACATGGCATCCCAAGGGTTCACAGGTGGACTCTTTCACAGAGAGGTGCTTCCAGGCAGGAGTTCTCTTGGTCTTCCTTGCCAGGTGACCATGGTTTGTGAAAGTTCCACAGCAAACTGTGGAACCATGGTCCCATTTTTGGTGGAGATGTGCATCTTTGCATTCCCAACAACTTTTGCAACTAGTGTTTTTTTCAGTTTCCACATAAAAAATGCATTTCCCATTTTTCAGGTCGCCGGAGGGGTCAAAACAAGTGCTTTTTTGTGAAGGGGCCACCAAGGGCAGTGTGCAAAACATCACCACTCTAATTTTCATGGGTGGGAGACCTACCAGGGGTGCCACATCCAGGAGGTTAGGAATTATCTCGGCCTTCTGCCATATAATGAATATTTTTTGCCCTAAATCCATTTTAATCCAATTTTGCACTGGGGCTACAAGAAATTCACACCATAAAAATAGGGGAAAATTACAGGAAGGTCCCCTGGGGGTGTGGGACCATAGAACCAAGACCAAACCATGGTTCCCACCCCACCTGGCAGACATCGATGGCACCGCGAGTTTGACCTACATCTCGAAGGGGGGGGGCCTAGGGAATTCAGAAAAAATCAAAAAAATGGAAAAACAATGCATGGAGTGATGGTGAGTGATGCATCACCTAGGAAAAATACCAAACATGCCATCCCAAGGGTTCACAGGTGGACTCTTTCGCAGAGAGATGCTTCCAAGCAGGAGTTCTCTTGGTCTTCCTTGCCAGGTGACCATGGTTTGTGCAAGTTCCACAGCAAACTCTGGAACCATGGTCCCATTTTCGGTGGAGATGTGCATATTTGCATTCCCAACAACTTTTGCAACTAGTGTTTTTTCAGTTTCCACATAAAAAATGCATTTCCCATTTTTCAGGGAGCCGGAGGGGTCAAAACAGTTGCTTTTTTGTGAAGGGGCCACCAAGGGCAGTGTGCAAAACATCACCACTCTAATTTTCATGGGTGGGGGACCTACCAGGGGTGCCACATCCAGGAGGTTAGGAATTATCTCGGCCTGCTGCCATATAATGAATATTTTTTGCCCTAAATCCATTTTAATCCAATTTTGCACTGGGGCTACAAGAAATGCACACCATAAAATAGGGGAAAAATACAGGGAGGTCCCCTGGGGGTGTGGGACCCTAGAACCAAGACCAAACCATGGTTCCCACCCCACCTGGCAGACATCGATGGCACCGCGAGTTTGACCTAGATCTCGAAGGGGGGCCTAGGGAATTCAGAAAAAATCAAAAAAATGGAAAAACAATGCATGAAGTCATGGTGAGCGATGCATCACCTAGGAAAAATACCAAACATGCCATCCCAAGGGTTCACAGGTGGACTCTTTTCACAGAGAGGTGCTTCCAGGGAGGAGTTCTCTTGGTCTTCCTTGCCAGGTGACCATGGTTTGTGCAAGTTCCATAGCAAACTCTGGAACCATGGTACCATTTTCAGTGGAGATGTGCATCTTTGCAATCCCAACAACTTTTGCAACTAGTGTTTTTTTAGTTTCTACATAAAAAATGCATTTCCCATTTTTCAGGTGGCCGGAGGGGTCAAAACAGGTGCTTTTTTTGAAGGGGCCACCAAGGGCAGTGTGCAGAACATCACCACTCTAATTTTCATGGGTGGGGGACGTACCAGGGGTGCCACATCCAGGAGGTTAGGAATTATCTCGGCCTTCTGCCATATAATGAATATTTTTTGCCCTAAATCCATTTAAATCCAATTTTGCACTGGGGCTACAAGAAATGCACACCAGAAAAATATGGGAAAAATACAGGGAGGTCCCCTGGGGGTGTAGGACCCTAGAACCAAGATCAAACCATGGTTCCCAGCCTACCTGGCAGACATCGATGGCACCGTGAGTTTGACCTAGATCTCGAAGGGGGGCCTAGGGAATTCAGAAAAAATCAAAAAAATGGAAAAACAATGCATGGAGTCATGGTGAGTGATGCATCATCTAAGAAAAATACCAAACATGCCATCCCAAGGGTTCACAGGTGGACTCTTTCACAGAGAGGTGCTTCCAGGCAGGAGTTCTCTTGGTCTTCCTTGCCAGATGACCATGGTTTGTGCAAGTTCCACAACAAACTGTGAAACTATGGTCCCATTTTTGGTGGAGATGTGCATATTTGCATTCCCAACAACTTTTGCAACTAGTGTTTTTTCAGTTTCCAGATAAAAAAGGCATTTCCCATTTTTCAGGTGGCCGGAGGGGTCAAAATAGGTGCTTTTTTGTGAAGGGGCCACCAAGGGCATTGTGCAAAACATCACCACTCTAATTTTCATGGGTGGGGGATTTACCAGGGGTGCCACATCCAGGAGGTTAGGAATTATCTCGGCCTTATGCCATATAATGTATATTTTTTTGCCCTAAATCCATTTTAATCCAATTTTGCACTGGGGCTACAAGAAATGCACGCCAGAAAAATAGGGGAAAAATACAGAGAGGTCCCCTGGGGTGTGGGACCCTAGAACCAAGACCAAACCATGGTTCCCATCCCACCTGGCAGACATCGATGGCACCGCGAGTTTGACCTAGATCTCGAAGGGGGGCCTAGGGAATTCAGAAAAAATCAAAAAAATGGAAAAACAATGCATGGAGTCATGGTGAGTGATGCTTCAGCTGGGAAAAATACCAAACATGCCATCCCAAGGGTTCATAGGTGGACTCTTTTACAAAGAGGTGCTTCCAGGCAGGAAGGCTCTTGGTCTTCCTTGCCAGATGACCATGCTTTGTGCAAGTTCCACAGCAAACTGTGGAACCATGGTCCCATTTTTGGTGGAGATGTGCATCTTTGCATTCCCAACAACTTTTCCAACTAGTGTTTTTTCAGTTTCCACATAAAAAATGCATTTCCCATTTTTTAGGTGACCGGAGGGGTCAAAACAGGTGCTTTTTTGTGAAGGGGACACCAAGGGCATTGTGCAAAACATCACCACTCTAATTTTCATGGGCGGGGGACCTACCAGGGTTGCCACATTTGGGAGGTTAGGAATTATCTCGGCCTTCTGCCATATAATGAATATTTTTTTGCCCTAAATCCATTTTAATCCAATTTTGCACTGGGGATACAAGAAATGCACACCAGAAAAATAGGGGGAAAATACAGGGAGGTCCCCTGGGGGTGTGGGACCCTAGAACCAAGACCAAACCATGGTTCCCACCCCACCTGGTAGACATCGATGGCACCGCGAGTTTGACCTAGATCTCGAAGGGGGGCCTGGGGAATTCAGAAAAAATCAAAAAATTGGAAAAGCAATGCATGGAGTCATGGTGAGTGATGCATCACCTAGGAAAAATACCAAACATGCCATCCCAAGGGTTCACAGGTGGACTCTTTCACACACAGGTGCTTCCAGGCAGGAGTTCTCTTGGTCTTCCTTGCCAGATGACCATGGTTTGTGCAAGTTCCACAGCAAACTGTGGAACCATGGTCCCATTTTTGGTGGAGATGTGCATCTTTGCATTTTCAACAACTTTTGCAACTAGTGTTTTTTCAGTTTCCACATAAAAAATGCATTTCCATTTTTCAGGTGGCCGGAGGGGTCAAAACATGTACTTTTTTGTGAAGGGGCCACCAAGGGCAGTGTGCAAAACATCACCACTGTAATTTTCATGGGTGGGGGACCTACCAAGGGTGCCACATCCAGGAGGTTAGGATTATCTCGGCCTGCTGCCATATAATGAATATTTTTTGCCCTAAATCCATTTTAATCCAATTTTGCACTAGGGCTACAAGAAATGCACACCAAAAAAAATAGGGGAAAAATACAGGGAGGTCCCCTGTGGGTGTGGGACCCTAGAACCAAGACCAAACCATGGTTCCCACCCCACCTGGCAGACATCGATGGCATCGCGAGTTTGACCTAGATCTCGAAGGGGGGCCTGGGGAATTCGGAAAAAATCAAAAAAAATGGAAAAACAATGCATGGAGTAATGGTGTGTGATTCTTCACCTAGGAAAAATACCAAACATGCCATCCCAAGGGTTCACAGGTGGACTCTTTCATAGAGAGGTGCTTCCAGACAGGAGTTCTCTTGGTCTTCCTTGCCAGATGACCATGCTTTGTGCAAGTTCCACAGCAAACTATGGAACCATGGTCCCATTTTTGGTGGAGATGTGCATCTTTACATTCCCAACAACTTTTGCAACTAGTGTTTCTTCAGTTTCCACATAAAAAATGCATTTCCCATTTTTCAGGTGGTCGGAGGTGTCAAAGCAGGTGCTTTTTTGTGAAGGGGCCACCAAGGGCAGTGTGCAAAACATCACCACTGAAATTTTCATGGGTGGGGGACCTACCAAGGGTGCCACATCCAGGAGGTTAGGAATTATCTCGGCCTTCTACAATATAATGAATATTTTTTGCCCTAAATCCATTTTAATCCAATTTTGCACTGGGGCTACAAGAAATGCACACCAGAAAAATAGGAGAAAAATACACGGAGGTCCCCTGGGGGTGTAGGACCCTAGAACGAAGACCAAACCATGGTTCCCACCCCACCTGGCAGACATCGATTGCACCGCGAGTTTGACCTAGATCTCGAAGGGGGGCCTAGGGAATTAAAAAAATTAAAAAAATGGAAAAAATAATGCATGGAGTCATGGTGAGTGATGCATCACCTTCGAAAAATACCAAACATGACATCCCAAGGGTTCACAGGTAGACTCTTTCACAGAGAGGTGCTTCCACGCAGGAGTTCTCTTGGTCTTCCTTGCCAGTTGGCCATGGTTTGTGCAAGTTCCACAGCAAACTGTGGAACCATGGTCCCATTTTCGGTAGATATGTGCATCTTTGCATTCCCAACAACTTTTGCAACTAGTGTTTTTTCAGTTTCCACAAAAAAAATGCATTTCCCAATTTTCAGGTGGCCGGAGGGGTCAAAACAAGTGCTTTTTTGTGAAGGGGCCACCAAGGGCAGTGTACAAAATATCACCACTCTAATTTTCATGGGTGGGGGACCTACCAGGGGTGCCACATCCAGGAGGTTAGGAATTATCTCGGCATGCTGCCATATAATGAATATTTTTTGCCCTAAATCCATTTTGATCCAATTTTGCACTAGGGCTACAAGAAATGCACACCAAAAAAATAGGGGAAAAATACAGGGAGGTCCCCTGTGGGTGTGGGACCCTAGAACCAAGACCAAACCATGGTTCCCACCCCACCTGGCAGACATCGATGTTACCGCAAATTTGACCTAGATCTCGAAGGGGGGCCTGGGGAATTTAGAAAAAAATCAAAAAAAATGGAAAAAAAATGCATGGAGTCATGGTGAGTAATGCTTCACCTAGGAAAAATACCAAACATGCCATCCCAAGGGTTCACAGGTGGACTCTTTCACACACAGGTGCTTCCAGGCAGGAGTTCTCTTGGTCTTCCTTGCCAGATGACCATGGTTTGTGCAAGTTCCACAGCAAACTGTGGAACCATGGTCCCATTTTTGGTGGAGATGTGCATCTTTGCATTTTCAACAACTTTTGCAACTAGTGTTTTTTCAGTTTCCACATAAAAAATGCATTTCCCATTTTTCAGGTGGCCAGAGGGGTCAAAACATGTGCTTTTTTGTGAAGGGGCCACCAAGGGCAGTGTGCAAAACATCACCACTCTAATTTTCATGGGTGGGGGACCTACCAAAGGTGCCACATCCAGGAGGTTAGGATTATCTCGGCCTGCTGCCATATAATGAATATTTTTTGCCCTAAATCCATTTTAATCCAATTTTGCACTAGGGCTACAAGAAATGCACACCAAAAAAATAGGGGAAAAATACAGGGAGGTCCCCTGTGGGTGTGGGACCCTAGAACCAAGACCAAACCATGGTTCCCACCCCACCTGGCAGACATCGATGGCATCGCGAGTTTGACCTAGATCTTGAAGGGGGGCCTGGGGAATTCGGAAAAAATCAAAAAAATGGAAAAACAATGCATGGAGTCATGGTGTGTGATTCTTCACCTAGGAAAAATACCAAACATGCCATCCCAAGGGTTCACAGGTGGACTGTTTCATAGAGAGGTGCTTCCAGGCAGGAGTTCTCTTGGTCTTCCTTGCCAGATGACCATGCTTTGTGCAAGTTCCACAGCAAACTATGGAACCATGGTCCCATTTTTGGTAGAGATGTGCATCTTTACATTCCCAACAACTTTTGCAACTAGTGTTTTTTCAGTTTCCACATAAAAAATGCATTTCCCATTTTTCAGGTGGTCGGAGGTGTCAAAGCAGGTGCTTTTTTGTGAAGGGGCCACCAAGGGCAGTGTGCAAAACATCACCACTCTAATTTTCATGGGTGGGGGACCTACCAAGGGTGCCACATCCAGGAGGTTAGGAATTATCTCGGCCTTCTGCAATATAATGAATATTTTTTGCCCTAAATCCATTTTAATCCAATTTTGCACTGGGGCTACAAGAAATGCACACCAGAAAAATAGGAGAAAAATACACGGAGGTCCCCTGGGGGTGTAGGACCCTAGAACGAAGACCAAACCATGGTTCCCACCCCACCTGGCAGACATCGATTGCACCGCGAGTTTGACCTAGATCTCGAAGGGGGGCCTAGGGAATTAAAAAAATCAAAAAAAAATGGAAAAAATAATGCA
This sequence comes from Dactylis glomerata, assembly GCA_007115705.1. Taxonomy (NCBI): domain Eukaryota; kingdom Viridiplantae; phylum Streptophyta; class Magnoliopsida; order Poales; family Poaceae; genus Dactylis; species Dactylis glomerata. Next base: position 7,362 of record QXEO01000103.1, read on the forward strand.
TGGAGTCATGGTGAGTGATGCATCACCTTGGAAAAATACCAAACATGACATCCCAAGGGTTCACAGGTAGACTCTTTCACAGAGAGGTGCTTCCACGCAGGAGTTCTCTTGGTCTTCCTTGCCAGTTGGCCATGGTTTGTGCAAGTTCCACAGCAAACTGTGGAACCATGGTGCCATTTTTGGTGGAGATGTGCATCTTTGCATTTCCAACAACTTTTGCAACTAGTGTTTTTTCAGTTTCCACATAAAAAATGCATTTCCCATTTTTCAGGTGGCCGGAGGGGTCAAAACATGTGCTTTTTTGTGAAGGGGCCACCAAGGGCAGTGTGCAAAACATCACCACTCTAATTTTCATGGGTGGGGGACCTACCAGGGGTGCCACATCCAGGAGGTTAGGATTATCTCGGCATGCTGCCATATAATGAATATTTTTTGCCCTAAATCAATTTTAATCCAATTTTGCACTAGGGCTACAAGAAATGCACACCAAAAAAATAGGGGAAAAATACAGGGAGGTCCCCTGTGGGTGTGGGACCCTAGAACCAAGACCAAACCATGGTTCCCACCCCACCTGGCAGACATCGATGGCATCGCGAGTTTGACCTAGATCTCGAAGGGGGGCCTGGGGAATTCGGAAAAAATCAAAAAAATGGAAAAACAATGCATGGAGTCATGGTGTGTGATTCTTCACCTAGGAAAAATACCAAACATGCCATCCCAAGGGTTCACAGGTGGACTCTTTCATAGAGAGGTGCTTCCAGGCAGGAGTTCTCTTGGTCTTCCTTGCCAGATGACCATGCTTTGTGCAAGTTCCACAGCAAACTATGGAACCATGGTCCCATTTTTGGTGGAGATGTGCATCTTTACATTCCCAACAACTTTTGCAACTAGTGTTTTTTCAGTTTCCACATAAAAAATGCATTTCCCATTTTTCAGGTGGTCGGAGGGGTCAAAACAGGTGCTTTTTTGTGAAGGGGCCACCAAGGGCAGTGTGCAAAATATCACCACTCTAATTTTCATGGGTGGGGGACCTACCAAGGGTGCCACATCCAGGAGGTTAGGAATTATCTCGGCCTTCTGCCATATAATGAATATTTTTTGCCCTAAATCCATTTTAATCCAATTTTGCACTGGGGCTACAAGAAATGCACACTAGAAAAATAGGAGAAAAATACACGGAGGTCCCCTGGGGATGTAGGACCCTAGAACGAAGACCAAACCATGGTTCCCACCCCACCTGGCAGACATCGATTGCACCGCGAGTTTGACCTAGATCTCGAAGGGGGGCCTAGGGAATTAAAAAAATCAAAAAAATGGAAAAAATAATGCATGGAGTCATGGTGAGTGATGCATCACCTTGGAAAAATACCAAACATGACATCCCAAGGGTTCACAGGTAGACTCTTTCACAGAGAGGTGCTTCCACGCAGGAGTTCTCTTAGTCTTCCTTGCCAGATGACCATGGTTTGTGCAAGTTCCACAACAAACTGTGGAACCATGGTCCCATTTTTGGTGGAGATGTGCATCTTTGCATTCCCAACAACTTTTGTAACTAGTGTTTTTTCAGTTTCCACATAAAAAATACATTTCCCATTTTTCAGGTGGCCGGAGGGGTCAAAACAGGTGCTTTTTTGTGAAGGGGCCACCAAGGGCAGTGTGCAAAACATCACCACTCTAATTTTCATGGGTGGGGGACCTACCAGGGGTGCCACATCTAGGAGGTTAGGAATTATCTCGGCCTTCTGCCATATAATGAATATTTTTTGCCCTAAATCCATTTTACTCCAATTTTGCACTGGGCTACAAGAAATGCACACCAGAAAAATAGGGGAAAAATACAGGGAGGTCCCCTGGGGGTGTGGGACCCTAGAACCAAGACCAAACTATGGTTCCCACCCCACCTGGCAGACATCAATGGCACCGCGAGTTTGACCTAGATCTCGAAGGGGGGCCTAGGGAATTCAGAAAAAATCAAAAAAAATGGAAAAAGTATGCATGGAGTCATGGTGAGTGATGCATCACCTAGGAAAAATACCAAACATGCCATCCCAAGGGTTCACAGGTGGACTCTTTCACAGAGTGGTGCTTCCAGGCAGGAAAAATCCTAAAAAATAGAAAAACACTGCATTTTCCATTTTTTTTCAGTGGACGGATGTGTCAAAACAGGTGTGTGGGTCCTTCAAATAGACTTTATTTAAAAAACATGCCGTGGATCCTCTAACTTCCACACCCTAACTTTTCTGACTTTGGGTCACTGACAGTAGGTCCCACGTGTGGTGGGCCCTACTTTCCAGTGACAGAAAGTCAGACCACGCTAAGTCAGAGGAGCCCGTTCCGGTTTGTGCCCCGTTGTTTTGTGCCTAGCACGTTACACTTTGTTACGTGTAACACAACGATCCTTTGACTTCGCGCATGTGGGCCTGCGCATGGCCGTTCATACTTGATTAATTTCATGCCTGGGAAATTGGAGAAGTCATTATGGCTTGATTAAGTGGCGGTTCCTGGCCTACAAAATGCGCAGCAGCCTCCCGAGCCAGCCAGTCAATCAACTATCCTTCTTCTTCTTCTTCTTCTTCATCTTCCTGTCATCGCCGCGGATGGGGAGGCTTCTGGGAGGTCGAGGACGCGGGGGTGGTCGTGGTAGCCGCGGTGGGCGTGGAGGAGGCCGCGGCGGCTGTCGTGCTGGGCGCGGGCGCGTGTCGGTCGTCGAGGAGGACATGGGTTGGTGGCTGAGCCACCGTCTCTTGACATGTCTGTTGACATGTCTAGGGATTCGTCACCCGAGCCCTCATCTGAGCCGTCATCTCAGAGACAGGCGTGATTCCTACCAGGGTTCGAGTTCACCCGGATCACGTTCGAGCGCCACAACTTGGAGCAGCTGCGGGTCGTCGAGGAGGACATGGGTCGTCGCGGTGACGGTGCCCAGGAGGCAAGGACACGGTGGTCAGCTGAAGCTGGTCCTTGACCGGGTAGCACTATTCTACAGAAATCCACTTCCTCTTCTTCCTCCTGCCTTCCTTGCCCCTCCCTCCATTCTACGACGAAGCCATGCCTCCCAAGAAGTGGACCCGACCGGCGTTGAAGACCGATGGGGTCAAGACTAGGGCGGCGGAGAGGAAGGAGTTAACCCGCCGGCAGGCAGATCTCCATGCAAGCAGCCTAATCAGTCAGGCCGAAGCCGTCCTCTCTTTCTGCGCACCAACGGACGAGGGGGACGTTGTCTCCCCCGGGTGGGTTAACAACGCCTTGATCTTCCGTTTGTTTGTTCTTTCCAACTTCGTAACCTATTTGATTTTTTAGGCCCCCAAAATCCACAGATAAGAAGCTGCCCATGAAGACCCTGGACCCGTCAATGGACTTCCTAATCAAGCCCGTTCCCTGGGTAAGCAAGGTAATCGCATGCCATCTAGTCTACTTCCTGATCAAGCCCGTTTACCATTGTTCATAACCTGCCTTTGGCAATGCGGCTAGGTGCTACGCATGTAGATCTGTATAGATTCAGTGTATAGATTCACTCATTGTTAACCGTATCTAGTTTACTTTGAAAACTATAAAAATAACTATATATTTGTGAACAGGCAGTATTAGCATTGATTTCTTTTATTGCATGCCCTAAACTCCGGTTCAGGAAGCGAAGGAGAAGATCGAGGCAGATGTGGCCGCACTGAATGTCAAGATACAGAGCCAACTGGTCGAGAAACATTCCCTCGAGCTGCACTATGCTAGCCTAGGCTCACATTTGGATCAGCAGAAGGAGAAATCCCGAACTTTGGCGCATGAGGTTGACTAGCTTACGGCTGCGAAAGGCTTGCTATTGGGGCATATGGACTACCTTATGAAGACGCAAGAGCAGATGAAAATGTTCCTGGAGAAGGATAGGTTGACCATCAAGGCGCTGGAGGAGGAAAATCTGAAGCTAAATCACCAAGGGCCTCAAAGAGCAGATCAAGCAGAGCGAGAGGACCGTGGTAGCCTATGAGGCCAGAGACAAGTCCAGAGATCTCTTGAAGATGATGACCGAGAGCACTCGCAAAGCAGCCGCTCTGCTCGAGGCTGTTAAGAAGGAGAATATCATGCTGAAAGCCAAGATCAATGAGTTCGAGCGCCTCCAGCAGGATCAGATTGCCTCCAAGTAAGAGGAGATACAATGTAGTCTGCGCGCTACGTTTCATCGTCCTGTATGTCTGAACTTTGAGTTAACTAGCCTGAATCTTATGTTATCTAGAACTAGTAGTGAAATGTTAACTGAACTATGATGTTGCGTTAATGCTCTCTGTTATATGGAAGCAATTGTTGTAGGTACGCTATTGCTTTTAGATAACTTGAAATGCTGAATTACATAGACATAACTTATTCATCTAAAATTTGTTTCAATCTATCTAACTTGTCCTTATTAACTATTGCTTGCTTCAAGAGATCTGCAATACATTTCTCCAGCCTTTTTTTTCTCCTCCTTCAGCTGGTTCCTCTGCTTTTCTGCCTTGAGCTTCAGAAAGATCTCAATATCTAGAAGATTTTTCGAAATGGATCCCACCTGCCTATCGGTCATTGTTTTCTGGAGTTCTTCGGCCATATTGTTGTTTATTTCTTCGAGCTACTTCTTATCCTGTAATAGCTTGTAACATTCATCAGCAGCAGCATAAGCATCACTAATTCTCCCAATACTTTCCGATTTATACAACTCCCATAACTTGACCAAACATTTCTTCAGTGGGTCAGGCCACTCCGGATCAATCCACTCCACTATTCCACACATTGGACTATCCTAATGATCAGCAGCATAGTATAACAAATATAAGAAACTATGAAATGAAGAGATAACAACGCTATTAAAACATTGATTTTGCAATATAAATAATCCAAATCTCCTTTGCGCATCCTATAAACCTTTTCCCTGTGTTAGTGCCTTCGAAGGCAACAAATTTCCTTAGTTTCAACCCATGGTCACATGGTGCCTCCCTCTCGATCGCCAAACCATCCCAATCTGGGTCGTAGATGGTCTGTGGCACCTAAAAAAAAACCTAAACCTAAATTCCTAACCCCATAAACCTTACCCCATAAACCAACACGTCAAACAAAAGGAACTCACATTGGTCCGGCAGTAGTCGAAATCGGAGAGAAGGCTGCCGCTGCCGTAGTTTGTATCGTCGCCATCATTAGAAGACGGCATGGTGAAGGAAGGAGAGAGGGGGGTAGAACTAGAGGAAGGAGAGAGGGGGGGGGTGGTGGTAGAGCCGGCGTGCGAGGTAGTGACTGAACGGTCAGTTTGAACATAAATATCTTGTTCTGCCTACTACCCATGCCTCCTACTACCCATGCCTCAGTGGAAATAAATAATTTATACGCTTTCAAAAGGAAAACAACACATAAGTTGGCAATTGAGTTTGGATAAATCAGGTAAATTATGCAGAACAATGACTGTCCCCTACTAGTTGGTATTTTTTGTAATATTTGATTTTTAGTTTTTAATATTTCAATTATGCATAGTTTTACTCTTCAAAATTTGAAATGTATTTTACAAATGTGAATCTACACAGTACAAGGCATGTAGATACACGACATGATTTGTTTGTAATATAATACAACAAGTGATGTAAATAACGCTTATTATTTCAGCAGTCAATATATTACAACATCTCAATATCCCAGAAATGAATTTATTACATTCTCTCAACATAGTTCTACAATAAAATTACAAATTGACACTAGTTTTCAGAAAAAGTTTGAGGTAGACAATATGAGATACAACATTTGCTAAGATACAACAGCTTATTGCACGGAGCAGCTACATCACACTCACAAACATTTACAGAGTGATGCAGAATGAAGGAGATGAATCAAATAGTGACTAGAATTGGGTTGCACTTCTCACTGTAACATATCATCACCTATGAAGCGGGAAGGTCAAAACTGCAAGATGACAGCTCCACAGCACTCTCATCATCTCCAACCATTTCTGAAATTGCAACAACAAAAAATACCTTTTTTACTCAATTTCTTCCTTCGGAAAACCTGCATGAGATCGTCATCTTTAACAATTTCGATGAAATCCCTCTTCTTAAAGTGCCACCAACGTAAACGTGCCTGCTGATTAGGGCCCCAAGGACATCTCTGCTTTAGCTGCTCAAGAATCTGGTCAACAGTAACTGTCTTGGGATATACCATTATTTCCATATGATCGTTCTGCACAGCAAATTCTTGGCCATCATCTAGTACTGCAGTATAAGGATCCACTTGCAAAGCAATTAGATACAGTTGTGAATGGTCAATAGCTGCTAGTTTATAAGCATCCATACCACTGGGAGCACCACCATCTGGATCAACACCTTTGGCACCTAACTGTACTTCTCGTGCATCAACATCATCAACCATAACAAAGAGATCCAACTGACGAGTATCCTTATACTTCTCCCAAATCTGCAACAGCTGATGGGAGTGCTCAAGTTGTTCGTACACCTGATTCATGTTCATCCACACAAACTTAGCCTTCTGTTTGGATCCCTAAGGAATCCTAGCATGAAGAATGTCAATAAGCTGCGAAACAGACATAATCTTACTGCAATTCACATTCATTTGTACAGACTGCGAAGCCACACACCTCTCCAAGCCATAATCTAATCTAGCAATGTACTGATGCACTCGGACATTTATTTTGTATGTGTTCTCTGAATCATCGCTGTCTCAAAAATATTGGGAAACAAAAGATACAAATTAGTTGCTTCTCTCTAATCATACCACAATTTGGGAAAACATAAGACAAAAAGTATATTTTCTGCTTTTGGATAAATTGGAGCCTTCAAATCTAAACATAATTTGAGATGACTTCCATAAGATAAAAAATCTGGGTTTGCATGTTGGTTGGTTTGATAGAGATTGAGGATTACTTGTATACAAAATAATACCACAATTTCGGAAAATATATGACAAAAATCAGTCAGTTTCTTCTCTACAATTATTCAGATACTGACAGTTACTCCTGCCGTTCCATAAAACATCATAGTGCTATCGGGATGTAAGAGAGGGATCTGAAATATTTACCTCTGCTTTCAGGCGCTCACACTGACAGTAGAAGGCCCAATTCCGTTCATCTTTGGGATTTGTTCTTTTCCGACAATCTGCAGGCGGCACCGCGCCAGCGATGCCGGAGGGCTACCGCTCTGATTGCTCTTGGTCGGCGGCGCCACTGCCGGGCCGGCTCTTCGCTTGGTCGGCGGCGCCACCGCCGTCGGGCAAGCTTTCCGCTTCTCGCTGCTCCCGGCTGCTCGCTTGTTGCAAGATCTCTGGCTGCTTTCCTGGCTAGCAGCTCCAACAATCGCCGCTCCTGGCGGCGATGGTGCCTCTCGTTTCCTGCTGGTAGACATACGCCGCCGCCGGAATTCGACACCGACCTAGGGGGGGTCTAGGGTTGGAAGGACAAGAAAGGGGATTTGTTCGTACTGAGAGTTGCAGGTGGAGTTGACATACTGTCAACTAACGAGGCAACATAACGGAGACTCCTGACAAGCAGGACCCACTGGCTCGGCACATAACGGAGAAATACTGACATGCGGGACCGCAATGGGCCCAAAACGGAAGAAATCACGGCAATATTTGGTTTGCCCTCATTTCGTTCAGAATAGGCCCTCTGAGGAATTACCTACCCAATTTTTTCAAATGGCGTCTATTACAAGCAACAAAGGTACCTGTGAGCCTGTGCCAAGGAACTCGGTGATCGCGAACAAAATCAAATCAGGCTGTCAGCTCGACATGGCATCTGCCGAATTTTCTCGCTTGGCCGACGGCGACTGGGACACAAAATGGCTGCGCGGTGGTCAGAGCGAGGCTGATTTGCCTTGGACGTACGCTGACTCATAGGATTAGTTAGACCAGACGGTTCGTCCACACATGCATGGGGTGCATAGCTCCAGAATGTGTATCGCCGTAGTCTGCTATACTAGCATCCATCATCCCATGTTCCATGGAAGTTCCACGCAGCTGCAGTCTGCACATGAACCGATAAATCGTGCGTGCTGATGCATATTTGGGTGTACTCCATTACAGGATAGCTCAACGGTGTGTTCATTGAGTACAAAATCGGTGTACCTAATTACTTCATCCGTCCCAAAATGTAAGGCGTTTAAATTTTAGTCAAAAGTCAACATATTTTAAGTTTGATCAAGTTTATATGAAAAAATATGAATATCTATAATATCAAATGAACATTTTGACAAACTATGCTTTCTGATGGATCTATTAATATTAATTTGGTATTGTAAATATTTATATTTTTACATATAAATTTGGTTAAACTTAAAATGTGTTGACTTTTGACTAAATATTAGACGCCTTACATTTTAGGATGGAGGGAGTATAACATAAACAAACAATTCCAAACTACTATCATCATGATATGATACTGGACCCTTAGCTTTCTATGCGAGTAATGATAGTCAAAACATTGATGCTAAGATCCCACTTATGAAAGATAGAATATATGATCAAATTATTTATGTTAAGCATATAAGTACTGCAGATATGTTTACATATAGGCTTACTAAGGTCTTGCTACCCCTTATCTTTAGTAATCATGGTGTTGTCGTCATGAGTATATCAAAATCCCATGATCGTGAAAAAAAAAGATCGCCGAATAAACGAACTCCCATTAAGTAAACAAAATTTCATCTCATGATAGACTAGAGGTAGATCAACAATATAAGTATAGTATTGTCTCCTAATCCCCTATTTTTATAGTTTCTAATGGGAGTGTCTTTGCAATCGACTGATTTTATTCGTCGTAAGTAATTTTTTCTTCCAATTATAAGATGATGTGTTGCTTGAGAGGAAAAATCACCCGAACACCTAGTGAAACCGTAAGAAGCTTTATAGGCGGGCTACTGGTTCAGTTTGCCACCTTTAATACGCAATAAACAAACAAATTGAAATGAGACAAAAATTTATTATGCACGGATCAAAATTGTAACGCTGTTTGCCCAAAACTACATGTTTAAAATCATATAAATACTAGTTTAATGAACTGTAACTTGGTAGATAAAGAATTTGTACAGAGAATAGAAGGAAATTTTGTCTACATGATTTCAGAGTAAAAATGTAAAATTACCGTGCTGTTTGCCCAAAATTGTATTCTCCAGATCATGTAACTACTCGTACAAAAATTACGGTTTCACTTACTCAAATTTACACGTTCCTTGTAATTATTGGTGTAAATAGGCTGTAATTTATGTTTGGTAAGGAATTGACATGAGAATGCAAGTGTTTCTAATCAATCTAACATGCACGTAATTGAGTAGAGAAAATTCCAAAAAACCACCACATATCAGTCTGATATACCATGGTCCGGCCTCCGACCTCCCCTGCTTTGGCCCTGCCCTCCCCTGCTCCGTGCCGCCGACCACCTCTGCTCCGCATGCCGCCGTCCTCCATCCCCGACCATCGGTGCGGCCCCTGCCTCTGCCTTCGGCTGGCCGGAGGTGTCCTTGTCTGGCCGACATCGACTTGTGTGGCTCGTCGGCGGCGTATAGATCCTGAGTGTGAGCTCCAGTGCGCGGGAAGGCGTGGGCGAGCTCTGGCCTTCCGTGGGAGGGCTCCGGCAAGCTTCGGCCAAACGGGGTCATGGGCGCAGGCGAGCTCCGACCAAGCGGGGCCATGGGCTCCGGAGAGCTTCAGCCAAGCAGCGGCCATGGGCGAGCGAGAAGGCCGGGCAACACGGGTGGCGCCGGTGGCAGTCATGGCGTTCTCGCCCACGCTCTGCCCGTCATACACCGTTGGCCACTACCTCGATTTGGTCAACCCGGGTGAGGAAAAGAATTGGGTGAGCAAGAATATCCTGACAACTATGGCCCACTAAAAAAATTCAGAGAACCCCAGAATTTATGCCTATCTAATATCTATCTCCCTAGGCCGTGGTCTCATGCGCAACATCACCACTGACAGTAGGACCCGCTGTCAGATTCTATGTTAACTCTGCTGAAATTGTGAATCAGTGCACATTGCAATAAATTCTTGCAATTGTGGCAAATTTTTACAATTTAGACGAATATCAATAATTTTGCGTATTTTTGACTGAAATGTGGTGGTTTTTTGAAATTTTCTCAATTGATCAAGAGCGCAAAAGTAATGATGCATGGCGTAGGATAGGAGGAGGAGTAGCCTAATCATGCATGCAGCAGCTAACCATGCATGCGGCAGAACGGATAAGAAAAATAATTTCTGACGAAATATATCAATCGACCGTTAAATAGCAGAAGTGTATCTAATTACATAGGGCTGCAGTATAAGGCGAATGAATGGCAGATTTTTCTACTGGCACGCGATGATATGGTGAAGGCCGAGATCATTCGAGTTGGACCTATTGCAAGAAGAACGTCAGACTTGCCCTGGACTAATCGGCCAGGGTTTTGGATGCTTTATCCCTAGCACTGGACTAATCGGACATAAAATTTGGATGCTTTATCCCTAGTAGGGGTCAGGGAGTGGTGCGCAGGTGCACGTGAGCTAAATCTCGAGCTATAAAATATGCATGCGATGCTGCCTTCTCTTGCACAAGCCACAGCAAGATAACAAGTGCAGGTAACAAACCAGCTACACAGGCACGCAGCACCTCTAGCTATCGCCATGGCATCTGCCTCTTGCATTTCTGTGCTTGTGCTTGTGGTCGTGGCCATGGCAGCCACGGCGGCATCGGCGCAGCTGTCGTCGACGTTCTACGACACGTCGTGCCCCAAGGCTCTGGCCACCATCAAGAGCGGCGTGACCGCCGCCGTGAGCAGCAACCCCCGGATGGGCGCGTCGCTGCTCAGGCTGCACTTCCACGACTGCTTTGTCAACGTGAGCAAGATTCAGTGTTTCACCATATATAACCGGCACTACTTTCGTTAGCTAACTTCAGTAGCTTGGGTAAAAACAGACGGGATTAATTAACCAGTTTTGTACCGTGCATATTTTACTGGCTGCAGGGCTGTGACGCGTCAGTTCTGCTGTCGGGTAACGAGCAGAACGCGATTCAGAACGCGGGCTCGCTCAAGGGCTTCGAGGTCATCGACAGCATCAAGAGCCAGGTCGAGGCTATCTGCAAGCAGACCGTCTCCTGCGCCGACATCCTCACCGTCGCCGCCCGTGACTCTGTCGTCGCTGTAAGGAACATCGTCATCTACCATCAGTTACATGATCAAATTCTACCTGACTGAAGCTTGTGCTGAAGTTCTCGTTTTCTGTTTGGAATCATGCATGAGCAGCTCGGAGGGCCGTCATGGACAGTTCCTCTCGGGAGGCGGGACTCCACGAGCGCAACCGGGGCGACCACTGACCTCCCGGGGCCCGACTCCAGCCTGACGGAGCTCGTGGCCGCGTTCAAGAAGAAGAACCTGGACACCAACGACATGGTGGCGCTCTCCGGCGCGCACACCATCGGGCAGGCGCAGTGCCAGAACTTCAGGTCCCGGATCTACGGCGGCGACACCAACATCAACGCGGCCTTTGCAACGTCGCTCAAGGCCAACTGCCTGCAGTCCACCAGCGCCGACGGCAACCTGGCGCCGCTGGACACGACGACCCCCAACGCGTTCGACAACGCCTACTACACCAACCTGCTGTCCCAGAAGGGGCTCCTCCACTCGGACCAGGTGCTCTTCAACAACGACACCACCGACAACACCGTCAGGAACTTCGCGTCCAGCGCGGCGGCGTTCACCAGTGCATTCGCGACGGCCATGGTCAAGATGGGCAACATCCAGCCGCTCACCGGGACGCAGGGCCAGATCAGGCTCAGCTGCTCCAAGGTCAACTCGTGATCAACGTACGAGTCGACAGACACTGGCCAGCACTATATATACTTGAATGAATGAATAAGGCCACAGAAGTGGTGGCCAAGTCCAGAGTATCAGCAGTTCAACACTAGCTACCTAGAACCGTGTATACCTGCAGCAGAACATTATGCATGCACCTACATATGTAACTACCAAATTCTCTCATGCAAAGGCATGGAGAATTACTTCAACATATACTTATACAACCAGCATTCTACTATACGTTGACTTGCAATCGTATCGGCATTCAAATCACAAGCTTCAAGCAGATTTAGGACAGCCCCGACACACAATGATGTGTACAATCTCGCACTTGGGTAATTGGACGCAGGTCCCGTCATCCGCCCGCATAGGACTACAACACAAATCTACACACCATCAAGGGTGTGCCACAAAAAATAAAAATGAATTGCTAGAGAACTAAAATATGAACCCCTATCCCCGCGTTTAGCAGGAGTACATAAGTCTCCAGCGGCAACAAAGTTAGGCCCCGTGTGGAACGCAGGAACTCAAAACATAGCAATAGGAAAAATGCAGGAATTGCGATGTCATGTATCCTGAATTCCTATAGGAACAAAAACCACGGGAAAGTCTATCTACTATATACTAAAAGCACAATACAGGGTTTTATTTTTAAGCCACCACGTTAATCCACATAGGCTAAAAATATTTGGTCCATTGATCTTTATTATAATGGCTGAGATTAAAGGCCAGATAACTGTTACGTAAATTGTTGTCACGTATCCAAAAACGCTTACGTCAAACATGAAGAGGTATATGCACACGGCAATTGAGAAATTAGAAAACTGATTGAAAAATATGTACGAGTATAACAGGTATAGACATAGGTCATAGTACTCCTACATACGTACGAGTAGGACACACGTAGCCATGCCGATTTTGTCTTGGCAAAAATCGATCTGATCACGTCATGCATGAGGTGATGTCACATGATATCATCAGATTAACTGAATCTGTTTGCTTTCTATTGGTTCTTTTCGGATGAACTAACAAATGATATATATTTTAATCAGCAAATTAATATAGGTGAAAATACAAGAACTTTTGCAAATGCATTTAAGAGATGCAAATTTTATTTTATTATCTACTAAGCAATATATGAATGTCTAATAGCCACCAGGTTGAGCCACATCATCTAACTTATTTTAATACTTAGATCTAAAATTTGTGCCAAAATTTGAAATCACAGTCATGAGATTTATGTAACAAATATAGGACACATGTTTCAGATAGTACATCATAAATTGGGATTAACAGGTAGTCTAACGATCATCTAATATTCTGTAGAGTTCGTGTTCAGCTCACGTGGCCCAGTACAAAAGAAACTCAAGTTGACACATTAGGACTTATATTTTCTTTTTAATAACTACATTTAGACTTACCTCTATTGAGTGTGTCAATTTGGAGCCCTTTATTTTAAAAATATAAACATATGTTTATTATAAGTTTTATAAAATTCGAAAAATATATATGTACATATAGGTAATAATGTACACTTTAACTCTGCAAAGCCTCAATCCAAAATACATTGTATTATACTCTACACAAAAAAGACAAAATCACACATTTAGTTAGCCCAAATAAACTATGACTTAAAAAACCATATCTAAATGTTATCGGTAACCAAGCAAACATGTATCAATAGTTAGTCACAAATTTACGTTCGACCTATTTTTTCGTGTATCCTAACCTTGAGCTCTAATATCACTTTAATTTTCATGCAAGAGACCATGCCTAGGCGAAGACAATTGTGACGTGCATGTAGACCGGAAAGTCTGTACACCCACTTCCAAAGCAAGCAACCAACATAGTGGATCTTGAGAAGCTCATTTTTAATCAAAAGCATGAAAATTCGGTTTACCACGGTGATGTTATAGAATCTTGCAGCCATAAATTACTAACTGTGAATTTAAGTATAGTTAAGAGTTATTTATTTTTCCATGTGATTATAGATAGTATCACGAGATTTGGCATCAAAATTCTTCTCCAAATTAAATGAATCATCAACTTTATTTCTCAGAAAAATTCGACAAATCAAAGACGACGCCCTCGCATTTGAGAGGGCCACCATGCTAGTTATATACTAAAAGCACAATACGGACGGTCTAAAATAGAGACACCATGTTAATCCACATCATCTAAATTATTTAGACCGTTAGATATATAATTAATGGATGAGATTAAAAGATATAAAAGTTACGTACATACAAAATATAGTCCGATTCATGGCTACCGTGACCGCTTAGAATTCTAGCTAGCAATCGGTGTAAAGTTACGTACATATAAATATGTAGTCCAATTAATGGCTACCGTGACGGGTTAAAACTCTAGCTAGCAATCTGTGTATTAATCTCAAAAAAATAAACAGAAGTCCGGGATTCTAAAAAAAAAACTGATCAGATATGTGACATTGATGGACTCTACTAGCTAGGGAGGGAACATATTGGCCGACGCGCACTCGTACCGGCTGGACCGACCGCAGCAAGGAGCCAAGGACACCAGCTGGCTATACGATATTATGCGGGCAAGTCTCCAATTAAATCAGCATGATAAATGTATAGTGAACTATAACTCACTTCTCTGGCCAATTAAAGAGATATATGTGCCCTGTTATATAAGAATCAGGGACATGCAGACATCTAAAAGATGAATATTAGCATAGTACTGACGGTTAGATGGTTTATGTTTGTATCTTCAGTTGTTGCATGGTAAAGTACCAGGTAGACTCAGTTCATATTGGCACTTAACTTTAAAGTGCAATTATTTGTGAAACTGAACTATAAAGTGCAAATTTATCTACGCATGCATACAAAATGAGTACTTTATCCTATTCAGTTTAACAGGTAGTTAGTTTTAAAAAACCTTTAATCATTAATTTGATGAATAAAATAAGAATTATATTTCAAAAAGCAATCAAGAGATAATTAGATTACTAATTGATTAGATTAGAAACAGTAAAGAACATGTGTGAAACCTTCATCATAAGTCTGCATGTAAATTCACCTTATGTAGTCTTATCAGAGGCTAAGTTTGGCAGAAAATCTAGGGAGAACACTAGCGATTCTCTGCCATGAATTTTTATGAAAAAATATTGCATGTTTGGAACTAAAATATAAATAACTCAGTTCTTCAAATCCTAATGTTCTTGTAGTAAGATCTGAATTAATGACCATCTATTATAGTAAGAGTTCTATAAAGTCACATACTCGGAACAATTAATAGTAATTGCAGAAAACCAATATAAAATAATTGGTGGATTGTGATTATTAGTTGGACAACGAGCAAAAAAAATTGCATGTTACACCCGATCAAAACATACATTGTGCCTGGCAATAGACACACCAGGCCAAACTGCCGCTTTCGGTGGATACACATATTAACCGATGTATCCATCGGCCAAAACTGAAAGCTTGAAGCCAAACATGCGATTAGTTCACATTGTTTTCTTATTTTGTTAATACAAATTTATGCAAGTTGTCTTACAAGTACGATATGATGAAACGTAAAAAAGATCACAATAAGCTTACGAGATATTGTTGTAAGGTGAACTATATTTGAGTACTACAATTAAATTTGTGATTGATGGCACCGTCATCGAAAAATGTCTAGCACAAATGGTCTCAAATAGAAGAGAGTGATCACGAGTAAGATTTGCATGGAGGCGGAGGCCCAATGATACATAACGACGTGTGTGTGATTGCACAAATACTATGAGACCACTAGGGAGATATACATACAAAAATCAAAATTTATCTATCCAAAATATAGAGATCACGATTTTCTCATTCAAAATAATGAATAAAAAGTTGTACTCCTTCCGATCGGAAAATAAGCGTGGGTGATGTTTTGTCGAGAGGAAATGTTCAAAGAAATGATTCAAAAAAAGTAGATGTCATGTATGATTAGCAGATGCATTTTCTCATGCGTATGAACATTTAGATGAATGGCCATCAACTTAAGATATAAATCTTAATTGCAACATTCATTAATTGGAGGGTGTATGCTACATTGTGATTTTACTTTTTTATAATATCAAAAAATTATTAATAGAGGTTGGTACTTTAAAGATTATTCTTTAGAGGACTTGCAGTAAACTGGTGACTGAATAAAATGTTAAACTTATGTATGATCCACGTTTTTTAAAACTTCAATATGTTGCATGGGACAATGTGCCATCTAAGGCAGCGTAATTACGCTTACATGACAAAACAATACAAGTATTTGAGAGATTAGAATGAAGTGTGGGGCATAGTGAAACAAGAGTAAAATTATATAAACTAAAATAGCACTACTTATATTTCAATATCGACAACCGCCTAGAATATATGTGATATGGTATTTTTGAAAATGTGAGAATGAAGTGTGGGAAGAGCAACATCAAAATGAAAGATGGATATCTAAAAAAATAATAAAATATGGAGGGAGTACCTACATTTCAATGTAGACGACCACCTAGAATATATGTTATATGGTATTTTTTGGAAATGTGATAATACCTATTAGACCATAAATTGAAATTATTCAAAATATTTTACCATGTATGTAATATTTTACCTACAATAATATTTACAAGAATTATAGAATCCTATGATTTAAATCTATCAAATATAATAAAGGTGTTGCCCTCGCATTTGCGAGGGCCACCTTGCTAGTTTCAAGAACGTCGTTTGGATGTTACACAGGAAAAACACAGGAATTGTAGACACACGTAGATGAAAACATGAGGTGAGAGCTCATGTTAGTTTTCCTCCAAAATTCCTATGAAATAGCCTAGTCCATAGGAATTTCAAAGGAATCTCAGTTTCCTATTCCTTTGTTCCAAATGGCACCATAGGAATTTTTTCTATAGGAATCCTATCCTCCAAAATTGCTATACTTTTCCTTTGTTCCAAACGGGGCCTTAAGGTATAGTCGGACACGACGTAGGCCTGTCATGACCAAGTACCTGCCCGAGGCCTTGCAAGATGAGCACCAGAGACAGAAGAAGGCCCAAGTTGATCCATCCAACACCAGCATGGAGAACAAGCAAATGAGTCAACTGTGGTAGTCGACTTGGGGTAACGATGACTTGTTCCTACTGTCTAAAACCCTAGGTCAAGCTTCCTATATAAAGCTGACCTAGATAGCATAGGGGAGAATCCCATTTATCCTTGTAGCCTCCATAGTCTCCGTAGTTTTCATCTACATCATCTACACCATCGGTAACTCCTATAAACACATATAGACATCAATACAATCAAGCAGGAACTAGGTATTAACCTCCTACGCGTGGGGCCAAACAAGGGTACATCGTGCTCTGTACCAACCTCATCCATGTGCTCCAATGTCGTCATCGTCAATCATCTCTCATAAGCTATGCCTGGTAGCATCTGTCTTGACAAAGCCATGATAGTTGGCACCCACCATGGGGCATACAATGACATCTGGAGTCGTATGCTTGGTGGGACCCTTTCCATCGGCTAGCCACACGATCATCGTTGACAAGTATGGCCAGACCTCACAGCTTCATACTCGCTGACCCCTGCTGCAACCTCCCCAGTTGTTTGCATTATAGCCTTTTGTTGGGCTTACCAATGCAGCTAAAAGTACAGGGCTGACAACCCTAGCACGACGGCTTTCATGGCCACCCTCGCTGACGAAATCACCAACTCAGCTAGCGCGCCCGACATAATGGATGACTTTGACTTTGACAGCACCGTCACCGCCACCTTTGGCACTCACGTCGATGCCCGTTTCGTCAATGAATAGGCAACAAGAGGTAGCGACAATGACAAATCCATCTTCCCCGCTGTCGACTATGAGTCCAACGGGGAATCAGACGGATGCACTACTCGTGGGACGGACATGCAAGTGGCAGTATTCATGGCATGTCCCACGTATGCTACCATGACTGTTGTCGCCACTGATGCGGAAGCCACCAGGGCGTCCATGGCCGCGACGGCTGTAGTTGCAACAACGATGGCCACCGCGGCTGCTCTGGCAGTGGCCACGACGGCTCAAAATGCTAGAGTGAGCGCGATAGTGGGCACCTCCAATTTGGGGGCAGATGCTAACGAACTGTTTTTCCAAGGCCAAGGACGCGTAGGTGCCCGCAGAGTTAACCAGGAAACTATTGTTCCAAGGCCAAGAACGCGGGCGAAAACATGATCTACAAATGCAAGAGCATCCGCTCCCAATGCAGGGGCTGTGGATCCTCTCACGACATCCGTCACGCCGGGGAATGTGGAGGAGATCCGGCAGGGGCTGCTCACGGAAGAAGAGTGGCAACGCCGGTCCTGTGATCGTCTACACATGGAATGGATACAATGGGCAACCATGTCCAATATTTAGAGTCGCCAGGGACTCCCACACACTAATCCTAGGGAAAGAGGTAGATCGCGTGACGCCAAATTCGCTTATGGGGACTCGCCAGTGGCACATGAGGTCCCAAATGTTTAATCCCGTGACACCACAGCAGGCCATGCCAACATCACGCAACCTGCGACGCCGTTTACCAACAATGATGGCATGGTGGACACCGGGTTTCCGTTGTTTTCTACGCCCGTGGAAACCCAGTGGTTGCGGATAGCCTGTTCAAAAAGGTGAACACACGCAACAACCAGGCGGAGGCATGCCAGCATGGTTTCGCTCTTATCAGAAGAGAGGTTGCGCAGGTAGGCTATACTCTCGCCAGATCTTGAGCCAAAGAGCATCGACGGGCCACATTTTAAATCCTACTTTACTTGCAATATCTTGCAAAAATGATAAACACATAATTAAGGAGAGAGTGGGACTCTCTTTTGCACCTGACACGTCAAGGTTCTTCATCATCGCCCTATCCTTACTTTGTTGACAGTGTGTTTGTCTCCAATATTTCTTGTCATTCTCCTCATGTGCTCAACTACAGGATCCTTACCTACTACCCTTTCTCCCTCTGTGTCTCAAGAAACTCTATGCTTGCATCACTAATAATGATAGCTCCCTTACTTTTTGGTGTTGAGAAACATGAAGCTGAGACTTACTTGAGCGTGCCCTGCCGTCTTCTCTCTCTAGAGATTCGGGAACATGGTCTTCTCCTCCACTTTAGAAATAGGCTTCTCCATGCTCTTTAAAAGAATAACAATCTAGAGATTGTTCCATATAAAGGAATAAGAGGATTCCAGACTATAGTGTGTAGCATCAACAGTGACATCCCCAGGGTGTTAATTAGAAATATCTTCAAAATCTTGCATAACGTGTTGTTTTATGTTCAGTCTCTCATAACATGAGTCCCTAGACCAACTCGATGCTCATTTAGTTCCATTTAAGTCTTGCCTCCATCACAATCCATATGTTCCTCTGAATTCACACCATTTATATAGTCCGTCAAGGCAACATTTTTAGCAAACCTCCTATTGTTGTCTTCCATTTATCTTGCAAGCATAAAGGTTCTAAGATGAATTTCTTGTTGCCGATCAGCCACAGTCTCACAAGTATTCTTTAGTCCGTGTTTATTGTTACTGTTCCTTATTTTCGTACTTCACTAGAGTCTAGACCCTTCTTTTCAGCCCTACCAATAACTCTAAATCTTTTTGCCTCCTCGCTCCTGCACCCTGCCACCACCAAGCCTGCCAAAATTGATCCAAACCCCTAACCACTACCCCATCTTGTAAGAAGCCACCTTGCTCCACTATCACTTCAGTGTCAAAACAGATTTAACTTCGTTGGATTCCTAACTTGAACCCTTACTTTGACTTTTTCGGTCTTCTAGAGCCCCTCTATATCAACCTCCTGCACTGTGCCTAGCATTAGAAGCAATATACGTAAAAGCATCCCTGTGCTGCAAGGTATGGGACACACCAGAAATTCTCACGCACCTATAGTAAAGCTTAAATTTAGTTGTAGACGCAGCCGTCCACTTTGATTATTTTTCCAATACCCAGAGGCCAAACTCAGGGTACTCTGCATTTCCTGCAACCTAGCCACTGATGTAAAACTTACCAAAAATGTTCCTATCACAAAAACTCTTAACTTTACGATCTTCTCCCCACGTACGGAAACCGAGCCTTGAGAGCATCTGTTAGCTGATCAACGGTAATCTCACCTTCCAGGACATGTATCACTTCAATAACGTGAGCATATTTTCATCCTTCACTCTTAGAGCATCTCCAACAGAGACGCGAAAACGCCCGCGCGACAAAGTAACCGCCCGTTTGCCGCGGGGGAGAGCCCGCACGCTCCTCCAGCGGGCGCGAGAAAACGAGCGGTGAGGGAAAAGTTTTGCCGCGCACGCGCGTTAGCGCCATCCTGCGCGGCAAACTTGCCGCTTCGGCTGCCGCGCGCCCTATTTAACTCCACGCGCCGCGCTCGTCAACCGCCACGGAAAGTTCCCTCCCGCGCGCTGCTCGTCTCCTCTGCGCCACTCGCCTCGCGCCGCCGCCGCCCTCCTCGCTCTCCCTCGCGCCGCCGCCCTCCGCCGACGAGATGCCGCCGCGCCACCGCTCAAGCTCCGGCTACCGCGGTGTCCGAGCGCGGCCCAACGGGACATTCTACGCGGAGATCCGCTCCGGCGAGGAGCGCATCGGCCTTGGCACCTTCGAGACCGCGCACGAGGCGGCGCGCGCGTACGACGCAGTCGCCTGGCGCCTCGGCCGCCCGCGCCGGAGTATGAACTTCGACGACGTCACGACGCGCACGCAAGCGGAGATGCTCGCGCCGCCACCGGCAGTGACGCGCGAGCAGAGCCAGCGCCAGCGGGAGCTGGAGCAGCACCTCGTCATCGCGGAGCGTGACGAGCGCCTCCGCCTCCAGTGGCGCGAGGCGTTCCCGGAGGACGTCGCCGCGATGGAGGCGTTCTACGCCGAGAAGGCCGAGGAGAAGGCGGCGATCAAGGGGGTGAAGAAGGCCGACCGCGAGGAGCGCCGCGCGAAGAAGGCGCCGAGGAAGAAGGCGACGGAAGAGAAGGCCGCGAGGAGGGCGGGAAGGAAGAAGGAGGAGAAGAAGAACAGCGCCGGCCCGTCGACGATCGTCGTGTCGTCGTCTTCTTCCTTCGACTGGACGACCTCTCCGGTGCCGTCGACGACCCTCTCCTCTAGTTTCTGGGACTCCTTCGACGAGGAGTAGTTTTATTTTTAGTTTAGTTTTATCTATATGTTCTGGCGCTGGCGATGTAATGTTTAGCTATTTTCTAATATTAAAAAAATTATCTAAATGTTCTGGCGCTGGCGATAGCGCTGCATTTTTGGGCACCCGGCGGAGGAGCATGTTTTGCGCTCACGAACACACTATAATTTAGCGCCTCCGGTGAGGGGAAATCCGAGCCAGCGCGCCTCAAACGTTTACAACGCGGGCGGGAGGACATATAGCGCGCTGAAATATTGTGCCTACGTGAATGTGCAAGCAACGGTCGCAGTCCATTTGCTCGACAACCCACCAGTTTCAGCACAAAATATTGCCTATTGAGCATGCCACACCTTTCTAAAATGTGGGCATTGTGCTTGCTATAGTTAATTTTCAGTTTCTAAAAAAGTGTACTTTCGGATTTTGCTAATTACTGTTAAATTCCCCTAGGTTCTCAATGTCACTTATGGTTGACTACATCAGGCTGCAAAAATGACCATACGAACAAGGAAGTACTACCTCCATCCCAAGGCTTAAGGCTTATATTTTTTTAAAGTCGAATTAAATAAATTTTGACAAACTTCTAGAAGAATCTATCAACAAATATAATATTTTATAGATACCACATAAAAATTATTTCACTATCTATCTAATAATATATTAATTTTGTATTTTGTATGTTAATGATTTTTTATAAAAACTTAATCAAATTTGATATATTTTGACTTTTTTAATAAAAATAAGCCTTAAGCCTTGAGATGAAGGTAGTAGATATAGTAGCATCTTGAAGTATGATTGGCAAACAATTAATCCTCCATGCCTTCGCACGAGAATCTGTTACATATTGTACACATGATGAAGACACACGTGTGCATGCATGCACATGTACAGGTACATTACAAATGTACAACCACAACATATTCACACGGTCACACCGCACGTGTACGTATACTGGTGCTAGCTAGTACGTACTGGCCACCTTTCGAGACCTTATTTTACTTGATGCGTAGCACCAGGCCGGGTTGGCGACGCCCAATTTTTAATCATGCGTTCACCTTGGAGCAGGTAAGCCTGATCTGCCCCTGCGTGCCCGTCTTAGGTGCGATGTTTCCCATCTTCACCATGGCCGTGGCGAAGGCGCTCCCGAACGCCGCCGGGCTCGACGAGAAGCTCCTGACGGTGTTGTCGGTGCTGCCGCCGTTGAAGAGCGCCTGGTCCGAGTGCAGGAGCCCCTTCTGGGACAGCAGGTTGGTGTAGTAGGCGTTGTCGAACGCGTTGGGGCTGGCCGTGTCCAGCGGCGCCAGGCTGCTGTCGCCGCCGGACTGCGGGCAGTTCGCCTTGAGCGATGTCGCAAAGGCCGTGTTGATGTTGGTGTCGTTGTAGATCCTGTCCCGGAAGTTCTTGCACTACGATTGCCCGATCGTGTGGGCGCCTGAGAGAGCGACCATGTCTGTTACGCTGAGGCCCTTGTTGCTGAACTTGTCGGTGAGGCCTTGGAGATCGGAGGAAGGAGGAGGCAGGTCGTTTTCCGCATTTGTCTTGCTTGCAGTGGTGGAGTCCCTCCTTCCCAGAGGA
The DNA here is from genome assembly GCA_007115705.1 of Dactylis glomerata. Classification (NCBI taxonomy): domain Eukaryota; kingdom Viridiplantae; phylum Streptophyta; class Magnoliopsida; order Poales; family Poaceae; genus Dactylis; species Dactylis glomerata. The sequence continues at coordinate 29,837 of QXEO01000103.1, forward strand.
ACAGTCCAGAAGGGCCCTCCAAGCTGCGTGCATGCATGGCGATGTTCAAAAATGAGTTCGAGCAACAAGCGCAAGAAATTAAGCCATGGCAAAATGCATGCGCGCGAGCTTACCGCGAAGACGGAGTCACGGGCGGCGACGGCGAGGATGTCGGCGCAGGAGACGGTCTGCTTGCACACGGCCTCCACCTGGGTCTTGGCGTTCTCGATGACGTTCATGCCTCGAATGGAACCGGCGTTCGGAGCTGCCCCCTGCTCGCCGACGAAGCTCCCCGTGTCCGCCAACAGAACGGACCCGTCACATCCCTGGAAACAAGTCCATACAACCTAATCATGGCCCGTACGTGTGCATATACGTACAAACAGTTTTCCTTTTTACAGTGTAAGTGTGTGACTGACTGACTGTATATAACAAAGTTAACTCAGCTAGTACTCGGCAAGGCTAAATGGGAGTTACTTACATCGACAAAGCAGTCGTGGAAGTGCAGCCGGACCAGCGACGCCCCCATGCGGGGCTCGCTCCTCACGGCGGCCGTCACGACGCTGCTGATGGTGAAGAGGGCGTCGGGGCACGACGTGTCGTAGAACGTGGGCGACAGCTGCGCTGACGCCGCGGAGGCCATTGCCACGAGCACCAGCAAGCTAACAAAAGAGGCGGAAGCCATGGCTAATTAAGCGCAAAACTGTGCTTCTCTCCCTCACTTTTTTGGGTTGGCAGTGGCTTGATGGAGAACTCTGCATCGCACTGGACATATATATAGCCAGAGGTTTCGGCGCCACGGCTAAAACCTCCAAATTTGGTTGCCTAACTGGTACATGAATATGTTCGCAAACATCATCATCGATCAAGGAAGGTACCCCACAAACCAATACTATTTGCCGGTTTCGGATGCAACGTTCTGGCACTGATTTGATTACCAGTTTAGTAGAACGTATTCGACAAAAGGCCAATTCCAACTCTGCATTATCCGTGCAAGAACTTAGCTGTATTATTCGCTCAGTGTATGCAATATTGCATGTGCTAAGTTCGATCGGGCCTTATGATATTGCTTAGGCAAAACATGCACGCCAGTGGCATATAATATATGCATCATCAGCGGGATACACATAACACCTTTCACGTGTGATATGTCGCTAAGGCAGGCAATTTGACCCATGTATTTTTGTATTCATCAACATCTGATCTGAATGGTACCGTCAGCATCTTTTCTCCTTGAAAACCATAGCAGCGTGCCAGGGCATTTGGATCAGCATCTTCTTGGCGAGCTTACCATACGAGCACCGAGAAAGTTCAGTCTGGTGGACAACAAGTCGGCAGTTGCGATTTGCTTCAATAGGGTTTATCACAACATGAGCAAGCATTTTGACACAAATTTCCACTGCCTTCGAGAGTGCAATCGAAGCTGGACAATTGGAGGTCGGTCACATCTATCTACTATCTACTATATACTAAAAGCACAATACAGGGTTTTATTTTTAAGCCACCACGTTAATCCACATAGGCTAAAAATATTTGGTCCATTGATCTTTATTATAATGGCTGAGATTAAAGGCCAGATAACTGTTACGTAAATTGTTGTCACGTATCCAAAAACGCTTACGTCAAACATGAAGAGGTATATGCACACGGCAATTGAGAAATTAGAAAACTGATTGAAAAATATGTACGAGTATAACAGGTATAGACATAGGTCATAGTACTCCTACATACGTACGAGTAGGACACACGTAGCCATGCCGATTTTGTCTTGGCAAAAATCGATCTGATCACGTCATGCATGAGGTGATGTCACATGATATCATCAGATTAACTGAATCTGTTTGCTTTCTATTGGTTCTTTTCGGATGAACTAACAAATGATATATATTTTAATCAGCAAATTAATATAGGTGAAAATACAAGAACTTTTGCAAATGCATTTAAGAGATGCAAATTTTATTTTATTATCTACTAAGCAATATATGAATGTCTAATAGCCACCAGGTTGAGCCACATCATCTAACTTATTTTAATACTTAGATCTAAAATTTGTGCCAAAATTTGAAATCACAGTCATGAGATTTATGTAACAAATATAGGACACATTTTTCAGATAGTACATCATAAATTGGGATTAACAGGTAGTCTAACGATCATCTAATATTCTGTAGAGTTCGTGTTCAGCTCACGTGGCCCAGTACAAAAGAAACTCAAGTTGACACATTAGGACTTATATTTTCTTTTTAATAACTACATTTAGACTTACCTCTATTGAGTGTGTCAATTTGGAGCCCTTTATTTTAAAAATATAAACATATGTTTATTATAAGTTTTATAAAATTCGAAAAATATATATGTACATATAGGTAATAATGTACACTTTAACTCTGCAAAGCCTCAATCCAAAATACATTGTATTATACTCTACACAAAAAAGACAAAATCACACATTTAGTTAGCCCAAATAAACTATGACTTAAAAAACCATATCTAAATGTTATCGGTAACCAAGCAAACATGTATCAATAGTTAGTCACAAATTTACGTTCGACCTATTTTTTCGTGTATCCTAACCTTGAGCTCTAATATCACTTTAATTTTCATGCAAGAGACCATGCCTAGGCGAAGACAATTGTGACGTGCATGTAGACCGGAAAGTCTGTACACCCACTTCCAAAGCAAGCAACCAACATAGTGGATCTTGAGAAGCTCATTTTTAATCAAAAGCATGAAAATTCGGTTTACCACGGTGATGTTATAGAATCTTGCAGCCATAAATTACTAACTGTGAATTTAAGTATAGTTAAGAGTTATTTATTTTTCCATGTGATTATAGATAGTATCACGAGATTTGGCATCAAAATTCTTCTCCAAATTAAATGAATCATCAACTTTATTTCTCAGAAAAATTTGACAAATCAAAGACGACGCCCTCGCATTTGAGAGGGCCACCATGCTAGTTGGTATAAAGACAACTTGCAGACATTCAGACAAAACCCATGTCACGTGTTCATTTCATTGAAATACGATAGCCCCCTTGGCATCACCGAGGTCAAGTCGGTGTGTTGATTGTAGGGATGAAATGTTAGGTTAAACTTATCACACTTTTTTACGAATTTTTTTGACATGTTAGAAAGTTCACAAGAAGTACAAAGCATTTCAAACAAAATAAAATTTTCATCGAGGTTATTGCACCAAGTAACAACCACTACCGCCGCCAGAGCGAGCCGCCAATTGTAGAAGTAGAATTTTTGGCAAGCAATACACACTTAAATAATATAATTTGAGTTTACTTCATTCTTTATCAATTTGAGGAAAAGGTTCGGGGCCTAATACTAGAGCCGGCTTGTCGTTGTTCATGAAAGTCGGGAAGACTTCGTGTACTTGTCCCTAGAGACCAGCGCTCTAGAGCCAAAGTCGTCGCCATTAAACTCTTGAATTGATTTCAATCTTCTCACACTAAACCTGTAGCACACGCATGTAGACACTCAAATTCTTACCCGGGTAGTCGGGCCCTGGAATGATCAGCGACAGAAACATGGTCTTCCTCGTCATTAGGACTCCGGGAGGGAGATTAAGCGGAATAACAAACACGGGCCATCAGCTGTAATTGGCAGTCGACATACCATATGGATTGAAGCCATCTGTTGCTATCGCAATTCTGACATTCCGAGCATATGCTGCCCTATCGGGGTATTTTTCATCGAAGTTCTTCCATGCCTTACCATCGGATGGATGTCCCATCTTTCCCTTATCGATTCTCGTCTCCTTCTTGTGCCACATCATCTGTTTGGCGGTCTCCTCGCTCATGTAAAGCCGCTGGATTCTTTTTATGAATGGGAGATACCAAAGAATCGACTTTGGGATCTTTGACTGTCTCACCTGACCATCCTTTCCCTTTACCTCTTCATACCTGGAGGCCTTACAAATAGTACAATACTTGTCCTCCGCAAACTGTTTCCAAAATAGAAGGCAACCTTTTGGACAACACTCTATCTTTTGATAACCCATGTTGAGCTCCTTCATGAGTCTCCTTGTCTCGTGCGAGCTTTGTGGCAGACAATGCCCTTTGGGCAACATGTTACTAGTTGTTCTCAGACTAGCTTCAAAGCCGTTACGGGTGGTGGAGTACTGGATCTTGTCGGCTAGACTTTGAGAGATGGCATCGAGCTAAGAAATCGATGCACCCTCATATAGGGGCTTCTTAGCCGCGGCCAACATATCATAGAAGGCCTTCGCAGTTGGCTCTGGTTCCTCCGGTTCTGGCGGTTCCTCCGGTTCTGGCGCTTCCTCCCATGGAGGTGGCGAATCCGGCATGTCGCCATGGATGAGATCATCTAGAAGGTCTCTGACCCCATCGTACTCATTGCCATTGAGCCGCTGCCGCATGATGTACCCTCTGTCACGCTCATGCTCATCAAAGTCGATATGCGTGATGTAGTGAGACATATACCCATATTGCAGAAGGTGTTTATACATGTCATCTTTTCCTTGACGGTGATGCTTCAAGCAGTGACTGCAAGGGCAATGTCCCTGAACCCGCCCCTTTGTAGCACACGCTAACTCCTTCACTAACATCTGAGTCTTACATATCCACTCATCTGTTTTATTAGTCGCACTAACACGGCCACTGTACATCCATCCATTATCAGCCATCCTCTGCTTTATTGGGAGCCAGACCAGAAACATAGCATTTCATATCAAATAATAGCATGAAATTAAATGCATCATATTTTTATTTTTCTACCTGACAAGGGTATAGATAATTGACAAGGGTATAGTTAATAGAGCCCGTTAGTTGAGTACCCCTAAGGCCCGTATAGCTAGGCCCAATTGTAATGATAGTCGAATACGAGTTCCTACCGTATGTCGATATTGTAATCTGTATCGGACCCTACCCGATCCTCGAGACCTGGCCACCTATATAAAGGGGCCAGGAGGGGATGGTGTAGGCCAGATTGAAAGCAAGCCAGGTTAAACACCCAAGTTTACTTTCGACGCATACCTATTTCGACTAACTTTACCTTCGAGTTCATCCGACGCCCTATCTCCCCGATCCTAAGTCCTTCATCTAGGACATTTGTCGAGTTAACCCTCGTCAATAATAGAGCCCGTCAGTTGAGTACCCCTGAGGCCCGTTAAGCTAGGCCCAGTTGTAATAATAGTCAAAATATGAGTTCATGTCGTATCTCGATATTGTAATCTGCATCGGATCCCTCCCGATCCTTGAGACCTGGCCACCTATATATAGGGGCCAGGAGAGGACGGTGAGGAACAGATTGAAAGCAAGCCAGGTTTATACCCACATTTACTTTTGATACACACCTTGTTTGACTGATTTTACCTTTGAGTTCATCCGACGCCCTATCTCCCCGATCCTAAGTCCTTCATCTAGGACATTTGTCGAGTTAACCCTCGTCAATTGGCGCCGACCGTGGGGACTCTGGGCGTTGGAATCATGAATTCGACGGCTTTTTTGCTTTTAGCCAATAGCAATCCAGAAGTCGACGAAAGTCAAGAGATGGAGCTGACGATCGGAAGTTTAAGCTTCTACGTCGGACCTTCGGGTTCAACTCGCCTTTCGGATCCGGCGAAATCGGGTCCATCGGCAAACAAAGCCGAGAGAATCACAATATCTGGATCATCCGTGGGCTCTTCTAGCGAGGTGAACTCGCCGGTCAGTCTCACAGCTACAGAAGATATGCAAAAGAGACTCGAGGAATTCGACGAAACTCGGGGAAAGCCCGACATGGAAGCAACAGCGGTTAAAACTCACTATAGTCCAAGAGATTTCACCACCGGAAGTAGTGGCGTCTCCAGAAGCATACATCAGTTATGCGTCATTATCACTGAAGCAGCAGAAGAGGATAATCCCGAAGGCAACAAAGAGATCGACATGCAAGTCAAAAAACCAAGGAGTAACAGCAAAAAGGAAAAGGAGAAAATTCACGTTTCAACCGGAGAGTGGAGAATCATCATGTCAGCCATCAATCACGGCACAGAAGTACCCGCAGATTCAAGGAGAGAAGTTCTGATGGGATATCAATACACGCTGCACCAGCGCAGAAAGAAGTTAAGGGAGGAAAGAGACATGTTTATGAGAAGCCGAGATGACAACAGTTCGTCAAGTGGAGGATATTGGGATGAGTATAGCGATGCATCAGAGTGCAGCATGGAAAGGCATAGAGACCTGAAGCACAACAGGAGGACAACAGCGCAGACAAGAGAAGAAAGCTACGCGAAAAGTTTAAGCGCGCAGCAGTCAGAAGAGGAAGAAGACTTCATGCAAGAAACATCAGAAGCAGCATTGGTAGCAGCACAGGCATACCTACTAACCACACAACCAGAGCCTGGAGATCCGTGGGAGCACATGCATCAGGCCGCAATACGAAGCCTCGGGTTGATAGAAGACAAGCTAATGGGAAAACTTCCAGAAAAAAAGGCGACACATCGTAAGGAAAGGCGAAAGGAAGAGTTCAAGCACAAGTCCTCGCGAAATGAATCCAGTGAGTCATCAGGTGACGAGAGGCGACAAAAACGGAAGGAGGACGCAAGGAACATAATAGCACAAGCACGAGTAAACAACTCACGCTATGCGTGGAGAGAGGAAAATTATGAAGACGATGAAAAAGAGATGGGCGCGTTGTGCTTTACCCGCAGGGTTCGCAAGACGCGGGTACCCAAAGGATTAAAGTTGCCGCACAATCAACAAAAATATGATGGGTCGCAAGAACCCACTCTATGGTTGTCAGATTACCTGCAAGCAGTACAGATACTCGGAGGAACAAGGGCAACAACCATGCAAAGTTTGCAGTTACACCTCATCGGTGTAGCACGATCCTGGTTGAACACCCTACCCAACGATTCCATCGGGAGTTGGGGAGAATTAGAGAATCAATTCGCAAGAAATTTTCGCTCAACATATAAGCGCCCAGCATCGCTGGAAGAAATCAAGTCGTGCGTACAGAAGAAAGACGAAACCCTACGCTCCTATATACAACGCTGGAGTGTAATCAAAAATTTAGCAGAAGACGTCTCCGATGAAAGAGCAATAGATGCTTTTTCGGCTGGCCTTCATCGTTCGGACCTCGTGGAAGAGATAGGGAGAGCAAACCCAAGGACAGTGTCTGAATTAATGGAAATAGCCAACAGATTCGCCGATGGAGAAGACGCATATAACAACAAAAGGGGACATTCACCAGAATTCGACAGAGCAAGCAGGCAGAGGCGAAGATATCGCAATGGAGATAGCCACGCAAGGCGAAATCAGGTAGCCGCAGGATACGAAAGAAGGGACGAGGAAGGCTACAAAAACAGGGAGTTCCAGGCAAGAGGAAATCATGGAGTAGAAAAACCAAAGTACTCTGGCCCGTCGGCAGAGGACATGCTCTACGGACCTTGTCGAATCCACTACGCATACCTAGATGGGAAAAGAGTTTCTAATCATCAAATGAAGGATTGCAGAACCTTCTTGAGGCTGCAAAGCGCCATGGACTCGAACCAAGGAATACGGCAAGGAAAGAAAAGTATGAGTCAGGGATACCAAGTACAACGACTAGCGAAACATCTGGAGTCGAAAGTATAGATATCTGCAATGATCCAACTGGTGCCAAAATCCAAGAAAGAGCGCAAGAGCATATCCAGACAAGTAAACCTAGCTATATCATCACCACCAACCACTACAGAGAACCTGCAGTGGTCCGATCAACCAGTCAGGTTCAGCAGAACAGACCACCCGAGGAAAGTGCCCAGACCGGGGCACTCACCGATGGTGCTAAAGGCGCAAATAGGAGGATATGATATCGGGAGAGTATTCATGGATGCAGGAAGTGGCATAAACCTAATATACTCAAGAACTCTGAAGGAAATGTGCATCTCACTGGAAAGTCTAATGCCAACAGATTGTTCTTTCCACGGAATAGTACCAGAAGGCGCAAATTACCCTCTCGGAAAAATAGAACTCGACGTTTGCTTCGGCAACAGTAACAATTATCGCAGAGAGAAGCTGGAGTTTGAAGTCATGGACTGGCATTCACAGTATCATGCAATCCTGGGGCGCCCAGCATTTGCAAAGTTCATGGCAGTACCTCACTACGCATATCTCACGCTCAAAATCCCAGGACCCAAAGGAACGATCACGGTACAAGGCAGCTTTGAAGTATCCAACACTTGTGACAAAGAATTTAATAGGCTGGCGCAAACTTTCGGCATGACAGCAGAGTATGCAAGACTAAAAGGCGAAACTGACCACAACGTGCTACCCGACGTCGGACGGTCCCTGCCAGATTAGGCTTTCGATGCAACTCAAGACTCGAAGAAAATCCAGGTCCACCCCACGGACCCGAACAAGACCACCTCTATAGCAGTAAACCTGGATCCCGCATAGGAAAGCGCGCTCGTCGAGTTCCTCCGTGAGCGCTGGGAAATCTTTGCCTAGTGTCCTTCAGACATGCTAGGGGTTCCCAGGGAACTCATCGAGCACGCACTAAATGTGGATCCTAAAGCAAAGCCAGTCAAGCAACCACTACGACGATTTGACGAACCCAAAAGAAAAGCAATAGCATCAGAGTTACACAGGCTAGAAAACGCCGGATTCATCCGAGAAATCAAATCATCAACCTGGGTATCCAACCTAGTCATTGTACCCAAGAAAAATACAGACGTACAAAGAGTGTGCGTCGACTACACATCTCTCAACAAGCACTGTCCAAAGGATCCCTTCTCGCTACCTCGCATTGATCAAATAATTGACTCAACAGCGGGCTGCGCAAGGCTTTCCTTCCTAGATGCATATTCTGGTTATAACCAGATCAAACTGAAGAAAGAAGACGAGGAAAAGACAGCTTTCATCACACCATACGGCGTGTCCTATTATCAAGTCATGCCCTTGGGCCTAAAAAATGCAGGAGCAACCTACCAGCGGATGATGCAAAATTGCCTCGGAAGCCAAATAGGACGCAACATCCAAGTCTACATCGACGATGTGGTCATCACCACAAGGAAAGAGGAGTCTCTGATCAGCGACTTGGCAGAAACTTTCGACAATCTGAACAGGTACAAGCTCAAGCTTAACCCGACAAAATGTTCTTTCGGCGTATCAGCAGGACAACTCCTGGGGTTCCTGGTATCAGCAAGGGGAATAGAAGCAAACCCAAAAAAGATTCAAGCAATCCTAACAATGGGGAAACCAACAAAACTGCATGACGTACAAAAGCTCGCAGGACGCGTCGCGGCACTAAGTCGATTTGTTGCTCGATTGGGAGAGAAAGCACTTCCTTTCTATGCACTCATGAAAAAATCAGATGAAAAATTCGAGTGGACAGAAGAGGCAGATGTAGCTTTCGCGCAGTTGAAAAAAGTGCTCTCCACACCACCATTGCTGGTCGCACCAAATGAGAAAGAGCCACTACTACTCTACATCGCTGCAACACATCAGGTAGTGAGTACAGTATTGGTAGTCGAAAGAAGTGAAGAGGGAAAAGCTCACGGTGTCCAGAGGCTAGTATATTTCGTCAGCGAAGTACTATCTCCAACAAAATAGAGGTACCCGCACTATCAAAAGCTCGCATATAGTGTATTCACAACAACACAAAAACTACGGCAGTATTTCGCGGTACACCCAATCATAGTGGTTAACGAAGCACCACTATCCAATATATTGAACAACCCTTTAGCAACAGGACGTGTCTCCTTATGGAGAATTGAGTTATCACCCCTGGACATCACATACGAAAAGCGAAAGGCGATCAAATCACAAGTTTTACCAGACTTCACAGCAGAGTGGCTAGAGTTACAAAACACAGGACCGCCAGATCTATCGAGTGTATGGACAATGTACTTCGATGGTTCAAAAAGAATCCAAGGCGCAGGAGCAGGAGTGGTCTTGATATCACCACAAGGCGACAATTTGAAGTATCTGTTAAGGATGAGTTTTCCCCAAGCCTCTAATAATGAAGCCGAATACGAGGCGTTGCTCCATGGAATGAAAATGGCCAAGGCATGTGGAGCAACTCGACTGAAAATATTTGGAGACTCGAATCTCGTCGTCCAACAAGTGATGAACAAGTGCAACGCCATCAGTGACAACATGACAGTGTACAGAAACTTATACTATTATTTAGAGGGAACATTCGATGGATGCGAAGTTTCGCACGTCAGCAGAGCCAGTAACGAGGAAGCCGACAATCTAGCAAACATTGGGTCCCAGTGCTTACCCATACCACAAGGAGTCTTTTGGGAAGAAATCATAGAAAAATCAATAAAAAGCAACAAAACTTTGACTACACAGGAACAAGGCCAGCACCAAGCAACATGCTCGGGGGCTGAAAAAACAAGCATAGAAGAACCAGAAGAAGTCATAATGATAGAAGAAACTTGGATGCAGCCATATCTGGCATACATGATAAACAAAACACTACCCGAAGACACAGTAGAAGCGAAGAGGATAATACGACGATCCAAGGCTTTTGTCGTGTTACAAGGAAAATTATACAAGAAAAGTATAACAGGCGTCTTGCAACGATGCGTCACTCCTCAAGAAGGGCAAGAAATCTTAAAGGATATCCATGCAGGAGTATGTGGACATCACGCTAGCAGCAGAGCCATTGCAGCCAAAGCCTTTCGTGCAGGATTTTATTGGCTCACAGCCATTAAAGACGTGAAAGATATAGTGAGGAAGTGCGATGCCTATCAACGTTTCGCATCTCGACCACACGCGCCAGCAGTAGAATTGCAACCAATACCATTATCCTGGCCCTTTGCGCAATGGGGTCTCGACATGGTAGGAAAATTGCACAATTCTTGGCCAGGAAGGCATGTTTATATGCTGGTGGCAGTCGACAAGTTCACCAAGTGGGTAGAGGCAGCCCCAGTAACAACCCAAGATTCTACAGCCGCAATCAACTTCATCAAGTCCATAGTCTTTCGCTTCGGAGTACCACACAGCATCATCACAGATAATGGGACAAATTTCACATTGAAGGAGTTCAAGAATTACTGTGAAGGTTTGGGAATCAAATTGAAATTTGCATCTGTAGCGCATCCAAAGACAAATGGGCAAGTTGAAAAAGCCAACGGCTTAATATGCAACGGGATAAAGAAAAGACGGTTGGCACCCCTCGAGAAAGCCAAGCACGCTTGGGTAGACGAGCTACCCTCCGTACTCTGGAGTCTCCGAACTACACCCAACGCAGCTACTCAAGAAACGCCTTTCTTTCTGGTCCATTGCGCAGAAGTCGTGCTTCCAGTCGAGATCACCCACGAAGCTCCAAGAATTGCGGCGTATGATGAGACAACTTCCACATAAGCGCTACAGGATGATGTCGGTGCACTCGACGAGGCGAGAGACATAGCACTCGCCAGAGCCACTCAATATCAGCAAAATCTATGAAACTACCACAGTAGTTGAGTTCGTCCACGGTCTTTCGTAGTGGGATATCTAGTCTTACGACTCAAGCAAGACGGGCATGGAAAACTAGAGTCCCCATGGGTGGGACATTACGTCGTGACAGAAGTAATACCAGGAGGAGCTTATCAACTACAAGACAAGAAAACAGGGAAAGATGAGAGTAACCCGTGGAATGCAGAGCAACTACGACGGTTCTATGCATAGGCGACATAAGGCGACAAAGATTTTTCGAGTTATGACCCTCTGGACCCAGAACATGAGGCCACAGGTCGGGTTCCTTGGGTCAACTCGACAATATGTATAAGTATTTCACTTTCCACTCGGGGGCTCAGACCCTCAAGTCGTACGAACTAAAGTTAATAAGTTATCGAGGTTTGTGATTATTTGAGACATACTACCAGGTTGTTCGCAACCCAATATTCGGCAAAAATACGCACGGTTCAAACGAACCCGAAAATATATTGAATACATACTTTGGAACGGCGATCCATGCCCATGGTCTATTCATAAAACAGGCGCAAAGCATAATCCAACACGATTACTTATTACAGATAACACGCAAAAGGACAACTATGATAAGAGATTACATAAAAGGAGAATTTAATGAAACTGCACTTGCATACTCCTTCTGGCACTGGGTGCCGTCATAGATCCTCACGTCGAACTTCGATGTGTCGATGTGGAAGTCAAAAGTCATGAAGAAGCCTTGGTGGAGGTCATGATCTTCTGCAAACTGCGACCAGCCGCCCTTGAAGAACATCTCATCGGCGCCGTCGTACCAGACCTCCACTTCATAGGGAGTTCCTCCCCCAGAGTGTTCACGAAGAACCGCTTCCTGCAGTTCTCGCCCGTTGATACGTCTCCAACGTATCTATAATTTTTGATGCTCCATGCTTGTTTTTACACCATTTGCCTTGTGTTTCGTTACACTTCGTGGCACTTTTATGCATTTTCCGGAACTAACCTATTAACAAGTCGCCACAGTGCCAGTTCCCTGTTTTCTGCTGTTTTTGTGTTTCAGAAAAGCTACACAGGAAATATTCTCGGAATTAGACGAAACAAAACCCAGAAGTCTTATTTTTCCCGGAAGCTTCCCGAAGACCGAAAGAGAGCCGGAGGGGGGCCAGAGGCCGCCCTCACACATAGGTGGCGCGGCCCAGGCCCTGGCCGCGCCACCCTGGTGTGAGGAGCCCCTGGCTGCCCCCTGACGACGCCCCTTCGCCTATATAAAGCCTCGGGACGGAAAACCCTAGGGGAGTCGGCGAAATTTCCAGAACAGTTCCGCAGCGCCGCCGCCGTCGAAGCCAAATTTTGGGGGACAGAAGTCTTTGTTCCGGCACCCTGCCGGGACGGGGAAGTGCCCCCGGAGCCATCTCCATCGGTCTCCATCGCCGTCTCTGCCGTCTCCATCGACCTCACCGCCATCTCCATCAACCTTGCTGTCTCCTATGATGAGGAGGGAGTAGTTCATCCCCGGGGCTAAGGGCTCTACCGGTAGCTATGTGGTTCACCTCTCTCTCCCATGATGTGATCTTTATGTGATCGTGAGCTTTGTATCATGTTGAACAAGTAGATGTTATTATTCAGATATTATGTGTACTCTAGTGGTGTTATTAAAGTAATCTATTCCTCCTGCCATGGTGTAACGGTGACAGTGCGTGCATCATGGTGGTACTTGGTCTAGGCTACGATTGTGATCTCTTATGGATTATGAGAATAATTATCGCTATGATAGTATTGAAGTGATCTTTTCCTCCTTTCATGGTGTAATGTTGACAGTGTGTGCACCGTGTTAGTACTTGGTCTAAGTTGCAATAATATCTATCTTGAATTGTGATTTGATTTGGATATCTCTATGAGTGGTGTTTGTCAAGTACTTGATGAACTTTGAGGCGTGCTTCGTAGCCCTACGCAATGATTAGTGTTATTCAATAGGAGAGTAATTCAGAGTACCATAGTGAAGAGAAGTTATTTATTTGTTCAATTATGTTATATTTGTTGGGAGTGTGTCCACTAGTGAAAGTATGATCCCTAGGCCTTGTTTCCAAGCATTGCACACCGTTTATTTCCTGTTTTGTTACATGTTTGCTCGCAGCGATATTTACTTCAAATCACATTTGCTACTTATAATCATCTATACCACTTGTATTTCACTATCTCTTCGCCGAACTAGTGCACCTATACATCTGACAAGTGTATTGGGTGTGTTGGGGACACAAGAGACTTTCTGTATCGTAATTGCAGGGTTGTTTGAGAGGGATAGCTTTGACCTCTTCCTCCCTGAGTTTGATAAACCTTGGGTGATCCACTTAAGGGAAACTTGCTGCTGTTCTACAAACCTCTGCACTTGGAGGCCCAACACTGTCTACAAAAACAGACGCGTGCGTAGACATCAAGCTCTTTTCTAGCGCCGTTGCCGGGGAGGTAAGGTAAAAGGTACTCGCATCCTCCTGTGTGAGTGCTCAGAGTTATTTCCTTTAGATTCTGCAATTACATCTTTTTGTTTCTTGTTTTTATTTTCACTAGTTAGGCTTAATGGAAAACAATGAGTTCTTTAGTCTTTTTCCTGAGTTTAGATATGAAGTGTTTGAAGAGAAAATTGAAAAACCTTTGGAGCTTAATTTGCATGCTAATAGTATTGTTAGTATGAATGCTTTAAATACCGTTGTTGCTAATACTATAGAAAAGTCTAAGCTTGGGGAAGTTGGTTTTGTTAAGCATGATATTTTTAGTTCCCCAGCTATCCATGTTCCTTCTTATGATGATATGTTTGAAGAATATGCTTCACGAAACAGCTGTTCTTTAGCTTGTGATGATACTAAACCTCTAGTTTATGATGGTTATGATGATGAGTATAATATTTTCAGTTCACCTACTATTGAGGATAAAATTAGTTATGATTACAATATGCCTCCTATTTATGATGACTATGGTGATGAGAATAATTATTCTATTGAATTTGCTCCTACTACTATTGTTCCTGTGGTGAGTATTAATTCTTTTATGCATGTGGCTCATGATAGGGATGTTTTATGTGATAGTTATATTGTTAGTTCTATTCATGATGCTACTGAAAGTTATTATGAGAGAGGGAAACATGGTTTTATGGATCTCAACAATATTGAGTTTCCCCTCTTTATGTTGCAATTCGTGAAGTTGTACTTGTTTTGCCTTCCTATGCTTTTTGCTTTGCGCTTTTATGACTTGTCTCTTTACAAGACTATTTTTCATAGGAAGTGGTTTAGATTTAAATGTGTTCCATACTTGCTTTTTGATGCTCTCTATTGCTTTAAGTTCCTATATGGCGCCTTTTCCTCAAGCTCTTATATGGCGCCCACATGAGGATCTTTGCAAATTACTTCGCCTAGCTCAAAGGCGTTAAAGAAAAGCACTCTTGGGAGATAACCCAATGTTTTATTTTTCAGTACTTTTTCTTTTATTTGAGTCTTGGAAGTTATTACTACTGTAATAACCGCTCCTTATCCTTTTTATTTCGTTTTTGTGCCAAGTGAAGCCTCTAATTTGAGTGAGGTAAGATTTGGGGATGTTGCTGTCCTGAAACTGTTTTCGGTGCTGCACCGTAAAAATTCGTGAAAATTCTCTGTATATCTTTTGGACTTGCGATTTCTTGTGCATATGCCCCAGGTTATATCCAAACTATCATTAGTTGAACACTTTTTGATTTGAGCAACAGAAAACACCTTAAAAATTCGACCTTTGTCATCTGTTCCGTTTTGACAGATTTCTGCCAATATTTGTGTTTGCCGCTTTATCGCTTTCTTTTTGAGTTCTTTTGATCACGGAACTTTTGGGGAAGTTGCTACAGTATTATATGCTTTATATGTGGTGGTTTTAGGTTGAAACCTGAAGCAAAAAGGGTTGATTATATGTTATGCTTAAACTAATGTTGCTAATAGATTTGTGTTTAGTTTTGTATGAAGGAAGTTTTCAAGTGTAGGGATTGGAGAATGATGAGATGAGTTGAAGAATGGACAAAAGCTCAAGCTTGGGGATGCCCATGCATCACCCCAAGAAATATCCAAGAAGTACAAGCGTCAAAGCTTGGGGATGCCCCCGAGGCACCCCCTTCTTCATCGGCAAAAATCAGGTCACCTTTCAAGACACTATATTTTTATTGCTTCATGCACTATGCGTTTTTCTTGGAGCGTCAGTTGTTTTTGTTTTCAGTATTAGTTTTGTTTTGTTTGCTACAATAAATGGTTACATCACATCATGTTTCTTTTGGAGGAGATGTACTCGTTTTCATTTGCCAAGAACACTCAGTTTTTCACTCTTATCGTTCAACGAGTGTTCTTCTTTTTCCGCTACTACGTTTAGCTTGCATTTTTCACCTTGATTTTTGTTCAGATCTTGTTTTATCTTTGCATTAAGGTGTATTTTGACCTCTTGTCCATGTTGGTTTTCCTCAAAAGAGTTTCCTCAAAAAGGTTTTAATGGTGTTCGAAAAGAGAAAAAGCTTTGTGCAAAAAAGTGGTACAAGAAGGAGCTTGTGTAGACTGCGGCTTAGGCTTTTTCATGTCATGCTTGATGTCTTTTTGATAGTATGCTTAGTGGTTTTGCTGTAGCATGACTTGTCTCAAATAACTGAGATTGCTTAATGAGCCTTTGAAAAAATCATGCGTTGTTTTTATTATATGGAAGCATTTATTTGGTTTTCTCCTTGATGCTTTATTTGGGTTGACTTGGCGCATGCTCAGACATCTTAGACTCATACAAAGTCGCCAATAGCCTCTATGATCATTTAGTTTTTGACTTTTGATGCCATCTTATGCTTCTTTTAATGTTGCTTTGTCGCTATGCATGATTATGGCCGTTATTGCTCTCTTAGTTGGTCGCTCCCAGTCTTTTGCTAGCCCTCATTTTGTACTGAGTATGAGCTCTACTCGTGCATCCAACTCCCTAAAACCAAGTTTGCCAAAGTGTCCACTATAAATTCCTATGCATGGTATTTGTAAGCCATTCCAAAGTAAATTTTCATGTGCTACCTTTCAAAACCTTCAAAATACTTCTCGTTTTGTGACACTGTTTTCAGCTCATGGGGACGTAGTGGTCGGATTTGCTATGTTCCATATTGCTTATTCCAAAAAAGAAAAAAGAAAGAAAAAAATAAAGAAAAAAGGCACTCCTCCATGGTATGTGAATGTTGGTGGGCACCCGATGGAATCGGTTAGCCATGGTTTGAGAAAGGAAAAAAGGTGGGGAGGAGTGCCAAGCTTTATAAAAGAGCACAAATGTGCCAATCTCTCTCTCAAAAACTTGCTTCATTTTTGTATGGAAGATAGTAAGAACCCCATTGCCAGTCGTTGACAAAAGCAACCACCTCTCAAAACCCAATTTTTATCTCTCTATTTTACAAATGAAAAGCTCTAGCACATGTTTAATCACTGCTTCCCTCTGCGAAGGGCCTTTCTTTTACTTTTATGTTGAGTCACCACCTTCTATCTTTATGCACCATTAAGAGAGCATAGTTGTCATTCTTAGTATAATGTGCATTGTCCCAAAGTTTTCATTGATTGATTCATATTGTTGGTTTCACTTGTTCTTAAATTATTTGTATCTAGTCGCCCTCTTAAACTTGAAGGTGTCCTATGCATTTATGTTTTGCTCTCTTTGAAGGACAAGCTGAAAACCATTTGTATGTTTTTCCTTATGATTTGAACACACGTTTGACTTTCATTGTTTCATTTTCATGATCTTTTGTTTGTGTTCATTTTCATGTTACAACATGGTTGCTAAGTTTCTATTATCAAGATTTTGTCTTTCATGCCCATGTTTTAAGTTCTTATGATCCCAGCTCACAATGCTTATATTTATGATCAAGATTGTGTAGGAGCATGTCACCTCAAAAATTATTTCTTTTGTTATCACTTACCTACTCGAGGACGAGCAGGAGTTAAGCTTGGGGGATGCTGATACGTCTCCAACGTATCTATAATTTTTTATGCTCCATGCTTGTTTTTACACCATTTACCTTGTGTTTCGTTACACTTCGTGGAACTTTTATGCATTTTCTGGAACTAACCTATTTAACAAGTCGCCACAGTGCCAGTTCCCTGTTTTCTGCTGTTTTTGTGTTTTAGAAAAGCTACAGAGGAAATATTCTCGGAATTGGACGAAACAAAAGCCAGAAGTCTTATTTTTTCTGGAAGCTTCCCGAAGACCGAAAGAGAGCCGGAGGGGGACCAGAGGCCGCCCTCACACATAGGTGGCGCGGCCCAGGCCCTGGCCTCGCCACCTGCTACTCGGTGATGACGCCAGAAAAAAGTTGTGGCGTGTAGTTGACGTGGAGCAGTAAGTCCTTGTGCGTGGTGAATGACCAGCCCGTTGGGAACCCCAAGAGGAAGGTATGATGAGTGTAGCGGCTAGTTTTCCCTCAGTTAAGAAACCAAGGTTTATCGATCAGGAGAGGAGAGACAATGACGACTGAAGGTGTTGTGGAACCTGCACACACACAAACAAATACTTTGTTCCCAACTTGCGATGAGGTTGTCAATCTCACCGGTTTGCTTGAAACAAAGGTTATGAACGTATCGAGTGGAAAATAGTAGAGTATGCTAGTAAAGTAAACAGTACGAGAAAAGTAAACAGGTGATTGCAATATGATGTAAATAGGACCGGGGTCCACAGTTCACTAGTGGTGTCTCTCCATAGATAAAATAACACATGCTGGGTAAACAAATTACAGTTGGGCAATTGATAGAATAGAGATAACGTGATATGTCAAGAAGATCACTATGAGATTTACTCTGGGCATTACAACAAAATACATAGACCGCCATCCAACTGCATCTATGACTAATAATCCACTCCCGGGGATATCAATCCGAACACCCTAGAAGTATTAAGTTGCGAACAACAGATAATTGCATTAAGCAAAGTGTGTAATGTAAACAAAGCATATGCCCTTGAGCATATGAATGTTGTTTTCTCCCTAGTAACAACAGCACATCTACCACCTTAGAGGTTTCTGTCACTCCCCCAGGTGAAATAGAGACATGAACCCACTATCGAGCATAAATACCCCCTCTTGGAGTCACTAGCAACTACTTGGCCAAGATAGCTACTAACAACGGAGAGCATGCTAGATCATAAACAACATAGAGATAACAAAAGATATAATTCAGTACAGCAACTTAATCATAAACACCAATATTCATCGGATCCCAACAAACCAAACATGTAGAATTACATAACGGTGATCTCAATCATGTATGGCAGCTCATGAGATCTAAACATGAAGCACATAGTGGAGAAGAGAACCATCTAGCTACTGCTATGGACCCATAGTCCAAGGTAGACTACTCACTCATCGCTCCGGAGGCAAGCATGGCGATGAAGGAGACCTCCGGTGGCGATTCCCCTCTCCGGCAGGGTGCCGGGAAGAGCTTCTGGACCCTCCCGATCTTCGGGTCGACGGCGGCGGCGGATCGCGATGTATTCTGGAAAACTGATCGGGTACTTAGGTTTTTCTCGTCGGGGGGTCTTTATAGGCGAAGGGGCGATGTCAGAGGTGGAGCCAGGCTCCCTCACACAGGGGTGGCGCGGCCAGGGGCCTGGCCGCGCCGGCCCTGTGTGTGGGGCCCTGGTGGCCCCTCTTCGTCTCTCCTTCGGATCTCTGGAAGCTTCCGGGAAAAATAAGACTTCAGGAACTTGTTTCGTCCAATTCCGAGAATATTTCCTGTGTATCACTTCTGAAACACAAAAACAGCAGAAAACAGGAAACTGGCACTGTGCACTTCGTTAATAGGTTAGTTCCGGAAAATGCATAAAAATGCCACTAAGTGTAACGAAACAATAGGCAAATGGTGTAAAAACAAGCATGGAGCATCAAAAATTATAGATACGTTTGAGACGTATCAAGCATCCCCAAGCTTAACTCCTGCTCGTCCTCGAGTAGGTAAGTGATAACAAAAGAATAATTTTTGAGGTGACATGCACCTACACAATCTTGATCATATATGTAAGCGTTGGTGAGCTGGGATCATAAGAACTTAAAACATGGGCATGAAGATATAATCATGACAGTAAGAACTTAGCAACCATGTTGTAAACATGCAAATGAACACAAACAAAAGATCATGATAATGAAACAATGAAAGTCAAACGTGTGTTCAAATCATAAGGAAAAACATACAAATGGTTTTCAGCTTGTCCTTTAAAGAGAGCAAAACATAAATGCATAGGACACCTTCAAGTTTAAGAGGGCGACTAGATACAAGTAATTTAAGAACAAGTGAAACCAACAATATGAATCAATCAATGAACTTTGGGACAATGCATATCACACTAAGAATGACAACTATGCTCTCTTAACGGTGCATAAAGAAAGAAGGTGGTGACTCAACATAAAAGTAGAAGAAGGGCCCTTCGCAGAGGGAAGCAGTGATTGAGCATGTGCTAGAGCTTTTCATTTGTAAAACAGAGAGATAAAAATTGGTTTTGAGAGGTGGTTGTCTTTGTCAACGACTGGCAATGGGGTTCTTACTATCTTCCATACAAAAATGAAGCAAGTTTTTGAGAGAGAGATTGGCACTTTTGTGCTCTTTTTATAAAACTTGGCACTCCTCCCCACCTTTTTCCTTTCACATACCATGGCTAACCGATTCCATCGGGTGCCCACCAACATTCACATTCTTTGGAGGAGTGCCTTTTTTTCTTTCTTTTTTCTCTTTTTTTTTCTTTTTGGAATAAGCAATATGGAAGATAGCAAATCCGACCACTACGTCCCCATGAGCTGAAAACAGTGTCACAAAACGAGAAGTGTTTTGAAGGTTTTTGAAAGGTAGCACATGAAAATTTACTTTGGAATGGCTTACAAATACCATGCATAGGAATTTATAGTGGACACAATGGCAAACTTGGTTTTTAGGAGTTGGATGCACGAGTAGAGCTCATACTCAGTACAAGGTGAGGGCTAGCAAAAGACTGGGAGCGACGAACTAAGAGAGCAATAATGGCCATAATCATGCAAAGCGACAAAGCGACATTAAAAGAAGCATACGATGGCATCAAAAGTCAAAAACTAAATGATCATGAAGGCTATTGGCGACTTTGTAAGAGTCTAACTTGTGTGAGCATGCGCCAAGTCAACCCAAATAAAGCATCAAGGAGAAAACCAAAATAATGCTTCCATACAATAAAAACAACGCATGATTTTTTTTTCAAAGGCTCATTAAGCAATCTCAGTTATTTGAGACAAGTCATGCTACAGCAAAACCACTAAGCATACTATCAAAAAGACATCAAGCATGACATGAAAAAGCCTAAGCCGCAGTCTACACAAGCTCCTTCTTGTACCACTATTTTGCACAAAGCTTTTTCTCTTTTCCAACACCATTTGAAAAAATTTATAAACACCTCTTTTGATGAAAACCAATAAAGATCAGAGGCAAAAATACACCTTGATGAAAAGATATGACAAGGTCTGAATGCATATCAAGGCGAAAACGAAAACCAAAAGCAGTAGCAGAAAAAGAAGAACGCTCGATTTTTTAATAAGAGTGAAAACTAGAGCGTTCCTTGCAAATGAAAACGAGTACATCTCCTCTAAAGAAAATTTGTTGGGGTCCAACCATTTATTGCAGCAAACAAACAAACTAAACCAACTAAGAAAACTAAAACAACTGACGCTCCAAGAAAAACACATAGTGCATGAAGCAATAAAAATATAGTGTTTTGAAAGGTGACCTGATTTTTGCCGATGAAGAAGGGGTGCCTCGGGGGCATCCCCAAGCTTTGATGCTTGTACTTCTTGGATATTTCTTGGGGTGATGCATGGGCATCCCCAAGCTTGAGCTTTTGTCCATTCTTCAACTCATCTCATCATTCTCCAATCCCTACACTTGAAAACTTCCTTCATACAAAACTAAACACAATTCTATTAGCAACATTAGTGTAAGCATAAAATATATTCAGCCCTCTATTTGCTTCAGGTTTCAACTCAAAACCACCACATATATAGAAAATACTACTGTAGCAACTCCCCAAAAAGTTCCATGATCAAAAGAACTCAAAAGAAAGCGATAAAGTGGCAAACACAAATATTGGCAGAAATCTGTCAAAACTGAACAGCTGACAAAGGTCGAATTTTTGAGGGATTTTCTGTTGCTCAAATCAAAAAGTGTTCAATAAGAAAAGTTTGGATATAACCTGGGGCTTATGCACAAGAAATCGCAGGTCCAAAAGATAAACAGAGAATTTTCACGAATTTTTACGGTGCAGCACCGAAAACAGTTTCAGGACAGCAACATCCCCAAATCTTTACCTCACTCAAATTAGAGGCTTCTCTTGGCACAAAAACGAAATAAACAAGATAAGGAGCGGTCATTACAGTAGTAATGACTTCCAAGACTCAAATAAAAGAAAAAGTACTGAAAGAAAACATTGGGTTATCTCCCAAGAGTGCTTTTCTTTAACGCCTTTGAGCTAGGCGCAGAAAATTGCGAATCAAGTAATATCAAGAGATGAAGTGCTAGGATCAGCACGTGCCTTACGTCTCCCTTTCTTACCTTTGCTCTTGACTCTAGGAAAGACATGGTTATTGCAAGGTGGAGAGGTAAATGTTATATTGCCTTTTCCCACATCGATGACGGCACCCAGGAGCTTCAGAATGGATCTTCCAAGTGTGATTTGTCCTTTTCCTACACATTCAATAACAAGATAATCAGTAGATATCATTCTTCCTAGGAATTTTGTAAAGACTCCTTCAGCAATTCCAAGGGGAAATATAGTGGCATTGTTAGTAAGAGAAATTTCTTCTCCCCCCTCAGAAAGCTTCCAAAGGCTCAAAGATTCATAAACATCCTTTGGCATGAGACAAAATTCAGACATAATATCACAACGAGCATGAAAAGTTTCACCACTAATGGTGATTTTTATTGTAGGATACCAACTCGAAGGCTCAGAATTTATAGGCACATAATCAAAATGCTGGCGCAAAGTATTGTAGCAAGAATTCAAACTAGCAGTGTGAGTCTCAAGAGTATTAAGTCTATTAAAAATGCTCACAAGAGAGGAATCAAAATAGGTTGGCATGCTATAAATTGTAATTAACTTTTTAATAATATTGAAGGCTTGATCTCCATCACAATGAAGGAAATCTCCTTCAGAAGTAGCATCCAAAGCATATCTATAACGAAGAGAAAGTCCAAAGTAAAAACTACTAAGAAGCAAACTCAAAGCCATTTTAGGTTCAGTTTTTCCATGCCAATCATAAATCCTAGACCAAGCTTCCTTAAAACTTTCCTCATCCTTTTGCTTAAAAGTGAAAATCATGTCCTCGGGAGACATAGTAGTAGCAACGGAACTAGACATAGTGATCTAAAGTAAAGAAATAACAACTACCAAGGATTCTAATTTTTTTGGGTTTTTGATATAAAAAGCAATGCAGGTAAAATAAAGTAAAGTAAAGCAAAACAAATAACAAAGTAAAGAATGTGTGTGCGAAGAACTCCCCTCGCAGAAGTCTTCTCTTCCTCCCCGGCAACGGCGCCAGAAAAGAAGCTGCTACTCGGTGATGACGCCAGAAAAGAGCTGTGGCGTGTAGTTGACGTGGAGCAGTAAGTCCTTGTGCGTGGTGAATGACCAGCCCGTTGGGAACCCCGAGAGGAAGGTATGATGAGTGTAGCGGCTAGTTTTCCCTCAGTTAAGAAACCAAGGTTTATCGATCAGGAGAGGAGAGACAATGACGACTGAAGGTGTTGTGGAACCTGCACACACACAAACAAATACTTTGTTCCCAACTTGCGATGAGGTTGTCAATCTCACCGGTTTGCTTGAAACAAAGGTTATGAGCGTATCGAGTGGAAAACAGTAGAGTATGCTAGTAAAGTAAACAGTACGAGAAAAGTAAACAGGTGATTGCAATATGATGTAAATAGGACCGGGGTCCACAGTTCACTAGTGGTGTCTCTCCATAGATAAAATAACACATGCTGGGTAAACAAATTACAGTTGGGCAATTGATAGAATAGAGATAACGTGATATGTCAAGAAGATCACTATGAGATTTACTCTGGGCATTACAACAAAATACATAGACCGCCATCCAACTGCATCTATGACTAATAATCCACTCCCGGGGATATCAATCCGAACACCCTAGAAGTATTAAGTTGCGAACAACAGATAATTGCATTAAGCAAAGTGTGTAATGTAAACAAAGCATATGCCCTTGAGCATATGAATGTTGTTTTCTCCCTAGTAGCAACAGCACATCTACCACCTTAGAGGTTTCTGTCACTCCCCCAGGTGAAATAGAGACATGAACCCACTATCGAGCATAAATACCCCCTCTTGGAGTCACTAGCAACTACTTGGCCAAGATAGCTACTAACAACAGAGAGCATGCAAGATCATAAACAACATAGAGATAACAAAAGATATAATTCAGTACAGCAACTTAATCATAAACACCAATATTCATCGGATCCCAACAAACCAAACATGTAGAATTACATAACGGTGATCTCAATCATGTATGGCAGCTCATGAGATCTAAACATGAAGCACATAGTGGAGAAGACAACCATCTAGCTACTGCTATGGACCCATAGTCCAAGGTAGACTACTCACTCATCGCTCCGGAGGCAAGCATGGCGATGAAGGAGACCTCCGGTGGCGATTCCCCTCTCCGGCAGGGTGCCGGGAAGAGCTTCTGGACCCTCCCGATCTTCGGGTCGACGGCGGCGGCGGATCGCGATGTATTCTGGAAAACTGATCGGGTACTTAGGTTTTTCTCATCGGGGGGTCTTTATAGGCGAAGGGGCGATGTCAGAGGTGGAGCCAGGCTCCCTCACACAGGGGTGGCGCGGCCAGGGGCCTGGCCGCGCCGGCCCTGTGTGTGGGGCCCTGGTGGCCCCTCTTCGTCTCTCCTTTGGATCTCTGGAAGCTTCCGGAAAAAATAAGACTTCAGGAACTTGTTTCGTCTAATTCCGAGAATATTTCCTGTGTATCACTTCTGAAACAGAAAAACAGCAGAAAACAGGAAACTGGCACTGTGCACTTCGTTAATAGGTTAGTTCCGGAAAATGCATAAAAATGCCACTAAGTGTAACGAAACAATAGGCAAATGGTGTAAAAACAAGCATGGAGCATCAAAAATTATAGATACGTTTGAGACGTATCACCACCCTGGTGTGAGGAGCCCCTGGCTGCCCCCTGACGACGCCCCTTCGCCTATATAAAGCCTCGAGACGGAAAACCCTAGGGGAGTCGGCGAAATTTCCAGAACAGTTCCGCAGCGCCGCCGCCGTCGAAGCCAAATTTCGGGGGACAGAAGTCTCTGTTCCGGCACCCTGCCGGGACGGGGAAGTGCCCCCGGAGCCATCTCCATCGGTCTCCATCGCCGTCTCCATCGACCTCACCGCCATCTCCATCAACCTTGCTGTCTCCTATGATGAGGAGGGAGTAGTTCATCCCCGGGGCTAAGGGCTCTACCGGTAGCTATGTGGTTCACCTCTCTCTCTCCCATGATGTGATCTTTATGTGATCGTGAGCTTTGTATCATGTTGAACAAGTAGATGTTATTATTCAGATATTATGTGTACTCTAGTGGTGTTATTAAAGTAATCTATTCCTCCTGCCATGGTGTAACGGTGACAGTGCGTGCATCATGGTGGTACTTGGTCTAGGCTACGATTGTGATCTCTTATGGATTATGAGAATAATTATTGCTATGATAGTATTGAAGTGATCTTTTCCTCCTTTCATGGTGTAATGTTGACAGTGTGTGCACCGTGTTAGTACTTGGTCTAAGTTGAAATAATATCTATCTTGAATTGTGATTTGATTTGGATATCTCTATGAGTGGTGTTCGTCAAGTACTTGATGAACTTTGAGGCGTGCTTTGTAGCCCTACGCAATGATTAGTGTTATTCAATAGGAGAGTAATTCAGAGTACCATAGTGAAGAGAAGTTATTTATTTGTTCAATTATGTTATATTTGTTGGGAGTGTGTCCACTAGTGAAAGTATGATCCCTAGGCCTTGTTTCCAAGCATTGCACACCGTTTATTTCCTGTTTTGTTACATGTTTGCTCGCAGCGATATTTACTTCAAATCACATTTGCTACTTATAATCATCTATACCACTTGTATTTCACTATCTCTTCGCCGAACTAGTGCACCTATACATCTGACAAGTGTATTGGGTGTGTTGGGGACACAAGAGACTTTCTGTATCGTAATTGCAGGGTTGTTTGAGAGGGATAGCTTTGACCTCTTCCTCCCTGAGTTCGATAAACCTTGGGTGATCCACTTAAGGGAAACTTGCTGCTGTTCTACAAACCTCTGCACTTGGAGGCCCAACACTGTCTACAAGAACAGACGCGTGCGTAGACATCACCCGTCCATGAAATTGGTAAACTTCAGTGGCACCAGCTGAATCTCACGGCACTGAGCGCCGGCGATGCAGAAGAAGGAGTATACTCTAGGCAGAGCAGGAGGAGCATTGTGAGGAGGAGCGCTTGGACCTGGTGCAGCAGATGAAACCTTGGGTTTATTTTTACTCCCGGCCAGACGGCCGTGGCGCCGCTTCACCGAAGCGGAAGACGAAGCTACCGCAGCTGCGATTGTAGTCTTGTTCTTACTACCGCGAGGGCGGTCGTGACCCCGTTTCTCTACCGGGGCGCCGATACTCAAACGCGGTCCACTTGCATCGGCCATGGAGACAAGCGGTGTGAAGGAAAAACCTTAGATGGGATGACGAAGAAGAAGATGATGCGGCGGAGGAAGATACTAATGAAAGAATTAGGGTTTTTACCCTGGCCATACGCGCTTTATTTATAAGTACACGCTAATGGGCCTCTACGGAGGTTAGGTCCAAAGTATATCAATGGGCTTTTATATTCTGCCCACAGCAGACGATAAAGAGGAATTAATGTATCAAAATAAAAGGTACGAACAAACAGAAAAAGGGGGAAAAGTATCTGTCAAGAAGTGGAGCATACCTCGTCTTGGACTCGGGGGCTTACATCATAAGAGAAGAAGAAAAGAATTATTAAGTGTGAATCATCTCGAAAAAATATCGCAAGAGATAGTATATGGAACAGGCATGTCTATAGTTTTGAGCCTATACCCGAATTTTTTTGGCTATAGCCTCGGGGGCTACCCCCATCGGGAGCGCTGTCGCGCACCCGATAGAAAGAAGTCGACAGAAGAAGAACGAGAAGTTGAGATGAAAAACCAACTGGTGGACAAGTGATTTCAACTACATTGTCGACAAAATAAAGATCGATCACTCCCATCGGGAGCTATTTATGAGAGTTAAAAAAGATAACTCGATTATTTCAATTATTGAAACAGTCAAACAAGGCTGCGACATATGATTCTCGAGTTGCGTCATCGCGACAAAACTTGAATGCCATGGTTGAAATATATCATGAAGGTAAGACCCCAGGATCCGTCCTGTGAGGCCCGGTATACGCACATGGATGCGCTCTGCTGGTATTTATCTGTGTCTACGATGCGAAGAAAATCCTGGTGGACGCACTGGGTACCCTGAGAACTATTGGGATTCATTCTTTGTAAGTCCTAAATGCGGCAAAAGGATGGGTTTGACTGGTTTCCCGAATTCAAATCCAAGGGGATTGAATTTGAAGTAGGTGACAAGTATCTGTTCCGGCAGTTAACTGGCCTCTTGATCTGTCAGAGTTGTCAGGCTTGTTCATCAAAACCCCTTGCGAGACATTATCATAAAAAGATAATTCGAAAGACCAAGTCGAAGCTTTGAAGATATGAAGAAGTCAAGTATTGATCAAGACAACGATTTGAAGATCTGAGATTCAACCCGAATCTACAATTCTGGTAGAATCTCGGGGGCTACTGACAAGGGTATAGATAATAGAGCCCGTCAATTGAGTACCCCTAAGGCCTGTTAAGCTAGGCCCAGTTGTAATACTAGTCAAAATACGAGTTCATGTCGTATCTCGATATTGTAATCTGTATCGGACCCCTCCCGATCCTTGAGACCTGGCCACCTACATATAGGGGCCAGGAGAGGACAGTGAGGGACAAATTGAAAGCAAGCCAGGTTTATACCTACGTTTACTTTCGATACACACCTTGTTTGACTGATTTTACCTTCGAGTTCATCCGATGCCCTGTCTCCCCGATCCTAAGTCCTTCATCTAGAACATTTGTCGAGTTAACCCTCGTCACTCCCGGACAAAACGCATGCATCAACCTACATCTCTACTAGGTGGGCTCCTAGAAGCCCCCGGATCCATAGTTGAGTATGTTCTCCATGTTCTACCCTGGTCCGAGGCAGAATTTCGGCAGCACCTCCCCGCTGCTCTCCCGATACACGTCTCGGCAAAATGCTGAGAGGATGTGCATCCGGAGAACAACGGGGAGGCGCTACCGAAATCCAGACTCGGACCAAGGTAGAACATGGAAAACGTTCTCAATCTACGGATCTGACGACTGTCCCGTAAATGCCGCAAGCGTTACGCTTCATAATATGCCGACCTCTAATGCATATTCATCCACGTAACACTCGCAGACGGGAAGTGACACCTAGGTTACGTGACTGGATGTGGAAATGGAATCTACTAACATAAAAAATGCAAGAGAGGGGACGGAGTTCTAGCTCACTGATGCGGGCAGATAACCAGCCAGTTGGGAACCCCAAGAGGAAGGTATGATGAGCACAGTAGCAAGTTTTTCCTCAGTAAGAAACCGAGGTTTATCGAACCAGTAGGAAAAGGCCCAACTTCAGAAGGTGATGCCTTCTAGCTTCGCGACAGCTCCGGACAATTTATAAGGCGTCTCGTCCAGGGCTTTGCTTTGCACCAGCAGCAGCGTGGAACCTGCACACAACACAACCGAGAACTTTGCTCCCAACTTACGATGAGGTTGTCAATCTCATTGGTTTGATGTAAACAAAGGATTGAGCGTATCGAGTGGAAAGCAATAATAGTATGCGAGAAAGTAAACAGTGCGAGTAAAAGTAAACAGTAATAGCAATGTAAAGGAAATTGGACCGGGGTCCACATTCACTAGTGGTGTCTCTCCATAAGATAAATAACGACATGTTGGGTAAACAAATTACAGTTGGACAATTGATAGAATAAAGATAACGTGCATATGTCTCGAGGATCACTATGAGATTTACTCTGGGCATTACAACAAAATACATACACCGCCATCCAACTGCATCTATGACTAATAATCCACTCGCGGGGATATCGTCCGAACACCCCTCGAGTATTAAGTTGCGAACAACAGATAACTGCATTAAGCGAAGTGTGTAATGTAAACAAAATAAATGTCCTTGGACACAAGAATGTTGTTTTCTCCCTAGTGGCAACAGCACATCTACAACCTTAGAGGTTTCTGTCACTCCCCCAGATTAAATAGAGGCATGAACCCAACTATCGAGCATAAATACCCCCTCTTGGAGTCACTAGTATCTACTTGGCCAAGATAGCTACTAACAATGGAGAGCATGCAAGATCATAAACAACATAGAGATAAGATAAAATTCAGAACATCAACTTAACATAACACCAATATTCATCGGATCCCAACAAACACAATATGTAGAATTACATAAAGATGATCTTGATCATGTAAGGCAGCTCACGAGATCTAAACATGAAGCACATGGTGGAGAAGACAACCATCTAGCTACTGCTATGGACCCATAGTCCAAGGTAGACTACTCACTCATCGCGCCGGAGGCAAGCATGGCGATGAAGAAGACCTCCGGTGGCGATTCCCCTCTCCGGCAGGGTGCCGGGAAGAGCTTCTGGACCCTCCCGATCTCGGGTCGACGACGGCGGCGGATCGTGATGTGTTTCTAGAAAATTGATCCGGAGTTTAAGTTTTTCCCATCAGGAGGTCTTTATAGGCGAAGGGGCAGCGTCAGAAGTGGACCAGGGCGCCCTCACCATAGGTGGGCACGGCCAGGGGCTAGGCCGCGCCCCCCGGTGGTGAGGCTGGCCCCTGGCCCCTCTCCGTCTCCCCTTCGGTCTTCTGGAAGCTTCGGTAAATATTAGGAGGTTCGGCTTTTGTTTCGTCCAATTCCGAGAATATTTCCTGTGTAACTTTTCTGAAACACAAAAATAGCAGAAAATAGGGAACTGGCACTGTGGCATCTTGTTAATAGGTTAGTTCCGGAAAATGCATAAAAACGCCACGAAGTGTAACAAAACACTAAGCAAATGGTGTAAGAACAAGCATGGGGCATCAAAAATTATAGATACGTTTGAGACGTATCAAGCATCCCCAAGCTTAACTCCTGCTCATCCTCGAGTAGGTAAGTGATAACAAAAGAATAATTTTTGAGGTGACATGCACCATCACAATCTTGATC
Organism: Dactylis glomerata; assembly: GCA_007115705.1. Lineage (NCBI taxonomy): Eukaryota > Viridiplantae > Streptophyta > Magnoliopsida > Poales > Poaceae > Dactylis > Dactylis glomerata. The sequence continues at coordinate 59,559 of QXEO01000103.1, forward strand.
ATCTATGTAAGCATTGAGAGCTGAGATCAAAAGAACTTAAAACATGGACATGAAAGACATAATCTTGATAGAAGAAACTTAGCAACCATGTTATAACATGAAAAAGAACACAAACGAAAGATCATGAAAAATGAAACAATGAAAGTCAAACGTGTGTTCAAATCATATGGAAAAACATAGCAAATGGTTTTCAGCTTGTCCTTCATGGAATAGCAAAACATAAATGCATAGGACACCTTCAAGTTTAAGAGGGCGACTAGATACAAATAATTTAAGAACAAGTGAAACCAAAATAATGAATCAATCAATGATAAACTTTGGGACTATGCACATTAAACTCAGAATGACAACTATGCTCTCTTAGACGGTGCATAAAGGTAGAAGGTGGAGACTCAACATAAAAGTAAAAGAAAGGCCCTTCGCAGAGGGAAGCAGTGATTGCAAGTTTTATAAACCTTCAAAAGTTATGGTACTTACTAGCTTTGAGCTCTCATTGCCCCCATCATAGGCATCTTGAATGGTTAAAGTTAATGAGAGTACAATTATGAAGCATATGCTTGACAAATCATAAGTTGAAAACCTCGTGTCCCGTGAAGTATGAATACCCAAACCTCATGCTACTCGACTTAGAGTCCCAAGCAAGCTCTTGTCATTGTAAGTATATGCGTATCATCGAGAACCGCCAACAGGGTACCTCCATGCCCGATGACATGGAACAAGCCCACATCAAAATGACAGGACAAATAGACAATGAACACCTCGGCATTTCTTTTATTTACCATTGGTATAGCTTTTTATTTTGAGATGCGTCGTCGAATGTTCACTATGGGCATGCTGTAAATTTCCACCATGAATTATGCATGGCTTAGATTGGTGGCCCAGGCGTTTCTCTAACACATATAAAAACTCCATGATCCCGCAAGATTCCCAACTTATTTCACATCACAAGTATCCATAAACAAAAGATCACAATATCAACTCAAATAAGAAGTGCAATGTTGAAAGCTTGCCCCATGACGGCATGGTTTGGCTAATTTCCAACTTACAATTTGCAAGCATAACAAATCAACATAAGAGAGCCACAACGTCAAAATTTTAAAAACGAGAAAAGTAAAGTGTGCCATCAGGTTCGTGAGAGCTTTACTGACCAATTTTCACATAACACCAAAAGAGTTTAATTTGAAGGATAGATAAAAGCAAGTCAAATGTACTTTAGAATAGCAAATTGCTAATAGGTATGTATGGTGGACACATTGGAATAATTTGGTTTTTAGGAGTTGGATGCACGAGTAGAGCTCATACTCAGTACAAAATGAGGGCTAGCAAAAGACTGGGAGCGACCAACTAAGAGAGCAATAATGGCCATAATCATGCATAGCAACAAAACATCATTAAGAGAAGCATAAAATGGCATCAAAAGTCAAAAACCAAATGATCATAGAGGCTTATGGCGACTTTGTATGAGTCAAACATGTTGTAAGCATGCGCCAAGTCAACCCAAATAAAGCATCAAGGAGAAAACCAAATTAATGTTTCCAAATAATAAAAACAACGTATGATTTTTCAAAGGCTCATTAAGCAATCTCAGTCATTTGAGACAAGTCATGCTACAGCAAAACCACTAAGCATACTATCAAAATGATATCAAGCACGATATGCAAAAGTCTAAGCCGCAGTCTAAACAAGCTCCTTTTTATACCACTTTTTGCATGAAACTTTTTCTCTTTTCCAACACCAATCGAACCTTTTTGAAACAACTCTTTTGATGAAAACCAACATGGACCAGAGGCCAAAATACACCTTGATGCAAAGATATAACAAGATCTGAAAAAAAATCAAGGTGAAAAATGAAAGCTAAACGTAGTTCTAGAAAAAGAGAACACTCGTTGAACGATAAGAGTGAAAAACGGAGTGTTCTTGGCAAATGAAAACGAGTAAATCTCCTCCAAAAGAAATTTGTTGGGGTACAACCATTTATTGCAGCAAACAAAACAAAACAAAACTGAAAACTAAAGTAAAGACGCTCCAAGAAAAACGCATAGTGCATGAAACAATAAAAATATAGTGTTTTGAAAGGTGACCTGATTTTTGCCGATGAAGAAGGGGTGCCTCGGGGGCATCCCCAAGCTTTGACGCTTGTACCTCTTGGATATTTCTTGGGGTGACATGGGCATCCCCAAGCTTGAGCTTTTGTCCATTCTTCAACTCATCTCATCATTCTCCAATCCCTACACTTGAAAACTTTCTTCATACAAAACTCAACACAATTCTATTAGCAACGTTAGTGCAAGCATAATAATGAATCAATCCCTTTTTGGTTCAGATTTCAACTAAGAACCACCACATATAAAGCATATACTACTGTAGCAACTTCCCCAAAAGTTCCGTGATCAAAAGAACTAAAAAAGAAAGCGATCGAGAGGCAAACACAAATAGTGGCAGAAATCTGTCAAAACAGAACAGTTGACAAAGGTTGATTTTTTCGAGGGTTTTCTGTTGCTCAAATCAAAAAGTGTAAAACTAATGAAAGTTTGGATATAACCTGGGGCATATGCACAAGAAATCGCAGGTCAAAAAGATATTCTAAGAATTTTCACGAATTTTTACGGTGCAGCACCGAAATCTGTTTCAGGACAGCAACTTCCCCAAATCTTACCTCACTCAAATTAGAGGTTTCTCTTGGCACAACAACGAAATAAAAAGGATAAGGAGCGGTTATTACAGTAGTAATAACTTCCAAGACTCAAATAAAAGAAAAATAACTGAAAGTAAAACAATGGGTTATCTCCCAAGAGTGCTTTTCTTTAACGCCTTTGAGCTAGGCGCAGAAAGTGCAAATCAAGTAATATCAAGCGATGAAGCATCAAGCTCATAATTTGCTCTAAGAATAGAGTCAAAAAGTAATTTCTTTCTCTTTCTAGGGAAGTGTTCCATACCTTTCTTGAGTGGGAATTGATATTTGATGGTGCCTTCCTTCATATCAATGATGGCACCTACAGTTCGAAGAAAGGGTCTTTGCAAAATAATAGGACATGAAGCATTGCATTCAACATCCATAACAAGAAAATCAACGGGAACGAGGTTATTGTTAACCATAATAAGAACATCATTAATCCTTCCCAAAGGTTTCTTCTTAGCAACATCAGCAATAGGAACATCATAATAACACTTTTCAAGCGGCGGTAAATCAAGCATATCATAAATTTTTCTAGGCATAATAGAAATACCAGCACCTAGATCACATACAGCACGGCAATAAAAACCATTAACATGCATATCAATGATGGGTTCCCAACCATCTTCTAACTTCTTGGGAATAGAAGCTTTTTGCTTCAAATTTTCATCCCTAATTTTCATGAGAGCATTGGTAATATGCTTTGTAAAAGCAACATTTATAGAACTAGCATTGGGACTCAAAGCAAGCTTTTGTAAGAACAAAATAACTTCAGATATATTGCAGCCATCAACATCAAAATCATTAAATGAAATAGAGCTATCATCTCCTGCACTCCGAAAAATTTCAGCACTCTTTTGAGAAAAAGTTTTTGCAGTTTTGGGCTTTTTAGTACAAGGAGTGGGAGTTTTCTCTACACCAATCAAAGTAAGAGGATTGCTAGCATTTGGAACAACATCATTAGAGGTAGTAATAGTACATTCCTTCATCTTTCTAGCCATCTCATCTTCTCTTTCCCACCTGGCATGTAATTCTGCTAACATCCTAACATTTTCATCAATTTTAACTTGGATAGCATTAGCAGTGGCAAAAGTATTGCTTTCCTTCACATCATTAGGCAACACTTTTAGTTTCAGAAGTTCAACATCAAGAGCAAGGCTATCAACTTTAGAAGCAAGAATATCAATTTTGCCTAACTTTTCCTCAACAGACTTGTTAAAAGTAGTTTGCTTACCGATGAAGTCCTTGAGCATTACCTCAAGCTCAAAGGGTGCGCCTCTAGTGTTGTTGGAGGAATTACCATAAGAGTTACCATAACCATTACCATTGGTAGAAGGATATGGCCTATAATTGTTACTAGCAAAATTATTCCCATAAGCATTGTTGTTAAAATTATTATTTCTAATGAAGTTTACATCAACATGCTCTTCTTGAGCAACCAAAGAGGCCAAAGGAACATTATTAGGATCAACATGAGTTCTATCATTAGAAAGCATAAGCATAATAGCATCAATCTTATCACTCAAGGAAGAGGTTTCCTCAACAGAATTTACCTTCATACCTTATGGAGCTCTCTCGGTGTGCCACTCAGAATAATTTACCATCATGTTGTCGAGAAGCTTGGTTGCGTCGCCCAAGGTAAGGGACATAAAAGTGCCTCCAGCAGCTGAATCTAATAGGTTTCTTGAAGAAAAATTCAGTCCTGCATAAAAAGTTTGGACAATGATCCAAGTAGTCAGTCCATGAGTAGGGCAATTCTTTATCATAAATTTCATTCTTTCCCAAGCCTGAGCAACATGTTCATTATCAAACTGTCTAAACTGCATGATATCACTACGCAAAGCTATAACCTTAGTAGGAGGATAGTATTTTCCAATAAAAGCATCCTTACACTTAGCCCATGAATCAATACTATTTCTAGGCAAAGATAGCAACCAATCCTTAGCTTTTCCTCTTAAAGAAAAAGGAAACAACTTAAGCTTAATAATATCACCCTCCACATCCTTATATTTTTGCATCTCACATAGCTCAACAAAATTCTTGAGATGAGCTGCAGCATCATCAGTACTAGCACCAGAAAATTGCTTTTTCATAACAAGGTCCAATAAAGCAGGTTTAATCTCATAAAAATTTGCAGCAGGAGCAGGTGGCGTAATAGGAGTGCAGATAAAATCACTATTATTAGTGCTAGTAAAATCACACAACTTGGTGTTCTCATGAGTACCCATTCTAGCAAAGCTAAAAACACACAAGTAAAAATAACAACTAACAGGAAACTAATTTTTTTGTGTTTTTGATAAAAAGATGCAAACAGAAATAAAGTAAAGCAAAACAATAAACAAAGTAAAGGATGTGCGTGCAAAACTCCCCTTGCAAAAATCTTCTTTTTCCCCGGCAACGGTGCCCAAAAAAGTTTGCTTGATGCGGGCAGATAACCACCCAGTTGGGAACCCCAAGAGGAAGGTATGATGAGCACAGTAGCAAGTTTGCTCTCAGTAAGAAACCGAGGTTTATCGAACCAGTAGGAAAAACACCAACTTCAGAAGGTGATGCCTGCTAGCTTCGCGATAGCTCCGGACAATTTATAAGGCGCCTCGTTCAGGGCTTTGCTTTGCACCAGCAGCAACATGGAACCTGCACACAACACAACCAAGAACTTTCTCCCAACATACGATGAGGTTGTAAATCTCACCGGTTTGCCGTAAACAAAGGATTGAGCGTATCGAGTGGAAAGCAATAGTAGTATGCGAGAAAGTAAACAGTGCGAGTAAAAGTAAACATCAATAGCAATGTAAAGTAAATTGGACCGGGGTCCATAGTTCACTAGTGGTGTCTCTCCATAAGATAAATAACGATATGACTAAACAAATTATAGTTGGGCAATTGATAGAATAAAGATAACGTGCATATGTCTCGAGGATCACTATGAGATTTACTCTGGGCATTACAACAAAATACATTGACCGCTATCCAACTGCATCTATGACTAATAATCCACTTGCAGGGATATCGTCCGAACACCCCTCAAGTATTAAGTTGCAAACAACAGATAACTGCATTAAGCAAAGTGTGTAATGTAAACAAAACAAATGTCCTTGGACACCAGAATGTTGTTTTCTCCCTAGTGGCAACAGCACATCTACAACCTTAGAGGTTTATGTCACTCCCCTAGATTAAATAGAGGCATGAACCCAACTATCGAGCATAAATACTCCCTCTTGGAGTCACTAGTATCTACTTGGCTAAGATAGCAACTAACAACGGAGAGCATGCAAGATCATAAACAACATAGAGATAACATAAGATAAAATTCAGAACATCAACTTAACATAACACCAATATTCATCGGATCCCAACAAACACAACATATAGAATTACATAAAGATGATCTCGATCATGTAAGGCTGCTGATGAGATCTAAACATGAAGCACATGGTGGAGAAGACAACCATCTAGCTACTGCTATGGACCCATAGTCCAAGGTAGACTACTCACTCATCGCACCGGAGGCAAGCATGGCGATGAAGAAGACCTCCGGTGGCGATTCCCCTCTCCGGCAGGGTGCCGGGAAGAGCTTCTGGACCCTCTGGATCTCGGGTCGACGACGGCGGCGGATCGCGATTTGTTTCTGGAAAATTGATCCGGTGTTTAGGTTTTTCCCGTCGGGAGGTCTTTATAGGCGAAGGGGCAGTGTCAGAAGTGGACCAGGGCGCCCTCACCACAGGTGGGCGCGACCAGGGGCTGGGCCGCGCCCCTGGTGGTGAGGCTGGCCCCTGGTCCCTCTCCATCTCCTCTTCGGTCTTCTGGAAGCTTCGGTAAATATTAGGAGGTTTGGCTTTTGTTTCATCCAATTCCGAGAATATTTCCTGTGTAACTTTTCTAAAACACAAAAACAGCAGAAAACAGGTTACTGGCACTATGGCATCGTGTTAATAGGTTAGTTCCGGAAAATTCATAAAAACACCACGAAGTGTAACAAAACACTAAGCAAATGGTGTAAGAACAAGCATGGAGCATCAAAAATTATAGATACGTTTGAGACGTATCACTCACCCTCGGCGGTAGAGGAAGTAGTCGGACTGCGAGGGCTCTGCGACAATGGCGGGGGCTCCAAAACGGCACTGCCTCCAACCAGCGGCCCTCAACGGACCTCGATAGTCCTCGGCGTCCCTCAACGGCCCTGCAGACAAAGTGATTGCTATCCATCCAAATACATACAAGTCCACACAAATTCATACAAAGCCGGTGCAGTAGTTCACCATGGCCGCAGCCGGTGAAGAGGCAGCAGCTGGGGAGGGTTCTGGCATGGGGCACGGTGGCTAGGGGCAGCGGCGTGCAGGGGGCGGCGCGGCGCGATGGTGCGCGGGGTCACGGCGGTGGCAAGGGGACGGCACGGGCGCAACACGATGGTGGCGGTGGCGCGCCCGTGGCTGGGAGAGCGGCGCGGTGCTGGGGGCAGCGACGTGCACGGGCGCGGTACTAGGGGCGCGCGGTGGTGGGCGACTGGCCTCTGCACGGGCGCGGTGCTGGGGGCGCGGGCACGGTGGTGCATGGGCGGCCGGCCTCTCTCGGCGCGGTGGTGCACGGGCGCGCGGTGCTGGGGGCACGGGCGGCTGGCGTCGGCCGACGCGGTGGTGCACGGGTGCCTGGTGCACGGGCGGCCAGCTTCTGCCGGCGCGGTGGTGCACGGGCGCGCGTGGGTGGGGGCGCGCGGTGGCGGGCGGGAGGGGCGCCTCGGCCGGAGCGCGGTGGCAGGAGGGGCGCGTGGTGGCGGGAGCGGCACGGTGGCGGGAGGGGCGCATCGGCCAGAGCGGTGGCGAGAGGGGCACGGTGGCGGGAGGGGTAGCAGGGCGGTGGTGGCAGGAGACGAGTGCGTCGACGTGGTGCTGGGGGCGGGAGGAGGAAGAAACTGAGAGGAGAGAGGAGGGCCGGGCCAGGCCGGTCAGATCTAGGGTTGAGGCTACGCCGACGGCCCGGCCGTCGGCATAGCCCCTCAATTTTTTTTCTGCTGCCAGCTACGCCGACGGCCAGGCCGTCGGCATAGCATTTTTTATTTTTTTTGCGAGAAAAAACTATATTAATTAGGGGTACAATTACAATCAAGCATATGCTGTAAATGTCTTCACATGCAATGATAGCGCGCGCAACGCGCACCGTAGGATCCACCGGAGGCTTGAGGGAACTCACGCGACGGGTCTAGGGGGATCTTGGTCTCTAGTGTGGTTTTCCATGTCCCTATATCCTAACCAAACAAAATGAAGTAAAAAGTTCACCAGTCAACCATCGTTCCGAGGAAAGTCCAAGGGGTAGACCGCGCGAACCCACCTTGCTATAGACTTTCGACGTGCAGCAAGCTCACATGGTAGCAAACCCCCGCCAAAGCTATCATGTGGCCATAATATATGTAGATAGGTGTGATACAACTATCTCAGAGGTGTGATTACCTTATTCACACACATGCGATAACACATGCAAGTTTTCCAAGGTCTTTATCCGGCGAAACCCTAGACCAGGGGGTCCAGAGATCTACCCCTATAGCTTTCTTCGTACGAGGCCTCACCGATGGACCTTTCACTTTCTTTTGGTTTATTTAGGACATATATACAAGGAAATCAAAGGTTGGGCCCACTTTACCATGAAATAGGCTCCGATAGACCCATAGCGGGAGTTTCCACATACAGATCCGGGATTTCAGCAAGTGTTAACAGCCCATGTCTGTGAAGAAGGCCATGCCCGGGACCTATATATATTGCATGTACCAACCTTTCATCACACCTATACACATATGTTAGGGACACATGCATGCAAGTTTAATTTTCTAGGGATTCCGATGCTCTGGTGGTCTTTATCCGGCGAAACCCTAGACCGACGATCCGGAGATCTACCCCTATAGCTTTCTCCGTATGAGGCCTCACCAATCGACCTTTTGCTTTCTTTTGGTTTGTTTAGGACATATATACATGGAAATCTAAGGCTGAGCCCACTTTACCATGAAATAGGCTCTGGTAGACCCATAGCGGGAGTTTCCACGTACAGATCCTGGATTTCAGCAAGTGTTAACAGCCCATGTCTGTGAAGTAGGCCATGCCCGGGACCTATATATATTGCATGTACCAACCTTCCATCACACCTATACACATATGTTAAGGACATGCATGCAAGTTTCCTAGGGTTTAGGATGCTCCGGTGGTCTTTATCCGGCGAAACCCTAGACCGGGGGTCCGGAGATCTACCCCTATAACTTTCTCCGTACGAGGCCTCACCAATGGACCTTTTGCTTTATTTTAATTTGTTTAGGACATATATATATTTAAATCAAAGGTTGGGCTCACTCTACCATGAAATAGGCTCCGGTAGACCCATAGCGGGAATTTCCACGTATAGATCCTGGATTTCAGCAAGTGTTAACAACCCATGTCTGTGAAGAAGGCCATGCCCGGGACCTATAAATATTGCATGTACCAGCCTTCCATCACACCTATACACATATGTTAGGGACACATGAATGCAAGTTTCCTAGGGTTTAGGATGCTCCGGTGGTCTTTATCCGACAAAACCCTAGACCGGGGGATCCGGAGATCTCCCCCTATAGCTTTCTCCATACGAGGCCTCACCAATGGATCTTTTGCTTTATTTTGGTAGACCCATAGCGGGAGTTTCCACATACAGATCCTGGATTTTAGCAAATGTTAACAACCCATGTCTATGAAGAAGGCCATGCCCGGGACCTATAAATATTCCATGTACCAGCCTTCCATCACACCTATACACATATGTTAGGGACACATGCATGCAAGTTTCCTAGGGTTCAGGATGCTCCGGTGGTCTTTATCCGGCGAAACCCTAGACCGGGGATCCGGAGATCTACCCCTATAGAGTTCTCCGTACGAGGCCTCACCAATGGACCTTTTGCTTTCTTTCGGTTTGTTTAGGACATATATACATGGAAAGCAAAGGTTGGGCCGACTATACTGTGAAATAGGCTCCGGTAGACCCGTAGCGGGAGTTTCCACGTACAGATCCTGGATTTCGGCAAGTGTTAGTAGCCCATGTCTGTGAAGAAGGCCATGCCCGGGACCTATATATATTGCATGTACCAACCTTCTATCACACCTATACACATATGTTAGGGACACATGCATGCAAGTTTCCAGGGATTCCGATGCTCCAGTGGTCTTTATCCGGCGAAACCCTAGCTCCGACAATTCGGGGCAAGATTTCGACACTACCGCACTCTGGCATCGGAAAAGCATGGAATCTTTGAACAACTTCACCAAAATATGTGAGACATAAAATTCACACACATGCATGCGATAACACTTACACAATTGTTGACCTCTAGCTGTGAGAAACAAGATTCGCAACGTCATTTCATGAGGACGTGTGAAGATTGCTATTCGGAGGGTTTGAATTTGTCAACTTGATAAAAAATATAGCCATGTTTAAATTATTGATAGTAATAAATAAATAACTACAAATATAATGCAGGATAGTAATTTTAAATTTTCAGAGGCTATACGCCGATGGCAGCCCTCGGCGTAGCCTGCACATACGCCGATGGCTTTCAGCCGCCGAGGGTGGCCGTTGGCGTATATGTGACGCCGTGACAGCCCCGGTACGCCCTGAACCTGCATGGCCACGTGCCCCCCATATACGGCGACGGCCTCTATACGCCGACGGCTACCCTCGGTGTATCTGGGTCTACGCCAAGGGCTTTCAGACGCCTACGGCCTTCTTGGCAGGGTGTCCTGGAGCCCCCCTGCGCCGACGGTACCGACCTTTGGCCGTCGGCGTAGGTGCAAGCCGTCGGAACCTTTGCCCATTCCTGTAGTGTGTATCTAGACATCTTTTAGTCTGTGTATTCAAGTGAATCTACACACTAAAATATGTATAGATACATTTGTTTCACAAAGCTAAAACATCTTATATTTTAAAACGGAGGGGGTACTTATGAGGCCAAACTCAGGGTAGTCTCAGTTCCTGCAACCTACCCACTACATCAGTCTGCAAAAATGACCATATGACAGGAAGTAGTAGATAGTAGCATCTCAAAGTATGATTTTTTTTGACGATGTACGCCCGTAGGCATACATTACTTGTATTCATAAACATCACGATACAAAGTTGGTACATATACAAGCAACATAACATAAGGAGGATAAAATCGGTTGTACTGCTGCAACTTACCGCCACCGCAACTATCAAGCACAAATCTCCACCGTCGCCGGAGAAGAGGAGCACCCGCAGTTGGTCCACTCATTGGCGTTGAAGAAACCCCTAGCCATGAGGCGTTAACAAGCCGCGATAGCCACCATCCCCGTAATGCTGGATCTAGCATGATAAAGAATATCGGCCGGAGGAGCCCTCCAACCTTCTTCAACACCGGATCCGGGGCCAGCGCCATCCCGCCTTTCAGGCGGCCGGATCTTCCACCGTCTTCCGCGAACACACAGCAGTACTCAAGCCCGCCGCACTCCAAGAGTAACCTATCCCTGCCGCCATGCCATGGCGCAACGCCAGATTGAAGCCACTCCAACAGCTTGGGCTCCACAAACCTCTCGCCGGCGCCAGCGTCGGAGGCGACGAACAGGAGCATGGGTTGGGAGACCATTATTCCAACTAGCACCATCAACATCCGCTCCACCATGACGTTAATAAAGGAAACTCAAAAATCTAGATGTCCTTGGACTAAAACACACACAAAAACGAGAACCAAGACTCCCCTCCCCCTCGCGATGCCAGAACGGCGATCGGAGAGGAAGGGGAGCGGCTGGATTCGCCGGCGAGTCTCTGGAACCGCCGCATCTCGAAGTATGATTGACATATAGGCAAACAATTAATCCTCCGTGCCTTCGCACGAGAATCTGTTACATATTATACACATGAGGAAGACACACGTGTGCATGCATGCACATGTACAGGTACATTACAAGTGTACAACCACAACATATTCACACGGTCACACCGCACGTACGTATACTGGTGCTAGATAGTACGTACTGGCCGCCTTTCTCGAGACCTTATTTACTTGAATGATGCGTAGCACCAGGTCCGGTTGGCGACGCCCAAATTAGGCGTTCACCTTGGAGCAGGTCAGCCTGATCTGCCCCTGCGTGCCCGTCTTAGGTGCGATGTTTCCCATCTTCACCATGGCCGTGGCGAAGGCGCTCCCGAACGCCGCCGGGCTCGACGAGAAGCTCCTGACGGTGTTGTCGGTGCTGCCGCCGTTGAAGAGCGCCTGGTCCGAGTGGAGGAGCCCCTTCTGGGACAGGAGGTTGGTGTAGTAGGCGTTGTCGAACGCGTTGGGGCTGGCCGTGTCCAGCGGCGCCAGGCTGCTGTCGCCGCCGGACTGCGGGCAGTTCGCCTTAAGCGATGTCGCGAAGGCCGTGTTGATGTTGGAGTCGTTGTAGATCCTGTCCCGGAAGTTCTTGCACTGCGACTGCCCGATCGTGTGGGCGCCTGAGAGCGCCACCATGTCGGTTACGCTGAGGCCCTTGTTGCTGAACTTGTCGGTGAGGCCTTGGAGATCAGAGGAAGGAGGAGGCAGGTCGTTTTCCGCATTTGTCTTGCTTGCGGTGGTGGAGTCTCTCCTTCCCAGAGGAACAGTCCAAAAGGGCCCTCCAAGCTGCGTGCATGGCGATGTTCAGAAATGAGTTCGATCGAGCCACAAGCGCAAGAAATTAAGCCATGGCAAAATGCATGCGCTCGAGCTTACCGCGAAGACGGAGTCACGGGCGGCGACGGCGAGGATGTCGGCGCAGGAGACGGTCTGCTTGCACACGGCCTCCACCTGGGTCTTGGCGTTCTCGATGACGTTCATGCCTCGAATGGAACCGGCGTTCGGAGCTGCCCCCTGCTCGCCGACGAAGCTCCCCGTGTCCGCCAACAGAACGGACCCGTCACATCCCTGGAAACAAGTCCATACAACCTAATCATGGCCCGTACGTGTGCATATACGTACAAACAGTTTTCCTTTTTACAGTGTAAGTGTGTGACTGACTGACTGTATATAACAAAGTTAACTCAGCTAGTACTCGGCAAGGCTAAATGGGAGTTACTTACATCGACAAAGCAGTCGTGGAAGTGCAGCCGGACCAGCGACGCCCCCATGCGGGGCTCGCTCCTCACGGCGGCCGTCACGACGCTGCTGATGGTGAAGAGGGCGTCGGGGCACGACGTGTCGTAGAACGTGGGCGACAGCTGCGCTGACGCCGCGGAGGCCATTGCCACGAGCACCAGCAAGCTAACAAAAGAGGCGGAAGCCATGGCTAATTAAGCGCAAAACTGTGCTTCTCTCCCTCACTTTTTTGGGTTGGCAGTGGCTTGATGGAGAACTCTCCATCGCACTGGACATATATATAGCCAGAGGTTTCGGCGCCACGGCTAAAACCTCCAAATTTGGTTGCCTAACTGGTACATGAATATGTTCGCAAACATCATCATCGATCAAGGAAGGTACCCCACAAACCAATACTATTTGCCGGTTTCGGATGCAACGTTCTGGCACTGATTTGATTACCAGTTTAGTAGAACGTATTCGACAAAAGGCCAATACCAACTCTGCATTATCCGTGCAAGAACTTAGCTGTATTATTCGCTCAGTGTATGCAATATTGCATGTGCTAAGTTCGATCGGGCCTTATGATATTGCTTAGGCAAAACATGCACGCCAGTGGCATATAATATATGCATCATCAGCGGGATACACATAACACCTTTCACGTGTGATATGTCGCTAAGGCAGGCAATTTGACCCATGTATTTTTGTATTCATCAACATCTGATCTGAATGGTACTGTCGGCATCTTTTCTCCTTCAAAACCATAGCAGCGTGACAGGGCATTTGGATCAGCATCTTCTTGGCGAGCTTACCATACGAGCACCGAGAAAGTTCAGTCTCGTGGACAACAAGTCGGCAGTTGCGATTTGCTACAATACGGTTTATCACAACATGAGCAAGCATTTTGACAAAAATTTCCACTGCCTTCGAGAGTGCAATCGAAGCTGGACAATTGGAGGTCGGTCACATTGGTATAAAGACAACTTGCAGACATTCAGACAAAATCCATGTCACGTGTTCATTTCATTGAAATACGATAGCCCCTTGGCATCACCGAGGTCAAGTCGGTGTGTTGATTGTAGGGATGAAATGTTAGGTTCACTTTTTTGCGAAAAAATTTGGACATGTTAGAAAGTTCACAAGAAGTACAAATCATTTCAAACATAATAAAATTTTCATCGAGGTTCTTGCACCAACTAACAACCACTACCGCCGCCAGAGCGAGCCGCCAATTGTAGAAGTAGGATTTTTGGCAAGCAATACACACTTAAATAATACAATTTGAGTGTACTTGACTCTTTATCAATTTGAGGAAAAGGTTCGGGACCTAATACAAGAGCCGGCTTGTCGTTGTTCATGAAAGTCGGGAAGACTCCGTGCACTTGTCCCTAGAGACCAGCGCTCTAGAGCCAAAGTCGTCACCATTAAACTCTTGAATTGATTTGAATCTTCTCACACTAAACCTGTAGCACACGCTAACTGAACCCAATCTATCCGTGAGAGCAGCGACCAGACGGTTCCCCTTCCTCCTCAGCGCTAATGGGGAGATCGTATGCCAGCGAGGTGGACGAGAAGGCGGGTAAACCTTATACTTGTCATGGAGAGCACCAGTATGGCCACCATAGCTTTGCTGCCGGTTGACAAACCTCTAACTTTAGGGACCTTAGGATAGCGCTGAGCTTTGGTCTGAGGTCCTGACCTCCTCCCGCTGTCGAAGCAGCAAGCAGAGGAGGCGGGAACATGTCGAATTCCGGTCGGAGACAGCAAAACAAGGAGATGACGGCGACAGTAGGGTGGAATCCTAGGTTGCTGCCTCTTTCTTTCACCGGAGCCTTAAACCTGTTATTTTTTAGTGTTATTTATCAACTCACTGCACATTTAGCTTAGCAGTTTTTGAATAATAACGCCGCATGCAGTAGGCGGCGAGCAGGTCTTCGGTTAGACTAGTTCAGTTAGTTAGCTAGCTAGTATTTCAGTTAGTGGGAGCTGCAGGAACTGACCATGGGATGGCATGGCAAGTGCGAATCATGGCTCTGTTTCTTGCTATGTAAGAGAAACAGAAAAGTTACAAGTTTTAAGCGGCACCAGATCTCTCTCGCACTCTGTTTTCTTCTGTATTTTGTAGTGTCAAAGTTAGGAAAACTTCAGAGTTTCACAGTTCGGAAACTTCTGGTGGCGAGCTCTGCAATATTTTGTTTTCACTAACTAGCAAGGTGGCCCTCGCAAATGCGAGGGCAACAAAGGAAAATATTTAGAAAATCTATAAATGATTCAAGATACTTATGTTATGCCATTAGTATTACTACAGTCCAAGCTAGTCACTACAAATTTACTGGAAAAGTAAAAAAAAACATGTGCACGGAAAAACCTCATTTAATCATCTTTGGTTTATGGGTGAATGAATACTAAAAGATTTCAAAATGGTGCAAAAGATACTATGTACTCCCTCCGTTTCTAAAATATAAGATATTTTAGCTTTGTGAAGCGAATGTATTAAGACATCTTTTAGTGTATAGATTCACTCGAATATATACACTAAAAAATGTTTAGATACATTTGCTTCACAAACCTAAAACATCTTATATTTAAAAACGGAGGGAGTACTTCTTTAGGTGGCAATATTAGGACAAATCGCAGAACAAAATTACATGGCAAGGATAGGATTTTTTTTATGCTATATTAGTGCACGAAGAATGTCTGACTATAGTTCGAACGTATATATGTTTCATTAATATGGAGTTAGGAAACAAAGTTGATGACTGCATAATGATTAGGATAACGTCTAATACAACCCCAACACTTTTCTAAAAAAATACACTTCAAGACATTGGTGTAGTTATAGCAACGAAATATTCAAATTGGTTCCAAAGAGCATATCATTTGGAAGAACAAATGATGTTACATATATGACATATCCTGGAAACTTTAGACATACAAATATCCCTTTTTGGTATCTTTAAATTTCATGGACAAATGATAAGTTTTGGTGCTAAAGATGCTATTTTGGAGCGTGGATTTTTGTTTTTTATTTCTATGACATGATCATGATGTACATCTTTTACTTATGAGAATTTATTGTCATATGTGATGTATATTGACCAAAAAATATGGTTATTTAGCATATCTTTCACCATTTTATTTATTGTTCATCCTGTGAGGAAATGTTATCGGGAGCACAAAAAGACGTTTGCGTAGATTAAAATTAATTGAAAAACTTTTTTGGTGCATATACTTTGCATGTAGTGTCCAGGATGTTCTTACCTGTCACATTTTTCTATTTGAACGTAAAGTCTTCACACGGTATTAAGGAAAAAAATTGTATGAGCTGATTTGCCTACAGGTTCCGTCTATACCCTGCTATGTGATATATTTTTTTATTTGGCAGGGAGTGTGAACGTGATACGTTTGGTACCAAAATAAAAGATGTAGGGCCACGTTATACCTTGCTAGCGACCGGACTCTGCCCGGTTGTTTCACGTTTCATTATCTGGTACTACCGTGTATCGTGTCATGTATGTTGTTACGTAATGACGAAACATGCTTTCGCCCCGCTATATTAATATAGCAATCACCACAACGATACAAGAGTTTGAACCAACGAAAATGCTGGGGCAACAGCAAAAACATGCCCAAAAGAAAAGAAATGAAGGTAACAGTGAATCAACTAAGTGATAAAGACCCGCAACCGCTGCGCCCTCCGACTTGTCCCGCCACGCTCCAAGTGCCCCGAAGTGCCTAGAGCCAAGCAGCCCCTTCAAGAAGGGAAGCACCGTCAGCACGGTGCTGCTGCCCGGACCAGATTGGTCCTAGGGTTTCCCCCGGCACGCAGAGTATAGTAGACCGAGGCTTCCCAAGACGCCCTTCAGGAAGGAATGGTGCCACCAATGGCGGCACCACGTCCGGGTCGGACAAGCCGACAGAGATTTCTCCCGACCCCTATCCACAAAAAACCCTAGCACATCGGAGCACCACCACCAAACTTCGTCGCCCACTAGCACGCGCCACCACGGCCTTGAAGTCACCATCACCGTCTCTTCGTGGACAATAGCGTGTGGCCTAAAAGATAGAGACAAACGACAACGTCGCAACAGGGACAGTAGCGCCAGCCGTGCGCAAGGAACCCACCTCCACCGCCGCCTCTCGGCGGTCGTCGACCGGACAGAGCGGCAGGAGCACACCAGGCCCAAACTGGCCCGGCCGAACCCAAACGGGCCCGTAAAGCTCCGCCAACCCTGCTGCAACCGCACGCCACACCGCCGTCCCTGGTACCGACGAGCCGTCGCCGCCACCTCCAGGAGGCTCCGCAGACGCTAGCCGTCCCAGCCCGCCCAAGCCCATCTAGGCCCGCCCGAGCCCATCTGGAGCCCGAGCTGCCCAAATCGAGCAGGGGAGAGGCCGGCGACGACCACTGCGACCAAGGCGCCCCGCCTCGACGACGCCACACCACCAACGCCACCCAGCCGCGCCGGACTGAATCCTCCCGAGGAGCACCGCCGCCAGGGAGAGGGAGGGCCCCGTCCCGCTCTCCAGGACGCGGGGAAAGGCAGGCCGCCGGCGCCGGCGCCACCAGGGCTTCGCCCGGCGGCCCCTGCCGGCGGCGGCGACGGGGGAAGGCGGAGGGAGGGGGCTCTGCGGGGGGGTTGGGGCGGCGGCGCTCTCTCGCCTCGGGGAGGGCGAGAGGAGCGCGACGGGAGTTTTTCTTGATGTTGTTACGTAATTACTAACTTTTTGATAAATCTTAGCACTATATTTTAGATCTAACTGTTAAAATAAATTTAGATGATGTAGGTTAACACAGTGCCTCTATTTTACAATCTCGTATTGTGCTTTTAGTATATAGTAGATAGATTGAGATCGGGGCAACCCTTTTATCAAGAGAAGTATGCATATCGAACTATGATTGAGATAAAGGGAAGCAATTAATCCTTCATGCCTTTGCACGAGAATCTGGTACACAACACATTGAGACGGTACATTCGTACTGGTACTGGTGCTTCTGCCTGGTACTGGCTACCAAGACCTTATTTAGTTCGTCGGCGCAAATTAGGAGTTGACCTTGGAGCAGGTGAGCCTGATCTGCCCCTGCGTCCCCGTCTTTGGCGCGATGTTCCCCATGTTCACCATGGCCGTCGCGAAGGCGCTGGTGAACGCCGACGCACTGGAAGCGAAGTTGCTGACAGTGCTGTCGGTGCTGCCGCCGTTGAAGAGCACCTGGTCCGAGTGCAGAAGCCCCTTCTGGGAGACCAGGTCGCTGTAGTAGGAGTTGTCGAACGCGTTGGGCGTGCTCGTGTCCAGCGGCGCCAGGCTGCTGTCGCCGGAGCCGGTCGTCTGCGGGCAGTTGGCCTTGAGGGAGGTCGCGAAGGACGCGTCGATGTTGGTCTCGTTGTAGATCCTGTTCCTGAAGAATCTGCACTGCGCCTGACCGATCGTGTGGGCGCCTGCAGAGAGCCTTATCGTCAGAATGTTGCTCGCAAAGCCGTCTGCAGTTTCAGGCTTAGTTAAGAGAGAAGAGAGAAATGGATCGTGTGATCGATACTGGTACCTGAGAGCGCAACCATGTCTGTTACGCTGAGTTGCTTGTTGGCGAAGGAGGTAGTGAGATTTTGGAGGTCGAAGAAAGGAGATGGCAGGTCATTTTCTGCATTCGTCTTGCTTGCAGTGGTAGAGTCCCTCCTCCCCAGAAGAACTGTCCAGGACGGCCCTCCGAGCTGCATCGCATTGCAGAGTTAATTCCAAGCTACACCAAGCAAGAAATTGAGTGGTACTAGCCTGTGACAAAATGCATCTACTGCATCTATTATGTGAGCGATCGATCACATGCGTGGCTGGTGAAAGCTATCTGCCGAGCTTACCGCGACAACGGAATCACGGGCGGCGACGGCGAGGATGTCGGCGCAGGAGACTGTCTGGTTGCAGACGGCCTCGACCTGGGTCTTGATGTTGTCGATGACGTTCATGCCTCGAATAGAACCATTGTTCGGAGCTGCCCCCTGCTCGCCAACGAAGCTCCCCGTGTCCGCCAACAGAACAGACCCGTCACATCCCTGGAAAGAAGTTTGCAAATCCTAGTCACTTGCATGTACACATGTCTACAACTTAGTTATACAGTTTGGCTGTATAATTATGACAGCAGTTAACTGAGTAAGGCAAAGTGAGACTTGCATCAACAAAGCAGTCGTGGAAGTGCAGCCGGAGCAGCGACGCCCCCATGCGGGGCTCGCTGCTCACGGCGGCCGCCACGGCGCTCTGGATGGTGGACAGCGCGTTGGGGCACGACGTGTCGTAGAACGTCGACGACAACTGCCCCGACGCCACAGAGGCCATTGCCACGAGCACCAGTAAGCTAAGACAGGAGGCAGAAGCCATGGCAAGTTCAGCCTACAAAAATGTATGTTGGTGGTTCTCTCTCACTTTCTCTGGTTGGCCGTGGCTTGCAAGAGACATAACATTGCACTTATATATAGGCAGAGGTTTTGAGCCTTTTGGCCCAAAGGATGTCTGGGGCTGAAACATCCAAAAAATGTGCCTAACTAGCTGGCGTAGTACACAGATATGTTGGCAATCATCATCGTCGATTTGATATACCCTGCAAACGAACACTATTCGCACGAGCTACACGGAAAGTTCAAACATTTATTTGATTATCAGTTTGGTACAGCATATTCGACCTAAATCTATACGGCCAGCACCAACTCTGAATCATTCGCGCAATTAATTCAGCTGAATTAGTCGCTCAGTGTATATGCATGATTCCATATTGGTCAGTTCCCTCCTTATCATAATGTTGATTGCTTAGCCGGGAACATGTACACAAGTGGCAGTGGGATAATACAGTAGCACGTCGACATTTTCGTCTCCAGGTCTACCGTGGGTCGTCTCGTGTGGAACTTCTGCACTAGCTAGAGGACGAAACAGTAGCCTGGGACGGCTCGATTGGACTAGTTTTCGTGCGAAGGTCGGTATATGTCTACGACATTTCTGGCAGGGTCCGACCGATGCGCAGTCACTTTCCGTTAGTACGACCTAGCTAGAGCTTAACCTCCGGTTAGCTTTGACGTGATTCAATCTCTCTACCTCATTCTATCTTCCTTTTTCATACTCCCTCTGTTTCTAGATATAAGCTCTATAGGTTTTGGCATGAAAATTAAAGAACACACGTGAAGGAAAAATTACACCATGTTTTGGTGGGATTACTATTAGAATTCGTCCGCAGATTAATCACATGAAGCTAAACGAACACACCCGGAGACTACTTTTATTGCCAAGCGTGCGTATCGTACGCTCTAAACTTTTTCTCTTTATTGCTTTTTTTTCTCAACTCTCGTTACAAGCTTAATTTCACGGAGCAGCTAGCCTCGTCTATATAAAGGACTAAATCTACGCTAGCTAGCAGAACCGACATGGACTCCTAGACCTACACGGATACAAGCTGACACGAATACTACCACTTGGATTAACATACTACGACTAGGACTAGGAAACTTAATTAGCCTACCTAGTTAACACCACGTAGACTGACTACGTCTCCAACTCAGACTCATACTATGACTAGAGCAAGATTATTTTTAACAATTACCCCTAGATAATTGACGTGAAAAAATAGGGTACTTTGCATAAGATAAGAAAACATAATCAAATCCTGTATCGTATCATCCCAGCCGCCGCCAGGAGAAACAGCCCCCAGCTGCCGCCTCTACCTCCTACTCCACCATAGATTGGTTCCCCCTCCTCCGGCCGGCCTCGCCGGCGTAAGGAGGAGTGGGGATCCTAGTCTATGTGTGGAGGTTTTAGTAAACGTAGTATTTTCTAGTAGATTAAGTTAGGGTTTAGAAGCCATCTTTTATTGATCTCCATATCAATGGAGATGGCATCGTCTTCAATAATTGATCTTCGGTTC
The DNA here is from genome assembly GCA_007115705.1 of Dactylis glomerata. NCBI lineage: Eukaryota > Viridiplantae > Streptophyta > Magnoliopsida > Poales > Poaceae > Dactylis > Dactylis glomerata. Next base: position 80,190 of record QXEO01000103.1, read on the forward strand.
TTCCTTCGACGACGAGATCTTCGTCCCGGCGTCAATGGCAGTATTGAAAGAATACAGTTCTCTAGGTATGGTTCTTTGGATCTTGCTTCGCCAGACCGATCTTGGATCTTTTCTCATGGTCGGCGCGAGGAGTATTATCCTCGCAATAATTTTCCCGGCTGCTACGTCCTCGACAATGGTGATTCGTACTCTCGATTCCCCAGCGACGTCGACCAAGTTGTTCGGTTATTTTGCCCTGACATACTGGTGTTGGTACTCTTGCCGATGTTGATTGACTACTTCAATGGTTGCGCGCGTGCACGTAGCCTTGGCATTGCGGCTCAAATTAAAATTATGGGAGAACCTTCGTTGGTATTTACAGGTTTATGGTTTGGTTCTATTCGGCTGCCTTCTGGAAAATACAAGATTATGTCATGGAAGAAGAAAAAATTTGAAGACCTTGAAGATTTAGTCGTTTCTTTTAGACTTTATTTTGTAATTGCTGGGAATAGCTTATGTATCTCTACCATGTACTATTTACTCTTATAAATATATATGGTGTTGATTGTAAAAAAAAAACATAATCAAATCCTCAAAAAAATTGTCCAAACAAGTGGTGCAACATAATACACCCTATATTTTGGAATTTTCTCAAAAATCTATATGGCTTACAACAACGAACCGAGGGAGTATGAAAATTTAAAATGGTAGCTATTGGCACTTGGCCCAACTAGGCACTAGCTCTAGTCGGAGATGAATACTGAGTTCTAGAACCTAGCTTAATTAGTTTTGTATCAAAAAAAGGCCAGTGTTACCTTTTTTTGCTGGTCAGTGTTACCATTCGAACTTTGATGTTTCATCTACTTTACCTCCATCGCCTTCATGGCCAGATAATCTACATATTTTGCTGAATGCATTTATATAAATTTTGTTATTTTGTACATTCTTGGTCATTCAAAGTGTTTAAAGTTCTACTTTTGTCCTAGTTTAACATCTAGAACATTAAATTAGTTTCATTAGATTCATCATAAAACATATTTTCATGTTACATGTAATTGATCTTTTTCCGTCGACTTGGTTAAATATAGAGAAGTTTGACTTACAACTAAGATGTAGAACTTCAAATAGTTTAAAAAAGGCAGACAATCTCGACTCCGACTCATCACCTAACATTTTGTATGCAACCTTAAAGGATAAAATGTGTCAGCTCAAGGGGTGCGGGAGCTATGAACTTTAATCTAATTATCTGATATTAAGTATAAGTTATGTATAAAGAAAGTTCTCCTAAAATTCAACTAGGCGAGTAATACTATACGGCAAGTTTACACTAGGGAGCATGCAAACAAGATAACAAGCTACACGTAAACAAGCATAAGTAAATTTAGAGATCAGATTAACCAAAGGTGTGGAAGGAGATGAATCACAACAAAATGTATCCCGTTGTTCAAATCCTTTGTTGGAACCTAATCAACATTAAAGGGGCCATGGCAAACAAAACCCAGTATGATCCCTCAACTTACGTTGTTCTCCACCCGAGTTCACTATAAAGTATAAAGCAAGAGCCCTTCTACTAGTGGAATATCTTGATGTGATCTACAAATTAATCTTCGCAAACTTCTTGAAGCAATACACAATCTTGGATGATCACAAGGAAAGTCAACCACCTAGGGTTTTCCACAAACCTAAGAGTAACAAGAACATAGCAATCTAGCAGGGAAAATAAACATTTAGCATTGTGGAGCTCCAGATCCATGTCTCTTATTCTTTTCCTCGCTTGGATGCAATTTTCACACGAGGGACACAAAGCTATCAAGTTTTTTGAGGTTGGCTATGGAATATCTGCTTAGATCCAAAATGTCTTGTTTCTCTGGGAAGGAGACTCACTTATATATATACTAGCTCTCATTTTTTAAAATTGATCACAACTAAAGATTAGAGACCATGGGTTTCTAGTTATATAAATCTGCACACATTGTTTAAGACAAACTTTGGCCAGAAAAATTGAGCAATAATTATTCTCATCTACTTGTACTATTTCTTGGTTAAACGAAAATTCTGAAAAGCATGTGCACCTTATATATATGAATGGAGGGCGTAGATATTGTGTGTCGGCCCTATCACCTTCTTGGTGTTGGTATCCGTTGCATGGAAAAATTTACTCCTGACCTTTATTTTAGGTGGCATTGGATCCATTGTGGCCTTGGTATGGAAACCGATGCTTTGAGACGATTATTGACATATCTGAACCTTACACCACTGTCATGATTGGAAATGGAGATAAAACCACATTTTGGGACTCGCCTTGATCCAATTCTGACACCACATGTGTAAGAGACAAATTATATGTAGAATGTTTCGAGAAGTAACGAATACAAACATACAAGGAGATGAAGGAATTTTCATATATAGTTGATGATGAGATAAGTCTAATATCTGGAAAGATTGATAAGAACAACTTTTTACGTGAAAGATAAAAAATATTTCTTTAGAAGTGATACAATTTAGAGATGGCCCAATCTTCTAAGTTTGCAAGAGTACAAACATATAAGGTTGTACTATATGTACTGCAAACATTTCAATGGGCAACAACAAATTAGTTCTAGTCATGTCCTTTCATAATTTATCATGGTAAGAACGATGTGATGTCTTACTCTAATTGGAGAAAGCCTATTCTAGATGCTGCCATGCATATCCATGTGAAATTAAACCACTTTATGATTGATCGCTAGGCAATATCCATGCGCAATCAAGGACTTGGTAAGACATAAATTCCCAACCAACGCGTTAGCGTTCCCCCATATTTACCCTATTTAGTTACAAGATTCCGGAAATGGTTTCTATCACCATCCTTCCATCTATTTTACTTGGTTTATGAACATCCACACGGCTAGGCGATGCAAAGTGAAAAAAAAAGTAAGATTCGATTCAAGTAAATGGCATGTAGTGTGTAATACATATGCGTGGGATCCAACACTTTTTAAAAATAAAATATCTATGTTTAGTTTTCCTATTCCTATCTTTCTAACCATCTCTTACATTACCGACAAGTGCGATGTCCTTTGGACTTCAACCACACCAACTAGTTGATTCAGTAACGGACTGGTACTCGTAAGGTTTGACGTCTACACTGTAGTGAACCAGCTCAAAGACATGAGAGAGAACACTTTGAATCATTGTTCATCATTGTTCCTACACATAATACACGGTCTAAGGTCTAACCCTATGACCCATTAATGCTGAAGTAATGTGCAGTAGACCTTCACACAATACCATCATAGAATGACAACTAATTAATAAAACATGAAAACAAAATCACTGCATAATTACATGGAAAACATGACTAAGGTCATAAAGAATAATATGGTACCGATTACTAAGAAAGAATTTCAGTCTACACAAGTATAAGAAAGAAAGAATAACATGGTACCGACTCACAATGACGAAACATGACAATGATCAGAGACATATAGAATATGGCACAGTATGAAATATATCTTCACTAAGAAAGAATAACATGGTACCGATTACTATTATGTAGACATCAGTAAAACCTTAATCATAATTTTAGTCTACACAAGTTCTAAAGGGAAGGTACTCGATGAAAATATGGTGATGTTGTTGCTGATGGAGATGGTGTTAGAGTTGATGCTTCCAAGGACGGGGAGGCATTAGTGTCAATGACTACGGCCATTTCCCCCCTTTGGAGGTAGTAGAAGGACAAACTCAATGCACCCCACATGCATGATCGATTTGTCCGTTTGCCTCCTAGTCTGCCTGTATTTGTGTATCTCCCTCAGTTCAGCTAATGTCATCTATTTGATGGAAAACTTCTCTAGTTATTTTGATGGAGTTTACCCCATGAAAGAAAATGTGTCATCTTCATATATCTTTTCTAGGCAGAGTAAGAATTAGGCTCTCCGGTATAATAACTATGGAAATAGCACAAGACTAGATAAAAGTTACACAAAAAATGTACCATAAACATAAAGATAAATGGTTTACTCATCAAATACTTGATACAAAATACATTTATCACATGGTCGGAAGTCAAAAGATACTGAACAACGTTGAAGCCTCAAGCAAGAAAAAATGCTACTAAAGTTAATTAGCTGCCCTTAAGGATGCTTGAATTTAGAAGACTTTCTAGATGGTTCTCTATCATTGTAATACATCATCAATTATCCATCCTATGTGTCGAGCCACGTGCACTTGGTTGTTTAGAAAGTAATGACAAGCAATGAATACTCATCCTATAGAGCACAACTATTTTTGGACCACGTAAACCCCCATGAAGAAAACTTTTTTGAATGTTTGGGTTCCTCTAAAACATAAATGTGTTGCATGTCTTGCCAACACGAATAGTGACAAGGGTATAGGTAATAGAGCTCGTCAGTTAAGTACCCCTAAGGCCCGTTAAGCCAGGCCCAATTGTAATACTAGTCGAAATACGAGTTCATATCGTATGTCAATATTGTAATCTGTATCGGATCCCTCCCGATCCCTGAGACCTGGCCACCTATATATAGGGCCCAGGAGGGGACGGTGAGAGACATATTGAAAGCAAGCCAGGTTCTATACCCACATTTACTTTCGATACACACCTTGTTTGACTGAGTTTACCTTCGAGTTCATCTGACGCCCTATCTCCCCGATCTTAAGTCCTTCATCTAGGACATTTGTCGAGTTAACCCTCATCAATTGGCGCCGACCGTGGGGACTCTGGGCGTTGGAATCATGAATTCGATGGCTTTTTTGCTTTTAGCCAACAGCAATCCAGAAGTCAACAAAAGTCAAGAGATGGAGCTGACGATCGGAAGTTTAAGCTTCTACGTTGGACCTTCGGGTTCAACTCGCCTTTCGGATCCGACGAAATCAGGTCCGTCGGCAAGCAAAGCCGAGAGAATCACAATATCTGGATCATCCGTGGGCTCTTCTGACGAGGTAAACTCGCCGGTCAGTCTCACAGCAATAGAAGATATGGAAGAGAAACTCGAGGAATTCGACGAAACTCGGGAAAAACCTGAGGTAGAAGCAACAGCGGTTAAAACTTACGATAGTTCAAGGGACTTCGCCATCGAAAGCAGTGGTGTCTCCAGAAGCGTACATCAGTTATGCGTTATTATCACTGAAGCAGCAGAAGAGGATAATCACGAAGGCAACAAAGAGGTCGACCTGCAAGTCGACAATCCGAAGAGTAACAGCAAAAAGGAAAAAGAGAAAATTCACGTTTCAACCGGAGAGTGGAGAATCATCATGTTAGCCATCAATCACGGCACAGAGGTATCCACAGATTCAAGGAGAGAAGTTCTGATGGGGTATCAATACGCGCTGCACCAGCACAAAAAGAAGCTAAGGGAGGAAAGAGACATGTTCATGAGAAGCCAAGATGACAACAGTACGTCATGTGGAGGATACTGGGATAAGTATAGCGATGCATCAGAGTACACCATGGAAAGGCGCAAAGAACCGAAGCACAACAGAAGGACAATAGCACAGACAAGAGAAGAAAGCTATGCGAAAAGTCTAAGCGCATAGCAGTCAGAAGAGGAAGAAGACTTCGTGCAAGAAACACCAGAAGCAGCATTGGTAGCAGCGCAAACGTACCTACTAACCACACAACCAGAGCCTAGAGATCCACGGGAGCACATGCATCAGGCCGCAATACGAAGCCTCGGGTTGATAGAAGACAAGCTAATGGGAAAACTTCCAGAGGAAAAGGAGACACGTCAAAAGGAAAGGCGAAAGGAAGAGCTCAAGCGCAAGTCCTCGCGAAACGAATCCAGTGAGTCATCAGGTGATGAGAGGCAACAAAAATGGCAGGAGGACGCAAGAAACATAATAGCACAAGCACGAGTGAACAACTCGCATCATGCGTGGAAAGAGGAAAATTACGAAGACGATGAAAAAGAGATGGGCGCATTACGCTTTACCCGCAGGGTTCGCAAAACGCGGGTACCTAAAGGTTTCAAGTTGCCGCACGATTAAGAAAAGTATGATGGGTCGCAAGAACCCACTCTCTGGTTGTCAGATTACCTGCAAGCAGTACAGATCATAGGAGGAACAAGAGCAACAGCCATGCAAAATTTGTAGTTACACCTCACCGGCTGACGATGGACACCAAGCGAAGATTTCCCAGCGCTCACGGAGGAACTCGATGAGCGCGCTTTCCTATGCAGGATCCAGGTTCACCGCAATTTGATGTTGTCTTGTTTGGATCCGTAGGGTGGACCTGGATCTTCTTCGAGTCCTGAGTTGTGTCGAAAGCCTGATCTGGCAGGGATCGTCCAACGTCGGGTAGCACATTATGATCTGTTTCTCCTTTCAGCCTCTCGTATTCTGCTGTCATGCCAAAGGTTTGGGCCATCCTATTGAATTCTCTGTCACATATGTTGGCTACTTCAAAGCTCCCTTGCACTGTAATTGTTCCCTTGGGCCCTGGGATTTTTAGCGTAAGATATGTGTAATGAGGCACTGCCATGAACTTTGCAAATGTTGGGCGCCCCAGAATTGCATGGTATTGTGACGGCCAGTCCATAACTTCAAATTCCAGCTTCTCTCTGCGGTAGTTGCTGCTACTGCCAAAGCAGACGTCGAGTTCTATTCTTCCCAAAGGGTGGTTTGCGGCTCCTGGTACTATTCCATGGAAGGAGCAGTCTGTTGGCTTTAAACTTGACAGCGAGATGCACATTGCCTTTAGTGTTCTAGCATATATCAGGTTGATGCCACTCCCTGCGTCCATAAATACTCTTCCGATGTCGTACCCTCCTATTTGTGCCTTTAAAACCATAGGCGAGTGGCCTGGCCTGGGAACTTTCCTTGGGTGGTCTGCTCTACTGAACTTAATTGGTTGATCTGACCACCGCAGGTACTCTGTAGTAGCTGGTGGTGACGATATTGCTAGGTTTACTTGCTTGGATATGCTCTTCTGCTCTTTCTTCGACTTGGGCACCGGTTGAATCATAGCTGATATGTAAACTTTTGACTCTAGGTGCCTTGCTAGCCTTTGCATTTGATATCCTTGAGTTGTGTGCTTCTCTTCTCGCCGTCCTCCTTGGTTTGAACCCATGGCACTTTGTAGCCTTAGGAACGTTCTACAATCCTTCATCTGGTGATTTGAGACTCTTTTCCCATCAAGATATGCGTAGTGGATTTGACAAGGTCCGTATAACATATCCTCAGCCGAAGGACCGGAGTATCTCGATTTGTCTACTCCTTTTGCCTGAAACCTCCTGTTTACATATCCTTCCTCTTCTTCTGCTGCGTAGCCCGCGGCTACCTGATTTCGTCTTCCTTGGTTATCCCTGCTGCGGTGTCGTCTCCTCTGTCTGCTTACTCTGTCGACTTCTGGTGAACGTCCTCTTTTGTTATTATATGCGTCCTCTCCATCAGCAAATTTGTTGGCTTCTTCCATTAACTCGGCTACTATCGTAGGTCTTGTTCTTCCTATTTCTTTCACGAGATTTGCGCGACGAAGCCCGGCCAAAAAAGCGTCTATTGCTCGTTCGTCGGAGACGTCCTCTGCTGAGTTTTTGATTACACTCCATCGTTGTATATAAGAACGTAGGGTTTCGCCTTTCCTTTGTACACACGCCTTGACTTCTCCAGTGATGCTGGGCGCTTGTATGTTGAACGAAAATTTCTTATGAATTGGTTTTCGAGTTCTCCCCAACTTCCAATGGATTCGTTGGGTAGGGTATTCAACCAGGACCGTGTTGCACCGGTGAGGTGTAGCTGGAAACTTTGCATTGCAGTCGCTTTTGTTCCCCCTAATATCTGCACTGCCTACAAATAGTCCGATAACCACAGGGTAGGCTCTTGTGACCCGTCATATTTATGTTGATCGTGTGGTAGTTTGAACCCTTTGGGTACTCGTGTTTCGCGAACCCTGCGGGTAAAGCATAATGCGCCCATCTCTTTATCATCGTCTTCATAATTTTCTTCCCTCCAGGCGTGGCGTGCTTTATTTACTCGAGCCTGCGCTATTATATTTCTTGCGTCCTCCTTCCTCTTTTATCGCCTTTCCTCTTCTGATGACTCACTATACTTGTTATCTGCAAAGTTGTGTCTGAGCTTCTCCTTTTGCTTTTCCTTGTAGATTGTCGACTTTGTGTCGAGACCTTTTTCCCTGATCTTGCTCTCCACTATTCTGAGGCTTCGTATCGTGGCTCGGTGCATATCTTCTCGCGGATCCCCGGGTTCTGGCCTGGTGGTTAGTAAATACGCCTGTGCTGCTATCAACGCTGCTTCCGGCGTTTCGTGCATGAAGTCATCTTTCTCCTCTTCTAGCTGCGGGGTAGGGCTTCTTGAGTACCTTTCCTCTCTGCTGCGTGCTGTTGCCCCCCTGTTGTGTTTTGGGTCTCTGCGCCTTTCTCTGCTATACTCGGAATCTTCACTATAGTCATCCCAGTATTCCTCCCTTGATATACTGTTATTATTTTGAAGGACCGTGTCTCTTTCCTCCCTTAGTTTCTTCCTATGTTGGTGTAATGCATGTTGGAATTATGCCCTAGAGGCAATAATAAAGATGTTATTATTATAATTCTTGTTCATGATAATGTTTATATTCCATGCTAGAATTGTATTAAGCGGAAACTTTAATACTTGTGTGGTTTATGAACAACACCGTGTCCCTAGTACGCCTCTATGGACTAGCTCATTGATTAATGATGGTTAAGGTTTCCTAACCATAGACATGTGTTGTCAATTAATAATGAGATCATATCATTAGGAGAATGGTGTGATGGACAGACCCAAATAAAGCAGAGCAATTAGATCGTGTCATCGTGTTCATCTTTGCGAAGCTTTTCCTATGTCATGTATTGTATTCCTTAGACCATGAGATAATACAACTCCCTAGTATCGGAAGAAAGCTTTGAAGTCATCAAACGTCATCCTATGTGAGGGTGATAATAAAGGTGTCTCTCAGGTGATCAGAAAGTACTTGTTGAGTTGTATGTATCGAGATGGAATTTGTCCCTCCCAAGTCGGAGAGATATACTTCGGGCCCACTCGGTAATCGATATCAACACCGCTTGCAAGCATGTGGTTAAGGAGTTAATCACGAAGTGATATCGGATTACGGAACGAGTAAAGTACTTGCTGTGAACGAGATTGAACTAGGTATGGTGATACCGACGATCAAATCTCGGGCGAGTAAAATATCGTGTGACGAAGGGAATACATATACGGGATTAATTGAATCCTGACATCGTGGTTCATCCGATATGATCATCGATGAATATGTGGGAGTCAATATGGGTTTCCAGATCCCGCTATTGATTATTGATAGAAGATCATGTCTGCATATTCTCGAACCCGTAGGGTCACACACTTAACGTGCATCGATGCTAGGATAGAATGGATAATTGGTTTATGAGTTTTAGTTCGGAGTCTCGGATGAGATCCAGGACGTCACGAGAGGTTCCGGAATGGTCCGGAGAATAAGATTCATATAAAGGAAAGCAGTTTTTGGATTCCGGAAAGGTTTCGGAGTTTATCGGTATTGTACCGGAAGGTTCTAGAAGGTTCCGGAGTGGGACCAACGTGGGCCCACTTGACGGAGGCCTGCGTGGGCCTAAGGGGAAGTGCCCTGGCCGCCCTGGGCCAGGCGCACAAGGCCCCTAAGGCCCAGCCGGCCAGCCCAAGGGGAAACCCTAAGGGAGTCTTCAAAGAAGGAAGGGGGGAAACTTGCCCCCCACTCTTCCTACTCCAAGTCGGCTAGGGATTGGGGAGAGGCCAAGCTGGCCTTGGCCGGCCACCCCTCTATATATAGGGGGGCAAGGGCGCAGCCCTCTCTCACCCCAACCCAAAAAAAACCCTAGCCGCCAACTGCTGCCCTCTCTCTCTCTCTCTCTCGCGACTGCACGTAGGCGAAGCCCTGCCGCAGAAACTCTCCACCATAAGCACCACGCCGTCGTGCTGCCGATCCAATCTATCTCTCCACCATACTTGCTGGACCAAGGAAGGAGGAGACGTCGCTGCACCGCACGTGTGCAACTCTCGGAGGCGCCGCCACTTGCGGCGTAGGATCGGATCGGATCGCGAGGAGGAGACAGCAAGTACGACTACGTCAACCACGTTCTATTGAACGTTTCCGCTGTGCGAATCTTCAAGGGTATGAAGATCTCATCTACCTCTCTCGTTGATTACATCTCCTAGATTAGATCTTGGCTTTCTTGTTCGCATCCGTAGGAAAACTTTTGATTTACTATGCTGCGAATCCCTTCAATGCATACTGATATCCCATTAGAACTTCTCTTCTTGATCCTTCGGGTACTTCTGTACCATGATTAATAGCTGACTTGATCATTCTCCATTCGCCAGCCGAAACGTGGACTTTCTCCTTATCCTTTTTGTTGTGTTCTTTTATTTTGTCGACTTGCCTGTCGACCTTCTTACTTCCTTCGTTGTTATTCTCTTCTTCTGCCTCAGTGATAATGACGCATAACTGATGTACTTTGGAGACATCACTGCTTCCAACGGCGAAGTCCCTTGCGCTGTTGCGTTTTTGACGCGCTCTTTCTTCTGAGTCGAAATTTTCCCGAATTTTGTCGCCTTCTGTGATTGGTGCTTTTCCCAAGCTGACCGGCGAGTTTACCTCGCTGGAAGAGCCTTCTGATGATTCCAATACTTTCTCTATTTCAGGCTTGCTCGCCGACGGACCTGATTTCGTCGAATCTGAGAGGCGGGATGAACCCGATGGCCCGACGAAGATGCTCAAACTTCCAACTGTTAACTCCATCTCTTGACTTCCGTCGAGTTCTGAACTGCTATTGGCTAAAAGCGGAAAAGCCGTCGAATTCATGACTCCAATGCCCTGATCCCCACGGTCGGCGCCAATTGACGAGGGTTAACTCGACAAATGTCCTAGATGAAGGACTTAGGATCAGGAGAATAGGGCGTCGGATGAACTCAAAGGTAAAGGTTAGTCAAAATAAGTGTATATCGAAAGTAAACTTGGGTGTTCAACCTGGCTTGCTTTCAATCTGCCCTACACCGTCCCCTCCTGGCCCCTATATATAGGTGGCCAGGTCTCGAGGATCGGGTAGGGTCCGATACAGATTACAATATCGACATACGGTAAGAACTCGTATCTCGACTATCATTACAATTGGGCCTAGCTCATCGGGCCTCAAGGGTACTCAACTAACGGGCTCTATTAACTATACCCTTGTCACCGGCGTAGCATGGTCCTGGTTGAACACCCAACCCAACGATTCCATCGGGAGTTGGGGAGAGTTAGAAAATCAATTTGTAAGAAATTTTTGCTCAACATATAAGCGCCCAGCGTCGCTGGAGGAAATCAAGTCGTGCATGCAAAAGAAAGGCGAAACCCTACGCTCTTACATACAACGATGGGGTGTAATCAAAAATTCAGCTGAAGACGTCTCTGACAAAAGAGCAATAGATGCTTTTTCGGCTGGCCTTCGTCGTTCGGACCTCGTGGAAGAAATAGGGAGAACAAGGCCAAGGACAATGTCAGAACTAATGGAAGTAGTAAACAGATTCGCCGATGGAGAAGATGCGTATAACAACAAAAGGGGGCGTTCACCAGAAGTCGACAAAACAAGCAGGCAAAGGCGAAGATACCGCAATGGCGACAACTACGGAAGGCGAAATCAGATAGCCGCGGGATATGAAGGAAGGAATGAGGAAGGCTATGAAAACAAAGAGTTTCAAACGAGAGATAGTAGAGGGAAAGAGAAACCAAAGTACTCGGGTCCTTTGGCAGAAGACATGCTATATGGTCCTTGTCGCATCCATTATGCATACCTAGATGTGAAAAGAGTTTCCAACCACCAGATGAAGGATTGCAGAACCTTCCTAAGGTTGCAAAATGCCATGGATTCAAACCAAGGAGCACGATAGGGAGGGAAAATCATGAGCCAAGGATATCAAATACAACGACTCGCAAAACAGCTGGAGTCAGAAGTATATATATCAGCAATGATCCAACCAGTACCAAAGTCGAAAAAAGAGAGGAGAAGCATATCCAGACATGTCAACTTGGCAATTTCATCACCACCAGCTACTATAGAGTACTTGCAGTGGTCCGATCAACCGGTCAGATTTAGCAGAGCAGACCACCCGAGGAAAGTTCCCAGGCCAGGGCACGCACCAATTCTAAAACCTAAAGGGCGCTAGCCTACCCGGCCTCTCACGCTATCTGCGCGCGCTGCATGGCTCCCGTTCGTTGGATCGCCCATCCACAGTAACTCTCGCGCCCCACTTTTCACCCTGGCCGTCAGATGCGGTAATTCTTCTTCTCACCTTTTCTTCTTTGACATGTTTCGCTGACGGCTGGGTCCGGTTACATGCGGGGCCGGTATATCATGTATGAGTTCTGCCTCGTCCGTGTCGCATGATTTGGGTTCTCGGTGGACAGCGCATGGATTTCGCACGACCTGGCCTGAAAACCCTAGATCTCACAACAACCAATGCCTCCTCCAATCCTCCCTCAGCTCTCTCTCTCTCCTAGCCACCTCCCCCGAGCCAATCCCAGCCTCCTCTCCTACCCTAGATCTCACAACAACCACTGCCTCCTCCAATCCTCCCTCAGCTCTCTCTCTCTCCCAGCTGCCTCCCCCGAGCCAATCCCAGCCTCCTCTCCTCCTCCCAATCCACTGCCTCCTCCCAATCTTGCTCGTTGGTGAGGATGACCGGATAAGGCACAACGGCGGACCGGCATGGAGGAGGAGCGTGAAGCAGGGGACGTTGGGGTAGGGGACGAGGCGCTGGCGGCTGCGCGAGGGATGTGCGCCGGCGGCTGTGGCGGCGGTTGCACGAGGGAGGAGCGCCGGCAGCGGTTGCGTGAGGGAGGAGTGCCAGCGGCGGCTGCGGCCACGCGAGGGAGCAGCGCCGGTGGCGGCTGCTGCGACTGAGCGAGGGAGCAGCACCGGCGGCGGCTGCTGCGGCTGCGCGAGGGAGCAGCATCGGTGGCGGCTGAGGCCGTCGCCACGAGCCTCCACCGTGCCTCGTCGTGACCTCCGCCACGATCTGCAACACCGGCAATCGGATGCGGCCATCCAGCCACGCCCATCTCCGCGGGGCCTCCTTAATCCGCCGCCTCTTCTCCTCTTGCTATCTCCCTCATGCTCAGCCAAGCTGGAGCTCCAGGCGGCGCCTGCATCTTGAGGTGGAGGAGAGGAGTACGACAGGGCAAAGAAGCAGCAGTGCCAGTGGCGATGCTCCCGGCGACAAGGGGTGGAGCTACAGGGAAGGTAGGTAGATGCACATCACCAGCTCTCTCTCTCTCTCTCTCTCTCTCTCTTTCTCATTTACATGAGGGATAGATAGTCGGCTGGGAGGGGCCCGTCCGCCTTGGTCACCTCTAGGAGGAGGGGCATCCATGAGCAGCCGCACGGTCTCGATTTAGATCTCACCATGCTCATAAGGAATTTTTGAGTGGCAGGATGTAGGAGGGTTGGAGGAGGTGAGCTCCCCTAAGTGGGTCAAGCTGCAGCAGCAGCACAAGTCTGAGATTCGTCTAGGTTTGGTTCACTCTCTTCTCTCTATTTCTCTCTCTGTTTTTCACTCCCGTTTCCCCCCGTGTATGAGGTAGCCAGATGCAGGGATGGATGAGGGGGTCAGCCGTCCAATTGCCCCTCCCAGCCTTGGAAACAATGTACTGAATCTCTTTTACTAGGATTGTTAGAAGTTTTGGGACGGTTGCCAGATGTTCTCTTTTTGTCAAACAGGCTTTTGTGTCAAATATTTACTATTTAATTTGTGTTGAGCTAATTCAGACATGGTTCCTTTAATACATTATATCAAGTTTTGACTAAAGTTTTCTCTTACACAAAGTGGACAAGCAACGTTATTTCAAGAGTTCATCACTAGGATAGGGTTTCTTTTATTTATTGATTTGCTAACCTCCCGTTTCTTTTATTTACAGTAGCTATATAGTATTTTTATTGTTCAGCTCCAGTCGTTGCAGTTTATGTTTCTGGTGACTTGGTGAGGCATCTGTTCAGGAACGGTTCAAAATATTTTTCATGAACACCACCACTGATTTTGAGAGCTATTACATATTGTTTTATAATCCAATAATTAGCTGTTCACCCAGTCCTTTTGTATTGGCTATGTAAGAAATCTCTGCTTGATGAAAGCTCTTAGATCTGCTAGGACAATAAGCAACCCATTGGTGTATTGTTGTCTCTCACATGTATAGATGTGCAGAAGCATTGGCCTATGATGCATCATACTAGGTCTGCCATAGAATCTCCCCAGGGTAAGAATTCATGAAGTGACCATCTATTATGATACACAATCTTTATATCTGAATGTGGTCCTTTGCCATGCGATACTGATTCGGTTTATTCCTATGTATATCTGGAAAAAAAATCGAAACGGGAAAGCCCCAGCCTCTGCATCAATATGATGCATATGGCCCTATGTATATCTGAAATACCCTGCTTGGTTAGCAGTTCTGGCTAGAAAAATGTTTGCAAGTTTATTTATGTACATGGTGTTGTGCTTATGTTATACATTTTTGCCTCATATTATCTTAAATACATCACAATGCCAAAATCATAACATGACTATGTGTCTATAAAAAATAATATCACACCGAGTAATCTAAGTATTCATATAAATATTTCAATTCACACTCCTAAGCAAGCACAACATCACATAAAGTAACTGGACTTACTCTTACATGCGCAATAACAATTCTCCATCAACAAAAATACATAATCTTTTACTCATCAATAACCAGCCTGCCAGAAAGAAACAATGCAACATCATTTTGAAAGTATCACTCAAAGCTGTAATCAAGCCTAGCTTTCTGTGATTCAAGAATATGTCTTTATTAGTTTTGTTTTTAAGGAAGAAATATAAAAGGTTTCTTATCTTGCTTGCTAAGTCAATGAACATAGTCCTTTGTTATGTAGTTATCAGTATTCTCTCTATTCCCAGGTGCACAACATGAATCAGATGGACAAACTTTCCTGTCTCAGGCTAATCCGAGTTATCGGCCTTAGTGGACATACTTTTTCCTTGAGGTCACATTTTTACATAATCAAGAGTAAAATTGTAACATGAATCGGATGGTCTTTTTGTTTTTTGGTGCATCTAAAAAATTGTATAGCATTTGGTTTTGAAGACTTATCTGATAGTTGTTCTTTGGGATGTTCAGTTTCAGGGCTTGGCAAGATGAAATTAGTGCTTTCATAGGCAGCACGGAAGAGTATTAGTTGGATGACCTACTTGGCGAGATGAAACCAGAGAACTTGTGCGGTGTCACCTAACACACGCTGATCATTTTCCTTTGTGCATGCTCACTTGTTTGCAATTGGGAAAATAACTAGGAGCAATCACTTATGATTTCAAAGAAAAAATTGCTGACTTTACATGTTATAGTTTGAGGCATTGCACAAATAGCAGCTTTTGGCTATGATTATCATATATTTTCTGAGTCTAAATACTTTCTATTATTTTTATCAGTGGCCTTATGAAGCTGCTGCTTCACCATTCAAAGCAATTCCAAGAACTTCACTTCAAAGTTGTGGTTATTGGGACGATGACACAACTCCCAGGAAAGGTATTAGCTTTTCTTTTTATTGATATTTTGCTTTGCCGGATTGAGTATACCTCTTATTGTTCTGGGTGTATATTTTTTTAGAATTTCTGGAAGCAAAATCTTGATACAACATTCATGTAAACTCAAATTGCGCGTTAATAATATGCCATGATATGTAGGCTTGCTTTCTCGGTACAGAACTAAATGAAGCTTTGCTGTTGCAGATTGTTTTCTTGCCTTTTCCCACAGAAGATTATATTTGTTAGCGCGTGAACTGATTTTTGTGTGATTTGTACCTCGGCTGACCTAGGGTGTCAAGGATTTGTAGCTCCTATAGTCCTATGGCCAATGCAGCTTGCAGGTATTCTCATCCTCCCCAGTCTGTTACCCTCTTTTGTTCGCCATCCTTATATGTTATTTGAGCAAGCAATAAGGGCATCATCTCACCAGCCATAATTTGCACATTATATACAATCAGACCTTGTTCTTTTTTACATATTTGTCTTTTGTTGGCTGAAACTTTGCAATTCTTTTGCAGGCAAAGCAATAGCTTGTTTTATCTCAGATGTTCCGTGGCACTGAATTGACATATGTCAAAATTTACTCTCTGAATGGCTTTTGTCCTCTGCTACACATTGAAATATTAGGTGGTATTCTACGGATAATATGTTTGTCATGTGCGGGCCAGGATGGCAAGGTGAGGTGAATGAATTTTTTTGCTTGTCAAGAAGTGGTCTCTTTTCTTCCTTAATAGTCGGTCACATTGCATAATTGGTGTTCTTGATTTTATTACATACCCCCTATTCACATAGAAATGTTTCATTTTTATTCCAATCCTTTTGATTTGCGAATTTTTTGAAATGATATGCTTGTGCGGATCTCTTTCATTGTCCAGCTATGACTATCTTAAATTATTGGCGACAAAAACATTGGTGATTTCTGTCTGAGGGGCAAGAGTGATAATACTTTAAAAATATTCCAATGGCACTTAAAAAGTTTCTTTCGGTTAAAATTTCTATTTTTTTATTTCTGATGTTTGGGCCAATGATGTCGAGATTTATCGCTTGTTGGTAGAAAATGGAGCAACTATGGGTGTGTCTGTCCGCCTATATGCTCTGTCTGGAATCTTTTATTCTTTTCTGGGTTGAGAGTTGTAGGTTTGCTTTCTCGGTGAAGAACTAAATGAAGCTTTGATGTTGCAGACTATTTTCTTGCCTTTTCTTGGAGATGATCATATTTGTTAGCGTGCGAGCAGATTTATTTATGATTTGTACCTCGGTTGACTGGATATATCCTACATGGAACCATGAATCAGGGATCGCAGCCTCATTTTAGTGGTTTGCGATAGGTTTAATTCATTTATGATTTTGTCTGGTTTCTTTTGGCACCTTCAGAATATATTTTCCACACTAGCAGATAAGCTAGAATTTAGACTAGGCATTTTCAGTTTTAAAGGAGTAATTAGATGTATTATTGCTACTAATCATGATAGATACCATTAATGCTGCAAAATTTGTAGTTAATCATATTTAAAGGTTTTTAGAGAACCTGCTCAATATATATTATCTTGAAAAGGTTATTGTAATTTAAGGTGTCCACAGTGTAATTTGCCTCACTGTCGTTTATGATAGTTATTCAGTTCCGACTGCAACAAAACAGAGGTAATTGCATTGGTAAATCTTCTGAATAGGCTATCATAGTCTCTCATTTTTGTGCATGAAAAAAGGGCCCTCCATCGCTGAAATCATTAAACAACGCTGCTGTTCAGTCTGGTTCTTATACCTTGCATTCTCAATTGCTCTTCTGTAGTATAGATTTGTATTTACTTCAATGCCTCATATTGTTGCACTCTTCAGTATTTCTTCTACAGGTGAGTGCAATTTGTATTCACTTTCTCTCCATAATGGGAAGGCAAAAGTCTGAACAAACCTCGAATTTGTATGCCACGTCTGAATAAAACCCTCACCTTTAAATCCCTAATTTTCGGACCCTAAACTCCCCGAAGTCGTCAAGGTCACCGGAGTCAGAGCTAGGTCACTGTCAAGGTCAGCAAGGTCGCGTATGATCGCGCCGAGAAGCCGAATGCTCGTCGGTGGATTCCGTGGAGTTATGCAAACCCAGGAACAAGGTACTTTGTGTGCCTGAATGCACAACAAGGCTGGGTACTTTTGCGTCGATGTTGATTTCAGCTGGTTCCTACTGTGGGGTGGCTGTTGCTTGTACAGAGGGTGTGATGTTCAACCTACTCAATTTGGATGGGCTTTGCTGTTGATCTGCGAGACAAGGTCTGCGGCATGGGAGATGGACACACAGGATGCAGCATTGCTCAGTAGCCATCTTAGAGTTCAAGGTGAATGGAGTGGAGAAGTAGCTGAACTTAGACATCAATAAAGTGACTAGCGAGTAGCAGGCAAAGACTGAATAGCAATGCAACATCAAGATCAAGGCAATGTAATAGCAAGAATATGACAATGTAAAAGCAAGTGACGTATGTGCCTGTAATGGACAAGTATAATGTCCAGTATTTGCAAGAATGTGTCTGTGATGGACAAGCGTAATGATGAAGTGTGTAACAGCTATTTGATTGAGTAATGTTAAATTGGCAATGGAACAGTATGTTCAGGCTGTCAAGATCTATCAGTACAAAAAAATTAAATGGAAGAAACGAACTGATATGTAAGTGCAAAATTCATAATATAAAAAGGATTCATCACAAGCATAAGCCAACATGGCATCAAAATAAATGACAGGCAAATTCAGTAGAGCAGTTCCAATAGCCAAAAATGACAACTTGCATGTTCAGGACATCAGTTTGTCAACACATAACTAAACACTTCTTCAACATTTGACATTAGATCAATTGGCACTGCACCTGAAGCATCACTTTCCACAAACCTCTGAGAGTCTCAGCTTTTTCTTGTACTGTTTTGCAAACTTTCTGAGATGCATTGTTTCATCATCTTCACCACTGTCATCTGAACATGGCACATAATCTGAATCTTCCGATAAGATGGGGTGTCGAGTGGTTATGTGTGTCCTCTATTAAACTGTAAACAAATCTGCTATTGGCGAGTTGCGGGTCGCCGCCACAACCGTGACACAGTGGTAGAGAGTACTTACGAATACTCCTAGAGACGTCGATGATGGAGGTTTGGCGTCGACGACGACGTGCTCTGCCTTGATCGTCTTCCCACCGCCGCGATCACCCACCGGTCATCATGGGTCATGGTCGTCCTGCCTATGGAAGGAAAGAACTAAATCTTCGCGCGTTTGCAGACTGGAATGCGTTATTTAGGGATGCAGAGGTTTGGATCGCGGGTGATGGGCCGAAACAGCCAGCCTACCGTGGCCTCAATCCCTGAACTGTCCTCCTAATACCATCCAAGTCATCTAAACCTGACGTGCAAACAAGCTTTCGCAGAAAATAGCCAGGAACACCGGGATCTGAGAATTCACGGTCCGAAAATCAGGTCGTTAAAGGTGAGGGTTTGATTCACACATGTCATACGAATTCAAGGTTTGTTTCAGACTTTTGCCTGATGGGAAGGTAATGTACATATGCAGTAGCAGCTTCCTTGCATATTTTGAAGATCCTACACATATACAAAAGATATGCAAAGAAATATGGAAGACAAAATCAAAGTTTACTTTTTCCGATTTTACTGGGACATTCCTTTTCTGTAAAACAATTATATATTTGGCAATGGAATCTCCTTTGCAAACAAATGCTTGCTATTGAGCTGCTGAAATCACATATCAATCCAAAAAAAATATTCTATTGGTCAATGAATTGTCAACAAAAGCCCTTTTGCTTAATCGTGTGTCTTAAGGATTGCTGGCTACCATAGATTTTGCGCCAGTGGATTCAGTTAACCACACTTAGATTCTCAATTACTTTCTTAATGGTTGAACAAAAAACCATTGGTGGAATCGACGTGATTGAACTAGCATCTAAAAACTTGGATAGCATTAGGTTTTCAAGACTACTATTTTTATTTGAATTAGAATAATTTACTTTTTGTGGTGCTAGTGCCGTTTCAGATTTGTCTTTGCGCCAGTGGCACAACGGGTAATCTAGTGGTACTAAAGGTGCAAATAGGGGGATACGACATAGGAAGGGTATTCATGGATGCAGGAAGCGGCATAAACTTAATATACGCAAGAACTCTGAGGGCAATGTGCATCTCACTGGAAAGTCTAAAGCCAACAGATTGTTCTTTCCACGGAATAGTACCAGGAAGCGCAAATTACCCTCTCAGAAAAATAGAACTCGACGTTTGCTTCGCAATAGCAACAATTATTGCAAAGAGAAGCTGGAGTTTGAAGTCATGGATTGGCCTTCACAGTATCATGCAATCCTGGGGCGTCCAACATTTGCAAAATTCATGGCAGTACCCCACTACGCGTATCTTACGCTAAAGATTCCAGGGCCCAGAGGAACAATCACAGTTCAAGGCAGTTTCGAAGTATCCAAAACTTGTGATAAAGAATTCAACAGGTTGGCACAAACTTTCGGCATGACAGCAGAATACGCAAGGTTGAAAGGTGAAACCGACCACAACATATTACCCGACGTCGGGCGATCCCTGCCAGATCAAGCTTTCGATGCAACTCAAGACCCGAAGAAAATCCAGGTCCACCCCACGGACCCAAACAAGACCACCTCTATAGCAGTAATCTTGGATCCCGCATAGGAAAGCGCGATCTTCGAGTTCCTCTGTGAGCGCTGGGAAATCTTTGCCTGGTGTCCTTCAGACATGCCAGGGGTTCCCAGGGAACTCATCGAGCACGCACTAAATATCGATCCCAAAGCAAAGCCAGTCAAACAACCATTGAGAAGATTTGATGAACCCAAAAGGAAAGCAATAGCGTCCGAGCTACACAGGCTCGAAAACGCAGGGTTCATCCGAGAAATCAAAACGTCGTCTTGGGTATCTAATCCAGTTATAGTCCCTAAGAAAAATACAGATGTGCAAAGAGTGTGTGTCAACTATACGTCTCTCAACCAGCACTGTCCAAAGGATCCCTTCCCTCTACCTCGCATTGACCAGATAATTGACTCAACAGCAGGGTGCGCAAGACTTTCCTTCCTGGACGCATATTCTAGCTACAACTATATCAAATTGAAGAAAGAAGATGAGGAAAAAACAACTTTCATAACACCTTACGGCGTGTTCTGCTACCAAGTCATGCCTTTCGGCTTAAAAAACGCAGGAGCAACCTACCAAAGGATGATGCAAAATTGCCTTGGAAGTCAAATAGGACGAAACATTCCAGTCTACATCGACGACATGGTCATCACCATAAGAAAAGAGGAGTCACTAATCAGTGATCTGGCAGAAACCTTCGACAACTTAAACAGGTACAAGCTCAAGCATAACTCGACAAAATGCTCTTTTGGGGTATCTCCAGGGTAACTCCTGGGATTCCTGGTATCCGCAAGAAGAATAGAGGCAAACCCAGAGAAGATGCAAGCAATATTAACGATGGAGAAGCCAACAAAGTTGTACGATGTACAGAAGCTCGCAGGGCGCGCCGCGGCACTAATTCTATTCATTGCAAGGCTAGGAGAAAAAGCGCTCCCTTTCTATGCATTGATGAAAAAATCAGACGGCAAATTCGAGTGGACAGAAGAAGCGGACACAGCTTTCGCACAACTGAAAAAAGTGCTTTCCACACCACCGGTGTTGGTCACACCAAAGGAAAATGAGCCATTACTACTATATATTGCAGCAACACATCAAGTGGTGAGCACAGTATTAGTAGTCGAAAGAAGTGAAGAAGGAAAAGCTCATGGAGTCCAACGACCAGTATATTTTGTTAGCGAGGTGCTATCTCCAACAAAGCAAAGGTACCCGCACTACCAGAAACTTGCATACAGCGTATTCACAACATCACGAAAACTACGGCAATATTTTGCGGTGCACCCAATCATAGTGATCAACGAAGCACCACTATCCAATATATTGAACAACCCTTCAGCAACAGGACGTGTCTCCTTATGGGGAATTGAGTTATCACCCCTGGACATCATGTATGAAAAGCGGAAGGCGATCAAGTCCCAAGTTTTACCAGATTTCATAGCAGAGTGGCTGGAGTTACAAAACACATGGCCACCTGATTTATCGAGTGTGTGGACAATGTACTTCGACGGATCAACAAGAATCCAAGGCGCAGGAGCAGGAGTAGTCCTGATATCACCACAAGGCGACAAGTTGAAGTATGTGCTAAGGATGAGTTTTCCTCAAGCTTCTAATAATGAAGCCGAATACGAGGCGCTGCTCCATGGGATGAAAATGGCCAAAGCATGCGGAGCAACTCGACTAAAAATATTTGGAGACTCGAATCTCGTCGTCCAAGAAGTGATGAACAAGTGCGATGCCATCAGTGACAATATGACAGCATACAGAAACTTATATTACTATCTTGAGGGAACATTTGACGGATGCAAAGTTTCGCATGTCAGTAGAGCTAGCAATGAGGAAGCCGACAATTTAGCAAATATCGGGTCCCAGTGCTTACCCATACCACAAGGAGTTTTTTGGGAAGAAATCATAGAAAGATCAATCAAAAGCAACAAAGTCTCGACTACAGGAGAGCAAGTCCAGCACCAAGCAACAAGCTCGGGGGCTAATAGCGGGACAGCTGAACCTGCAGAAGTCATGATGATCGAGAAAACTTGGATGCAACCATACCTGGCTTATATGGTAAACAAAACACTACCCGAAGATACAGTACAAGCGAAAAAGATAATACGATGATCCAAGGCTTTCGTTGTGTTGCAAGGAAAACTATACAAGAGAAGTATAACAAGCGTTTTGCAATGGTGCGTTACTCCTCAAGAAGGGCAAGAAATCTTAAAGGACATCCACGCAGGGGTATGTGGACATCACGCAAGCAGCAGAGCCATTGCAGCCAAAGCCTTTCGGGTAGGATTTTATTGGCTTACAGCCATTGAAGACGCGAAAGATATAGTGAGGAAGTGCGAGGCCTGTTAACGTTTCGCATCTTGACCACATGCACCAGGAGCGGAGTTGCAACCAATACCATTATCCTGGCCCTTCGCACAATGGGGTGTTAACATGGTGGGAAAACTGCACAAATCTTGGCCATGAGGACATGTTTATATGCTGGTAGCAGTCGACAAATTCACCAAGTGGGTAGAGGCAGCCCCCGTGACAACCCAAGATTCTACAGCGGCAATCAATTTCATCAAGTCAATAGTTTTTCACTTTGGAGTACCGCACAGTATCATCACAGACAATGGGACAAACTTCACATCGAAGGAGTTCAAGAATTACTGTGAAAGTTTGGGAATCAAATTGAAATTTGCATCTGTAGCGCATCCAAAGACAAATGGACAAGTCGAGAAAGCCAATGGCTTAATATGCAATGGGATAAAGAAAAAGGCGGTTAGCACCCCTCGAGAAAGCCAAGCACGCTTGGGTAGATGAGCTACCTTCCGTACTCTGGAGTCTCCGAACTACACCCAATGCAGCTACTCAAGAAACGCCCTTCTTCCTGGTCCGTGGCGCAGAAGCCGTGCTTCCAGTCGAAATAACTCATGAAGCACCAAGAATCTCGGCATATGATGAGACAACTTCTACAGAAGCACTTCAGGACGATGTCGATGCACTCGACGAGGCAAGAGACGTAGCATTAGCCAAAGCCACTCAATATCAGCAAAATCTACGAAACTACCATAGTAGTCGAGTTCGTCCATGATCTTTCGTGGTGGGAGATCTAGTTCTACGACTCAAGCAAGATGGTCATCGAAAACTTGAGTCCCCATGGGTGGGACCTTATATCGTGACAGAAGTAATACCAGGAGGAGCTTATCGACTACAAGACAAGAAAATGGGGAAAGACGAGAGTAACCCGTGGAATGAAGAGCAACTACGACGGTTCTACGCATAGGCGACACAAGGCGACAAAGAGTCTTTCGAGTTTATGACCCTGTGAACACCAGAACATGAGGCCATAGGTTGGGTTCCTTGGGTCAACTCGACAATATATATAAATATTTTACTTTCCACTCGGGGGCTCAGACCCTCGAGTCGTACGGAATAATATTAGCAAGTTATTGAGATTTATGATTATCTGAGATATACTGTTAGGTTGTTCGCAACCCGATATTCGACAGCAATATGCACGGTTCAAAAGAACCCGATAATATATTCAGTGCATACCTCGGAACGATGATCCGTTCCCATGGTCTATTAATAAAGTAGGTGCAACATGAAATCCAAACACGACTACTTATTACAGATAGTACGAGAAAGGACAACTAGGGAAAGAGATTGTATAAAGGGAAACTAGTGAAAATGCACTTCAGCTTCGTACTCCTTCTGGCACTGGGTGCCATCATAGATCCCCACATCGAACTTCGACGTGCCGATGTGGAAGTCAAAAGTCATAAAGAAGCCTTGATGGAGGTCATGGTCCTCTGCAAACTGCGACCGGCCGCCCTTGAAGTATTGCTCACCGGCACCATTGTACCAAACTTCCACTTCATAGGGAGTTCCTCCCCCAGAGTGTTCGCGAAGAACTGCCTCCCGCAGTTCTCGCCCATCCATAAACTTAGTGAATTTCAGCGGTAACCGCTGAATCTCACGGCATTGCGCGCCGGCGATGCAGAAGAAGGAGTACACTCTGGGCGGAGAAGGAGAAGCATTACCAGAAGGAGCGCTTGGACCAGGTGCAGCAGACGAAACCTTTGGTTTATTTTTACTCTCGGCTGGACGGCCGGGGCACCGCTTCGCCAGAGCGGACGATAAAGCTACTGCAACTGCGGCGGTAGCCTTGTTCTTACTGCCGTGAGGGTGGCCGCGGCCTCGTTTCTCCACCGGGGCGCCGATGTTCAAACGCGATCCACTTGCATCGGCCATGGAGACAAACGATGTGAAGGAAAAACCCTAGATGGGATGAGAAAGGAGAAGATGATGCGGCGAAGAAAGATACTAATGAACAAATTAGGGTTTTTACCCTGGCCAAACGTGCTTTATTTATAAGCATGTACCAATAGGCCTCTGGAGAGGCAAGGCCCAAAATATACTTTTGGGCTTTTAAATTTTTCAAGTGCAGATGGTAAAGAAGGATCAACGTATCAAGGAAAAAGATACGTACAAAAAAAGAGAGAAGGGGATGACAAAGTATCTATCAAGAAGCACAGTACACCTCGTCTTCGACTCGGGGGCTTGCGTCATAAGGAAAAAGGGAAGAACAACTAAAAGGGTGAATCATGTCGAAAAGTATCGCAAGAGGAAATATATGGAACAGATCTATCTATTTTCTTGAGCCTATACCCGAAAAATTCGGCTATAGCCTCGGGGGCTACTCCCATCGGGAGCGCTGTCGCACACCCGATAGAAAGAAGTCGACAGAAGGAAGGAGAGAAGTGGAAGTTGATGATAAAAAACAAGTTGATGGACACGTGGTTTAGTCGTAATCGGTTGCATTTCGTCAGCAAGGAATTTCGGCTACATTGCCGACAAAATGAACATCGATTACTCCCATCAGGAGCTATTCATGAAAGTTAAAAAGGGTAACTCGGAAATTTTTGTATATTGAATCAGTCAAACAAGGCTGCGAAATACGATTCTCGAGTTGCGTCATCACGACAAAACTTGAATGCCGTGGTTGATATATATCATGAAGGTAAGACCCCAGGATCCGTCCTGTGTGGCCCGGTATACGCACATGGATGCGCTCTGCTGGTACTTATCTATGTCTACGACGCGAAAAAAATCCTGGTGGACGCACTGGGTACCCTAAGAACCACTGGGATTCATTCTTTGTAAGACCTAAATGCGGCAAAAGAATGGGTTTGACCAGTTTCCCGAATTCAAGTCCAAGGGGATTGAATTTGAAGTAGGTGACAAGTATCTGTTCCGGCAGTTAACTGGCCTCTTGATCCGTCAGAGTTGTCAGGCTTGTTCATCAAAACCCCTTGCGAGATATCATAATAAAGAGATAAGTTGAAAGACCAAGTCGAAGATTTGAAGATAAGAGGAAGTCAAAAGTTGATCAAGTCGAAGATTTGAAGATCTGAGATTCAATCCAAATCTGTAATTCTGGTAGAATCTCGGGGGCTACTGATAAGGGTATAGGTAATAGAGCTCGTCAGTTAAGTACCCCTAAGGCCCATTAAGCCAGACCCAATTGTAATACTAGTCGAAATACGAGTTCATATCGTATGTCGATATTGTAATCTGTATTGGATCCCTCCCGATCCCTGAGACCTGGCCACCTATATATAGGGGCCAGGAGGGGACGGTGAGAGACAGATTGAAAGCAAGCTAGGTTCTACACCCACGTTTACTTTCGATACACACCTTGTTTGACTGAGTTTACCTTCGAGTTCATCCGACGCCCTATCTCCCCGATCTTAAGTCCTTCATCTAGGACATTTGTCGAGTTAACCCTCGTCAAATAGGCTATGGACTCTGGACCGTCTTGAAGCTAAGGGTGGACAAACTGTGCACATGATTCGACCACCCATTTGATTTTTGGATGTGAACAATGATTAAAGATTGGTTGGGGATCAAGGCACTTGACACCCCTAAGTGGGTTGTGGAGCCTTCAATAAATCTAGGTGGATAACTATGTGGAGCAACTGATGACCCACAAGTGTAGGTGATCAATTATAGTACTTTTGTATAAGTAATGAGTGTCAAACCCACGAAGAGATGAAGGAATTAGTTCATAAGTTTGGCAAAATAACAATATATGATGTAAAGGGTATTTGGTAGTATTGGGTATAAGATGCAGGAAAGTAAAAACAAGTAGATTAAAAGGCAATAAAATAAAATACAAGTAACAAGCTATTTTCAAAGAAAGCCCAATCATCTATGCTACTGGAGAACATGCTTAAGTGTGCACTTATATAAAACATATATTGATGAGGGCAGTATGGATTAAAATAGCTCATAGATTTATATAAGAATATGGTGAAAATTGTTAAGCTCTAGCTTTTTGGAGGGAACCATAAATAGGTGCAGCCATTATCATACGGAATTACACCCCTAGTAATTGATACTAAGGTCACTATTGTGTGAAAGCGAAGGAGTTATTAATACACAAATTCAACCACTGCTATAAGTTTCAAGGTCCCCAATCAAAAACCACCTATTGCAAATCTAAAAGTTTGGAACATGTTTCTATCATCTCCACCATTCCTCTCCTTATCTTTACTCTAGTGTGCAGCCCTACAAGCCCATAAATTGAAGGTGAAGTAATACACAGTCGACGTTTATATGTTACCACCGTAGAACCACATAGAAGCATGAAACTTAACCCAATACTCAGAGCATATAATATAAATATCATGGCTAAGGCATACTACGCCCCCAGTAATATAGGGAACTACTCACAATGATAAAACATGGTGATGATCAGTGGCATAATGAATACAATAAAATCTAAAATTATAACTTCACCACAAAACGATATCAATTACCCAAGCACAAATAAGAATGAGATTCAATAAAGTTGTTCTAGGGCTCCAATCTACACAAACTGTGAGGGGGATGATGTAAATCTCAGAGATGGTGGCAGTGATGATGATGGTTATATATGCAGATGTTGATGAAGTCAGCTCCCTACGCTTGGAGAGAGTAGGTGGTGATGATGGCGCAGATTTCCCTCGCTGGCGGTTGCAGAGCAGTAGGATCTGCTCAAGGACTTTTGCCTGTACCGTTGCCACAGGAAAAAAAATGAAAAATTGGGTGAAAAATTGGGTGTGGCTTTTTTTGTGAGATGGAGGTTCCTGTAAATAGGAGGGGGAGGCGGCACTGGAAGCACCTGAGAGGGGTTCCCACAAGGCTAGCTTTATGGTCCGCGTCGTGGTCCCCATATAAAGCCCCGGAGCTCGTCATGTTAGCCCCTGCGCATGTTCTTTTTATTTACCTCAAAAAATCTTTGCTAAGTATTCCTCAATAATTGAGCTCCGCAAGGTCCCTAAAATAGCAAAATAGGAAAAGGAAGATTTCTGCCTTCTAGGATTAAATAAGAATGCAATGAGGTTTCAGAAAAAACTGAATCATCTAAAATAGATAAAATTAATGAAGATTATTGCAAATATCAATAGAATTTTGAATCAAATGACCCAAATATGATGGTACAGAAGACACGCATCAGTAACGCCACCACCAACCACAAGGCGACGATCTTCCACACATGCTTACAAATTGGGCTATTAGGAGCAGAAGAAACACAATAGTCATCCACAACAAGATATAACATCGACATTTGTTCTCGCTAACTTTAAAAGTGAACCCAATCTGTACAATTGCGGGGCAAAGTATCTGAGAAACATCATCCCACGAGAATAGAATGTTTTCTGTTTTCTCTTCGTCTCGAACTATGTTATATTATCCTTGATGGATAGAGTCAAAGCTTTGCCTCCGTTTCAAAAATATATCGACGAGACATCTAGAAGTGAGATCCACACACCTCATAAGATATGAAGCCATCTGTATTTCGGTCCCAATGTTCTTGCTTTATGTATAATAAATATTTGCTTTGGCTTTGAGGTGGGTTATGATAATTTAGATTTTAAACAAATTTTCCTGTATTTCCAATTGGCTAACAATTTTTTCCCACTTTCGTAGCTATCTTATAAAAAAGATTATAAAATAGACTCTGCACATTACAATTCAGCCGCCCCAAACCGAGCATAAAATAAAACACCACAAGCAGGGTTATACCTACACTATCCTTACTTCTTTTATACAGTACAAAACAATTGATTTTTTTATAATTGTAGTTTTATAAATCTTATATTGATTGTGTGAAGTTTGAGGTCAATAAGTGTGATAGTTGAAGAAACAAAAAAGATAAAACCTGATGAAAATTATATTCACATATATGTGCTACCACTTCTTATCTTTTGTATGCCACATACTATAATTTTTCTCTCCCAATATTTTGGTGTGACATGGTATAATGTTGTAATAAACTCATCAATTTTTGAAGATTATTTCTTTTCATTTAGTATGTAAAAAAATCAGAATTGAATGAGAGTGTAGGTGTCATGGAGCTCACTCATAGGTTCTCAACATAAAAAAGACAATTCATGTATGTCTGTCACATCACATCACAACATCAGCTAAGTGATAGCTCCGATTGCTGAACGTGGCCTTTTTATAGCCAAGATGTAACTGACGTATATGGGAATGCTTCATACCTTTGCATGAGTTTTCCTGTGATACACATATTACACGGTGCCACTTTGTCAGTTTTCACAAGATTTGTGATCTAAGAAAGGGCGCCTAGTACATCATGGAGGGAGTATAACTGAGTATATCTGTATATGTGATGGTATATATTGGCCATAGCTAGCCTTATTAATCCCAGTTAAGACCGTTTCTTAGTTCACCTTGGAGCAGCTGAGCCTGACCTGCCCCTGCGATCCCGTCAGCGGGCTGAGGTTCGCCATCTTCACCATCGCCGACGCGAAGGCGCTGCTGAACGCTGCCGGGTTGCTCGCGAAGTTGCTGACTATGTTGTCGGCGGCGCCGCTGCCGCCGGCGTACAGGACCTGGTCGGAGTGCAGGAGCCCCTTCTGAGCCTTGAGGTTGGTGAAGTAGACGTTGTCAAACGAGTACGGGGTCGTGGGGTCCAGAGGCGCAAGGTTGCTGTCACCGGAGCCTTTAGGCTGCGGGCAGTTGGCCTTGAGCGAGGTGGCGTAGCCGGAGTTGATGTTGGTCTCGTTGTAGATCCTGTCCCTGAAGTTCTGGCACTGCGCCTGCCCTATGGTGTGCGCGCCGGAGAGGGCCACGATGTCGGTCAAGGTGAAGCCTTTGGGGCCGAAGGCATCGTTGAGGTTGTTGATGTTGGAGGATGGAGCAGGTAGGGCGCTGTTGGCCAGGGCCTCGTTCGCAGTGGTGGAGTCCCTCCTCCCCAGTCCAACCGTCCACGTCGGCCCTCCCAACTGCAAATGAACGAGATTTGTTTTCCATTTTTGGATTAGTTGGGGAATGTGAGTACGTAGAGGAAAGTAACGATGACTGATGAGCTTACGGCCACAACTGAGTCCCGGGCGGCGAGGGCGACGATGTCGGCGCACGAGACGGTCTGCTTGCAGAGGGCCTCCACCTGGGACTTGATGTTGTCGATGACGTCGAAGCCTCGAAGCGAGCCGATGTTTGGGAAAGCGTTCTGCTCGTTGCCGGACAGCAGAACGGACGCGTCACAGCCCTGTACATAGTCAAGCAACACTGCACTGGTTAATCCTAATACCTACAGGCTGAGGCTAGTCTAGTATTTGGCAAATAGAACAGATGTAGAGGTGCTTGATATGTACGTGGAAAAACTTACTTGGACAAAGCAGTCATGGAAGTGCATCCTGAGCAGTGACGCGCCCATGCGATTCTCCTTCTGGACAGCGGCCGTCACGGCATCCTTGATGGTCTTCACAGCCTTCGGGCACGACGTATCGTAGAACGTTGTGGACAGCTGAGCCGCCGCAGCCGACGCCAGGCACAAGAGCAACACGGCTGAGAGAGGCGAATAGGCCATGGCAAATGCAACTAGTGAGAGAGGTACACTAGCTTTGTGTTGTGTTGTAACACTTGTGCTGGATCAATGCAATGCCCTGCATTCCATGCAGATATATATATATAGCCTCTGGGGCATGGGCTCTGGCAAGCTTGGCCATTTATTTTTTGAGCTAAAGCTTGGCCATATTTCTGGTACTCCCTCCGTTCGAAAATATAAGATGTTTTAGCTTTGTGAACGGAATGTATCTAGATATCTTTTAGTGTATAGATTCAAACGAACCTATACACTAAAAGATGTCTAGATACATCTCCTTCACAAAGCTAAAACATCTTATATTTCTAAACGGAGTAGATGGCAACTGTGACTTGTGGTGGCCACATTCTGCCGACTACTGCCATCGGCGTGCGTGCCGCGCACAAAATTTTCCCTCTTTTAAGCGAGGCCGTTATGCCAGCAGCCAATTCGTGGAGTGTATCGCGCATGCATAGCAGGCGCAGAGTCAAATCGACAGTGCAGAATAATACAAACGCCCAATCATCGACGGAAAACTCATGGTTGCTTCAACTTGTCTGGTCATTAGCTTGGAGACGTCTGTTCAATTAACGGTCAATGAGATGATTGTGCAATTTTTCATGCTATGCACATGGCCACATATGATCGATCGACGCTGCAAATTTCCGCGGTTTCTGGCTACATATGAGCCTCAAATTGAGCGCCCCCAACGGAACCGTGGTTCTTCGTGCAACTACGTGGTGCAAGGGCGCACTTCTACCAGTAGTTTAATGTATGTGACATAGTACGTCTCAAATAAAAATGTACTCCTTCCGTTTCAAAATATAAGATGTTTTAGCTTTGTGAAGCAAATGTATCTAGACATCTTTTAGTGTGTAGGTTTACTTGAATATACACACTAAAACATATCTAGATACACTTGCTTTATAAATCTAAAACATCTTATATTTTGAAACGAAGGGAGTACGAGGCATTGCACTATCGATCTATCATGTGCTGAGAATTTTGCTGATGGTTGTAGCAAGTGTGGTTTGCCGTGCAAATATGTCCGTCTCTCTCTCATGTGTAGGATGATCCTCATTCAGATTTGAATAGGATAAGGGTTGCGGAACTTTGATTCACAGATATTATAAGTCAACAACTAAGGATCGAATGCACGCGCACGAAGGGAAATAAATAGTTCTTTCCACAAGACACTGCACATAGACATGGAGTCTAGTTAGATTCAGAAGAAAAATAATAATAATACATGTGGAGCTTAATGTGCCTAATCGTAGACCCGTATTGCATGCCAGCCATGCATGCAGGATTGTTCTTGGCTCGAAACTCTGTACATGGACTACTGATAGCTGATTTCATTGAACAAATGATCACGACATGCATCCATACACGCAAGTGGAGAACGAATGAGGAGGTTACTAGCGATGTGCGGATAGGGATGCTGCATGAGTTTAGTCATGTTTTGTTGACTGGATTCTAAGGGTTTTTTCGGAAAGTTTTCAGTAATAATAATCAGCATAAGTAAAAAAGAGAGCCTAAAAGTAGTAAACAAATACAAATAGGTTCTGAGACCACCTGGCGACGACTAAAAGCACTTGAGCGAGCCGAAGGTGCGCCACCTTCCTCGCCCCTCTTGCACTGGAGAAGGACAAAACTTATAGTAGTAGATCTTGTTGTGGTAGATAGACGGGGCGTCATCATGCTAAGCACATCACTGATGAGAACCATAGATCGGAAGAGACATACATGCAACTAGACCAATAATACGAAAATCGAACCAGTTCCTAAGAGATCCGCTAGACACACAAGTCCACGAGCCCTCTGCTAGAGCAGGGTTAGGACCTTTCATTGGTTAAGAACATAAAGATAGATGGGTGCTCCGTGGAAACATACCACCCTATTTGAGGAAAAGGTATGCCCTGCCCTTGCCCCTTCTGAGAAGGCTCTTGATCCAATGTTATGGATTTTGAAATCTTGCACCCAGCTAAATCACAAAATCTTCTTATGTATTCTACTCCACGATAGATTGTTAATCAGGAAAAGTTTCATGTCAAAAATGCCAGATGTGTACTCCGTCAAAACTGTACCGATGAGTGTTATATTAATCAGTTCTTTCGATGTGAATTCAGTCAGACTTTTTGGTGAAGCTTAAATGTGGAATAGAACATTGATCTCCACATATTTGATATACTGATGGATGGAAGGAGGTATAATATAAAGTGATTCAAGGAAGTACTCATAATTGGCTGTTGGGCATTATGGAATCACAGTAATAGACATATCTTTGATGGGCGGGATGTTATTCATCAAGAATGTATCATGTTTTTCAAGGAAGACATTAAACTCATAATGCATAAAGCCAAACCAAGCCTCAAGGAGGGAATGCAACAATGGTTGGAATCTTTGTGATTTAATTCTGATGTTATGTATCGTAGAACTGTAAGTACCCTTCTATAAATGTGGGGGTAGGACAAGGCGGAACTTATTCTTACACCGCAACATCGCCACCTCCCGCAACCCGACAAAGACAAAGAAACTAGCTAAAACAAGATGCAGTAACCCAGCCGTCAACATTAGGACGAGATCCACCATACCTACAAAGCCTGAAAGTCCATCGAATGTGGGGCGTACCCATGGCATCACCAACAGAAGTGGAAGGTTTTTGAGAAAACGCAAAAAGAGCTTTGTGTTTCATTTCATTGAAAAGATAGAAGTTTGTTACACACCCCATAGGGCTTTTTACAGCATTATTAAGGAATCAAATTAGTGAACCTCCCAGGTCGTCGGCACAATGTCCCTTAGCCCTTTCGCCCCTGCTCTGACCCAAGCTATTGCCCCTTCCTTGATTTGGTTGATCAGGTTGGTCACCGAGGGGCGCTCTCGGTCAAAGAAATGGAAAGTGATAAGGAAAAAGAAGAATATACTGAAAACATAAGCTTGGGAATGTCCACACACCCCCAAGAAAAGGAGATAGATAACATAGAGAAAAGTGAGCATCACTCACATTTTTTTCGATAAGGCGCATCACTCACATGACATGTTACCATCATAAAAGTGAAGGTATGAAGCCTAGCTATATGGCTATAAAAAACGCTTTATGGGAGGCAACCTGGTAGTATTTACTTTTTCGATTTTGTTTTTGTTGCTCTTGAAAGAGAGTAATTTATTTTCTGTTTTATTTTTGTGTCCTTGATGTAGCAAGAAATTATTTTAATGTTTCTACTGTATCAAAAATATAGTGCCAAATTTTACCCATCTTGGATGTTTTAAGGTTGCAATACTTATTTCGAGTTACTGAAATCTGCACGGCACTTGTTAGTGCCCGATTTTTCATATTTTTTATTTAACACCTATGGACTTGCAAAATTTATTGAAGTTGCAAGGTTTCATCCTATATATGCACAAAAATCAGCAAAAATTCCTGACATGTTTAAGGGGGGCGAAAAATTCGACAAGCTAATGCTGTTTTTATTGACAATTTATGTCTTTTGTTGTTTCGAGCATTTATTTGAGTCTCAAGATGATTATTTTTTAGTATTTTTAATATTTTGTTAATGTTGGCAACTTAATATACTCTTTGGACACCTTACAGCAAATTTTATTTGGATTTTTCTTAGCAGCACATATATTATGTTTGTGCCCTCTAATGTCATCCACTCTAGAAAATAGATGGAAAACAGTATTGTGGTGAAGTTTCTTCACAAGAAAGGAATAATCATCAAGCCAGGAGTCATCTAAGTAATAGATAACACCATAAGCTTCGGGAGTCCCCATGGCAACCCCCTAGACCTATCAACTTCTTGGAACTTCTTGGTTTGCATACTATTCCAACCTTGTTTTTTGAGCACCCTTTTACCATTGCATAAACTTGGAGCGTCTGTGTCTAGTTTTTTAGTTTTTAGTTTGCATATTTTGTTTTGAATAAACGGACCACCATCTGTAGGTATAATTTTTGTTTATAAGAAATATACTGAAGAAAAATAAAAAGTTAAATTTGGAAGAAAAGGGAGTTAGCAATGCAAGTTATGCTTATGTTCTATGCTTCATGTGCTTTGATTGAATAGTAATTTGCTAGTGTCGTATTTAGTGCTATTTCTTCTTTGCGCATTGATGGTTAACTTTGAGTTACTTAGTTCACTAATAAATGTGTAGCATTATGTACATTATGCATGCTTGTGACATTATACATTTCCAAGAAAAGAAAAAGAAAGAAAAACATAAGCAAAGACTTGTTGTATCCAAATACCTTGAGCCATACTTCTCCACAAAATCTCCACTATAATTCAAAATCATAATTCTTTTTATTGTGCAATTCAAAGCTCATGGGAAAGTAGCAGTCTACGGTGGAGTTCATTACTGTAAGTTGCATGTTTGACAGTTTATTAGTCGGGGTTAAGTTAAACCATGTTGTCATGGAACAAGTCTTTCAATATTGCACCATATTTAAGTTGTTGTCATACACCTTGGGTTATGCAGATCTTTCTGATGTGAAATGAGTGAGAGTTATCATGCTAAAGGTTCAAGTGTGCATATTTGTTAGAGGAGCATTGGGCCGCTAATCGGAATCATGCCAAATTATGGTAGAAGTTTCAACATGGACTTCCTCATTAGATTTAACAAGTTTAATTTACTACTCAATTGGTACTTTAAGAGGAGTTCATTTATCTATTGTCCTGTTGTCCCGGTATGTATTGCCTTTGGAAAAATATGAAAATCTCAAAAGGCACTGTGTACAGGTGGCATGGAGGTATCCCTTTGCGAACACTTGGTTAGAACAACATGCATATGATGAGAGTCTATGGTAATTCTAAAGTTGAGTAGCATGTGGTGGAAGGTACTATTAACAAGGAGGTATGATACTTGCACAATTCTAAAATTTATTTTCTCTTTAGCATCAAAGCTTGGCACATATATTGCCTACTTACTTTTAGTGTATATTTGTTCAAAAGAAAAGAAAATAGAAGAAAGAAAGAAAGAAAAAGTTCCAAGCACAAGCACTTGAATGTTTAATGTCCATCATATTTTCATTTATTTTTGCACTTTGTCATTGATTGTTGGACATCATTGAGTTGAGTTAGAAGTACCACTTGATATCTCATTTTCTTGTTGCTATTCATTAAAGTTTTAATCATTGATCTTATGTATTACTACTTGTTATTTTCATTGAAACAATAAACTCCAAAGTCCTTATTTATTTTTATCACCTTCATTCTCGAGAAAGAGCATGGGTTAAGCTTGGGGATGTTGATGCATGAAAAATTCATGCATGAACTTCGTAGTTTATTATTGCATATTCCAACATATTTACATGTTATGAGATGTTATAACCATGTTTTGCATTGATTTTGGGGATTTTCCAAACAATCCCCTCTCTTTTGGTTTTAACTCTCTTTGGCAGAAAAGCTTTTTTTAGCAGTTTTTACTTTCCAGGAGCTACGGGACTCGGAAAAGGACAAGGTCAGAGAGAACGGCTTGGAAATTTTGAGGCGAACAATATGAAATCAAGTGGGCTGTCAGAAGGTCAATGGGCTGCAAATGAGACCTGGTGGCGCGGTCAGCCTTCAAGGCGCACCACCAGTACTAGTTTGCGCCGCGAGCGTCTGATGCCATCTGTTTTTGCGTGGTTCTGATACGTCTCAAACGTATCTATAATTTTTGATGCTCCATGCTTGTTTTTACACCATTTGCCTATTGTTTCGTTACACTTAGTGGCACTTTTATGCATTTTACGGAACTAACCTACTAACAAGTCGCCACAGTGCCAGTTCCCTGTTTTCTGCTGTTTTTGTGTTTCAGAGTGATACACAGGAAATATTCTCGGAATTGGACGAAACAAGTTCCTGAAGTCTTATTTTACCCGGGAGCATCCAGACATCCGAAAGAGAGCCGGAGAGGGGCCAGGGCCTGCCCTCACACTAGGGTGGCGCGGCCCAGGCCCTGGCCGCGCCACCCATGTGTGAGGAGCCCCTGGCTGCCCTCTCGCGATGCCCCTTTGCCTATATAAAGCCTCAGGACGGAAAACCCTAAAGGATTCGGCAATTTTCCAGAAAGAGTTCCGCAGCTCCGCCGCCATCGCCGACGAATTTCGGGGGACAGAAGTCTCTGTTCCGGCACCCTGCCGGGACGGGGAAGTGCCCCCGGAGCCATCTCCATCGGTCTCCATCGTCGTCTCCGCCGTCTCCATCGACCTCACCGCCATCTCCATCAACCTTGCTGTCTCCTATGATGAGGAGGGAGTAGTTCATCCCCAGGGCTGAGGGCTCTACCGGTAGCTATGTGGTTCACCTCTCTCTCCCATGATGTGATCTTTATGTGATCGTGAGCTTTGTATCATGTTGAACAAGTAGATGTTATTATTCAGATATTATGCTACTCCTATGCTTAATTATTATAGTGTACTCTAGTGGTGATTATTAAAGTAATCTATTCCTCCTGCCATGGTGTAACGGTGACAGTGCGTGCATCATGGTGGTACT
Organism: Dactylis glomerata; assembly: GCA_007115705.1. NCBI lineage: Eukaryota > Viridiplantae > Streptophyta > Magnoliopsida > Poales > Poaceae > Dactylis > Dactylis glomerata. The sequence continues at coordinate 116,679 of QXEO01000103.1, forward strand.
TGGTTTAGGCTATGATCATGATCTCTTGTGGATTATGAGAGTAATTATTACTATGATAGTATTGAGTGATCTATTCCTCCTTTCATGGTGTAATGTTGACAGTGTGTGCACCGTGTTAGTACTTGGTCTAAGTTGCAATGATTTCTATCTTGAGTTGTGATCTGATTTGGATATCTCTATGAGTGGTGTTTGTCAAGTACTTGATGAACTTTAAGGGGTGCTTCCGTAGCCACTACACAATGATTAGTGTTATTCAATAGGAGAGTAATTCAGAGTACCTTAGGGGAGAGAAGTTGTTTATTTGTTCAATCTTGTTACATTGTTGGGAGTGTGTCCAGTAGTGAAAGTATGATCCCTAGGCCTTGTTTCCAAGCATTGCACACCGTTTACTTGCTATTTTGTTACTTGTTTGCTCGCAGCGATATTTATTTCATACCACAGTTACTACTTATAATCATTCATACCACTTGTATTTCACTATCTCTTCGCCGAACTAGTGCACCTATACATCTGACAAGTGTATTGGGTGTGTTGGGGACACAAGAGACTTTCTGTATCATAATTGCAGGGTTGCTTTAGAGGGATAGCTTTGACCTCTAACCTTCCTGAGTTCGATAAACCTTGGGTGATCCACTTAAGGGAAACTTGCTGCTGTTCTACAAACCTCTGCACTTGGAGGCCCAACAAGTGTCTACAAGAATAGAAGTGCGTAGACATCAAGCTCTTTTCTGGCGCCGTTGCCGGGGAGGTAAGGTAAAAAGTACTCGCATCCTCCTGTGTGAGTGCTCGGAGTTATTTCCTTTAGATTCTGCAATTACATCTTTTTGTTTCTTGTTTTTATTTTCACTAGTTAGGCTTAATGGAAAACAAAGAGTTCTTTAGTCTTTTTCCTGATTTTAGATTTGAAGAGAAAATTGAAAATCCTTTGGAGCTTATTTCGCATAGCAATGTTATTAGTACGAATGCTTTGAATACCGTTAATGCTAATGCTATAGAAAAGTCTAAGCTTGGGGAAGCTGGTTTTGTTGAGTATGATATTTTTAGTCCCCCAGCTTTAGTGGAGAAAGGTTGCTCTGATGATATTTTATCTCCCATATGTGATGTTTCTAATGATGCTTGTGCTTCTCATCCTTCTGAAATACCTATGAAAATTGTTAGGCGTGTTATGGATAACTGCTATTTAGGAGATGGAACTGTCCATCCTGGTGATCATTTACTTTTTATACATGAATTATGCGAGTTGTTCCAGTGTGCAGGTATTTCAATGAACCAAGTTAAGAAGAAGCTATTCTCTTTGTCACTGAAAGGCAGAGCTGAGGAATGGTATCAGCTGCTCGAAGATGGTCCATCTATTGCATGGGAGGAAATTGTGTCTCTCTTTTATTCCAAGTTTTATCCTCCAAGTGAAATTCATAAAGATTGTAATCGGATATATAACTTTTGGCCTCATGAGGGAGAAAGCATTGCCCAAGCGTGGGGGAGATTGAAGTTACTAATGCATAAATGTCCTATTCATGATCTTCCCCATAATATTGTTATTAATAATTTTTATGCAAGGCTTTCAGGATATTACAAGGACTATCTAGATGCATGCTTTGATGGGTCTTTCACAAGCAAGGATGTTGACACCAAGTGGGGTCTGCTTGAAACAATTCAAAACAATATTGAAGGTTGGGATAGCGACCAAGGTAAAGAATCAGGTATGAATTACGAGTTTGATTGCATTAAGTCTTTTGCTAAAACTGCTAATTTTCAAGAGCTTAGTGCTAAATATGGTCTTGATCCTCAAATTATGGTTGATTGCTTTAAAGCCTTTGCTTCCCATATGAATGTTCCTAAAGGAAATGGGGACGTGTATCATGAACCTTTTAAGGACACTCGCATAGAAAATGATATTGTTGTTGATGATTCCAATAAACATGCTCAAACTTCTAAAAGTCCTATTTCTTATAAGCATGTTAATTTTTGTGGAGTACATAGACCTTGTGAACAGAGTTACAGCAAGGAAGATTATTGTGTCCATCATGCAAATGAAGAAACCCGAATGTGGTACAAGGATATAGGCGAGATCGGTAAGGAGGTTTGTGAGCTTTATCCTTTTCTTTGTAAACATTGCGATGACATAGGTCAATTTAATTTCCAATGCTCAAGCCCTAATAGTTACTCTTCTAGTACCTTAATTTTGTATTGTGATGATAAGATTACTCCTAATCAGCATGATGAGCTCACTTTGTTCTTGGCGTGTGAAGAGATATCTAGAAAGATTGCTTTGATAGATATGAATGATGTTGATATTAATAGCACTCTTCGTGGTTGTCGTCTCTATTGTGCTAAAGATTGCCTTGCAAATATTTACATTCAAAATCTTATAAAACTTGATATTTTGCCAAGCTATGACAGGACTGATAGATGTTTTTATCTTATTAATAGAGAGGAGGAATCCTCCAAAGTTTCTTCTGTTGTTTCTGTCAGCAAGCCAGATTATGTGGAGAAGATGCCTTTCCCTCCTAAAGAATATGTGGAGAAGATGCCCTTCAAGTCTCTCCCTCCTAAAGGAGAGAGTAAGAAGAGTAAGAAGAAGAAGAAGAGGAGTAAAAGGCGAGAGGACACGGTATCTTCCCCTAAGCGTTATGATCCTGCTATAGATTATGATAATTCTGATTGGGATGATGTTCCTATGCCTATTACTTATGTTAGTGATCATGATTGGGAAAAGCACTCTACTTTTGATATTGAAAATCTTTTTGGTACCAATTCTAAGGTTAATAATTGTTGTACCATTAGTGCTATCCATGTTCCTTCTTATGATGATATGTTTGATGAATATGCTTTGCGACATAGTAGTTCTCTATCTTGTGATGATACTAAGCCTCTAGTTTATGATGATGAGTATAATGTTTTCAATTCACCGACTTTTGAGGAGAAAATAGTTATGATTACAATATGCCTCCTGTTTTTGATGATTATGGTGATGAGAATAATTATTCTATTGATTCTGCTCCTACTACTATTGTTCATGTGGGGAGTATTAATCCTTTTATGCATGTGACTCATGATAGAGATGCTTTATGTGATAGTTACATTGTTAATTCTATTCATGATGCTACTAAAAGTTACTATGAGAGAGGGAAACATGGTTTGATGGATCTCAACAATATTGAGTTTCCCCTCTTTATGTTGCAATTCTTGAAGTTGTACTTGTTTTGCCTTCCTATGCTTTTTGCTTTGCGCTTTCATGACTTGTCTCTTTACAAGACTATTTTTCATAGGAAGTGGTTTAGATTTAAATGTGTTCCACATTTGCTTTTTGATGCTCTCTTTTGCTTTAAGTTCCTATATGGCGCCTTTGCCTCAAGCTTTTATATGGCGCCCACATGAGCATCTTTGCAAATTACTGCGCCTAGCTCAAAGGCGTTAAAGAAAAGCACTCTTGGGAGATAACCCAATGTTTTTACTTTCAGTACTTTTTCTTTTATTTGAGTCTTGGAAGTCATTACTACTGTAATGACCGCTCCTTATCTTGTTTATTTCGTTTTTGTGCCAAGAGAAGCCTCTAATTTGAGTGAGGTAAAGATTTGGGGATGTTGCTGTCCTGAAACTGTTTTCGGTGCTGCACCGTAAAAATTCGTGAAAATTCTCTGTTTATCTTTTGGACCTGCGATTTCTTGTGCATATGCCCCAGGTTATATACAAACTTTTCTTAGTTGAACACTTTTTTATTTGAGCAACAGAAAACCCCTCAAAAATTCGACCTTTGTCAGCTGTTCAGTTTTGACAGATTTCTGCCAATATTTGTGTTTACCACTTTATCGCTTTCTTTTGAGTTCTTTTTATCACGGAACTTTTTGGGGAGGTTGCTACAGTAGTTTATACTTTATATGTGGTGGTTTTGGGTTGAAACCTGAAGCAAAAAAGGGTTGATTATATGTTATGCTTACACTAATGTTGCTAATAGATTTGTGTTCAGTTTTGTATAAAGGAAGTTTTCAAGTGTAGGGATTGGAGAATGATGAGATGAGATGAAGAATGGACAAAAGCTCAAGCTTGGGGATGCCCATGCATCACCCCAAGAAATATCCAAGAAGTACAAGCGTCAAAGCTTGGGGATGCCCCCGAGGCACCCCTTCTTCATCGGCAAAAATCAGGTCACCTTTCAAGACACTATATTTTTATTGCTTCATGCACTATGTGTTTTTCTTGGAGCGTCAGTTGTTTTTGTTTTCTTTATTAGTTTTGTTTAGTTTTCTGCAATAAATGGTTAGATCACATCATGTTTCTTTTGGAGGAGATGAACTCGCTTTTCATTTGCCAAGAACACTCTAGTTTTTACTCTTATCGTTCAATGAGTGTTCTTCTTTTTCCGCCACTGCTTTTGGTTTTCGTTTTCGCCTTGATTTGCGTTCAGACCTTGTCATATCTTTTCATCAAGGTGTATTTTTGCCTCTGATCTTTATTGGTTTTCATCAAAAGAGGTGTCTTTAAAAATTTCAAATGGTGTTGGAAAAGAGAAAAAAGCTTTGTGCAAAATAGTGGTACAAGAAGGAGCTTGTGTAGACTGCGGCCTAGGCTTTTGCATGTCATGCTAGATGTCTTTTTGATAGTATGCTTAGCGGTTTTGCTGTAGCATGACTTGTCTCAAACAATTGAGATTGCTTAATGAGCCTTTGAAAAAATCATGCGTTGTTTTTACCATTTGGAAGCATTATTTGGTTTTCTCCTTTGATGCTTTATTTGGGTTGACTTGGCGCATGCTTACACCATGTTGACTACAAAAATAAGTCGCCAATAGCCTCTATGATCATTTAGTTTTTGACTTTTGATGCCATCTTATGCTTCTTTTAATGTCGCTTTGTCGCTTTGCATGATTATGGCCGTTATTGCTCTCTTAGTTGGTCGCTCCCAGTCTTTTGCTAGCCCTCATTTTGTACTGAGTATGAGCTCTACTCGTGCATTCAACTCCCAAAAACCAAGTTTGCCATTGTGTCCACTATAAACTCCTATGCATGGTATTTGTAAGCCATTCCAAAGTAAATTTTCATGTGCTACCTTTCAAAAACCTTCAAAACACTTCTCATTTTGTGACACTGTTTTCAGCTCACGGGGACGTAGTGGTCGGATTTGCTATCTTCCATATTGCTTATTTCAAAAAGAAAAAAAAAAGAGAAAAAAAAGAAAGAAAAAAGGCACTCCTCCAAGGAATGTGAATGTTGGTGGGCACCCGATGGAATCGGTTAGCCATGGTTTGTGAAAGGAAAAAAGGTGGGAGGAGTGCCAAGCTTTATAAAAGAGCACAAAAGTGCTAATCTCTCTCTCAAAAACTTGCTTCATTTTTGTATGGAAGATAGTAAGAACCCCATTGCTAGTCGTTGACAAAAGCAACCACCTCTGAAAACCAATTTTTATCTCTCTGTTTTACAAATGAAAAGCTCTAGCACATGTTTAATCACTGCTTCCCTCTGCGAAGGGCCTTTCTTTTACTTTTATGTTGAGTCACCACCTTCTTTCTTTATGCACCGTTAAGAGAGCATAGTTGTCATTCTGAGTATAATGTGCATTGTCCCAAAGTTTTCATTGATTGATTCATGATCATGGTTTCACTTGTTCTCAAATTATTTGTATCTAGTCGCCCGCTTAAACTTGAAGGTGTCCTATGCATTTATGTTTTGCTCTCCATGAAGGACAAGCTGAAAACCATTTGTATGTTTTTCCTTATGATTTGAACACACGTTTGACTTTCATTGTTTCATTTTCATGATCTTTTGTTTGTGTTCATTTGCATGTTTACAACATGGTTGCTAAGTTCTTATTGTCATGATTATATCTTCATGCCCATGTTTTAAGTTCTTATGATCCCAGCTCACCAATGCTTACATATATGATCAAGATTGTGTAGGTGCATGTCACCTCAAAAATTATTCTTTTGTTATCACTTACCTACTCGAGGACGAGCAGGAGTTAAGCTTGGGGATGCTTGATACGTCTCAAACGTATCTATAATTTTTGATGCTCCATGCTTGTTTTTACACCATTTGCCTATTGTTTCGTTACACTTAGTGGCACTTTTATGCATTTTACGGAACTAACCTACTAACAAGTCGCCACAGTGCCAGTTCCCTGTTTTCTGTTGTTTTTGTGTTTCAGAGTGATACACAGGAAATATTCTCGGAATTGGACGAAACAAGTTCCTGAAGTCTTATTTTACCCGGGAGCATCCAGACATCCGAAAGAGAGCCGGAGAGGGGCCAGGGCCTGCCCTCACACTAGGGTGGCGCGGCCCAGGCCCTGGCCGCACCACCCATGTGTGAGGAGCCCCTGACTGCCCTCTCGCGACGCCCCTTCGCCTATATAAAGCCTCGGGACGGAAAACCCTAAAGGATTCGGCAATTTTTCAGAAAGAGTTCCGCAGCTCCGCCGCCATCGCCGACGAATTTTGGGGGACAGAAGTCTCTGTTCCGGCACCCTGCCGGGACGGGGAAGTGCCCCCGGAGCCATCTCCATCGGTCTCCATCGCCGTCTCCGCCATCTCCATCGACCTCACCGCCATCTCCATCAACCTTGTTGTCTCCTATGATGAGGAGGGAGTAGTTCATCCCCAGGGCTGAGGGCTCTACTGGTAGCTATGTGGTTCACCTCTCTCTCCCATGATGTGATCTTTATGTGATCGTGAGCTTTGTATCATGTTGAACAAGTAGATGTTATTATTCAGATATTATGCTACTCCTATGCTTAATTATTATAGTGTACTCTAGTGGTGATTATTAAAGTAATCTATTCCTCCTGCCATGGTGTAACGGTGACAGTGCGTGCATCGTGGTGGTACTTGGTTTAGGCTATGATCGTGATCTCTTGTGGATTATGAGAGTAATTATTACTATGATAGTATTGAGTGATCTATTCCTCCTTTCATGGTGTAATGTTGACAGTGTGTGCACCGTGTTAGTACTTGGTCTAAGTTGCAATGATTTCTATCTTGAGTTGTGATCTGATTTGGATATCTCTATGAGTGGTGTTTGTCAAGTACTTGATGAACTTTAAGGGGTGCTTCCGTAGCCACTACACAATGATTAGTGTTATTCAATAGGAGAGTAATTCAGAGTACGTTAGGGGAGAGAAGTTGTTTATTTGTTCAATCTTGTTACATTGTTGGGAGTGTGTCCACTAGTGAAAGTATGATCCCTAGGCCTTGTTTCCAAGCATTGCACACCGTTTACTTGCTATTTTGTTACTTGTTTGCTTGCAGCGATATTTATTTCATACCACAGTTACTACTTATAATCATCCATACCACTTGTATTTCACTATCTCTTCGCCGAACTAGTGCACCTATACATCTGACAAGTGTATTGGGTGTGTTGGGGACACAAGAGACTTTCTGTATCATAATTGCAGGGTTGCTTGAGAGGGATAGCTTTGACCTCTAACCTCCCTGAGTTCGATAAACCTTGGGTGATCCACTTAAGGGAAACTTGCTGCTGTTCTACAAACCTCTGCACTTGGAGGCCCAACAAGTGTCTACAAGAATAGAAGTGCGTAGACATCAGGTTCTCTTTGTCTTAACCTAAAACCAACTATTTAGAGGTGACCCTGGGTGTTCTCAAGGGGAGGCGGCAGAGAACCATGAAAAACACAATACAGGGGCTGCTGCTAGTCATCGGAGGAAGATCAGAGGGGGAACCGATGCCGGAATCGCCTCTGACCACCTCTCCTCCTTCACCAACGCTTCCTCCTTGCTCTCCGCCATGAGAGGGGAGTAGATTACCCCCTATACTCTGGGTTTGTGGTGGTAATTTGGTCCCTCTCTCTATGTCTTGTCATTGTTAAAGTCCATATGATGTGCCTTGCATGATTATGGAACTATGTATGTAATTCCATTGGTGGATATTGTGTTATGAGATGATAATTGTTATGCATCTACTGTTGTGTTGAGACTTTATGGTTTGTCATACTTGGGGATTACACTTATGATACATGCAATGAATTTATCTATGCATAATGCCTTGTCTACCATGTCATGAGGTGCTTGACACCACCAAGTGTCGGTAGATGGGAGAGTTGCAAAAGCACATATATTTATAAAATATTGCACAAGTACTTAGGATATGTTTTCCTTTTAAGAGTATTATGCATGTGGGTAAAGGGTGTCCGAGGTGACAGTCAGCATAAGCATCGAGTGACAAAAACGGTGTAGAAAGCATCCTTTATGTGGGGGTAAAAAGGGAGAAGTATGACGTGGTGGAGTGACTTATCCACGCTCTGGGGTGACACCAGAACACATATGGGTACTTATTTCAACTACTCCCTCCGATCAGAAATAACTGTCGGGGACTTAGTATAAACTTTGTATTAAGCTAGTACAAAATTGCCGACAGTTATTTCCGATCGGAGGGAGTATGTGTTTTAGGACATATAGCCGACATAAAGTTATCATTAAAGCATGAAAATTGTATTTATTTCTATTATCTATAACATGATCACCACCATAGATGGAGAGAGAGGATTGAGTGAACCCATGAACCCAGGTCCATTGTTCCCATTAGCGCAAGCTCCTTGTCTTGTCCTCTTGTATTTAGAGGACTAGGAAGTATCGCGCGACGGCACGCCGCGCCCGCTATGTTTGAGTGGAGTTTATTTGTTATGTATGTTTTATTTATTAATGATTAGTCGTAAGAAGAAATACAACAACTCATTTGGACAGGAGGGATTATGAAGTTTCTCAAATAAAATTCTTCGCTACACACCTTAGATTTAGAAGAAAAATCCTGGATTGTAATAATAAAATTATATTGATGATAAATGTCAATTATTTGCCTCGCCTCAGATATCATATATATGTGTTGTTATGTTAAATATTTTAATCAGGCGCACATGAAGAAATTGTTACTTTGAGGTAATTGTTAATGAATTTGTAATTTTTTCAATCGTGCAATGACTTCAACCGAAGAAACCATAAAATACAAAATCCATGCATAGAGATTATATGCATAAATTTTACAGTTTCAAGATGACATGCTCTCCTAAGAGTCGTTTATGTCAAACGTACCGTTTCATCATACTTTTGAGTACTTTGGAGAAAATAAAATGGAGACATGATGATAAGAAATTTTAGACTCTATTATTTTCTGATAGAAATAAAGAGCAGCGTAGTGAGTTTTTACACGTGTGGTGAGTTTGACAACATTTGGCCACAGACCAAATATATCAGTTAACTATACGGTGGCAAAGTGAACTTTTAACCCATGGTACCTGTATATAAAACCATTTTATTGTTTCAAATTTTATGACCTTTTTTATTTAATTAGTTTGAAAGCAGCATTGAACATCGAACAGAATAATCAACTGATTCGGCATCCTAATATTGAATTCTTATACGGCATCCTAATTTTGAAGACTTTATAGCGTGGAACTTTACGAAGCATGGGAGGTACACTATCAGGTCAGGCTACCATGCTCAGTGGCAACACCTGTTTGGTAATCCTTTGGATCTTTTACCTCTTCCTGGTTCTTCTGCGACAAACCATGTTTGAAAGATCTTATGGCAGCTGAAACTCCCAAGTAAAATAAAAAAATTCGTTTGGCGAGCTTTACATGGTATTCTTCTTTTGAAAGGCTTTCTTGCTAGTAGACACGTTGGAACCACAAGTGCATGTCCTATCTGTCAACATGACCCCGAAGATATTCTTCATTTGCTTTTCCAGTGTCCTACAGCAGTTGATCTATGGGGGTCCTTCGGATTACAGAATTACATTGATACTATTATTTATTTGAGTCAGTCGGGCTCTGGTGTGCTTGAAGCAATTCTGAAAAGCAACTCTAATGTGATGCCCAGGTTTGATCTAGGCCTGAAGGAGGTGATCTCTACAGTTTCTTGGTACCTATGGTGGATCCGAAGAAGATGAACACATAACGAGGATGTCCCCCCAATGAAAAGGTGCAAGATGTCGATCCTAGCTATTGTTGCTAACTCTGCCAAAGCAGCGAGTCAACCTGGGGTGGCCTCGATCTCTAAATGGGAAAGACCTCAGCCTCGGAAGGTGAAGTTAAACGTAGATGGCGCTTTTCATGCTGATAATTATACGGGTGCTATTGGTGCAGTTCTTCGTGACTACCAGGGACAGCTCATTGCGGCATCATGCAAATATCTCCCGCAAGTGGCTTCTGCAGCGATGGCGGAAGCCATAGCTATGAAGGAGGGGCTCTCTCTTGTAGCTGCTAAAGGGTGCTCACAAGTTATTGCAGAAGTAGACTCAATGGAGACTATTCAAGCTTGCACGGGTCAGGAGACTTGGTGGATGGAACCGGCGGCTATTTTTGCGGATTGTGTAGATCTTGCTTCATTGATAGACGGTATCACTTTTTGTCATTGCCCGAGAGAGGTAAACAAAGTTGCGCATGAGATAGCTAGAGAGTGTTTTAGGATTAAGATTTCTTGTACCTGGGACGATGATCCCCCTAGCTTCCTCCTGAATAGGCTTATTGACGATGTAACTGAACTGTGATCGAAGCAGCAAGTTTCAGACGCACTCTTTTCCTTACCAGGGTACCTAAGGGGACTGGAAGGTTTTTAATAAGGCGGCTTGCTAACTTAATATATTTTGCATTTATCTCAAAAAAAATACAATGCGCACTATTGTTAAAGAAAACTCTCGCCCCCTACTCACAGCCAGTAGAAGCAGAAACACAGAACGTCTTGCAAGTCATCATGATCCCCTTTCGAGCTCCCCTCCGGCGAAATACCAAATTAGGTCGCCTGGCGGCTCACTCCAGCCACCGCCACCACTTCACTCCAGTCCCGCTTCCACGAATCGACCCCCCCATACCACACTCTTTGCTTCCCTCAGCTTGCTCCCATGATCCCCTTTCCTCTCCTCCCCGCATCGCCAAATTTACCATCGCCTCTGCTGCTCCATTCCAGCTGCTACTTCCGCCTGCTCAAAAACCATAGCCCAGTGCATGCCTCCAGTCGTGTAGCTCCATTCCAACCAGCTGCTGCTTCCACATAGCAGGCAGGCCCTTGTACCCATGGTCCATACCTAGGTTGTCTGGCCCGGGTAGGTGGTGTGGTGGCAAAGGGTGACGCCCGCTCGCCGATGCATCATCGCCGTAGTAGGCAATGAGCTGACACCGGAGTATGCTCGTCAAGGTAGATCAAGCTGGCGCCCCTTCTGTCTCGATTAGTCCTCGCCGCCGGATCGCGGCAACCCTCCAGCCGCTGTAACGCCGCGGCGCTGCGTGTGGCGCTTGCAGCCGGGGAGTGCCAAGATCTCTCGGAGCACGTCGTCCTCTCCCCCGTGCCGGCTCTCCAACCTCAAATTCTTCTCCAATCTGTCATCGTTGAGCTGTGGTGAGTTTCTGAAGGTTTGTTTTTTTGGTAGAGTTTCTGAAGGTTCTTTTAGTTAGCATGTGCAAGGTAGGGTTGGAGTAGGTTTGCTTTGTTTGTTTCTTGGCATAGCTTACATAATGTGAAAGGATATGCCACAAGAATCTGCATATTTTTTCGTCTTGCTTTTATGTGGACTACTGCTACGACCACACACCTGGATGAGTTCTTTTACACTTTTATTTACCATCTGCAGAAACTGTAGCTACATACACTTCCCTGCTATTTTATCCAAAGAAGGATTAGTCTGTACGCATCAGTCAGGTACCAGAAGTGGCATGAGTTCACCTGCAATTTCCCTACTATCATGTTTTAAACTGAACTTTGATAGTCTCTGGAGGTGCTTTGGTCATGTCATTGTTTGTCCCAATGTTATCTAGATAGTGTCAAGTTCATCCAAGTGATTTAGAAGTACAATGGTCCATATTTTTCTGTACATTAATATTGCATATTAAAAGTGCAGACGGAAAGCCAAGAGCAAGAGCAGCAAGATGTTCAAGATGTCCCCACCATTCGAAACAAAGGAGAAAGGCACAGTATACGGGGTCAAGGTCTTGGGCCGAAGAAGAAGAAGAAGTGGTCATCTATGTCTCTAGTTTCGAGGCACCATGTAGTGGCTACTCTAGTGTCAAGCTCTCAGGCTGCAAGGCGAGCCTCGCCGGCTGCAAGTCGAACCCCTCCTGTTGTAAAGCAAACCTCTCTGGCTGCAAGGAGAACCTCTCTGGCAGCGACGCCACCAGCTGCTGCAATTCGAACACCCACGTTTATTGACAACGACAATGGTACACATTCTTACCATTCTACTGCAGTTCTAGAAATGTATTCTGATGGGCAGCTGTTTTGCATCTCTGATGTGCTTGCAATGTTCAAGGAAATTTCTCATTTGTGTTCTAGTGGCATACCATGTACAACTTAAAATTGTTTTCTCATTTCCTTTGCTAGTCACTCTTCCTAGCAGAGAAGAAACAATTTGTTTCAGATATAGATGACTTGTTGCATTTACACCTCAATGTTGTTGGAAGCATGTTGGTCTACCACACAATGGCATATCCTAGTTCTGTAGTTCGGTTGCTAAGCTTAAACACATTTTTTTATTTGTCTTGATCAGTAGTTCAGCATGATGGTTCGAAAAAAAATATCTGATGTGTTTGCTGTTCATGTAAATCAAATTTTTTATTCCTAGGGATGTATCACTGTATTTTTCTTGTTCTTGAATAAATTTGCACCCATAGTTCAGTGAACCACTTTGCCGGCTAACAAAGCCAGTTATTGTTCACGCCCACTGACATTGGTGCATTGACTGAAACTAAGAGTAAAATTTACTTGAAAGAGTAACCACAATATTCCATATTTCATATTCAGTTCACTGATTACTGTTGTGGATCCTCTTGGTAGATGGACAAATAAAGAAAAAACTGAGAGGCAAGAAAAGAAGCAATCATACAGAGATTGTAGATCAGTGCCATGTAAAATGATAAAACTAAACATGATCCTTCAATTTAGATGCATCAACCTCTCTGTAAAATTCTAGATTGAGCTATCATAGTGTGACAACCTGAAAAATCGAACTAACCTGAACTTGCTCTTTGACACCATAAGAGAAGATCTAGAACCTCTTTTGTCAGCAAGCATATCTATAATTGATATATTTATTGCACTGTGATTCTTATCTCCTGAGGTATTTCAATTTAGCAGGATAATTGTGTCCTGTGAACCTTTTTCTTCCACTACTCAAAACCTGAAGGATCAGCTTGTGGTAGTCAAAGCATTGAATTGCTAATTTTTGTTTAGATCAACACAAAATAGCTTGCAATACATAAGAATCTCGCTGAAAATTGTTGCATTGTTGCAGGTTTAGTTGGAACATCTAGGAAGGGCGCAAAGGAGAATAGGTAGAGGTTCCAGAGCAATATACCAACGTTCTGACAGTCATCTGAGGTCGATAAAAGCACGCTTAAACTCGCTGAGCATGTAGTACTTTCAATAGGCGATGTGCGCCGACGGGATTGTGCAGATTGTGTCAACGAAGACGGAGATGAGGAGGCATGACGCTGCTAGCTTCATCCATCTTGTCTCAGTCGTCCTCTCCAACAGGCAGTCACAGGTGCCATTGCTGTCCTCAACCGTCCTCTCCAAGGGGTCACGGCTTGCAGATTGCAACTATGACCAAGAAAATGTGAGATGCCCATCCTTGAGGCCGTGACCTCCGGTTGCTGCTGGCCTGTGTGGATATATCCTTTCGTAGTTGCAGTTCACTGGTTGGTAGGAACGAATGAGTTCAGCGCGCGATCTGTGTACTTGCCTCCTCTTATTCCTGTTATGCATATATATGCAGAGAAAGTTTGAATTTATGGATAACAATCCTAGCATATAAGATTTGATTTTTTTTTCAGAATCAGTGAACAGGCTTGAGCTTGAGGGCATTTACTCGAGATGGAGAAGACGATGCCAAGTTTCTCATCCCTTCTGCTATCCCTGCGAGGAACTTTAGCAGGGAAGCTGGAGCACATCGGTGATGGCCACGACATTGAAGGAGCACCTGACTCAGACCATGATTGGCATTCATGGAGGAGATTGTCTAGAGGCAGATGACGGCAAGGGAGAGCTTAGGTAAAGTTTGGAGTGAGTATGGCTTGGGGAAAGAAAGAGGGAGATGGAGGAGAGACTCTCCTTTTTATATGAGTGAGGAGGTGGCTCTCAATGAAAAGATCTAGATGAAAAAAGAACGAAAGGAAATATCTAGAGAGATCAGTGGAAGAGATAATGAAGAAGAGTCTGTAGAGGTCGTGGGCACCTCTTTGACCACCATATTAATTAAGAGAAACCAGAGTACTGTAGATGTGGCACTGTAGATGTGCATCTACAGTACCTAACAATGACGTGGAGGCAACCACAGCTCGTTAAAAATCTCAACCTTTATATATGTATAGATTGGGACACTTTTATTACTGTTTTGCTACCTTTTACTTTATTCCATTAAATCAACCTCCGTTCTTACTTTAAATTGTTTAGTGCATAAACAACTAGAATTGTGACACTCTAGTTGGAGAGAGTAACAACTTTTCCTTCTTGCTCTTGTGGATCGATACTCATACTTCCATATTGAGAGGTGCTATGGTGATCCCCTGCTCTTGGGGTTATCACTCATTTGGCTTGATAGATCAACCTGCAGTTTTCCTCGTGAGCTATTTCAAATCACTGATCCAGGGTAAACTATGTAGTATTTTTTATGTCTAAGGCATCAGAATAGGTCATTGTACACTCCTGTAAAATATGTTTCACATTATGCTATCGATTAATGTTCTTGAGTTACTACTAACGTCCTGTGTAGAATTCAAAACATGTTTCTGGTTAATAGCTACTTAAACATGATGGTTCTGCTGATTCTCATCTCTATGTCTCCATGCTAGTTAACATGTTATCTTAGCTTGTTCATGCGTGCTTAATGATTCATTTATGTTAACCTTACTGCTCAATGATTCCTACAAGTTAACCTTACTTCATGATAAACTTACTCCGTAATAGTTAAAACATACCAATATAGCTGCAGTTTTCCATGTCTGCTATTTCTAATCTCTGATTCAGGGTTAAACTATGTAGTATATTTTTATGTCCAAGGCATCTGAAATTCTATGTCCTTGTACACTCTAAGGACATAGTGTTGCAGTTTTAGATGTTTAATTAAAATGAATGAACTGTGTGAGTGTTATCTTGATTAATCTATGTACATGGAGATAGTTTATGTGCATTGCAATTGCGGAGAGCTACTAGTTGTACTTTTGAAGATAGTTCTCATCATCTTCTTGTTTTCCTTTGACTTTGCTGCTGCTGCTGGTGGACAATGGAGTCTCTACACAAGGGTGAAAGGACCCATGGGTATGCCACCAAGGTTCTCAACGTCACCACAAGGAAGCTCCCTGTGGAGAAGGTGAAAATCTCATGTGTTGTATGAAATAAATATTCACTAGTCTTGTGATTGTCAAATAAATCTACTCGCCAATCCAATGTATGAAATTCTCTGTAGTTGCAGGCTGTGATATTTCATTTCCACGGAGCTGATTGGTTTTTCCTATTTTAAATTACAGAGCCTGGATATGTGTTTGTATATAAGCTTCTTGCATAGCTAATTTATGTTTTTCTGAGTACTCACTTTTAATTCTTCTTTGAAGCTCTTTGTAGAGGCTTCTTAAATAGCTTGTATTTCCTGTTTTAATCTTGCAGCACTTTCTTCTATTTCCCTTGAGAACATTATTTATCTAATAAAATTAGACTTGTTGTGTTATGTTTGATTTCATATTTTTACTGAAAATCAGAACTGTCTGACCTCCATCTCATTGTTAGTTGTGTAGAAACCTGTTGAAAGTGTGAGCAAGCCAGTTGATTACTTCATGAGTTATTTTTATTTACCTTGTCATTGATACGTCTCAAACGTATCTATAATTTTTGATGCTCCATGCTTGTTTTTACACCATTTGCCTATTGTTTCGTTACACTTAGTGGTACTTTTATACCTTTTCCGGAACTAACCTATTAACGAAGTGCCACACTGCCAGTTTCCTATTTTCTGCTGTTTTTGTGTTTCAGAAGTGATACACAGGAAATATTCTCGGAATTGGACAAAACAAGTTCCTGAAGTCATATTTTACGGGGGAGCTCCCAAACATCCGAAGACCTGACGGAGGGGGGGCACATGGCCCCCACACACAGGGGCGGCGCGGCCACCCCCCTGGCCGCGCCGGGCCCACGTGAGGGGTCGTGGTCTCCCCTCTGACATCGCCCTTTCGCCTATATATACCCCCTGACGAGAAAAACCTAAGGGCCCGATCAGTTTTCCAGAATACATCGCGATCCGCCGCCGCCGTCGACTCGAAGATCGGGAGGGTCCAGAAGCTCTTCCCGGCACCCTGCCGGAGAGGGGAATCGCCACCAGAGGGCTTCTTCATCGCCATGCTTGCCTCCGGAGCGATGAGTGAGTAGTCTACCTTGGACTATGGGTCCATAGCAGTAGCTAGATGGTTGTCTTCTCCACCATGTGCTTCATGTTTAGATCTCATGAGCTGCCCTACATGATTGAGATCACCGTTATGTAATTCTATGATGTTGGTTTGTTGGGATCCGATGAATATTGGTGTTTATGATTAAGTTGCTGTACTGAATTATATCTTTTGTTATCTCTATGTTGTTTATGATCTTGCATGCTCTCCATTGTTAGTAGCTATCTTGGCCGAGTAGTTGCTAGTGACTCCAAGAGGGGGTATTTATGCTCGATAGTGGGTTCATGTCTCTATTTCACCTGGGGGAGTGACAGAAACCTCTAAGGTGGTAGATGTGCTGTTGCTACTAGGGAGAAAACAACATTCATATGCTCAAGGGCATATGCTTTGTTTACATTACACACTTTGCTTAATGCAATTATCTGTTGTTCGCAACTTAATACTTTTGGGGTGTTCGGATGATATCCCTGAGGGTGGATTATTAGTCATAGATGCAGTTGGATGGCGGTCTATGTATTTTGTTGTAATGCCCAGAGTGAATCTCATAGTGATCTTCTTGACATATCACGTTATCTTTATTTTATCAATTGCCCAACTGTAATTTGTTTACCCAGCATGTTATTTATCTATGGAGAGACACCACTAGTGAACTGTGGACCCCGGTCCTATTTTAATCATATTGCAATCACCTGTTTACTTTTCCCGCACTGTTTACTTTACTCGCATATTACTACTATTTTCCACTCGATACACTCATAACCTTTGTTTCAAGCAAACCGGTGAGATTGACAACCTCATCGCAAGTTGGGGACAAAGTACTTGTTTGTGTGTGTGCAGGTTCCGCGCTACTGCTGGCCGAAGACGAGTCAACAAGTATCGTTAACGGCGCCCTTGTTGGAAGCTACTAAGCCAGTCCGCATCACCTTCAGTCGTCACCGTCTCTCTTCTTCAAGATCGACATTAAACCTTGGTTTCTTAACTGAGGGAAAACTAGCCGCTGCACTCATCATACCTTCCTCTTGGGGTTCCCAATGGGCTGGTCATTCACCACGCACAAGGACTGTCTGTTGCCACATTCACCTGAAGCATCAGCTACTTTTCTGGCGCCGTTGCCGGGGAAGAGAGAAGACTTCTGCGCGGGGAGTTCTTCGCACACACATTCTTTACTTTGTTATTTGTTTTGCTTTACTTTATTTATTTTACCTGCATTGCTTTTTATCAAAAACCCAAAAAAAAATTAGAATCCTTGGTAGCTGTTTTTACTTGTTTACTTTCATTTTGCTGAAATGGCCAATCCTGAAAACACCAAGTTGTGTGACTTTGCTAGCACGAACAATAGTGATTTTATCTGCACTCCTATTGCACCAACTGTTCCTGCTACCACCTTTTATGAGATCAAGCCTGCTTTATTGAACCTTGTTATGAAAGAGCAATTTCCTGGTACTAGTACTGAAGATGCTGCAGCTCATCTCAACAATTTTGTTGAGCTATGTGAGATGCAGAAATATAAGGATGTTGATAGTGATATTATTAAGCTAAAGTTGTTTCCTTTTTCTTTGAGAGGAAAGGCTAAAGATTGGTTGCTGTCTTTGACTAAGAATAGTATTGATTCATGGGCTAAGTGTAAGGATGCTTTTATTGGTAGATATTATCCTCCTGCTAAGATTATATCGTTGCGTAGCAATATTATGAAGTTTACTCAGTTTGATAATGAACATGTTGCTCAAGCTTGGGAAAGAATGAAATCTATGATAAAGAATTGCCCCACTCATGGACTGACTACTTGGATGATTATCCAAACTTTTTATGCAGGACTGAATTTTTCTTCAAGGAACCTACTTGATTCAGCTGCTGGAGGCACTTTTATGTCCCTAACATTGGGCGCCGCATCAAAGCTACTCGACAACATGATGGTAAATTATTCCGAATGGCACACCGAGAGAGCTCCACAAGGTAAGAAGGTAAATTCTGTTGAGGAAACCTCTTCCTTGAGTGATAAGATTGATACAATTATGGCTATGCTTGCTAATGATAGGACTCATGTTGATCCTAATAATGTTCCTTTGGCCTCTCTGGTTGCTCAAGAAGAGCAAGTTGATGTGAATTTCATTAGAAATAACAATTTTAATAACAATGCTTATAGGAACAATTTTGCTAGTAACAATTATAGGCCGTATCCTTCTACCAATGGTAATGGTTATGGTAACTCTTATGGTAATTCCTACAACAACACTAGGGCCGCGCCCTCCGAGCTTGAGATAATGCTCAAGGACTTCATCGGTAAACAAACTGCTTTTAACAAGTCTGTTGAGGAAAAGTTAGGCAAAATTGATATTCTTGCTTCTAAAGTTGATAGCCTTGCTCATGATGTTGAACTTCTGAAACTAAAAGTGTTTCCTAATGATGTGAATGTGAGCAATATTGTTGCTGCCGCTAATGCTACCCAAGTTGGAATTGATAAAAATATTAGATTGTTAGCAGAATTGCATGCCAGGTGGGAAAGAGAAGATGAGATGGCTAGAGAGATGAAGGTATGTACTATTACTACCTCTAATGATGTTGCTCCTACTGATAGCAATCCTCTTACTTTGATTGGTATAGAGAAAACTCCCACTCCTTGTGTTAAAAAACCTAAAACTGCCAAAACTTTTTCTCAAAAGAGTGCTGAAATTTTTCGGAGTGTGGGAGATGATAGCTCTATTTCCTTTAATGATTTTGATGTTGATGGCTGCAATATATCTGAAGTTATTTTGTTCTTGCAAAAGCTTGCTTTGACTCCCAATGCTAGTTCTTTAAATATTGCTTTTACTAAGCATATTACCAATGCTCTCATAAAGATTAGGGATGAAAAGTTGAAGCAAAAAGCCTCTGTTCCCAAGAAGTTAGAAGATGGTTGGGAACCCATCATTGATATGCATGTTAATGGTTATGATTGCCATGCTTTATGTGATCTAGGTGCTAGTATTTCTATCATGCCTAGAAAGATTTATGACATGCTTGATTTACCACCGCTTGAAAAATGTTATTTTGATGTTCCTATTGCAGATGTTGCTAAGAAGAAACCTTTGGGAAGGATTAATGATGTTCTTATTGTGGTTACCAATAACCTTGTTCCCGTTGATTTTCTTGTTATGGACGTTGAATGCCATGCTTCATGTCCTATTATTTTGGGAAGACCCTTTCTTCGAACTGTAGGTGCTATCATTGATATGAGAGAAGGCACTATCAAGTATCAATTCCCATTAAAGAAAGGTATGGAACACTTCCCTAGGAAAATAAAGAAATCACTTTTTGACTCTATTCTTAGAGCAAATTATGAGCTTGATGCTTCATCACTTGATATTACTTGATTCGCAATTTTCTGCGCCTAGCTCAAAGGCGTTAAAGAAAAGCACTCTTGGGAGATAACCCATTGTTTACTTTTCAGTACTTTTTCTTTTATTTGAGTCTTGGAAGTCATTACTACTGTAATGACCACTCCTTATCTTGTTTATTTCGTTTTTGTGCCAAGAGAAGCCTCTAATTTGAGTGAGGTAAAGATTTGGGGTTATTGCTGTCCTGAAACTGTTTTCGGTGCTGCACCGTAAAAATTCGTGAAAATTCTCTGTATATCTTTTGGACCTGCGATTTCTTGTGCATATGCCCCAGGTTATATCCAAACTTTTCTTAGTTGAACACTTTTTGATTTGAGCAACGGAAAATCCCTCAAAAATTCGTCCTTTGTCAGCTGTCCAGTTTTGACAGATTTTTGCCAATATTTGTTTTTGCCACTTTATCGCTTTCTTTTGAGTTCTTTTTGATCATGGAACTCTTGTGGAAGTTGCTACAGTAGTATATACTTTATATGTGGTTGTTTTGGGTTGAAACCTGAAGCTAAAAGAGGTTGAATATATTTTATGCTTACACTAATGTTGCTAATAGAATTGTGTTTAGTTTTGTATAAAGGAAGTTTTCAAGTGTAGGGATTGGAGAATGATGAGATGAGTTGAAGAATAGACAAAAGCTCAAGCTTGGGGATGCCCATGCATCACCCCAAGAAATATCCAAGAAGTACAAGCGTCAAAGCTTGGGGATGCCCCCGAGGCACCCCTTCTTCATCGGCAAAAATCAGGTCACCTTTCAAGACACTATATTTTTATTGCTTCATGCACTATGTGTTTTTCTTGGAGCGTCAGTTGTTTTAGTTTTCTTAGTTTGTTTAGTTTGTTTGTTTGCTGCAATAAATGGTTGGACCCCAACAAATTTCCTTTGGAGGAGATGTACTCGTTTTCATTTGCAAAGAATGCTCTAGTTTTCACTCTTATTAATCGAGCGTTCTACTTTTTCTGCTACTGCTTTTGGTTTTCGTTTTTGTTTTCGCCTTGATTTGCGTTCAGATCTTGTCATATCTTTTCATCAAGGTGTATTTTTGCCTCTGATCTTCATTGGTTTTCATCAAAAGAGGTGTTTATAAAAATTTCAAATGGTGTTGGAAAAGAGAAAAAGCTTTGTGCAAAATAGTGGTACAATAAGGAGCTTGTGTAGACTGCGGCTTAGGCTTTTTCATGTCATGCTTGATGTCTTTTTGATAGTATGCTTAGTGGTTTTGCTGTAGCATGACTTGGCTCAAATAACTGAGATTGCTTAATGAGCCTTTGAAAAAAATCATGCGTTGTTTTTATTGTATGGAAGCATTATTTTGGTTTTCTCCTTGATGCTTTATTTGGGTTGACTTGGCGCATGCTCACACATGTTAGACTCTTCCAAAGTCACCATTAGCCTTCATGATCATTTAGTTTTTGACTTTTGATGCCATCGTATGCTTCTTTTAATGTCGCTTTGTCGCTTTGCATGATTATGGCCATTACTGCTCTCTTAGTTGGTCGCTCCCAGTCTTTTGCTAGCCCTCGCCTTGTACTGAGTATGAGCTCTACTCGTGCATCCAACTCCAAAAAACCAAGTTTTCCAAAGTGTCCACCATACATACCTACTAGCAATTTGCTATTCCAAGTAAATTTGACTTGCTTTTATTTTCTCTTCAAATTAAACTCTAACCAGTGTTATGCGAAACTCGGTTAGTAAAGCTCTCACGAACCGGAAGGCACACTTTACTTTTTCTTGTTCTTAAAAATTTGACATTGTGGTCTTTTATGTTGAGTTGTTATGCTTGCAAGTTGTAAGTTGGATTCTAGCCCAGCCATGCTGTCATGGGGCAAGCTTTCAACATTGTGTTGGAATTATGCCCTAGAGGCAATAATAAAGATGTTATTATTATAATTCTTGTTCATGATAATGTGTATATTCCATGCTAGAATTGTATTAAGCGGAAACTTTAATACTTGTGTGGTTTATGAACAGCACCGTGTCCCTAGTACGCCTCTATGGACTAGCTCATTGATTAATGATGGTTAAGGTTTCCTAACCATAGACATGAGTTGTCAATTAATAATGAGATCATATCATTAGGAGAATGATATGATGGACAGACCCAAATAAAGCAGAGCAATTAGATCGTGTCATCGTGTTCATCTTTGCGAAGCTTTTTCTATGTCATGTATTGTATTCCTTAGACCATGAGATAATACAACTCCCTAGTATCGGAAGAAAGCTTTGAAGTCATCAAACGTCATCCTATGTGAGGGTGATAATAAAGGTGTCTCTCAGGTGATCGGAAAGTACTTGTTGGGTTGTATGTATCGAGATGGAATTTGTCCCTCCCAAGTCGGAGAGATATACTTCGGGCCCACTCGGTAATCGATATCAACACCGCTTGCAAGCATGTGGTTAAGGAGTTAATCACAAAGTGATATTGGATTACGGAACGAGTAAAGTACTTGCTGTGAACGAGATTGAACTAGGTATGGTGATACCGACGATCAAATCTCGGGCAAGTAAAATATCGTGTGACGAAGGGAATACATATACGGGATTAATTGAATCCTGACATCGTGGTTCATTCGATATGATCATCGATGAATATGTGGGAGTCAATATGGGTTTCCAGATCCCGCTATTGATTATTGATAGAAGATCATGTCTACATATTCTCGAACCCGTAGGGTCACACACTTAACGTGTATCGATGCTAGGATAGAATGGATAATTGGTTTATGAGTTTTAGTTCGGAGTCTCGGATGAGATCCAGGATGTCACGAGAGGTTCCGGAATGGTCCGGAGAATAAGATTCATATAAAGGAAAGCAGTTTTTGGATTCCGGAAAGGTTTCGGAGTTTATCGGTATTGTACCGAAAGGTTCTAGAAGGTTCCGGAGTGGGACCAACGTGGGCCCACTTGACGGAGGCCTGTGTGGGCCTAAGGGGAAGTGCCCTGGCCGCCCTGGGCCAGGCGCACAAGGCCCCTAAGGCCCAGCCGGCCAGCCCAAGGGGAAACCCTAAGGGAGTCTTCAAAGAAGGAAAGGGGGAAAACTTGCCCCCCACTCTTCCTACTCCAAGTCGGCGCCCTAGGGTTTGGGGAGAGGCCAAGCTGGCCGGCCACCCCTCTATATATAGGGGGGCAAGGGCGCAGCCCTCTCTACCTCTAACCCAAACCCTAGCCGCCAACTGCTGCCCTCTCTCTCTCTCTCTCTCGCGACTGCACGTAGGCGAAGCCCTGCTGCAGAAACTCTCCACCATAAGCACCACGCCGTCGTGCTGCTGATCCAATCTATCTCTCCACCATACTTGCTGGACCAAGGAAGGAGGAGACGTCGCTGCACCGCACGTGTGCAACTCTCGGAGGTGCCGCCACTTGCGGCGTAGGATCGGATCGGATCGCGAGGAGGAGACGGCAAGTACGACTACGTCAACCACGTTCTATTGAACGTTTCCGCTGTGCGAATCTTCAAGGGTATGAAGATCTCATCTACCTCTCTCGTTGATTACATCTCCTAGATTAGATCTTGGCTTTCTTGTTCGCATCCGTAGGAAATTTTTTGATTTACTATGCTGAGAATCCCATCAGTGGTATCAGAGCTAGATCTATGCGTAGATGTGTTTCACGAGTAGAACGCAACATGCTTGTTGCGGGCGTTGATGTTTTCTGTTGCAAACCTCTTGTTGTGTATTTCTTATGGCGCGGTATAGTGAGATTGAAGCGGTCCAGGCCAACTTTACGCGACCGCGTTCGCGAGACCGGCTCCGCACTTGACGTGTGGCTTGTTCCACACATGCGGCTGGTGGATGCCAGTTTCTCTCACTATAGTAGTCATGGGACTTACATCGGATGTTAGCAACCATAATATCACCGTTGTGGCTTTTCGTAGGTAAGAATCGTTCTTAGCTTGCTACTCCCATAAGCCACGTAAAACATGCAACAACAAAGTAGAGGCGTCTAACTTGTTTTTGCAGGGAGTGTTTTGTGATATGGTATGGCCCAAGACATGATGAGTATGAATTGAGTTGTATGCAATGATCATGTTTTGTAATCTTTTACGACTTGCATGTCGATGAGTTCACAACCGGCAGGAGCCATATGGTTGTCTTTATAATTATGTATGACCTGCGTGTCAACTTCTTATACGCCATGTAATAGCTTTACTTTATCGCTAAGTAGTTAGCAATAGTTGTAGTTGCTATTCGTGGTGGAGGCAATCATGGTGGAGTGATGGAGATCATGCCGGCACGCACAAGATGGAGATCATGGCGCGGAGATTGGCTATACCATGTCACATAAAATTATATGCATGTGATGTTTATCCTTTTATGTATCTTATTATGCTTAGATCGCGACGGTAGCATTATAAGATGATTCCTCATTTAAAGATCAAGATAAAATTGTGTTCTCCCCTCGTATGCGCCGTTGCGAAAGATCGTCGTTTTCAAGCACCTCGTGATGATCGGGTGCTATAAACTCTACGTTCACATACAACGGGTGCAAGCCAGTTTTGCACACGCGGAAAATACTTGGGTTTGACTTGACGAGCCTAGCATGTACACACATGGCCTCGGAACACATGAACCGAAAGGTTAATCATGAGTCATATGAATGATATGATCGACACTGAGTTGTCCACCATTGAAACCACATCTCTTCTCGTGAAGATCGGATTAGGTGTGGTGAATTTGGATCATGCTTCACTAAACAACTTTGAGGGATGTTGTATTTAGTGGGAGTTCATTAGTAATTTGATTAACTTGAACTAATTATCTTGAACTAAATCTTGTTGTATTTGCATAAGTCGTTGTAGTCTTTGGCACCGTTTCCCACCGACACTTAGCTTAATTGAGTTAAAAGAACTATAGATTTCTGGATAATCACTTTTCGGGCTAGTGCCGTTTAGTTAGAATGTCAAGACTAAAGATTAAGTCCTATTGCAAATTTTAGCAAACCTTGCTTGCTCCATATGATTTAATAAATTGTATTAATCTAAGAGCAACGATTCAAGTTTAGTATCTAAAGATCATATGTTTGCCTTCATGATAAATTGATCTTCAAAATTGTTTGAGAATCAAAGTGATCATCAAGCTGAAAGAATTGTTTCAGAAACAAACAAGAACTGAAAGATATTTGATATCTAAAACTTTGATTGTTTGCAAAAATGATGAAGTATAATTTAGTAAAAGAACATATGCTCATATTGTATGAATATATGTGAAGATTGAAGATGCTAGGCGTCTCGATCACCCAAAAGTTTGGGAAACTAATATTATACTTGCATTCATCCTTATAAGCTATAGTAGTTTCATCATGAAAGATGTCATTATAGGACGAATGAAAAGGTATCGGCTAAATTGTTTTGCTATACCAAAAGAATACTAAAGAATGGAATCTAGAAGAATACCAATCATATGATGATGGCGATCCACTTCAAAGTGCAAAATCCAAGGCTATTAGTATTTGACTAACATCCTTTGGACTATGTGTCAAATGATTGATGCCACTATTGATGTCGATAGATTCTTCTAAAAGGAGAGGAAACGCTAAATAGGATCTGCAAAAGGTATTTGGTAGAAAAGGAAAAGACTGGAATTGTCCAGCTCAGGTATATAAATGATATACATGTTATAGATGAATTCTTTTGCTCGTTAACAATGTAATTCTTGGGTATTCGATACTGATTTGTTGGTATGAAATGTCATACAAAGCAACACAATACAAGAAGTACAATGGCCTAAGTAACTAGTAAAAGAATATGGTAATGATGCATGTCGAGATACAAATAAAAGTGTTATTGTGCTTCTCATCGACATCAAACCTAGCCTTCAAGATATTTCATGAACTTAATAATTGTTATTTTGTTCTGGTATTATGAGAGCAATGGTTGTTCAAATTATTACCGTCTTCCATAATCGATGGATAGATTATTATTATCTTGTTGGTGAAATAGACATTTATAACACTAATGCTAAAGGTCGCAAGACAAAACAAATTTCACTTATATGTGACACCGCCGTTTAAGTCATATTGGAAACAAAACATGAAAGAAATTCTATATTGATAGATTTTCGAGTCATTTGATTTTGAATTGATTGACGCTTGTGAGACTTTTCCTAAAGATGATTAAACTCCGTTCATAGGCCATAGAAAGAACAAGCGACTAACTACATGGAGATCGTACATGTTGATGTATGTAGTTCATGTGTGAAGTCGAGCATGGTGTATTTTCTATTTCATCAATGACTCGAATAGATGTACGGTATATCTACTTGATGAGATAGAAGTATGAAATTGTTAAATTTATGAAGTGAAAATTGTTGTAACAAGAATATTCAAGTTATATGATTAGATCATAAAAGAAGAATATTTGAGTTACAAGTTTAGCAAACATCTAAGAGTTAGAGGAATTGTTCCACAAACTTGCATCGTGATAAACACCATAGGAGTATGGAGTTTTTGATGGATGTAATCAAACCTTGTTTGACATGGTTAGATCAATAAACTACCAATATAATTTGTGGATTATGCTTTAGAGACTACCGCTTTTCACTGAATAGAGTACCATCATAATCTACCGAAATGACACCATACAATTTATAGTTGTCTTTTCTTGAATTTTGGTATGCAAGGCATATGTGTAAAATGTTTACAACCAAAATTGGATTAGTATGTCTTTGTAGGTTATCCCAAAGAATGTCGATGGGTGTTTCTTCTGCCATAAACCCAATTAAAGGTGATTGTCACTGAAAGAAGTGAACTTCTTATGAAGGAGTTTTTCGCGAAAGGTTTAAGTGGGAGGAAGATAGGACTTGATGAGGTTATTGAATCTGAGCAAGATGATCAGAGTAGCGCAGCACCAGAATATGTTCTGGAAGCGGCAACTGCATTCATAGCTCACGCGTCTACAATATGTTGTAGTCACGGCATCGAAGTTCCTATTTAACCAAGTTGGTCGTAATCAAATAGCAAGATTTGAGGACGAGATATTATTAGATAATAGTAACCAACAATATACAAAGAAGCGATGATGGGCCCTGACTTCGTCATATGAATTATTCTAGCAACAATTACATATAGAGATATGTTAGTTGAATAAACGAAACAACGTTCCTCTACCGGAATGCACACCAAGGACGTGTACCTGACACGACCCAATGGGTTTTGTTGATTCAAAGGTTGCTAGATATGTATGTAAACTTCTATGGTAGAAGTAAGCATAGCGAAGTTGGAATCTTCAATGATGAAAATGTTAAAGTGTTAATTTCATCAAGATATTTGAAGATGCTTGTATTTACAAGAAAGTAAGTGGGAGTGCTAAGACATATTTCTAATGCTTTATGTAGATGACATATCGTTCATTGGAAATTATGTGTTTTTCTTGATATTTGTGAAGTTTTCATTAAAATTAGTTTTTGATGAAAGACTTAGGTAAAACCAGAATATTAAGCATCAATGTCTATGCAGATAGATTGAGACACTAATATAGTTTTGCCAGAGTACATAGATGAAATATTGAATTTGTTCAATATGGAAACAATAAGAATGGTTCTTGTTGCATGGAAGAGGTTGGAGCAAGAATCAATTGTTTTGACACTTGATGTGTGAAACCACAAGAATGATTTTATCAATCTTGTATACCATGATATGTAGATCCAGATGTGTCCAATGCTCTAAAGGTTATAGCATTCATATGATGATCGTTGGACAATAGTAAAGATATTCTTATGCACTTTCAAGAAGTAAGAATATGTTCTGTATGCAGAAGTGACAAATGGTTCATTGCAATGAGTTACATTGGCTTTGTCACACATACAAGTAAAATTTTATCTCAATTTTTAAGCTATTTGTTTTGAGTTAGAAGGTGGCATAATAAGGTGGAAGAAAGTTCCATGATGACTTGGATGATTTCCAATGTTAATATTGTGGCGGACACTGCAACGAGGGCTAAGTATATAATCGCTTTAGAAGCAGCATAAAGATGCAAAGTAGATAGTGATAATTCAACTTATTTGTGGCACTGTCGTCTAGGTCATATTGGCGTAAAACGCATGAAGAAACTCCATTCTGATGGACTTTTGGAGTCTCTTGATTTTGAATCATTTGACACGTGCGAGCCATGCCTCATGGGCAAGATAATCAAAACCCCGTTCTCCGGTATAATGGAGCGAACAACGGACTTATTGGAAATCATACATACCGATGTGTGCGGACCAATGAGTATTTCGACGCACGGTGGATATCGCTATTTTTCTAAGTGTGCTAGTACTATGTAGTCCTATTGTATGACAATAGTGACAACATAGTCTCGGCCAAGAAACAAAGGTCTCACCAGAAGACCAAGTTTATACGATGCTATCTCATACAAGATGAGTAATGCGTGCTGACGCAAAAGAATATGCAAATACAAACGGACCTGAAAGTGTCAGACCCGTAGATAAGGTTTACCACGTGCAACGCGTATGAATAACACCGGAATGCCATAGGTGTTAAAAGCGCAAGTATGACTAGATTATTGACTCTAGTGCAAGTGGGAGACTGTTGGAATTATGCCCTAGAGGCAATAATAAAGATGTTATTATTATAATTCTTGTTCATGATAATGTGTATATTCCATGCTAGAATTGTATTAAGCGGAAACTTTAATACTTGTGTGGTTTATGAACAACACCGTGTCCCTAGTACGCCTCTATGGACTAGCTCATTGATTAATGATGGTTAAGGTTTCCTAACCATAGACATGAGTTGTCAATTAATAATGAGATCATATCATTAGGAGAATGATATGATGGACAGACCCAAATAAAGCAGAGCAATTAGATCGTGTCATCGTGTTCATCTTTGCGAAGCTTTTTCTATGTCATGTATTGTATTCCTTAGACCATGAGATAATACAACTCCCTAGTATCGGAAGAAAGCTTTGAAGTCATCAAACGTCATCCTATGTGAGGGTGATAATAAAGGTGTCTCTCAGGTGATCGGAAAGTACTTGTTGGGTTGTATGTATCGAGATGGAATTTGTCCCTCCCAAGTCGGAGAGATATACTTCGGGCCCACTCGGTAATCGATATCAACACCGCTTGCAAGCATGTGGTTAAGGAGTTAATCACAAAGTGATATCGGATTACGGAACGAGTAAAGTACTTGCTGTGAACGAGATTGAACTAGGTATGGTGATACCGACGATCAAATCTCGGGCAAGTAAAATATCGTGTGACGAAGGGAATACATATACGGGATTAATTGAATCCTGACATCGTGGTTCATTCGATATGATCATCGATGAATATGTGGGAGTCAATATGGGTTTCCAGATCCCGCTATTGATTATTGATAGAAGATCATGTCTACATATTCTCGAACCCGTAGGGTCACACACTTAACGTGTATCGATGCTAGGATAGAATGGATAATTGGTTTATGAGTTTTAGTTCGGAGTCTCGGATGAGATCCAGGACATCACGAGAGGTTCCGGAATGGTCCGGAGAATAAGATTCATATAAAGGAAAGCAGTTTTTGGATTCCGGAAAGGTTTCGGAGTTTATCGGTATTGTACCGGAAGGTTCTAGAAGGTTCCGGAGTGGGACCAACGTGGGCCCACTTGACGGAGGCCTGCGTGGGCCTAAGGGGAAGTGCCCTGGCCGCCCTGGGCCAGGCGCACAAGGCCCCTAAGGCCCAGCCGGCCAGCCCAAGGGGAAACCCTAAGGGAGTCTTCAAAGAAGGAAAGGGGGAAAACTTGCCCCCCACTCTTCCTACTCCAAGTCGGTGCCCTAGGGTTTGGGGAGAGGCCAAGCTGGCCGGCCACCCCTCTATATATAGGGGGGCAAGGGCGCAGCCCTCTCTACCTCTAACCCAAACCCTAGCCGCCAACTGCTGCCCTCTCTCTCTCTCTCTCTCGCGACTGCACGTAGGCGAAGCCCT
The DNA here is from genome assembly GCA_007115705.1 of Dactylis glomerata. Lineage (NCBI taxonomy): Eukaryota > Viridiplantae > Streptophyta > Magnoliopsida > Poales > Poaceae > Dactylis > Dactylis glomerata. Next base: position 146,322 of record QXEO01000103.1, read on the forward strand.
GCTGCAGAAACTCTCCACCATAAGCACCACGCCGTCGTGCTGCTGATCCAATCTATCTCTCCACCATACTTGCTGGACCAAGGAAGGAGGAGACGTCGCTGCACCGCACGTGTGCAACTCTCGGAGGTGCCGCCACTTGCGGCGTAGGATCGGATCGGATCGCGAGGAGGAGACGGCAAGTACGACTACGTCAACCACGTTCTATTGAACGTTTCCGCTGTGCGAATCTTCAAGGGTATGAAGATCTCATCTACCTCTCTCGTTCATTACATCTCCTAGATTAGATCTTGGCTTTCTTGTTCGCATCCGTAGGAAATTTTTTGATTTACTATGCTGAGAATCCCATCACATTGCACTTCTTATTTGAGTTGATATCGTGATCTTTTGTTTATGGATGCCCGCTGTGTGAAATGAATTGGGAATCTTGTAGGGATCATGGAGTTTTTATATGTGTTAGGGAAACGCCGGGCCGCCAATCTAAGCCATGCATAATTCATGGTGGAAATTTGCAGCATACCCATGGTGAACATTCGACGACGCATCTCACAATAAAAAGCTAAACAATATAGCAAATAAAAGAGATGTCGAGGTGTTCATTGTCTGCTTGTCCTGTCATTTTGGTGTGGGCTTGTTCCATGTCATCGGGCACGGAGGTACCCCATTGGTGGTTCTCAATGATATGCATATACTTACAATGACAAGAGCCTTGCTTGGGACTCTAAGTAAATTAGCATGGTTTGGGTACTCGTATTCACGGGACACGAGGTTTTCAACTTATGATTTGTTAAGCATATGCATCATAACTGTTCTCGCATTAACTTTAACCATTCAAGATGCTTATGATGGGGGCAATGAGAGCTCAAAGCCGGTAAGTACCATAATTTTTGAAGGTTATAAAACTTGCAATCACTGCTTCCCTCTGCGAAGGGCCTTTCTTTTACTTTTATGTTGAGTCACCACCTTCTTTCTTTATGCACCATTAAGAGAGCATAGTTGTCATTCTTAGTGTGATATGCATTGTCCCAAAGGTTCATTGATTGACTCATATTGTTGGTTTCACTTGTTCTTAAATTATTTGTATCTAGTCGCCCTCTTAAACTTTGAGGTGTCCTATGCATTTATGTTTTGCTCTCTTTGAAGGATGATGTCTACGCACTTCTATTCTTGTAGACACTTGTTGGGCCTCCAAGTGCAGAGGTTTGTAGAACAGCAGCAAGTTTCCCTTAAGTGGATCACCCAAGGTTTATCGAACTCAGGGAGGTTAGAGGTCAAAGCTATCCCTCTCAAGCAACCCTGCAATTACGATACAGAAAGTCTCTTGTGTCCCCAACACACCCAATACACTTGTCAGATGTATAGGTGCACTAGTTCGGCGAAGAGATAGTGAAATACAAGTGGTATAGATGATTATAAGTAGTAACTGTGGTATGAAACAAATATCGCTGCGAGCAAACAAGTAACAAAATAGCAAGTAAACGGTATGCAAAGCTTGGAAACAAGGCCTAGGGATCATACTTTCACTAGTGGACACACTCCCAACAATATAACATGAATGAACAAGTAACTTCTCTTGCTAAGGTACTCTGAATTACTCTCTTATTGAATAACACTAATCACTGTGTAGTGGCTACAAAAGCACCCCTTAAAGTTCATCAAGTACTTGACAAACACCACTCATAGAGATATCCAAATCAGATCACAATTCAAGATAGAAATCATTGCAACTTAGACCAAGTACTAACACGGTGCACACACTCTCACCTTTACACCATGAAAGGAGGAATAAATCACTCAAACTATCATAGCAATAATTATTCTCATAATCCACAAGGGATCACAATCATAGCCTAAATCAAGTACCACCATGATGCACGCACTGTCACCGTTACACCATAACAGGAGGAATAGATTACTTTAATAATATCACTAGAGTACACAAAATATCTGAATAATAACATGTACTTGTTCAACATGATACAAAGCTCATGATCACATAAAGATCACATCATGGGAGAGAGAGGTGAACCACATAGCTACCGGTAGAGCCCTCAGCCCGGGGATGAACTACTCCCTCCTCATCATAGGAGACAGCAAGGTTGATGGAGATGGCGGTGAGGTCGATGGAGACGGCAGAGATGGCGATGGAGACCGATGGAGATGGCTCCGGGGGCACTTCCCCGTCCCGGCAGGGTGCCGGAACAGAGACTTCTGTCCCCCGAAATTCGTCGGTGGCGGCGGCGGAACTGCGGAACTGCTTCTGGAAAATTGATCGGGCGCTTAGGTTTTTCCATCCCGAGGCTTCTTATAGGCGAAGGGGCGATGTCAGGGGGTGGACCAGGCGCCCACACACGGGCCCCGCGCGGCCAAGGGGGTGGCCGCGCCAGGCATGTGTCTGGGGCCCTGGTGGCCCCCCTCTGACACCTCTTCGGATGACTGGAAGCTTCCCCTTGATTTAAGACTTCAGGAACTTGTTTCGTCCAATTCCGAGAATATTTCTTGTGTATCACTTCTGAAACACAAAAACAGCAGAAAACAGGGAACTGGCACTGTGGCACTTCGGCAATAGGTTAGTTCCGGAAAATGCATAAAAGTGCCACTAAGTGTAACGAAACAATATGCAAATGGTGTAAAAACAAGCATGGAGCATCAAAAATTATAGATACGTTTGAGACGTATCAAGCATCCCCAAGCTTAACTCCTGCTCGTCCTCGAGTAGGTAAGTGATAACAAAAGAATAATTTTTGAGGTGACATGCACCTACACAATCTTGATCATATATGTAAGCATTGTGAGCTGGGATCATAAGAACTTAAAACATGGGCATGAAAGATATAATCATGACAATAAGAACTTAGCAACCATGTTGTAAACATGTAAATGAACATAAACAAAAGATCATGAAAATGAAACAATGAAAGTCAAACGTGTATTCAAATCATAAGGAAAAATATACAAATGGTTTTCAGCTTGTCCTTCAAAGAGAGCAAAACATAAATGCATAGGACACCTCAAAGTTTAAGAGGGCGACTAGATACAAATAATTTAAGAACAAGTGAAACCAACAATATGAATCAATCAATGAACTTTGGGACAATGCATATCACACTAAGAATGACAACTATGCTCTCTTAATGGTGCATAAAGAAAGAAGGTGGTGACTCAACATAAAAGTAAAAGAAAGGCCCTTCGCAGAGGGAAGCAGTGATTGCAAGTTTTATAACCTTCAAAAATTATGGTACTTACCGGCTTTGAGCTCTCATTGCCCCCATCATAAGCATCTTGAATGGTTAAAGTTAATGCGAGAACAATTATGATGCATATGCTTGACAAATCATAAGTTGAAAACCTCGTGTCCCGTGAATACGAGTACCCAAACCATGCTAATTTACTTAGAGTCCCAAGCAAGGCTCTTGTCATTGTAAGTATATGCATATCATTGAGAACCGCCAATGGGGTACCTCCATGCCCGATGACATGGAACAAGCCCACACCAAAATGACAGGACAAGCAGACAATGAACATCTCGACATCTCTTTTATTTGCTATATTGTTTAGCTTTTTATTGTGAGATGCGTCGTCGAATGTTCACCATGGGTATGCTGCAAATTTCCACCATGAATTATGCATGGCTTAGATTGGCGGCCCGGCGTTTCCCTAACACATATAAAAACTCCATGATCCCTACAAGATTCCCAATTCATTTCACACAGCGGGCATCCATAAACAAAAGATCACAATATCAACTCAAAAAGAAGTGCAATGTTGAAAGCTTGCCCCATGACAGCATGGCTGGGCTAGAATCGAACTTACAACTTGCAAGCATAACAACTCAACATAAAAGACCACAATGTCAAATTTTAAGAACAGGAAAAATAAAGTGTGCCTTCCGGTTCGTGAGAGCTTTACTGACCGAATTTCGCATAACACTGGTAAGAGTTTAATTTGAAGAGAATATAAAAGCAAGTCAAATTTACTTGGAATAGCAAATTGCTAGTAGGTATGTATGGTGGACACAATGGAAAACTTTGGCTTTTAGGAGTTGGATGCACGAGTAGAGCTCATACTCAGTACAAGGCGAGGGCTAGCAAAAGACTGGGAGCGACCAACTAAGAGAGCAATAATGGCCATAATCATGCAAGGCGACAAAGCGACATTAAAAGAAGCATATGATGGCATCAAAAGTCAAAAACTAAATGATCATGAAGGCTAATGGTGACTTTGGAAGAGTCTAACATGTGTGAGCATGCGCCAAGTCAACCCAAATAAAGCATCAAGGAGAAAACCAAAATAATGCTTCCATACAATAAAAACAACGCATGATTTTTCAAAGGCTCTTTAAGCAATCTCAGTTATTTGAGACAAGTCATGCTACAGCAAAACCACTAAGCATACTATCAAAAAGACATCAAGCATGACATGAAAAAGCCTAAGCCGCAGTCTACACAAGCTCCTTCTTGTACCACTATTTTGCACAAAGCTTTTTCTCTTTTCCAACACCATTTGAAATTTTTATAAACACCTCTTTTGATGAAAACCAATAAAGATCAGAGGCAAAAATACACCTTGATGAAAAGATATGACAAGATCTGAACGCAAATCAAGGCGAAAACGAAAACCAAAAGCAGTAGCAGAAAAAGAAGAACACTCGGTGAACGATAAGAGTGAAAAACTGAGTGTTCTTAGCAAATGAAAACGAGTTCATCTCCTCCAAAAGAAACATGATGTGATCTAATCATTAATTGCAGCAAATAAAACTAAACTAACTAAGAAAACTAAAACAACTGACGCTCCAAGAAAAACACATAGTGCATGAAGCAATAAAAATATAGTGTTTTGAAAGGTGACCTGATTTTTGCCGATGAAGAAGGGGTGCCTCGGGGGCATCCCCAAGCTTTGACGCTTGTACTTCTTGGATATTTCTTGGGGTGATGCATGGACATCCCCAAGCTTGATCTTTTGTCCATTCTTCATCTCATCTCATCATTCTCCAATCCCTACACTTCAAAACTTCCTTCATACAAAACTAAACATAAATCTATTAGCAACATTAGTGTAAGCATAAAATATATTCAACCCTTTTTGCTTCAGGTTTCAACACAAAACCACCACATATAAAGTATAAACTACTGTAGCAACTTCCCCAAAAGTTCCATGATCAAAAGAACTCAAAAAGAAAGCGATAAAGCGGCAAACACAAATATTGGCAGAAATCTGTCAAAACTGAACAGCTGACAAAGGTCGAATTTTTGAGGGATTTTCTGTTGCTCAAATCAAAAAGTGTTCAACTAAGAAAAGTTTGGATATAACCTGGGGCATATGCACAAGAAATCGCAGGTCCAAAAGATAAACAGAGAATTTATACGAATTTTTACGGTGCAGCACCGAAAACAGTTTCAGGACAGCAACATCCCCAAATCTTACCTCACTCAAATTAGAGGCTTCTCTTGGCACAACAATGAAATAAAAAGGATAAGGAGCGGCCATTACAGTAGTAATGACTTCCAAGACTCAAATAAAAGAAAAAGTACTGAAAAGTAAACATTGGGTTATCTCCCAAGAGTGCTTTTCTTTAACGCCTTTGAGCTAGGCGCAGTAATTTGCAAAGATGCTCATGTGGGCGCCATATAAAAGCTTGAGGCAAAGGTGCCATATAGGAACTTAAAGCAATAGAGAGCATCAAAAAGCAAGTATAAAACACATTTAAATCTAAACCACTTCCTATGAAAAATAGTCTTGTAAAGAGACAAGTCATAAAAGCGCAAAGCGAAAAGCATAGGAAGGCAAAACAAGTATAGCTTCAAGAATTGCAACATAAAGAGGGGAAACTCAATATTGTTGAGATCCATCAAACCATGTTTCCCTCTCTCATAATAACTTTCAGTAGCATCATGAATAGAACTAACAATATAACTATCATTTAAAGCATCCCTATCATGAGCCACATGCATAAAAGGATTAATACTCCCCACATGAACAATAGTAGTAGGAGCAGATTCAACAGAATAATTATTCTCATCACCATAATCATCAAAAATAGGAGGCATATTGTAATCATAACTAATTTTCTCCTCAAAAGTAGGTGAACTGAAAATATTATACTCATCATCACAAGCTAGAGAACTACTATGTCGCAAAGCATACTCATCAAACATATCATCATAAGAAGGAACATGGATAGCACTAATGGTACAACAATTATTATCCTTAGATTTGGTACCAAAAAGATTTTCAATATCAAAAGTAGAGTGCTTTTCCCAATCATGATCACTAACATAGGTAACAGGCATAGGAATATCATCCCAATCAGAATTATCATAATCTATAGCAGGATCATAAATCTTAAGGGAAGATACCGTGTCCTCTCGCCTTTTACTCCTCTTCTTCTTCTTCTTCTTCTTCTTCTTCTTACTCTCTCCTTTAGGAGGGAGAGACTTGAAGGGCATCTTCTCCACATAATCTGGCTTGCTGACAGAAACAACAGAAGAAACTTTGGAGGATTCCTCCTCTTTATTAATAAGATCGAAACATCTATTAGTCCTATCATAGCTTGGCAAATCATCATGTTTGATAAGATCTTGTAAGTAAGTATTTGCGAGGCAATCTTTAGCACAATAGAGATGACAACCAAGAAGGGTACTATTAATATCAACATCATTTATATCAACCAAAGAAAGCTTTCTAGATATCTCTTCACAATTCAAAAACAAAGTAAGCTCATCATGTTGATTGAGAGTAATCTTATCATCACAATACAAATCTGCGGTACTTGTTCGATTAATTGGGCATTGAAAATTAAAGTGACCTTTTTCACCACAAAATTCACAAAGAAAAGGATAAAGCTCACAAACCCATTCACCAAGCACATCTAGATCCTTGAGCCACATGCTGGTTTCTTCATTTGCGTGTGTGATGCAATAATCTTCCTTGTTGTAACTCTGTTCACAAGGTCTATGTATTCCACAAAAATTAACATGCTTATAAGAAATAGTACTTTTAGAAGTTTGAGCATGTTTATTGCAATCATCAATAACAATATCACTTTCTATGCAAGTGTCCTTAAAAGGTTCATGATACACGTCCCCATTTCCTTTAGGAACATTTATATGGGAAGCAAAGGCTTTAAAGCAATCAACCATAATTTGAGGATCAAGACCATATTTAGCACTAAGCTCTTGAAAATCAGCAGTTTCAGCGAAAGACTTAATGCAATCAAACTCGTAATTCATACCTGATCCTTTATCTTTGTCGTTTTCCCATCCTTCAGCATTCTCTTGTATACGGTCAAGAAGTTTCCACTTAGCATCTTCCTTCATATGAGTGAATGATCCAAAGCAAGAAGCATCCAAATAATCCTTATCAGGAAGAGTAAGCCGTGCATAAAAATTATCAATAACAATATTACGGGGAAGATCATGAATAGGACATTTATGCATTAGTAACTTCAATCTTCCCCAAGCTTGGGCAATGCTTTCTCCCTCACGCGGATGAAAATTATAAATGTAATTTCTATCTTTATAAACCTGACTAGAAGGATAGAATTTAGAATAAAAGAGATGCACAATTTCCTCCCAGTCAATAGATGGACCATCTTCAAGCAGACGATACCACTCCTCAGCTCTGCCTTTCAATGAAAAAGAGAATAGCTTCTTCTTGACTTCGTTCATCGAAATACCTGCACACTGGAACAACTCACATAATTCATGTATAAAGAGCAAATGATCACCAGGATGGACAGTTCCATCTCCTAAATAGCAGTTATCCCTAACACGTTCAACAATCTTCGTAGGTATTTTAAAAGGATGGGGAGCACAAGCATCACTAGAAACATCACATATGGGAGATAAAATATTATCAGAGCAAACTTTCTCCACTAAAGCTGGGGGACTAAAAATATCATACTCAACAAAACCAGCTTCCCCAAGCTTAGACTTTTCTATAGCATTAGCATTAATAGTATTCAAAGCATTCGTGCTAATAACATTGCTATGCGAAATAAGTTCCAAAGGATTTTCAATTTTCTCTTCAAATCTAAAATCAGGAAAAAGACTAAAGAACTCTTTGTTTTCCATTAAGCCTAACTAGTGAAAATAAAAATAAGAAACAAAAAGATGTAATTGCAAAATCTAAAGGAAATAACTCCGAGCACTCACACAGGAGGATGCGAGTACCTTTTACCTTACCTCCCCGGCAACGGCGCCAGAAAAGAGCTTGATGTCTACGCACTTCTATTCTTGTAGACACTTGTTGGGCCTCCAAGTGCAGAGGTTTGTAGAACAGCAGCAAGTTTCCCTTAAGTGGATCACCCAAGGTTTATCGAACTCAGGGAGGTTAGAGGTCAAAGCTATCCCTCTCAAGCAACCCTGCAATTACGATACAGAAAGTCTCTTGTGTCCCCAACACACCCAATACACTTGTCAGATGCATAGGTGCACTAGTTTGGCGAAGAGATAGTGAAATACAAGTGGTATAGATGATTATAAGTAGTAACTGTGGTATGAAACAAATATCGCTGTGAGCAAACAAGTAACAAAATAGCAAGTAAACGGTATGCAAAGCTTGGAAACAAGGCCTAGGGATCATACTTTCACTAGTGGACACACTCCCAACAATATAACATGAATGAACAAGTAACTTCTCTTGCTAAGGTACTCTGAATTACTCTCCTATTGAATAACACTAATCACTGTGTAGTGGCTACAAAAGCACCCCTTAAAGTTCATCAAGTACTTGACAAACACCACTCATAGAGATATCCAAATCAGATCACAATTCAAGATAGAAATCATTGCAACTTAGACCAAGTACTAACACGGCGCACACACTCTCACCTTTACACCATGAAAGGAGGAATAAATCACTCAAACTATCATAGCAATAATTATTCTCATAATCCACAAGGGATCACAATCATAGCCTAAACCAAGTACCACCATGATGCACGCACTGTCACCGTTACACCATAACAGGAGGAATAGATTACTTTAATAATATCACTAGAGTACACAAAATATCTGAATAATAACATGTACTTGTTCAACATGATACAAAGCTCACGATCACATAAAGATCACATCATGGGAGAGAGAGGTAAACCACATAGCTACCGGTAGAGCCCTCAGCCCGGGGATGAACTACTCCCTCCTCATCATAGGAGACAGCAAGGTTGATGGAGATGGCGGTGAGGTCGATGGAGACGGCAGAGACGGCGATGGAGACCGATGGAGATGGCTCCGGGGGCACTTCCCCGTCCCGGCAGGGTGCCGGAACAGAGACTTCTGTCCCCCGAAATTCGTCGGTGGCGGCGGCGGAACTGCGGAACTGCTTCTGGAAAATTGATCGGGCGCTTAGGTTTTTCCGTCCCGAGGCTTCTTATAGGCGAAGGGGCGATGTCAGGGGGTGGACCAGGCGCCCACACACGGGCCCCGCGCGGCCAAGGGGGTGGCCGCGCCAGGCATGTGTCTAGGGCCCTGGTGGCCCCCCTCTGACACCTCTTCGGATGTCTGGAAGCTTCCCCTTGATTTAAGACTTCAGAAACTTGTTTCGTCCAATTCCGAGAATATTTCCTGTGTATCACTTCTGAAACACAAAAACAGCAGAAAACAGGGAACTGGCACTGTGGCACTTCGTCAATAGGTTAGTTCCGGAAAATGCATAAAAGTGCCACTAAGTGTAACGAAACAATATGCAAATGGTGTAAAAACAAGCATGGAGCATCAAAAATTATAGATACGTTTGAGACGTATCAAAGGACAAGCTGAAAACCTTTTGTATGTTTTTCCTTATGATTTGAACACACGTTTGACTTTCATTGTTTCATTATCATGATCTTTTGTTTGTGTTCATTTACATGTTTACAACATGGTTGCTAAGTTCTTATTTTCATGATTATATCTTTCATGCCCATGTTTTAAGTTCTATTGATCCCAGCTCACCAATGCTTACATATATGATCAAGATTGTGTAGGTGCATGCGACCTCAAAAAATATTCTTTGTTATCACTTACCTACTCGAGGACGAGCAGGAGTTAAGCTTGGGGATGCTTGATACGTCTCAAACGTATCTATAATTTTTGATGCACCATGCTTGTTTTTACACCATTTGCCTATTGTTTCGTTACACTTAGTGGTACTTTTATACCTTTTCCGGAACTAACCTATTAATGAAGTGCCACAGTCCTAGTTTCCTGTTTTCTGCTGTTTTTGTGTTTCAGAAGTGATACACAGGAAATATTCTCGGAATTGGACGAAACAAGTTCCTGAAGTCATATTTTACGGGGGAGCTCCCAAACATCCGAAGACCTGACGGAGGGGGGCCACGTGGCCCCCACACACAGGGGCGGCGCGGCCACCCCCCTGGCCGCGCCGGGCCCACGTGAGGGGCCGTGGTCTCCCCTCTGACATCGCCCTTTCGCCTATATATACCCCCTGACGAGAAAAACCTAAGGGCCCGATCAGTTTTCCAGAATACATCGCGATCCGCCGCCGCCGTCGACCCGAAGATCGGGAGGGTCCAGAAGCTCTTCCCGGCACCCTGCCGGAGAGGGGAATCGCCACCGGAGGGCTTCTTCATCGCCATGCTTGCCTCCGGAGCGATGAGTGAGTAGTCTACCTTGGACTATGGGTCCATAGCAGTAGCTAGATGGTTGTCTTCTCCACCATGTGCTTCATGTTTAGATCTCATGAGCTGCCCTACATGATTGAGATCACCGTTATGTAATTCTATGATGTTGGTTTGTTGGGATCCGATGAATATTGGTGTTTATGATTAAGTTGCTGTACTGAATTATATCTTTTGTTATCTCTATGTTGTTTATGATCTTGCATGCTCTCCGTTGTTAGTAGCTATCTTGGCCGAGTAGTTGCTAGTGACTCCAAGAGGGGGTATTTATGCTCGATAGTGGGTTCATGTCTCTATTTCACCTGGGGGGGTGACAGAAACCTCTAAGGTGGTAGATGTGCTATTGCTACTAGGGAGAAAACAACATTCATATGCTCAAGGGCATATGCTTTGTTTACATTACACACTTTGCTTAATGCAATTATCTGTTGTTCGCAACTTAATACTTTTGGGGTGTTCGGATGATATCGCCGAGGGTGGATTATTAGTCATAGATGCAGTTGGATGGCGGTCTATGTATTTTGTTGTAATGCCCAGAGTGAATCTCATAGTGATCTTCTTGACATATCATGTTATCTTTATTCTATCAATTGCCCAACTGTAATTTGTTTACCCAGCATGTTATTTATCTATGGAGAGACACCACTAGTGAACTGTGGACCCCGGTCCTATTTTAATCATATTGCAATCACCTGTTTACTTTTCCCGCACTGTTTACTTTAATCGCATATTACTACTGTTTTCCACTCGATACACTCATAACCTTTGTTTCAAGCAAACCGGTGAGATTGACAACCTCATCGCAAGTTGGGGACAAAGTACTTGTTTGTGTGTGTGCAGGTTCCGCGCTGCTGCTGGCCAAAGACGAGTCAACAAGTATCGTTAACGGCGCCCTTGTTGGAAGCTACTAAGCCAGTCCGCATCACCTTCAGTCGTCACCGTCTCTCTTCTTCAAGATCGACATTAAACCTTGGTTTCTTAACTGAGGGAAAACTAGCCGCTGCACTCATCATACCTTCCTCTTGGGGTTCCCAACGGGCTGGTCATTCACCACGCACAAGGACTGTCTGTTGCCACATTCACCTGAAGCATCAGTCATCTCTTGACTTTAGCCTGCGTGGGTAATGATTGTTAGTTCTACCAGATGCAATTTTGCTTATCCTTTGGCATATGCCTTCTACACCAGGATGTGTTGCCTGGTTAGCTGGAGAACTTCAAGGATAAGGTAAAGGAGGACCAGAGAAGATCAAGCAGATGCCAGCCCTCTTCGCCAACATCATTGAGGTTCGTTCCTATATGAAAATAGAGGTTTTATAGTCGCTTCTTAATCATTTAGATACAATCCTATGTGGGCTGATTGATGTTGCTGGTTTGCTTGGGAAAGTAGCATTTACTATATCCTATATATGTTTGCACAAGTTTTACATAGAAGTAATTTATGATGTTGATTTCAAACCTGTGATATTTTGTGGATTATTGTGAGATAGTGCATACCTTACTCAGTTTGCCTCTTTGTATTTTGATTTGGTATAAAATAGTTTCAGTTCTGAACTTGCAAGCGCTCCTTTCCATGAATAATTTTTCGATAGTTCTATATATGCTGAATTGCACATTATTGTCCTAATGTAGTCTTCAAAGATGAAAAGAAAATATGGAAGCTTCAATTTGATGTTGCTTTTTGTTTTCCAACATTGGTGTACAAGAGAAAAAGATGAAGAAGCCCCAAAATATATGCACCCAACCAAGTGTTCTAGCTTATTGGAACTAGTTGTTCTGTTTTTTAGATGTATTTTTATCGTTGAATACCCTATTTGTACCGTTCATGCTTGTGCATGTTTGTAACGTATGTTGTTTGTATTCTATATGAAATACTATATGTCTATTGGCTCCATTTGAATCCAATTATTGGTATATTTTACTGTACTAAAGAGCGGGACCTAACAGCACACCTAAAAATAGGGTACCTTTAATCTAAAAAAAATAGGGTACCTTCTGACTAGTGGGACCAGTTTTGGACAATGTAGTATATGGGCTCTCAAAAGACATCGGCCCAGCAAAATATGGATCGGATTACTTTACCTTTTAAATATAAAAGAAGAAAAATATAAAAGTCCAAGGTAAAAAGTTAAATAGACTGAAAAAGGCCAAACCCAAATAAGATGGACTATAGAAAGGCCAAGGCCCAAAATAAATAGACAGCAAATAGCCCACGCTTCTGAAAGAAATGACCAAATTAATGGGCTCGGCCCAAGTAAACTGCCGCAACGGACTAGGCTGATTTCATATCATGACGATCTCAATTCATCATAACCCTTGCCACGTAGGCAGTCCGATGTGGCCCGGCCGGAGGTCCAATGATGATTTTGGATCGTCATAAGGGTTATGACGATCTAGGATCATCACAGATGGTTATGATGATTTCACCAAAATTGTCGTTATAGTTTAGTAGTGACCCCTAGCTTTTGACCATCTTGTTTCTGTCATAAGATTGTGATCTATTATGACAATCTAGTGACGAAAACGAAGGGTCGTAAGTTAGCTTTTTTCCTTGTAGTGTCTCGTAGTCTACACTCAAAACAAGCTCATGTGGCCTTGAGATCTAAATAAGACTAGTGCTCAACTACTCCTCTTCCTATGCTCCCTAGGGTGGAGAGATTGAGGCGACCATGGATTTGTATCTGGCCATATGTGTAGGTAAAATTGGTATCAAGGATGCTCCAATGGAGATCTTTGGGAGCTTAACCTCAAAGGCTCATCCTTGGCGCCTTCCTACTTTCTAGGAGCTGACCATCATGGCTGTAGGGTGGCCGCTCTGAGTTCTAGCGCTGGTTTCATGTTGGTGTCATCTCACTTTTTTCCTTCCAATCGTCGAGCCAAACATAAGGATCTTCTGCAGGTTCGTCGTGGCAATCAACCCATATGCCTGTTTACATGTAGTGTCATCCCCGGGGTCACTAGTGGATTAGGAATCAATCAAAATTTCTTTGTAGGGTCCTATTGTAAAGCAAAGGACTATGTTGTATTTCCATTTTTCTTTGACGTCCTCTTTAGGGTCCATCCCGTGTCAAAAGAATGTAAGTGCAAAGGTGCTTTTCTTGCTTGGCGCCTATCAACACTTGGCCTATATCTAAGTGAACTCGGGAAATAAGCACTCACACAGATGGAAAGAAAGACATCGAACAGAGGGAAGATGATCGTCTGCCCTCTTCCTACTCGACCGGAGTTGGACAACTCAAATTGCACCGACAATAAACCCTTGGTAGACGATTCAGAATTTCAGAGCAATCCCATATCTTGTCTTAGCCTCGCCCAGGGATTTTATTCTCGGCCGAGATTTCCGAAATCTCGGCGAAAACCGAAGTTCTCGTTGTCCTCCGATAAACTCTGCTACCGTTCAAAAAAATTCGGATGCATTTGAAATAAAAATTCAAAACAGGATCAAATAGACTGCGCGCAATAATAAGATCATACATAGTTGTCTGCTGTAGTGGCTAGGCTCCCTGTCTCAGCCTTGCAGGTCGTGCGTTCGAGTACATCCAGCGTCGCTAAAACGTTTTTTGGACAGTTAAGTGGTACGTTTTCTCGGTAAAAATTGACAAAAAACTGCCGCAGTAAACGATGTTCGAACCCGCAACCTGTCGACTGCGAGCACCCGACCGTGTCCACTGAGTCAAGTAAGCTGTATGGCATTAGCTCCGTAGCTTTTCTTTTTGTTTTGGCAAAGAAAATTTTTGAATTCAAAATTTGTTTGAATTATCTCGATCGAAAAATAAGCGAGATTTCCGAGATTTTGCGGTAACCAACAATTTCGGTCCCCTCCGAGAAAAAAAGTAAGGCGAGAAAAAAAAACCTTGGCCTCGCCTCACCTATTTTCTCATGCCGCCAAAAAATAATGGAACAATGCTTCACAATGGAATAGATTGACTCGGTTCCCCTTCTTTTATGGTCCACATTTTGACTTATGCATTCAGAATGCTCCCGTTTGTTGCTTGGTAGTTCTCCGTCATCCAATCCACAACAAATCGATTTTTTTCGATAAGGACAACAAATCGAATAAACCTATTTGGGTTTCTTTTGATGAAAACATGTTCCCTACATAGTCCTACATCCACAGTACGACTTCCCGTCATGACAGCTTCGGTTATCTATCACCTTATGGCGTTGGATCTTGAGCCATGGTTCCTACAGGCGGTGGACAAATTGCGTCGTGGCTTCCTCTGGGCTAGGTGCGGCGAGGCCCATGGTGGGTGTTGCGCCGTTGCCTGGGACCTTGTCTGCCAGCCCAAGTGTCTTGGCGGCCTTGGGTTCCACAACCTGCGCCACCTGAACACGGCGCTGCGTACACGGTGGCTCTGGTTCCAGAAGACCGACCCCACCAAGCCCTGGAGCGGACTTGATCTGGCAATCAATGATACATCCCGCGACCTCTTCAACGCTTCGGTGTCGATCTCGGTGGGTGCGGGCACGTCGCTTCTGTTCTGGGAGGACGCATGGATCGGTGGCCTCACTGCCGTTTCCATTGCCCCTGCGCTTATGCAGCTCATCAGGCCAGCCGTGCGACGAGCGCGCTCGGTGGCTGAAGGCACGCTAGCGCATGCGTGGGCACGCGACATCTCCGGGGAGCTCACGGTTGAGGCCCTCCAGGACTATCTCCGTCTGTGGAGCGCGATTCAGGAGGCGCCCCGAGGGAGGCTGGATGAGGCCGACTCCTTCAGGTGGAAGTGGACCGCGAGCGGTATCTATTCCTCGAAATCTGCCTATCGGACGCTGTTCCATGGGAAAACGGCGCTTCCGGGAGCAGTCCATGTGTGGAACTCATTCGCTCCCCTCAAGTTCAAGATGCACGCTTGGCTCGCTTTGCGCCGGAGGTGCTGGACTACGGATCGCCGGCGGCGGAGAGGACTGCCAACGCATATCATGTGCCCATTGTGCGGCACTCAGGAGGAAACGCTGGATCATCTCACACTTCAGTGTCCGTATGCGCGGGCAGTATGGACCGGGGTCATCACGAGGCACAACCTGCCAGACATTGTGCCATCGGAGAACGCCGAGATTGGGGAGTGGTGGCCAGCCGCGATTGCCAGGTTTGCGGCGACTGACCGTAAAACTGCCAACTCACTCATCATGCTAGTCATGCGCACGCTATGGCTCGAGAGGAACGCTCGTGTCTTCGAACGCTCTCCGACCACCGCGCAAGTCACGCTTAGGTTGATGTTGGATGAGTGGCACGCGTGGATGATATGTAGACGTGGGACTCGGAGAGATCCCGGATAGTGGCGTGAGTTTGTGGGTTGGCGGGCGCACAAAGTTGCACCGCCCGTGGTGTCTCCCTTTTGCTTCGGCATTGTAACAGGCCATCGGCCTTTCTCGTTTGCTTAATATAATGACGCGCAGATCTCCTGCGGGTTCTAAAAAAAAAACAGTACGACTTCCATTCAGGGACGGAGATCAACCAGAGTCCTTGTCAACTCAACTTATGGAATTTTGATTTCCCTCTTGTTCATGATTCGTCACGGGAAGGTGATGTCTCGTACGCCTGGTGGGGTGCTGCCTATCTGAGTAAAAGATAGACCTGTGAGGGAGGATACCATAGTATATTTAACTAAGAGAGTGTTGAGGCCCAAACTCCAGCTGTCTAGCTCACTGTCACATGGGCTAGAAAGCAGCCTTTCTCATAGCCACATACGCACTTGATATATATAGAAGGAAACGGAGGAAATGATGCATTCCAAATAAATAATCACACAAATTCATTTGCAGATACATGGATAGAAGCATAAACGGCACTCTCATTTTCCAAACTTGATGACGATCCAAGAGGCCAAGAAATAGTTAATACGCAGATGTACATCTCACAACGGATGGTACATGGTCGCCGTTTGATCACCCCGGATTGTAGTGGAGGTCTCATTGTAGTATGTACAGCAGCTCTAGTTCACCCTGGAGCAGCTGAGCCTGATCTGCCCCTGAGCCCCGGTGAGCGGGCTGATGTTCCCCATCTTTACCATGGCCACCGCGAAATCCCTGCTGAAGCGCGACGGCGTAGACGCGTAAGTCTGGACCAGGCTGCGGGTGCGACGGCTACCGGCGCCGTTGAGAAGCACCTGGTCGGAGTGCAGGAGCCCCTTCTGGGACTGCAGGTTCCTGTAGTAGGCGTTGTCAAACGAGGTGGGCGTCGTCGTGTCCAGCACCGCGAGGTTGGCATCGCCGGAGCCTGTCGGTCGGGGGCAGTTTCCCTTGAGCGCCGACGCGAACCCGGAGTCGATGTCGGTCTCGTTGTAGAGCCTGTTCCTGAAGTTCTGGCACTGCGCCTGCCCGATCGTGTGCGCGCCGGAGAGGGCGACCAAATCGGTCACGCCGAGCCCCTTGGCGTTGAAGTTGGAGATCAGGTCGGAGACGTTGAAGAATGGCGGCGGCAGGTCGTTGTTGGCGAGAGCCAGGCTCGCCGTCGTCGAGTCCCTCCTCCCCAGAGGAACAATCCAGGAAGGGCCCCCCAACTGCAAAAAAATTGCTCAAACTTCAATTCACTGCGTGTGTTAGTTAATCAACTGAGCACATGCATGGCAATATGGCGGTGGAGCTTACGGCGACGACAGAGTCGCGTGCGGCGACGGCGAGGATGTCGGCGCACGAGACGGTCTGTGGGCACAAGGCCTCGACCCGCGCCTTGATGTCGTCGATGACGCCGAAGCCTCTGATCGACGCGACGTTCGGGCGGGCCCCTTGCTCACCGGTGAAGGTGGCCGTGTCGCTCAGCAGTACGGACGCGTCGCACCCCTGTTGCAGTCACACATACAAAGTTACTTCTAATTCTATCGAGATAGATTCAGTAAAGGAAAGAAAGATTCACTACATTCTACTTTTAGTTGCAGACTTGCAGTGAACTGAAGAATTGAAAAGTCAGATTAATTAGAATGGGCTTAAGTCTCAGACTATCAGCTAGGTACACATGCACGTAGGTGTAGTAGTGTTCTATTCCATCAGCTTTATGATACCGTAATGACTTTGACCGCATGTTTAAACTGATCGATCTAGGCGAAATCCTAGTTTAACTAGCAGCACTACTTAGTACTACATGCAGTAGAAACTACTTCAACAAAAAGAAAGTGCAGAAAGTAGGGCACCACGATGAGGGACTTGCCTGGACAAAGCAGTCGTGGAAGTGCAGCCGGAGCAGCGACGCCCCCATGCGGGCCTCATTCCTCACGGCGGCGGTCACGACGCCCCTGACGGTGTCCAGCAACCTGGGGCACGACTTCGCGTAGAACTTATGCGAAAGCTGCGCCGAGGCAGACGCCGCTAAGCACAGGAGCAGCAATGTTGACAGAGACGAGGCCATTGCTACTATCAGAACTACTTCAGTGTATATGCAAGACACTAATCCTGCTCAGATTAAATCGCTGTGCAATGGCCTGCATTAGCATGAACTCCTTACACATGTATATATAGCAGCCACTTTTCAAGCCATTGTTGAGCCCGTGACGGTGCATTTTGGGAATAAGACAAGCGAAACTGCTTGTTTCTTTAGGCCTAACACTGCATCTATTTTGGTTGGGGACATATAGTATGGTTGGTATGGTATTCGTAATGCAAATTATGCAAAGCAACAATGAACAATGGGGGAGCTGTTGGGTGGCAGGCTCTACGGTTCACGAGCTCACTGTAATCATACCTCACCAAATGGTTCGGAATATTAGTTGGCCTTGGCAGTGTTCATCAGTGGATGCCGCTGTAGACGACACGAATAGCGCAAGTAGTCTCACTCCATATCTGAAGAAACACAATCACACAAGATATTCTACTGATCTCTTTCATCAATGGGCTTAATTTTTGGTATGACGGACACTGCTGGAAATGGTGTCCAAACGAAAGATAAACCCAGTTCTTCCACCGAACACATGTGGTTGTTAACAGGTATCGTACGCCAGCAATGCAAAGTTTGTCCGGAGCTGGAACTCCGTGAGAAAGGTCAAGAACCGATTTTGAGTGATTGAGATATGCAAGTGGAGACACAAATAACATATTAGGACCTCGCCTTGACTGACTGAGTGCGTCAATTTGGCTCCCGAGCTCACTAGAGCTCTTTATTTTCAACATTTGAAAAATATATTTTAGAAGTGTCAAAAATTCTAAGAAAATTATAGACATGTGGGCAATGATATATACTTTAAGTATGCATAATACCAATCCAAAATATGGTGTAATCTACTCTACACACAAAAAAGATAAAATTATAGATCTAGATTTGTGAACATTACGCCTTCAAACCTTGTCAGATTTTATCTTTTTTATATAGCCCACAACACAATGTTTTTAAGATTGAAATTTTGTATTCTTATAATATAAAATTATTTTTTCAGAATTTTTAATTAATGTATCATTTTCGAATTTTAAACTAAAGGGCTCCCGTGAGCTTGGCTCCAAATGCATTTTTCGATTGCATGATGTGCTAATCCATAGAGATCGTACCATGCATGAGTTTATCGCTTCTTTTGTTGGCTGCATGCATGTATGTATCCATCATTCAGTTAATAGTCAAGATTTTGGTGTCAAACTGGTCAGTTGAGACTAAAAGCATAGATTCCCTTCCATGCATCCTGAGATGGATGTCATTCTGTCTTCACTTACTAGGCTGCCCCTTTTTGAAAACATAAGACTTTGGAGGATAGAGCAATTCTTGGGATCCCTCTTTATCCCTTCATAATTAATGTCATGAAAGGATATAGTGCGATGCCAGCTCTCTTGATGTGTTTGAGTTTAAGAAAAGGGGATGTATTGAGGCAAAAACCATTCTTTATGATGAACCACCCGAAAAATAGGCAAGGTTAGGTTTTACCACTGAAATGTTTGGGAGCGAATTTTTTGGAACCTTTGGGCAGCAAAACCGAACTCATCAGCCAATAGGGATCAAGGCATGTGGCAGGTGGGTCATGAGGACAAACGTCAATGTATTTTTAGAAAATAGATTTTTGATTTTAAAAAATTCTAAAAATATATATGCACGTACGTAATGGAAACACATGTGGGTATGTAAAATTTAAAACTTAAATATATGTATTTGTGGCCTGTACAAAAAAGATATACATACATAAGTTACAAAGTTTGTAACTTAGTTTTTCAGGGTTCCTCCAGTCGGAATTGTAATTTCCCTTTTTGGCTGAGGGTCCTTTTTGCAAAAGATATGATTTTTCTATCTTTCAGTTCAGTCAGGTCGGTGTTTACGTGGTTGATAACTTGATCTTTATTCTATAAATGAGACACCTATTACCTTGCAAAAAAAAATTACATGTATGTCATTACGCGTCAGTGCAGACCTGCCCCCAAGCTATGATTTTCGGAAATGTTTCGACACACACTTTGGAACATAACAACTTGACATTTGTCCGTACTTGTGCAATGCGCTGTCAGCCTGTCACACGTCATCTTCATTCAACTGCTAATGCTATTCTAGGGAGGGTTAGTGAACAGTCCCAGCATTTAACAAGTTAGTGAGTTGATGCCAATCACGGCTGCCCACCCGGCCCGGCCGGCCACATTTCTCAAATGTCATTTCGCAACTGTTTCGGAATTTTTATTTATCAGTCTCCATACGTAAACAGTACAAAACAAATAATCCGCCCGTTCAACAACGGCGACGCTGATCTCGCACCAAACATGCATGGGTGTGGATGATGGATTCTGATCCGATCGTTTTCAGCACGCGCCGCCGCTGCCAGCTGCTCGAGGTTCGGCTCTTTGAAATTTCAACGAAGCAGACAGGAGCGGCGGCGAACAGGACAAATTTCGTCAAAATAGAATGATACATGGACAGCCATATGTGGAATGAGTGATCCTCTAGCGAGTGCGCTGCTGTAACGACGCGCGCAGCAACAGAAAAGGTCTCCATCGTGTACTACTTGGATGGTTCCGGCAACTTGGTAAACCATACCTATCAGCTCTATGGTAATGCTACTTGCCTACTTCAATTTCTTCTGAAAATCTACCCGTATTTAATTAAACATGGAAACACATGCTGTCCGACTTTTCAGCCTCGAAAGTTCAGAGTTTTCTTAGCTTCAGCCATGTACGTCCACTTGCATTTGGTGATCCTGCAGCTGTTCCTGTACGTATTCGGATTGCTATGATACTGGTAGTTCCTATACAATGCCATTCAGCAGCTTCCGACTAATTTTTCCATGTCCTGCGAGAGCTACGGCGGTGGCGTCGTGGCGCTCTCTTTTTCAACGAAGCGCAGAAGAAGGCGAGCGTCGTCGATCTCCTCTGATCTCTGACTGCGAATGTGGCGGCACTGGTGAGCGCGAGTTGGGCACACGTCGGTTTCCGGCAAGTGGCCACTGCCCAGAATGTGGCCGCTTTTGGAAGCAACCGAGGAATTCAAATCTGGTCGTTGGGCTCGATTGGCGCCTCCGAGTTTTTTTCTTAACACGGCTTCTATCAGTGGCGGATCTAGAAATTCGCTGCGCCCCAGGCCACCTTCAGTAACTATAGCTACATCGCCTCCTATAGCCGTGCTATAGTATATCGTCAAGCCTAAGCATCACCGCCGCGCCCCGGGCCGTGGCCCTGCTTGCCATGGGCCTAGATCCGCCCCTGGCTTCTATGATCTTTTAGCCATGGCTTTGTCGTTCCATTTGTGGGCCTAGATCCGCCCCTGGCTTCTATGATCTTTTAGCCATGGCTTTGTCGTTCCATTTGTGAAGTTCCTGTTATGGAAGCCTTTGCTCGTGCGTTAACTGTCAGTTTGTCACTGAGAGAGACGCACTGCACCTGAGCATGAGAGAGTTAACAACACAAACAGGGCTCTAATCTTTCCTGCGAGTGTCATTTATCTTGCTAAACACATTGAACAAAAAGATAACAAAGTAGCTAACCAAAATCCACCTTTTAACAAATTAATGAAAAAAATTCATAAAAATCTACCACACAACTAAGCACAGAAAATATCACAAAGATGTGAACTTTCAGTATAACTCATATGAACACGGCGACCTAGCAGACATGTTGAGCAGCCAGAGTTGTTGTAGCTAATTTTTGGTTTAGCTAGTATGAAATGTGAGTAACTTTTTTGGGGAGAGAGATAAGAAAGGAGAATTCAGACTTACTCAAACCTTTCTTTTACTTAACTTTTGATGAATGGCAATATATTAATATCAATTTGTTATGGCGTATATCCGGGCTTGGCAACAAAACAATATTGAGTAGTTGAGACATTGGTGATGCATACAACCAAAACGTTACAAAAAAGAAATGCACTACGTAGTGGCGCCATCGTGCCATCTTCATCCTTCTCTCATATACATGCATGCGACACTAATATCCTAATGCATATAGCTCATCATGTTAAATATATTGCGGCTCACTTCTCTATACACCAATGTTTTCTTCATGTTTAAAACTAAAAAAACTTTTATCACTTCAATCATTGTTTTGAATGACATTCTGTTTTCACCGTTGCCTTGGTCGCAGTGAGATCTTAGAAACTATTCACATGTTGATATATTTTGAAAACTTTTTTCCATCGATAGTTGTCAGATTGTTATCACTTAATTTCTGGATTACACCTACTTAGTTGCCACAATATAACTTAGTTGTTAGGTTGTTTTAAATAATTTTAGATCAATGCAAGGTTGCATGATACTACTTATAGTGGAATGATACCATCTCTAAATAATTAGAAACACTACAAATACTCACTTTTTTAGCTCTGCACAACATTGTAACTAATGCCCAAAACACATAGAAAATATCTAGCAACTTTGCATTATAATATTGGAAGCTATTTATTGTCAATTTGACAACTTGCCACCAAAAAACAACTACCACAGGTAATAGATTTCCAGCATATTACGGTTTATAGGTCATAATAATTGTACCTACATAGTAAATAGATCAGATATAACAGATCATGATAATTTATTTTAACACAAACACATGTAATATATAAATATAATCTTAGCACATCACTGTTGGTTGTTTCTGACAACAATATCAAATAGAAATACCAATAAATTGGTGGACTAGTATAATATCATGTACGCCAGCAATATGTAATATTGGCTAACTCGTAATTTGACCTAAATTATGGACAGCCATTACATAAGTTTAGTTTAAATGTGGAAGAGGTATCCAGAATCCATTAATCATCCAGGCTAGTTGGGAACCTTCTCGTTGAAAATTGGCATGTCAATTTTGGTAAGTGATTTCAGAGGCCTGATGTTTAGTTGTGACTGCGTTTAGCATGACATGTGAGAAATATTTCTTGTTTTATGTTGCATGTGGGCTTGGCCTAAAGAAACACCAGTTTTAAACATACTCGGTGGTTTGCTCAAGGCTATCGGGCATGATCTGATCCATCATATGGGAACATAATACCACAAAAATTATATATTTTATTTTGCTGGGTTGTACCAACCACTGTATAAGCTACCACCCCCCCCCCCCCCACCCCACCACTATCGACCTATTATCATATTTTTTGGAAAAGGGGAATAACCCACCACCTCCGCCGATTGATGCATATAGTTATATATTATTAAAGGGTGGACATAATAGGTGAACAAAATCTAACAAAAAAGTAAAAAAGCCTAAGGCCGCATGCTTCGCGATATTACTCCAACAGAATATCACTCACAGTGCGAACTTAACAAAGTAGTGGTTCCTAGAAATAACTCATCAAAAACTAGCGTTCCATACATAAAAAATTTATTGGAGATCATGAATGTGCAAACAACACATCCATTGATCGCATTTTTTTAATACATGCTACTCCCTCAGTTCTGAATTAATTATCTCAACTTCGTTTAGATTTGCATGTATCTACCCACTGAAAATGCGATAAAGTTGGGACAATTAATTTGAAACCGAGGAAGTATAGGTTACATATACATGTCTAAAAGTTTTGAAATGTTATTATTTGTCGGCAATTGCAAGGTACATTGCGCTAGTTAGCCTTAGAGTTTTGGTTCTCTGAATATGTGTTATTTAGTTGCCTTGTGTTATATTTGGTGCACTACAAATCAGCAAAGCACGTTTCTAGTATCTACGACTCAATCATTTCCATGGGCACACGCCTCCATCCAATGCGAGTTCGCAGCTTCCTACTGAATTTTTCGTCCATGTGAGGGCAACGGTTGGTCTCGTCCTGGCTCTCCCTTTTTCAACGAAGCCGCCGAAGGTCTGGTGTGGAGGTCTCAATATCTCTCGCCATTTTCGCTGGAAAACTACTGCAACTTTCTATCGAGTGAGAATACATGTGGCACTGGTGAGGGGGTTGGGCACACGTTAGTGTCAGGGCAGCGCGCTGCTTCATTGGCAAGCATTTCAGAAGCAAGTGTTAAAATACGCTTGCCTAGCTTTTTCATCAGTTCGGACTTTTAGAATAGTTGGTTAGCATATACTGTCGGTGTAGTGGGGTTGGGGGTACCATGGCCCACCTACTCCTCAGCCCATCTACAATGACAAGGAGAGAGTATCACCCGAGGCACAAAACACCTCACAAGGAGAATGTCATAGTGTTTCTGCGGAAGAAGGAACCCCTCATGAGGTAGCCCTCGCAAGGTGCAGGCAAGGAGTGCTTCTGGTGCACACCGTCGTGTCAAGGGACAGGACACATGAAGGAGAAAGGATGCAGTCGGAAGCGGTGATGGACATCAAAGCTGGCGCAGCGACCATGTCTTCATCCCTCGGAAGAAACATACCTTTGACACATCCTTGTGTAAAGCGGTGCTGCCATTGCTGCTTTCCCGCAAAGGGTACGGTGGACGGTGCAGTACGCTAGGGGAGGACGTCAGCAAGCTACCAACAACTCCCGTTAACTGGTGGTTTTGCACCATGGTCTAAGTACATCTGTAATTGTAGGGAGACAGTTGTCCTATCCCTTCGGCATGACTGTGGCAACCCCTCGCCCAAGTGTTCTAGAGGAGGAGGTCTGGCGCCCCTATAAAAGGGAAGGCAGTTGCTCTATAGAAGGGGATTTGCCTTTTAGCACTTGGCATCTAGATCTGGGCTACAGCTTCTTCAATCTAGCACCTTGTAAGAAACCCTTTTGTACCTCGCGAGCTTTTGTGGTGCAATACAGGAAGGCAGGAGTAGGGGTGTTACCTTCTCACGAGAGCCCCAAACCTGGTAAGATCACCGTGTCCATCTCTGACGTGCTTGTGTGTTTCTTTTGTGCGGATCCGTTGTCGCTTAGTCTCGTGAGGATTGGGAGTGTGTGTTCACCCCCTGTGTTCGATACCTTCACTTTGGTCCCTTGCGAGTACCCATGTTCTCCGGACATGAATATCCGACACATACATTCAATAAAGTGGAGATAATCTGGTCACTGGGCTTGACAAGTCCGAATTCTTTGTCGTCCTTTCTTGCTTCCATTTTTGAAGTTCCTGCTGAGGAATGGTGAGCGAGGATTTACGAGAGCTTACAGTTTACTCACAGCGCGCGCTTACAGTTCCCATCGATCCTTGCAACTTTCTTCGCAAAACCCATTATTGGAGCTTGGAAGAGATAAAGAAAGTGGAATTGCTTCGTCGCTATAGATAGTGTGAGGAGAGGAGTTTCAACTGAAGAAAATCCACTTTTCCTCCTTAACTTTCACCAAAGTTCACTTTTCGTCATAAATGTTTTGTTTGTACAAAATGGACCCTAAACTTTGCCGATACGTTCTAACGCCTAGTTGTGCCGATTTTTGTAGGAAAAACGAAATAAATCATACCCAATTTGAAAACCACAATGAAAAAACAAACCTATCTTTCGGAAAAAAAACTCCCACGGATTCCATTCTCAACAAAAATAAATCCCTAGCCATCTCGCTTCAGCAGGTTGCTGCAATCTGTCATCCTGACCGAAGGTGGCGCGACAGCGGTCATCGACGGTGTCATGTATCTCTCACTTGCATGTTGTCACGATCGTCCGTTGCGACATCCCGCGTGTTCGCGACCTTGCGCAACTCTTGTGGCACCGGCTCTTAGGGTGACCAGGATCATCTGCGGTGTCCTGTGCAAGTCGCTCCTCCGTCGTCCTGCGGCTCTGCTGCATCGTGCACTTCTGATCTGCAAGAAACAATCACTCCCGCCACTAGAAGCTGGACGTAAACACACATATATCTTTCAACTACTTAAAATAGTAATAAACAAAATGCTAGCTACAAGATCCAATGGATAAAAATTCAATCTAAGTGCAATTTATCTACAACAAATGGAGATGTGAAGAGGTTCCTACCGGTCTGCACATGATGAACAAGCCAATTCAACCTATCGCCATGCTCCTTCCTATCACCCCTTGACGAGGTTCAACCCTGGCAATGCCCATGTTTGTGGGCTTTCGAGACATGGAGCGCTAGTGGGATCTGGCGAACTCGACGGCGATCAGACGAAAACAGAGGGACACAAGGTTTACCCAGGTTCGGCCCCCTTGGTAGGGTAACGGCCTACGTCCCGCTTGTCTGACTTTTATTGATGGGGTGGCTACAGTGGAGGTGTTACAATGGTGGCGCAGATTGGATCTAGCCGAAGGTGGAGAGCTCTCAATGCTTCGAGCGCTCCGGCGTGAGGTGGTGAAAAAGTGTCTAGGCCCTGCTACGATCTCCCTCCCAACCTCTTATATGCGAAGGTCGGGTCCCAGGAGTGTTCTCCAAGTTGATTACAGATAGAATCGGTTTGAATAAACCCTAAACGAGTCTTAATTCGACTAGGTCTCCTTCTTCGAGTCTTCTTCTTGTACGCCAAGTTGTATCCCTGGGCCGCGCTAGGCTGATATCTTCATGAGCCTTGTGATTCCTTCGACGGTTATCCCTCCTGGCCCGAAAACCAGGTAGGCAAATATCGAGGGCCTATTTGGCATTCCTTCGTCAATTGCACAAACTGTATTCGCCCTACCTGTAAAAACACAAAGGCATAGCGAGCATACAAATGATCTGTCTAATAAAAGTTGCCAATTCGAGTAGTACTCATTCCGAGCCTCGAAAAATGCTTAGTTTGGTTGCTAGGGGGATTGGCATAACCGGTCTGGGACTCACGCCGGGTCCCAGTTAATTGCATAGCCGCAAAAACATCGGTTAGCTTACTCAGATTCGAGTCCCCCGACTCGAACCCGCGTGGGTTGGCGCTACTTCGACCCGAGCCGCGTATGGACTTATCAGGTCGAAGCCCAGTTCAGTGTGAGGCACTCGATGCGTCCATCGATGCAAAACTTCATACCGTAGGTATGGAAAATTTCTCGGCAGAGCACGCTTGATACGAATACCGGGCCATCTAGTGTTGCCAACTGTGGACTTACCTTCGTATTTGACATACGGCATCCGAATTGGTATATTGCCACCAAAATTCGGGCATTGAGTGTAAGCATAAGCATAGAGTTGGATTTAGGGGGCTAAAATCTGCTCCCGAATCATCATTGAGGCACTGCTGGCCATGAATTAGAAATAACTCGGGGACTGAAGCCCATGGTATGACGCAATAACAGTTCAGGTAGTCTGGATGAAAGAAGTCATTATTCGAGTGAACTTGAGGCACTGCAGGCCGAAATGAAGAAAAGGTCAAGGGATCGATAGCCATGACCTGAATAATAAGAGGGCGTTGCCAGCCAGAGGACAATTCGAGGGATTAAAACCCACAACTCGAAGGTCAAAGCAGTATGACCCGCCCGAATGTGGTAAGCGAGGAGAATCAACACCTTTGATTCGTGGAGCATAGAGGCACTGCTGGCCCGTAATGAATAATTTGAGGGACAAGAATCCGCAACTCGAATGCCAAAACGGTGTCAATCAAACCAAGGAGATCCTTTTGGGCAGGCATGCAGAAAGCCCAAATCAAAAAGCTCTCGAGCGATTCAAATTAAAGCCTCGAGTAAGCATCAGGACCGCTCAAAAGGCGATACTTGCGTCCGAATAGCACAAAGAAGGCAAAAGACTTCGAGGAAAACCCAGTGCCAAAGAAGTTTGGATTTCAAGAGTACATACCTCGAAAATATGGGAACCCGTAGCTAAGCTTATCCTCTGGGTCGAAAGGAAATCGCCCCACAGGAAATGACATCAGTGATGACGCTTGATTCCTTCGAGCTGTCACGCCATCCTTGATACGTCTCAAACGTATCCATAATTTTTAATGCTCCATGCTTGTTTTTACACCATTTGCTTAGTGTTTCGTTACACTTCGTGGCACTTTTATGCATTTTCCAGAACTAACCTATTAACAAGTTGCCACAGTGCCAGTTCCCTGTTTTTTGCTATTTTTGTGTTTCAGAAAAGTTACACAGGAAATATTATCGGAATTGGACGAAACCAAAGCCAGTCGCCCAAAATTTCACCGAAGCTTCCAGAGAACCGAAGAGGAGATGGAGTGGGGCCATGAGGCCCCCACACAACAGGGCAGCGCGGCCAGGGGCTGGGCCACGCCCCCTATGTGTGAGGTCGCCTCGGTCCACTCCTGACGATGCCCCTTCGCGTATAAAGACCCCCCGACAGGAAAAACCTAAAGACCCGATCACTTTTCTAGAACACATCGCGATCCGCCGCCGCCGTCGACCTGAAGATCGGGAGGGTCCAGAAGCTCTTCCCGGCACCCTGCCAGAGAGGGGAATCGCCACCGGAGGTCTTCTTCATCGCCATGCTTGCCTCCGGAGCGATGAGTGAGTAGTCTACCTTGGACTATGGGTCCATAGCAGTAGCTAGATGGTTGTCTTCTCCACCATGTGCTTCATGTTTAGATCTCATGAGCTGCCTTACATGATTGAGATCACCGTTATGTAATTCTACATGTTGTGTTTGTTGGGATCCGATGAATATTGGTGTTATGCTTGAGTTGATGTACTGAAATTTATCTTATGTTATCTCTATGTTGTTTATGATCTTGCATGCTCTCCGTTGTTAGTAGCTATCTTGGCGGCGTAGTTGCTAGTGACTCTAAGAGGGGGTATTTATGCTCGATAGTGGGTTCATGCCTCTATTTAATCTGGGGGAGTGACAGAAACCTCTAAGGTTGTAGATGTGCTGTTGCTACTAGGGGGAAAACAACATTCATATGCTCGAGGGCATATGCTTTGTTTACATTACACACTTTGCTTAATGCAATTATCTGTTGTTCGCAACTTAATACTTGTGGAGTTCTCGGATTGATTCGCCACAAGTGGATTATTAGTCATAGATGCAGTTGGATGGCGGTCTATGTATCTTGTTGTAATGCCCAGAGTAAATCTCATAGTGATCCTCTCATCATATGCACGTTGTCTTTATTCTATCAATTGCCCAACTATAATTTGTTTACCCAGCATGTATTATTTTATCTTATGGAGAGACACCACTAGTGAACTGTGGACCCCGGTCCTATTTCCATTATATTGCTATCACCAGTTTACTTTACTCGCACTGTTTACTTTACTCGCACTGTTTACTTTACTCGCATACTATTACTATTTTCCACTCGATACGCTCATTCCTTTGTTTACAGCAAACCGGTGAGATTGACAACCTCATCGTAAGTTAGGAGCAAAGTATTTGGTTGTGTTGTGTGCAAGTTCCGCATTGCAGCTAGCAAAGCAAAGCTTGGACGAGGCGCCTTATAAATTGTCTGGAGCTGTCGCAAGCTAGCAAGCATCACCTTCAGTTGTATTTGCTCCTTCCTCTCCTGATCGACATACCTTGGTTTCTTAACTGAGGGAAAACCTTGCTGCTATATTCATCATACCTTCCTCTTGGGGTTCCCAACTGGATGGTGAACATTAACCGTACCGAAGGTCAAAGCAGTATGACCCGCCCGAATGTGGTAAGCGAGGAGAATCAACACCTTTGATTCGTGGAGCATAGAGGCACTGCTGGCCCGTAATGAATAATTTGAGGGACAAGAATCCGCAACTCGAATGCCAAAACGGTGTCAATCAAACCAAGGAGATCCTTTTGGGCAGGCATGCAGAAAGCCCAAATCAAAAAGTTCTCGAGCGATTCAAATTAAAGCCTCGAGTAAGCATCAGGACTGCTCAAAAGGCGATACTTGCGTCCGAATAGCACAAAGAAGGCAAAAGACTTCGAGGAAAACCCAGTGCCAAAGAAGTTTGGATTTCAAGAGTACATACCTCGAAAATATGGGAACCCGTAGCTAAGCTTATCCTCTGGGTCGAAAGGAAATCGCCCCACAGGAAATGACATTAGTGATGACGCTTGATTCCTTCGAGCTATCACGCCATCCTTGATACGTCTCAAACGTATCCATAATTTTTGATGCTCCATGCTTGTTTTTACACCATTTGCTTAGTGTTTCGTTACACTTCGTGGCACTTTTATGCATTTTCCGGAACTAACCTATTAACAAGTTGCCACAGTGCCAGTTCCCTGTTTTTCGCTATTTTTGTGTTTTAGAAAAGTTACACAGGAAATATTCTCGGAATTGGACGAAACCAAAGCCAGTCGCGCAAAATTTCACCGAAGCTTCCAGAGAACCGAAGAGGAGACGGAGTGGGGCCACGAGGCCCCCACACAATAGGGCAGCGCGGCCAGGGGCTGGGCCACGCCCCCTATGTGTGAGGTCGCCTCGGTCCACTCCTGACGATGCTCCTTCGCCTATAAAGACCCCCCGACGGGAAAAACCTAAAGACCCGATCACTTTTCTAGAACACATCGCGATCCGCCGCCGCCGTCGACCTGAAGATCGGGAGGGTCCAGAAGCTCTTCCCAGCACCCTGCCAGAGAGGGGAATCGCCACCGGAGGTCTTCTTCATCGCCATGCTTGCCTCCGGAGCGATGAGTGAGTAGTCTACCTTGGACTATGGGTCCATAGCAGTAGCTAGATGGTTGTCTTCTCCACCATGTGCTTCATGTTTAGATCTCATGAGCTGCCTTACATGATTGAGATCACCGTTATGTAATTCTACATGTTGTGTTTGTTGGGATCCGATGAATATTGGTGTTATGCTTGAGTTGATGTACTAAAATTTATCTTATGTTATCTCTATGTTGTTTATGATCTTGCATGCTCTCCGTTGTTAGTAGCTATCTTGGCGGAGTAGTTGCTAGTGACTCCAAGAGGGGTATTTATGCTCGATAGTGGGTTCATGCCTCTATTTAATCTGGGGGAGTGACAGAAACCTCTAAGGTTGTAGATGTGCTATTGCTACTAGGGGAAAACAACATTCATATGCTCGAGGGCATATGCTTTGTTTACATTACACACTTTGCTTAATGCAATTATCTGTTGTTCGCAACTTAATACTTGTGGAGTTCTCGGATTGATTCGCCACAAGTGGATTATTAGTCATAGATGCAGTTGGATGGCGGTCTATGTATCTTGTTGTAATGCCCAGAGTAAATCTCATAGTGATCCTCTCATCATATGCACATTGTCTTTATTCTATCAATTGCCCAACTGTAATTTTTTTACCCAGCATGTATTATTTTATCTTATGGAGAGACACCACTAGTGAACTGTGGACCCCGGTCCTATTTCCATTATATTGCTATCACCAGTTTACTTTACTCGCACTGTTTACTTTACTCGCATACTATTACTATTTTCCACTTGATACGCTCATTTCTTTGTTTACAGCAAACCGGTGAGATTGACAACCTCATCATAAGTTGGGAGCAAAGTATTTGGTTGTGTTGTGTGCAGGTTCCGTGTTGCAGCTAGCAAAGCAAAGCTTGGACAAGGCGCCTTATAAATTGTCCGGAGCTGTCGCAAGCTAGCAAGCATCACCTTCAGTTGTATTTGCTCCTTCCTCTCCTGATCGACATACCTTGGTTTCTTAACTGAGGGAAAACCTTGCTTCTATATTCATCATACCTTCCTCTTGGGGTTCCCAACTGGATGGTGAACATTAACCGTACCGCAGGCATCAAGAATTTTCTGGCGCCGTTGCCGGGGATTGAAGAAATAAGCTCCCACGTCAACTAGGCACCAGCTCTTTTCTGGCGCCGTTGCCGAGGAGGAAGAAGAAGACTTCTGCGAGGGGAGTTTTCGCATGCACATCCTTTACTTTGTTTATTGTTTTGCTTTACTTTATTTTTACTTGCATCATTTTATCAAAAACCAAAAAAAATTAGAATCCTTGGTAGTTGTTATTTCTTTACTAGTAGTCATTATGTTGTTCCCTAAGTACGTTCTGGAGGACCTCTCAGTAGGAAGTGGTTCAATTATTGGGAAAAATAACATTGAGGAGTTCTTTAATCATATTAGTATGCATAAAGAAGTTGAGGAAAAGTCTTTGGTTGAGCTTGCTCCTAGTATTGAAGTTGCTTCTGCTTATTTAATTCACATGTTGGAAGCTAGGTTTGCTAGCCTTAATCCTTTTATGCAACACATGTTCCTTAAGCTTCATGAAATTGAGGATCCTGAAAAGAACGCTTTTATCTTGGAAACTTTGCGCTTAGAATTTAGAGATGTTGCCATTGAAGCTAGAAAAGTTCTTAAGCGCTTTAATAAGCTTGGTTCACCTATAAAGGTTATTAGTACAAACAACGAAGGAACCGAAATACCTATACCTAGCAAGCTTTTGGGATTGTATGAAGCTTTTGAAAATAATTTTGATTGGATCTGTCCCAAAAATCTTTTTAGTGATTTGAGTGAACCAAAGCGTGATCACAAGGGGTCTTCAAAAACTTATGTGGATGAAATACAATGCCTTATTGACAAGACCTCTGCAGTTGATCTTAATGCTTCTTTCGAAAATACTTGATTCGCACTTTCTGCGCCTAGCTCAAAGGCGTTAAAGAAAAGCACTCTTGGGAGATAACCCAATGTTTTTACATTCAGTTCTTTTTATTTTATTTGAGTCTTCGAAGTTATTACTACTGTAATGACCTCTCCTTATCCTTTTTATTTCGTTTTTGTGCCAAGAGAAGCCTCTAATTTGAGCGAGGTAAGATTTGGGGATGTTGCTGTCCTGAAACAGTTTTCGGTGCTGCACCGTAAAAATTCGTGAAAATTCTCTGTATATCTTTTGGACCTGAGATTTCTTTTGCATAGGCCCCAGGTTATATCCAAACTTTCATTAGTTGAACACTTTTTGATTTGAGCAACAGAAAACCCTCTAAAAATTCGACCTTTGTCAGCTGTTCTGTTTTGACAGATTTCTGCCAATATTTGTGTTTGCCGCTTTATCGCTTTCTTTTTGAGTTATTTTGATCACAGAACTTTTGGGGAAGTTGCTACAGTAGTATATGCTTCATATGTGGTGGTTTTAGGTTGAAACCTGAAGCAAAAGGGGTTGATTCTATGTTATGCTTAAACTAATGTTGCTAATAGATTTGTGTTTAGTTTTGTATGAAGGAAGTTTTCAAGTGTAGGGATCGGAGAGTGATGAGATGAGTTAAAGAATGGACAAAAGCTCAAGCTTGGGGATGCCCATGCATCACCCCAAGAAATATCCAAGAAGTACAAGCGTCAAAGCTTGGGGATGCCCCCGAGGCACCCCTTCTTCATCGGCAAAAATCAGGTCACCTTTCAATACGCTATATTTTTATTGCTTCATGCATTATGTGTTTTTCTTGGAGCGTCAGTTGTTTTTAGTTTTCAGTTTAGTTTAGATTTGTTTGCTACAATAAATGGTTGGACCCCAACAAATTTCTTTTGGAGAAGTTGCCTTGCTTTTCATTTGCCAAGAACACTCCGTTTTTTTCACTCTATTCGTTTCAACGAGTGTTCTCTTTTTCTAGAACTGCATTTAGCTTTCGATTTTCTCCTTGATTTGTGTTCGGATCTTGTTATATCTTTTCATCAAGGTGTATTTTTGCCTCTGGTCTATATTGGTTTTCATCAAAAGAGGTGTTTATAAAAAGTTTGAATGGTGTTGGAAAAGAGAAAAAGCTTTATGCAAAAAAGTGGTACAAGAAGGAGCTTGTGTAGACTGCGGCTTAGGCTTTTGCATGTCGTGCTTGATGTCTTTTTGATAGTATGCTTAGTGGTTTTGCTGTAGCATAACTTATCTCAAATACCTGAGATTGCTTAATGAGCCTTTGAAAAAAATCATGCGTTGTTTTAATTATTTGGAAGCATTATTTTGGTTTTCTCCTTTGATGCTTTATTTGGGTTGACTTGGCGCATGCTCACACATGTTAGACTCTTACAAAGTCGCCAATAGCCTCTATGATCATTTAGTTTTTAACTTTTGATACCATCTTATGCTTCTTTTAATGTTGCTTTGTCACTATGCATGATTATGGCCGTTATTGCTCTCTTAGTTGGTCGCTCCCAGTCTTTTGCTAGCCCTCACCTTGTACTGAGTATGAGCTCTACTCGTGCATCCAACTCCTAAAAACCAAGT
Organism: Dactylis glomerata; assembly: GCA_007115705.1. Taxonomy (NCBI): domain Eukaryota; kingdom Viridiplantae; phylum Streptophyta; class Magnoliopsida; order Poales; family Poaceae; genus Dactylis; species Dactylis glomerata. The sequence continues at coordinate 180,184 of QXEO01000103.1, forward strand.
TTGCCAACGTGTCCACCATACATACCTTTTAGCAATTTGCTATTCCAAAGTAAATTTAATTGCTTTTATCTACTCTTCAAATTAAACTCTTACCAGTGTTATGCGAAAATTGGTCAGTAAAGCTCTCATGAACCGGAAGGCACACTTTACTTTTTCTCGTTCTTAAAAATTTGGCATTGTGGTCTCTTATGTTGAGTTGTTATGCTTGCAAGTTGTAAGTTGGAGATTAACCCAGCCATGTCGTCATGGGGCAAGCTTTCAACATTGCACTTCTTATTTGAGTTGATATCATGATCTTTTGTTTATGGATACTCGCAGTGTGAAATGAATTGGGAATCTTGCGGGATCATGGAGTTTGTATATGTGTTAGAGAAATGCCTGGGCCGCCAATCTAAGCCATGCATAATTCATGGTGGAAATTTGCAGCATGCCCATAGTGGACATTTGACGACGCATCTCAAAATAAAAAGCTATACAAATGGTAAATAAAAGAGATGTCGAGGTGTTCATTGTCTGCTTGTCCTGTCAATTTGATGTGGGCTTGTTCCATGTCATCGGGAACGGAGGTACCCGTTGGCAGTTCTCGATGATACGCGTATACTTACAATGACAAGAGCTTGCTTGGGACTCTAAGTAAAGTAGCATGAGGTTTGGGTACTCATATTCACGGGACACGAGGTTTTCAACTTATGATTTGTCAAGCATATGCAGCATAAGTGTTCTCGCATTAACTTTAATCATTCAAGATGCTTATGATGGGGGCAATGAGAGCTCAAAGCTGGTAAGTACCATAATTTTTGAAGGTTTATAAAACTTGCAATCACTGCTTCCCTCCGCGAAGGGCCTTTCTTTTACTTTTATGTTGAGTCTCGACCTTCTATCTTTATGCACCATTAAGAGAGCATAGTTGTCATTCTGAGTATAATGTGCATTGTCCCAAAGTTTTCATTGATTGATTCATATTGTTGGTATCACTTGTTCTCAAATTACTTTTATCTAGTCGCCCTCTTAAACTTGAAGGTGTCCTATGCATTTATGTTTTGCTCTCTCATGAAGGACAAGCTGAAAACCATTTGTATGTTTTTCCTTATGATTTGAACACACGTTTGACTTTCATTGTTTCATTTTCATGATCTTTTGTTTGTGTTCATTTTCATGTTATAACATGGTTGCTAAGTTTCTTCTATCAAGATTATGTCTTTCATGCCCTTGTTTTAAGTTCTTTTGATCCCAGCGCACAACGCTTACATATATGATCAAGATTTTGTAGGTGCATGTCACCTCAAAAATTATTTATTTTGTTATCACTTACCTACTCGAGGACAAGCAGGATTTAAGCTTGGGGATGCTGATACGTCTCAAACGTATCCATAATTTTTGATGCCCCATGCTTATTTTTACACCATTTGCTTAGTGTTTCGTTACAGTTCGTGGCACTTTTATGCATTTTCCGGAACTAACCTATTAACAAGTCGCCACAGTGCCAGTTCCCTGTTTTCTGCTATTTTTGTGTTTCAGAAAAGTTACACAGGAAATTTTTCTCAGAATTGGACAAAACCAAAGCCAGTCGCCCAGAATTTCACCGAAGCTTCCAGAGAACCGAAGAGGAGACGGAGTGGGGCCACGAGGGCCCCACACAATAGGGCGGCGCGGCCAGGGGTTGGGCCGCGCCCCCTATGTGTGAGGTCGCCTCGGTCCACTCCTGACGATGCTCTTTCGCCTATAAAGACCCCCCGACGGGAAAAACCTAAAGACCCGATCACTTTTCCAGAACACATCACGATCCGCCGCCGCCGTCGACCCAAAAATCGGGAGGGTCCAGAAGCTCTTCCCGGCACCCTGCCGAAGAGGGGAATCGCCACCGGAGGTCTTCTTCATCGCCATGCTTGCCTCCGGAGCGATGTGTGAGTAGTCTACCTTGGACTATTGGTCCATAGCAGTAGCTAGATGGTTGTCTTCTCCACCATGTGCTTCATGTTTAGATCTCATGAGCTGCCTTACATGATTGAGATCACCGTTATGTAATTCTACATGTTGTGTTTGTTGGGATTCGATGAATATTGGTGTTATGCTTGAGTTGATGTACTGAAATTTATCTTATGTTATCTCTATGTTGTTTATGATCTTGCATGCTCTCCGTTGTTAGTAGCTATCTTGGCGGAGTAGTTGCTAGTGACTCCAAGAGGGGGTATTTATGCTCGATAGTGGGTTCATGCCTCTATTTAATCTGGGGGAGTGACAGAAACCTCTAAGGTTGTAGATGTGCTGTTGCTACTAGGGGGAAAACAACATTCATATGCTCGAGGGCATATGCTTTGTTTACATTACACACTTTGCTTAATGCAATTATCTGTTGTTCGCAACTTAATGCTTGTGGAGTTCTCGGATTGATTCGCCACAAGTGGATTATTAGTCATAGATGCAGTTGGATGGCGGTCTATGTATCTTGTTGTAATACCCAGAGTAAATCTCATAGTGATCCTCTCATCATATGCACGTTGTCTTTATTCTATCAATTGCCCAACTGTAATTTGTTTACCCAGCATGTATTATTTTATCTTATGGAGAGACACCACTAGTGAACTGTGGACCCCGGTCCTATTTCCATTATATTGCTATCACCTGTTTACTTTACTCGCACTGTTTACTTTACTCGCATACTATTACTATTTTCCACTCGATACGCTCATTCCTTTGTTTACAGCAAACCGGTGAGATTGACAACCTCATCGTAAGTTGGGAGCAAAGTATTTGGTTGTGTTGTGTGCAGGTTCCGTGTTGCAGCTAGCAAAGCAAAGCTTGGATGAGGCGCCTTATAAATTGTCCGGAGCTGTCGCAAGCTAGCAAGCATCACCTTCAGTTGTATTTGCTCCTTCCTCTCCTGATCGACATACCTTGGTTTCTTAACTGAGGGAAAACCTTGTTGCTATATTCATCATACCTTCCTCTTGGGGTTCCCAACTGGACGGTGAACATTAACCATACCGCAAGCATCAATCCTCTGCAAGGATAGCCAGACATTGACAAGACTAGACGCCTCGTGGGCCCCGTAGCCGCGCGCCCCGGCTGTTGACTGAGTGAAAGAGCATTTCCCTAATAAATGTATTTTGGTGTTTGTTAACAACATATGGTGAATTAACCATGCTATTAAAGTTCTGCAGATTTTCTAGGTTGATTCAGGATCTCGCGGAGGTGCACCCCAAAAAGGAAGAAAAGATCAAAGCCCGTAGTTCAGTAGTGGGTTTAGGGCTTAGTTGTCTTGCAGGGTGCTTCGCGATGGTGGAAGTGGTGGAGAGGGTCTCCACGAAGTGCTGCTGTTGCACCTCCTAGGGCGGAGACTCCGGCCCTGCTGGCCGGAGACTCCGGTCTAGGGGTCTCGCCCTGGCATTCCTCCATGTCGGACGAGTCAGATGCCCGCCCGGAATCTGGCCGGAGACTTTGTGTCTCTGGCCGGGGACTTCGGGTCGGCAGGCTGCGGCCGGAGACTCCGGTCTGTCTGGCTGGACTCTGGAGTGCCAGAGTCTCGGACGATTCAGAATCCAGTCCGGAGTTGGGCCGAAGACTTTGGTCCCTGGCCGGAGACTCCGGTGCTGGAGTCACTTAGGGCGAAGACTCCGGCCCTAGTCCTCCAGCAACGGCTACATTTCGTGGAGGACTATATAAAGCCTTCTTCTACCTCTAGAAGAGGCTGCATCTTCCACTCTCTCTCCTCCATTGTTGCTAAGCTTCAAAGCCCTAGATCTCTCTCCCTAGCCACTAGAACTCAAAGCCCTTCTGGGATTTGAGGGAGAAGACCTAGATCTACACTTCCACCAAGGCGATTTGATTTCCCCCCTCGTTTTGTTGAGGGCTTGTAACTCTTGTGTTCATCGGATTCCTAGCCGGAAGAAGCCATCCTCCAAGCTTAACTTTGTGTGTAAGAGCTTGGTGGGCCTATTGGGAGCCTCCAATTGAGTTGTGGAGCTCGCCCCAATACTTTGTGTAAAGGTCTCGTGCCGCCTTCAAGGGCATCGCTTAGTGGAGCTTGAACTCGCATTTGTGGCTTGTTCACCGGAGAATAGGGTGAGCCTTTGTGGCGTTGGTGGCCTTTGTGGTACCACACCTCTCCAACGTAGACTTACTTCCCGTAACAAGGAAGGAACTACGGGAATACATCCTTGTGTCTTTGTGTCTCCATTACGGTTACCTCTATCCTTTACTTGTACCTTTACTTATATTATTATTGCTAGCATGCTTGTCACTCTAGGTAAATTCACTTAGTAGCACATCTAGAGAATTTACCTTATTGTCTAGCCTTAACTTGAAAAGAAAGTAAAAATTGGGTAGCTCCTATTCACCCCCCCTCTAGTCGCTCATACGATCCTTTCAATTGGTATTAGAGCGTGGTCTCTTATTCGGGCTTAACCGCCTAAGAGCATGGGCGACACTATGGGTGAGGATAAGGGTAAAGAAACTCATCCCGAAGATACTCCTCCATCTATCTCTTCCTCTTCAATCTCACGTGAGGAGCATTTGGCGTCCTTGGACACATTTCAAACCTCTATGAGATTGGAGATGAAGGCTATGTTTGAGGAATATTTTGGGAAGAAACCTTCCGGGCTCACCGACCCAAACACCACACTTAATGTGGATCTCTCCTTGGCTAAGGTGAAGCCACCTAACAATGGCTCCACCTCCGCCGAGAATAAAGGTGCCCCACCTAAGGAAAATGATGGTCCGGCTAAGGGTGCATTCATTCCACCCCCTAACACTTACTCCCCTCTGCCGGTCCATTATCCTATGCCACACATTAACAACATGGGATCTCCTCCTAAGCTTGATTCTCGCAATTTTATTAAATGGCAAGGACTAATGAAATCTCATATTTCTATCTCTTCTACTCATTTGTGGAGGGTCATACAAAATGGCTTTGCACCTCATGATCCTCACAACTTGACCGGAAGGGAAGAAGTTGATGAGCAACTCAATGCCACCGCCAAGCATCTCCTTCAACAAGCCGTGCCGGATACTCATGCGGCACACATCAACAACTTGAGCACCGCCAAGGAAGTGTGGGACTATCTCACTATGCTCTTCATTGGGAATGAGAGTATTCGGTCCTCCAAGTTTGATGAGCTCAAGAGTGAAGAGAGGGATTTCATTATGCGAGATAATGAGACTCCCGATGAGATGTACCAAAGGATCTTGGCTCTTGCAACAGCCTTGACCGGGTTTGGGTGCAAAGACAATGGTGATGACTATGTCAAGCGTATGTTCATTACTTCCATCAACCCAAAAGAACCCATTCGGTCCGAGATAATCCGTTCAAGACCGGATTTTGGGAGTATGACCTCAAATGAAGTTCTTTGCGAGTTCACCACCTTGACTATCTTGAAGAAGAATGCGGAAGAGACTAGAGCTCGTGTTCTTGCTGGACAAGGAGTTCACAATCTTGCTCTCAAGGCCAAGGTGGTGTACAAGCAAGGTGAAGGAGAAGAAGAAATATATGAAGAAGAATGTTGGTCTCCGGAAGTTATCAAATTGGCACTCCATGAACACTTGGCTCTCAATACAACTACTTTTTGGGATGCCAACAAGCACAAGATGAAGGGATCCAAGTTCAAGTCATCTCCAAGGAAGGGTGGTGACTCTAAAGTGAGGCATTGCTATAATTGTGGAGGAATCAAGCACTTCATTGCCAAATGTCCTTATGAGAACAAGGAGGACAATGGAGGTCGGCTCATCCCCAAGCGCCGGTCATCAAAGTTCTCCCCTTCCAAGAAGCATGGGAACAAGGACGACAAGAAGAAAGGAGAAAGATTGTTGGTGGTACATGAGGAGTATGACTCCGGGTCCGATGATGATGACTCCGAAGATGAAGAGAATGGAGAAATGGCCGCCATTGCTATTGTCTCCACTCCACCTACATCCCTCTTCAACTCACATAATGAGAACGCCATCATCACCAACCACATGTCTTATGGACAAGGCCTTGGAGGTAACATCATCACCTACTTCTTCATCATCTCATTCCGATTCTACTTCTATGGATGATGTGAGTAGTCTGAAGATTAAGAAAGAACTAGTTTTTTGTGATGAATTTATTGCTAACATGAAGGGGCCAACCAAGGTATACATTGAGACACTAATGTGTCAAATAGGTGATGCCCATGACACTATCAAGGAGAAGGAGGAGTTGGAAAGATTAGCCACCGATGATATTGGCTCTCTATCTATTGAGCTCGAAGAAGAGCAAAACTTGAGAGTCTCTTTAGAGGAGAAATTGTTGAGACTAGAAGAGTCTCATAATCTAAACTTGTCAAAACTCACTAAAGAACGTGACCATGCTCTTGCTATGGTCAAGTTTCTTAAAAAGGAGAAAGTTGAATTTGACGTTGGTCATAATGATATTCGTGAGAAGTTTGAGAAGCTTGAAGAAGCCCACAAGGTTTTGGAAAGCAAATTCTCTAGTCTCACCAAGATCCGTGAGCAACTTCAAATTCAACTAACTATTGAACAATCTAAAGTCCCACCAATGCAAGTTATTGAAGTTCCTTGTTCTTCTAACCCCATATGTGATCATAGTGATATCATTGAGGAGAACATTAGGTTGAAGGCCAAACTTGCCAAGGGCCTTGCCACTTGCATTTAAGGAGAAAAGAATCTCAATGAACTCTTGAGTAATCAACGAATGAACAAGGTCAAGGAAGGTCTCGGATTTGTTGCCGAGTTCTCTAAAAGGGGGAATCTCGGATTGGTGGCCGAGCCCTTAAAGAAAAAGAAGAAGAACAAGAAGAACAAGAAGAAGAAGAAGAAGAAGAAGAAGAAGCCTGCTGCTGCTGCTGCTCCCACTCCTCATGTTCCTTTTGACATTTGTTACACAGAGGAGGAGTGGGAGGAGCTCAAGGGAAAGGAGAAGGAGGAGAAGGTCGAAGTGACCAGAGTCTCCGGGTCCAAGGGTCCGGAGTCTCCGGCTGGTTCATCTAGCCCGGAGTCTTCGGCCCCCAAGGCCAGAGTCTCTGGCCCTACTCACAATGACTTTGTAGGAAAATATAACCCTCATTATGTTCTTCTTAGGGATTATTATGGTGATGTCTATGCTAGATATGTTGGTCCCTATGATGGTTACACTGAATATGCTATTTGGGTACCTAAGATTCTTGTGACTAACAAAAGAGGACCCATCCAAAAATGGGGACCTAAATCCAAGAATTGATCTCTTGTAGGACATTGCTTCCGGAGGAGAAAAATGGATCATTGATAGTGGTGCCACAAGCCACATGACCGGAAGCAAAAATATTGTGGAAGATCTAAGGCCAAATACTTCAAATGTCACGGTCTCATATGGTGACAAGTCATCCTCTAAGGTACTTGGTTTCGGTAAGGTGGTGATCACTCCGGACGTGTCCCTAGTGAATGTCATGCTTGTCGAAACCATTGGTTATAATTTACTTTCCGTTCATCAACTTGCTACTATGGGCTATGCCACATATTTTGATGTTGACATTGTCGTCGTCATGTGGAGTAAGTCTCTCAAGGTTGCCTTTGTTGGGTATGTCGAAAATGGCTTGTACGTGGTGGACTTCTCAGAGAAACCCACTACGGCCGCGATATGCCTAATTGCTAAGGCCGACGTGGGATGGCTTTGGCATCGCCGGTTAGCCCACGTCAATATGAGAGCTTTGCAAAATCTCTACACCGGCGTCCACATACTCGGACTAAAGGATGTTTCTTTTGCCAAAGATCGTGTTTGTAGGGCTTGCATTGAAGGGAATATGCATGAAACAAGCCATCCAAGCAAGACTATTATCTCTTCCAAGAGGTGCTTGGAGCTCCTTCATATGGATCTCTTTGGACCTCCCACTTATGCAAGTCTTGGTTGCAAGAAGTATTGCTTGGTGATTGTCGATGACTATTCAAGATATACTTGGGTTTATTTCTTCGAGTTCAAGAGTGAGACCCAACAAACCGTCAAAGACTTTGCCACGGAAGTTGAGCGTCAATTCAATACCACCATATTGACTATAAGGAGTGACAATGGCACCGAATTCAAGAACTACTCCCTAAATGAGTTTCTTAGTGATGCGGGCATCAAACATAAATATTCCGCTGCATATACCCCGCAACAAAATGGAGTTGCCGAGAGGAAGAACCGGACTCTTATGGATGCGGCAAGAACCATGTTGGCGGAGTTTAAGTCTCCATACAACTTTTGGGCTGAAGCTATTAATACCGCATGCCATGCCACCAACCGGCTTTATCTCCGCAAGAACTTGAACATGACTCCATATGAAATACTTATCGGGCGAAAGCCCAACATGACATACTTCCGGGTATTTGGTTGTAAGTGCTTCTATCTCAAGAAAGGTGTTCGATTGTCAAAATTTGATTCTAAAGCTTTAGAGGGTATCTTTGTTGGTTACTCCTCGGACTCACATTCCTATAGGACCTATAGCAAGTCCACCGGGCATATTATAGAGACTTGTAATGTGAGGTTCGATGAAGATAATGGTTCCTTTGTGGGACAAAGTGGTGTTCATGATGTAGGTGACGAAATTCCTCCCCAAGCCATAAGAAGAATGGGTGTCGGATTCTTCCGGCCCATTGAGGGACACCTTTTGGCCGAAGGAGAAGGACAATGATCTACACAAGTGGAGCCTTCACCTGCTGAACACCCACAGGACATTGACCAAAGACAAGCTGCACACCCTCAACCTGAAGATCACTCCATCGAGCAATTTTGCCTGGAGTCTCCGGCCCCTGTGGTCCGGAGTCTCCGGCCTATACCGGAGTCTCCGGGTTTGGATACCGGAGTCTCCGGGGGTGATCAAGGCCCTGATGAAGATCCATCTGATTCCCGTGGTTACGGGACACTTGATGATCAAGGCAATCCAACTGGTCAAGGCGAGGACTAGAACAGCGATCATGAAGATGATCAAGTAGTCTCTCAAGAATCTCCTCTTGAGGCTCGCACTCGTCGTGAGAAGAAGCTTGAGTCCATACTCCGACGAAGAAGCATATCCTTGGAAAATGTTGTTGGGAGTGTTCGTAAAGGTGTCTCCACAAGGAGGCAACTTTCTAACTTTAGCTCTCATCATGCTTTTGTCTCTTGTGTAGAACCCAAGAAAGTTTATGAGGCGCTTGAGGATCCGGATTGGCTTAATGCCATGCATGATGAACTCAACAACTTCGAGCGCAACAAAGTTTGGACTCTAGTAGAAAGACCCAAAGATTGCGGTAATGTCATTGGGACCAAGTGGATCTTCAAAAACAAGCAAGATGCAAATGGCATTGTCATTCGTAACAAGGCAAGATTGGTGGCTCAAGGTTTCTCCCAAGTTGAGGGTATTGACTTTGGTGAAACTTTCGCTCCCATTGCTCGCCTTGAATCTATTCGCATCTTACTTGCATATGCATCTCATCATAACTTTAAACTTCAACAAATGGATGTTAAAAGTGCATTTCTTAATGGTCCCTTAAATGAATTGGTTTTTGTGAAGCAACCCCCGGGCTTCGAAAACCCTAAGTTTCCTAACCACGTTTACAAACTTGATAAGGCACTCTATGGACTTAAACAAGCCCCACGTGCGTGGTATGAGCACCTTAAAGAGTTGTTGGTTGATCGTGGTTTTGAAATTGGGGTAATCGATCCCACTCTTTTTACTAAGAAGGTCAATGGGGAGCTTTTCATTTGTCAATTATATGTTGATGATATTATATTTGGTTCTACTAACAAAGCTTTCAATGATGAGTTTGCTAAGCTCATGACCGACAAGTTTGAGATGTCTATGATGGGGGAGTTGGAGTTCTTCCTTGGATTTGAAGTCAAACAATTGAAGGGAGGGACTTTTGTGAACCAAGCCAAATATACCCAAGACATGCTCAAGAGGTTCGAGATGATCGGAGTCAAAGGTGCAAAGACTCCCATGCCAACAAAGGTTAATCTTGATCTCGATCGTAATGGTAAAGAAGTGGATCAAAAACTCTATAGATCTATGATTGGTCCCTTGTTTTACCTTTGCGCATCTAGACCGGACATTATGTTAAGTGTGGGAGTGTGTGCACGTTTTCAAGCCGCACCAAAGTAAAGCCACTTAGTGGTGGTCAAGAGAATCTTTTGATATTTAGTGAATACCCCTAACTTTGGTCTTTGGTACTCGAAGGGAGCAAGTTTTGATCTTGTAGGTTACTCGGATTTGGATTGGGCGGGAGACAAAGTGGAACGGAAATCAACCTCCGGGGCTTGCCAATTTCTTGGTAGGTCCTTGGTGTGTTGGTCATCTAAGAAACAAAATTGTGTGTCTCTCTCTACCACCGAAGCCGAATATGTAGCCGCGGCAAGTTGTTGTGCACAACTCTTATGGATGAGGCAAACTTTGAAGGATTACGGTGTCATTTTTGACAAAGTGCCTCTTTTATGTGTCAATGAAAGTGCAATCAAGATCGCTCACAACCCGGTGCAACACAACACGACGAAGCATATTGAGATTCGTCATCATTTCATTCGGGATCATGTCAACCGTGGAGATATTGATCTATCTTATGTTCGCACCAATGAGCAACTTGTCGATATATTCACGAAGCCTCTTGATGAAGCAAGATTCTGAGAATTGAGGCATGAACTAAATATCATTGATTCAAGCAATGTGGCCTGAGCTAGGTGCATATACTCCCATACTCTAACGTGTGCTTTGTCCTAGATGTGGGCATGGAAATAGGGGAAGTGCGGTTCTAATTGATTGGACTATCCCTCCCCCCATAATGCCAATAGTAAGCGTATTGTTCTATCTTGTCATTTGTGATAATTTTGAGCTTAATCGATGAGCCTAGGTTTTGGACCCAAGATATATCTTCGCGGTGCCATACCTATATACTCATACATGGTGGCCTTTGGCCATTGACCTCCTTAGTGGAGGAGTTTCCCATTTGGTTTTACTGCTTTATCTTTTATCTATGGGAATATGCTCATGTTTGGTCTTATTTGGTTTTATTTGCATGTTTGCAAACATGAGCATTTTGTACCACACAGTGTCAATTGATTCCATCCCAAGCCTATTTCATCCTCAAACTTGTTGAAAATCTCCAAATGACATGTCCTTTCACTATAAATGTTGACCTAGTCTAGGGGGGCCCAGAGACTCCGGGGTTTACAGCCCGAAGACTCCGGTGGGCTGGAGACTCCGGGGTAAGTACCGGAGACTCCGGCCGGGCAGTTCCAAATCGTATACTTAGGGCACGGGGTGGGGAAGAACGGTTCATTCTTCCCCATCCACCCCCGTGCCTCCTCTCACTCCCCTGCCGCCCCCTTGCCTCAGATCGACGCCCGGAGCTCTCCCAAGCCCCGGGATCCGTCGTGCCACCGGCCAATCTCTTCCTTGAGGTGGTGGGAACCTTTCCATTGACCGATTTGCGCCATGGACTCCGGTAAATGTGCTCTTCATCTCCTCCATCTAGTTCTCTCTAGATCTACGAGATGTGCATGTTTCCCATAGTTTGAGATGGTGTAGAACCTTCTAGTGGTAGTCTATCATCTTTCTAGCAACTCTTTTGTGGTTTTTGTCTCTCGATTTGATCTATGGGTCTCCTAGGCTCAGGCTCCTGGGTCCAACCGGAGACTCCGGCCCCTGTGGCCGGAGACTCCGGCCTGGACGCAAAGTCTCCAGTTTCGGCCGGAGACTCCGGCCCGAGTCCCCGGAGACTCCGGCTAGATCAGCCCTGGGAGCATGAATTACAACCTAGTTGCTTATTTTTAAACTCAAGGACATGTCACCTCAACCCTGCTATCTTCCTTACTCATTCACAGGTGCAAGTGGCTCTCGGAAACTGGCCGCTCACAACAAGGATAAGTTGGTGGTCAATCCTGCCACCGGGAATCTTGCTCAGAAGTCTGTCATTGCTTAGCAAGCTAGAGATGCCAAGAAGCTCAAGACAAGGATGGCTGAGGAGGAACGTGTTGAGGCTGCTAAGAAGGCCAAGTTTGATAGCCTTGTGACCTCGGATGGTTTGACTTCTTCAGAGTTTGTTGAGATGACGAAGAGGAACATGTATGCTCTTCCGCGCAACTCCCATGACCGTTGCATTGTCCGGAAAGAGCAAGAGTTGATCATGAAGGAGTTCTATGCTTCTCTCAAGAAGTACCCGGTTTGCCCTCAGACGGTTATGGACTTCTCTCATTTTGCCAAGCACAGTGCATATTTCGCGGAGGCCGTGTGGATCACTCGCAAGCTTGGCCTCCATCCTCTCATGAAGATTCAAGAGCCTTACAACATCACTTTGGTTCAACAGTTCTTTGCTACTCTTGTGTTTGGGGATGGTGAGGAGATCCCCATGACTTGGATGACCGGAGAAGAGATTTGCCACTCCAACTTCATGGACTTTGCCGCTCTCCTTGGTTATGAGTTTTGTGGAGCTACTACTCCTAGTGGCATAAGGATGCATGTGGACGGTGAGTACTATGAGAAGAAGAAGCTTGCTCCTCTGTACACCAGGAATGATAAGAAGATTGTCATTGGAGGCACTCTTGGGCTATCTCAACGGTCCAACATTCTACTTTGCATTTTTTGGGCCTCCATTGCCCCTCAAGCCGGTAACTTTGATGCTATTCGTGGGGCCTTAGTGAACCTCTTGGCCCACTCTCATAAAGTCTATTGCAAAGGGGAGACCGCACATGTTGAGCCACTTGATGTGATGGATTTTATTCACAAGGAAATCAATGATTGCATTGTCAACAAGAAGACTCTTTATGCCCCATTTGTCATGGAGCTCATTCGTGCTCAAGAACTTAACCATCCTCTTCTCAAGGCAAACCTTTTAGATCACAAGGTAGTGAAGCTTCAACGCAAGGCTCCCACCGGTCACTCCAAGGAACCATTTGCTCCGGTGAGAGGTGAAGATGATGATGCCTTTGCAGAAGGGGTTTCAACTAGAAGGGGCCCAAGGATGAAGCATGCTAGCAATGCCGGCTCTAGCTCCAACAATGAGTTTGGGCAAGAATTCAAGAAGCTCAACTGGTTTCAAAGAAATGTGCTTTGCATGAATGTGGCCATCCGTCACAAGCAATATAAAAGCTATATCGCTCAAAACCACATGAATGACAATCAACAAGCTCTTCACAAGGTGTTTCGGGCTTCTCGGCCGGGCTATGTGGAATCACCTCCTTCCTCTTCATCATCCGTCACTCACTCCTATGGCAAGTGGAGCAAGGGTCTAACTGATTGGCAAGCTTTTGAGGAGGTCACCTCCGGCACCTCCAATGTGCCTCATGGCAAGAAGCCCATGGCTCCTGAAGATATTGAAGAAGGGGATGAGGACTTCGATGCCGGTTCCGAGGACGAGGCCGAGGATGAAGACGATGAGTGATCTCATGGGCATGTAGCATCGCTCTTTTCCCTTTTGGGGGTCTCGATGCCAAAGGGGGAGAAGTAGCTCTATTAGGATGTCTTCGTGGGATTTGCCATGGGATGGGTTTTAATCATTTGGATTTGCTTTGGATTTGCTTTGGTCGAGACAAAACTCCATGGACTTTCATGTTGTGTCTCATTTATCTTAGTGTTGAACTCTCGTTCGTGTGGTACGGTGTTATTGTGAGACTTAAGTTCCTTTATTGTTAGTAAGACTATTATTGGTGCATGCTATCTCGTCTAGTCTTACTTATATGCATGTTGTTAGTCTCATATATTGTTACTTGCACTTGGTATAATTGTGAAATATATAGGGAGAGTGATGATCCTTACTTGTGTGTACTCATGTTCAAATGCAAATGGTGTTGTGCACACAAGTAGGGGGAGCCTTGGCTATATATTTTATTTTCTTGTGCTTATATCTTGCAAATCCGTATGTTGTCATCAAACACCAAAAAGGCGGAGATTGAAAGAGCATTTCCCTAATAAATGTATTTTGGTGTTTGTTAACAACATATGGTGAATTAACCATGCTATTAAAGTTCTACATATTTTCTAGGTTGATTCAGGATCTCGCAAAGGTGCACCCCAAAAAGGAAGAAAAGATCGAAGCCCGTAGTTCAGTAGTGGGTTTAGGGCTTAGTTGTCTTGTAGGGTGCTTCACGATGGTGGAAGTGGTGGGGAGGGTCTCCACGAAGTGCTGCTGTTGCACCTCCTAGGGTGGAGACTCCGGCCCTGCTGGCCGGAGACTCCGGTCTAGGGGTCTCGCCCTGGCATTCCTCCATGTCGGACGAGTCAGATGCCCGCCCGGAATCTGGCCGGAGACTTTGTGTCTCTGGCCGGAGACTCCGGGTCGGCAGGCTACGGCCGGAGACTCCGGTCTGTCTGGCTAGACTCTGGAGTGCCAGAGTCTCGAACGATTCAGACTCCAGTCTGGAGTTGGGCCGGAGACTTTGGTCCCTGGCCGGAGACTTCGGTGCTGGAGTCACTTAGGGCGGAGACTCCGGCCCTAGTCGGCCAGCAACGGCTACATTTCGTGGAGGACTATATAAAGCCTTCTTCTACCTCTAGAAGGGGCTGCGGCTTCCACTCTGTCTCCTCCATTGTTGCTAAGCTTCAAAGCCCTAGATCTCTCTCCCTAGCCACTAGAACTCAAAGCCCTTTTGGGATTTGAGGGAGAAGACCTAGATCTACACTTCCACCAAGGCGATTTGATTTCCCCTCTCGTTTTGTTGAGGGCTTGTAACTCTTGTGTTCATCAGATTCCTAGCCGGAAGAACCCGTCCTCCAAGCTTAACTTTGTGTGTAAGAGCTTGGTGGGCCTATTAGGAGCCTGCAATTGAGTTGTGGAGCTCGCCCCAATACTTTGTGTAAAGGTCTCGTGCCGCCTTCAAGGGCATCGCTTAGTGGAGCGTGAACTCGCCTTTGTGGCTTGTTCACCGGAGAATAGGGTGAGCCTTTGTGGCGTTGGTGGCCTTTGTGGTACCACACCTCTCCAACGTAGACGTACTTCCCGTAACAAGGAAGGAACTACGGGAATACATCCTTGTGTCTTCGTGTCTCCATTGCGGTTACCTCTATCCTTTACTTGTACCTTTACTTATATTGTTATTGCTAGCATGCTTGTCACTCTAGGTAAATTCACTTAGTAGCACATCTAGAGAATTTACCTTATTGTCTAGCCTTAACTTGAAAAGAAAGTAAAAATTGGGTAGCTCCTATTCACCTCCCCCCCCTCTAGTCGCTCATACGATCCTTTCACTGAGGTTGACCGCATGTCCCGCGCGTGGGTGAAAAAAGTCCGCCATGTCTCCTCAATTACCATGCGTAGTGGAGGCCGCGGCACGCATGGGGCTGACACGTGGACGGCTAGATCCACCTAGCCGCTTCCCCTTCGCAATGTGCGGCTAGGATGGACCAGCGATTTCCAGGGACGAGATAAAAATGGCAGCAAAGGGGTAACTGTTTACCCCACTCCGCCACCGTCATCTTCTTTCTTGCGTTCTGCTCCTGTGACACAACTCTTCCACCTTCCATTCCTGCGAAATTCTTGCTGAGCGCCGCCGCCATGGGCAAGAGGAACTCGACCGCGGCCGGTGCCGCCGCGAAGAAAGCCAAGACCACCAATGCGGACCAGTCCGCCGTTGGGCACTGGGTCCAAACCAAGATCAGCGACAGAGAGCTGGCGAGCGCCGAGAAGGTCGGCCTCCTGAAGAATGATCCGGCGGAGGTTCTCGCCGTCGGCCCAGAAATCATACCCCGGCCACCTGCGGGCTTCCGGGTAATTTTTCTCGCTTTTCTCCTTCAAGGGCTTTCGCTTCCCCCTCATCCTTTCCTCCGGGGTCTCCTCTTTTCTTATGGGATTCAGCTCCATGATCTGAATCCCAACACTATTCTCCACATCGCGTGTTTCATCATGCTCTGTGAGTGCTTCCTTGGAATCGAACCCAACTGGGCGCTCTGGCGTCGAATCTTCACCATCTGGCGTCCTTCGCATTACCAGACTGGCGGCTTCAGCTGCCAGGCACGTCAAGATGTCAAATATTTCAATCTCCAGACGTCGGAGAATGATACGTCTCTAACGTATCTACAATTTTTGATGCTCCATGCTTGTTTTTACACCATTTTCTTAGTGTTTTGTTACACTTCGTGGCACTTTTATGCATTTTCTGGAACTAACCTATTAACAAGTCGCCACAGTGCCAGTTCCCTGTTTTCTGCTGTTTTTGTGTTTCAGAAAAGCTACACATGAAATATTCTCGGAATTGGACGAAACCAAAGCTAGTCGCCCAGAAATTTACCGGAGCTTCCAGAGAACCGAAGAGGAGTTGGAGTGGGGCCACGAGGGGCCCACACACCTGGGCGGCACGGCCTGGCCCTTGGCCGCACCCCCTATGTGTGAGGCCGCCTCGTTCCACTTCTGACGATGCCCCTTCGCCTATAAAGACCCCCTGACGGGGAAAACCTAAGTACCCGATCAGTTTTCCAGAACACATCGCGATCCGCCGACGCCATCGACCCGAAGATCGGGAGGGTCCAAAAGCTCTTCCCGGCACCCTGCCGGAGAGGGGAATCGCCACAGGAGGTCTTCTTCATCACCATGCTTGCCTCCGGAGCGATGAGTGAGTAGTCTACCTTGGACTATGGGTCCATAGCAGTAGCTAGATGGTTGTCTTCTCCACCATGTGCTTCATGTTTAGATCTCATGAGCTGCCCTACATGATTGAGATCACCGTTATGTAATTCTACATGTTTAGTTTGTTGGGATCCGATGAATATTGGTGTTATGTTTGAGTTGAAGTACAGAAATTTATATTTTGTTATCTCTATGTTGTTTATGATCTTGCATGCTCTCCATTGTTAGTAGCTATCTTGGCCGAGTAGTTGCTAGTGACTCCAAGAGGGGGTATTTACGCTCGATAGTGGGTTCATGCCTCTATTTAATCTGGGGGAGTGACAGAAACCTCTAAGGTTGTAGATGTCCTGTTGCTACTAGGGGGAAAACAACATTCATATGCTCGATGGTATATGCTTTGTTTACATTACACACTTTGCTTAATGCAATTATCTGTTGTTCGTAACTTAATACTCATGGGGTGTTCGGACGATATCCCCGAGAGTGGATTATTAGTCATAGATGCAGTTGGATGGCGGTCTATATATTTTGTTGTAATGTCCAGAGTAAATCTCATAGTGATCCTCTCATCATATGCACGTTGTCTTTATTCTATCAATTGCCCAACTATAATTCGCTTACCCAGCATGTGTTATTTTATCTTATGGAGAGACACCGCTAGTGAACTGTGGACCCCG
Source organism: Dactylis glomerata (assembly GCA_007115705.1). Taxonomy (NCBI): domain Eukaryota; kingdom Viridiplantae; phylum Streptophyta; class Magnoliopsida; order Poales; family Poaceae; genus Dactylis; species Dactylis glomerata. Next base: position 197,376 of record QXEO01000103.1, read on the forward strand.
GTCCTATTTTCTTTATATTGCTATCATCTGTTTACTTTACTCGCATTGTTTACTTTACTCGCATACTATTATCACTTTCCACTCGATACGCTCATACCCTTTGTTTCAAGCAAACCGGTGAGATTGACAACCTCATCGTAAGTTGGGAACAAAGTATTTGGTTGTGTTGTGTGCAGGTTCCGCGTTGCGGCTAGCAAAGCAAAGCTTGGACGAGGCGCCCCATAAATTGTCCTGAGCTATCGCAAGCTTGCAAGCATCACCTTCAGTCGTTTGTTTGCTCCTCTCCTGATCGATAAACCTTGGTTTCTTAACTGAGGGAAAACCTTGCTGCTGTATTCATCACACCTTCCTCTTGGGGTTCCCAATGGGCTGGACATTCAACTAGGCACCAGCTATTTTCTGGCGCCATCTACCAGCAATCAAGCTCTTTTCTGGCGGCGTTGCCGGGGAGGAAGTAGAAGACTTCTGCGAGGGGAGTTTTTGCACGCACATCCTTTACTTTGTTTATTGTTTTGCTTTACTTTATTTTATTTTTACTTGCATTGTTTTATCAAAAACCCAAAAAAATTAGAATCCTTGATAGTTGTTTTACTTGTCTGCTTTTAGTTTTGCTAAAATGGCTAATCCTGAAAACACCAAGTTGTGTGACTTTACTAGCACGAACAATAGTGATTTTATCTGCACTCCTATTGCGCCACCTGCTCCTGCTGCAAACTTTTATGAGATTAAGCCTGCTTTATTGAACCTTGTTATGAAAGAGCAATTTTCTGGTGCTAGTACTGAAGATGCTGCAGCTCATCTCAACAATTTTGCTGAGCTATGTGAGATGCAGAAATATAAGGATGTTGAAAGTGATATCATTAAGCTTAAGTTGTTTCCTTTTTCTTTGAGAGGAAAAGCTAAGGATTGGTTGTTGTCTTTGACTAAGAATAGTATTGATTCATGGGCTAAGTGTAAGGATGCTTTTATTGGTAGATACTATCCTCCTGCTAAGATTATATCTTTGCGTAGCAATATTATGAAGTTTAGTCAGTTTGATAATGAACATGTTGCTCAAGCTTGGGAAAGAATGAAATCTATGATAAAGAATTGTCCCACTCATGGACTGACTACTTGGATGATTGTTCAAACTTTTTATGCAGGACTGAATTTTTCTTCAAGAAACCTACTTGATTCAGCTGCTGGAGGCACTTTTCTGTCCCTTACCTTGGGCGCCGCAACAAAGCTTCTCGACAATATGATGGTAAATTACTCCGAATGGCACACCGAGAGAGCTCCACAAGGTAAGAAGGTAAATTCTGTTGAGGAAACCTCTTCCTTGAGTGATAAGATTGATACCATTATGGCTATGCTTGCTAATGATAGGACTCATGTAGATCCTAATAATGTTCCTTTAGCCTCTTTGGTTGCCCAAGAAGAGCATGTTGATGTGAACTTCATTAGAAACAATAATTTTAACAACAATGCTTATTGGAACAATTTTGCTACTAACAACTATAGGCCGTTTCCCTCTAATGGTGAAAATGGCTATCTTGGTAGACCTAAAATGCCTAGTGAAGAGAGGTTTTTAGAACTTGAAAAGGCTACCAAGAATTTTATGCAAATGCAATATGAGCAAAATAAGTTGTTTACTAAGACTATGGAGGAGCAATCAGCTCTGTTGAGGACTATTAGTCATCAACTTGAAAATTTAAACAAGGCTATTCCTAAATTGCAAGCTAAGGTTTCCAAAGCTGAAACCGATATTTCATCTTTGTCTAATGTGCAATCTTCTTTGGTTAACAGAATGTCCGCTAAGCCTGATCCTTTTGCTACTGCAAATGCTATTCAAGTTGGAATTGATGAAAATGTTAGATTGTTAGCAGAATTGCATGCTATATGGGAAAGAGAGGATGAGATTGCTAGGAATATGAAAGTTTGTACTATTACTACCTCTAATGATGTTGTTCCTAATGCTAGCAATCCTCTTACTTTGATTGGTGTAGAGAAAACTCTCACTCCTTGTGTTAAAAAGCCTAAAACTGCCAAAACTTTTTCTCAAAAGAGTGCTGAAATTTTTCGGAGTGTAGGAGATGATAGCTCTATTTCCTTTAATGATTTTGATGTTGATGGCTGCAATATATCTGAAGTTATTTTGTTTTTGCAAAAGCTTGCTTTGACTCCCAATGCTAGTTCCTTAAATGTTGCTTTTACTAAGCATATTACCAATGCTCTCATGAAAATTAGGGATGAAAAGTTGAAACAGGAGTTAGAAGATGGTTGGGAACCCATCATTGATATGCATGTTAATGGTTTTGATTGCCATGCTTTATGTGATCTAGGTGCTAGTATTTCTATCATGCCTAGAAAGATTTATGATATGCTTGATTTACCACCACTTGAAAAGTGTTATTATGATGTTCCTATTGCTGATGTTGCTAAGAAGAAACCTTTGGGAATAATTAATGATGTTCTTATTGTGGTTAACAATAACCTTATTCCCGTTGATTTTCTTGTCATGGATGTTGAATGCAATGCTTCATGTCCTATTATTTTGGGAAGACCCTTTCTTCGAACTGTAGGTGCCATCATTGATATGAGGGAAGGCACCATCAAATATCAATTCCCACTCAAGAAAGGTATGGAACACTTCCCTAGGAAGAGAAAGAAATTAGTGTTTGACTATATTCTTAGAGCAAATTATGAGCTTGATGCTTCATCACTTGATGTTACTTGATTCGCAATTTTCTGCGCCTAGCTCAAAGGCGTTAAAGAAAAGCACTCTTGGGAGATAACCCAATGTTTTTACTTTCAGTTCTTTTTCTTTTATTTGAGTCTTGGAAGTTATTACTACTGTAATGACCTCTCCTTATCCTTTTTATTTCGTTTTTGTGCCAAGAGAAGCCTCTAATTTGAGTGAGGTAAGATTTGGCGATGTTGCTGTCCTGAAACTGTTCTTGGTGCTGCACCGTAAAAATTCGTGAAAATTCTTTGAATATCTTTTGGCCCTGCGCTTTCTTGTGCATATGCCCCAGGTTATATCCAAACTTTCATTAGTTGAACACTTTTTGATTTGAGCAACATAAAACACTTTAAAAATTCGACCTTTGTTAGCTGTTCTGTTTTGACAGATTTCTGCCAATATTTGTGTTTGCCGCTTTATCGCTTTCTTTTTTAGTTCTTTTTATCACGGAACTTTTGGGGAAGTTGCTACAGTAGTATATGCTTAATATGTGGTGTTTTGGGTTGAAACCTGAAGCAAAAAGGGTTGATTCTATGTTATGCTTACACTAATGTTGCTAATAGATTTATGTTTAGTTTTGTATGAAGGAAGTTTTCAAGTGTAGGGATCGGAGAGTGATGAGATGAGTTGAAGAATGGACAAAAGCTCAAGCTTGGGGATGCCCATGCATCACCCCAAGAAATATCCAAGAAGTACAAGCGTCAAAGCTTGGGGATGCCCCCGAGGCACCCCTTCTTCATCGGCAAAAATCAGGTCACCTTTCAAGACACTATATTTTTATTGCTTCATGCATTATGCGTTTTTCTTAGAGCATCAGTTGTTTTTAGTTTTCAGTTTAGTTTTGTTTTGTTTGCTGCAATAAATGGTTGGACCCCAACAAATTTCTTTTGGAGAAGTTTCCTTGCTTTTCATTTGCCAAGAACACTCCGTTTTACACTCTATTCGTTTCAACGAGTGTTCTCTTTTTCTAGAACTACGTTTAGCTTTCGATTTTCGCCTTGATTTGTGTTCACATCTTGTTATATCTTTTCATCAAGGTCTATTTTTGTCTCTGATCTTTATTTGTTTTCATCAAAAGAGGTGTTTATAAAAAGTTTGAATGGTGTTGGAAAAGAGAAAAAGCTTTATGCAAAAAAGTGGTACAAGAAGGAGCTTGTGTAGACTGCGGCTTAGGCTTTTGCATGTCATGCTTGATGTATTTTTGATAGTATGCTTAGTGGTTTTGCTGTAGCATGACTTGTCTCAAATAACTGAGATTGCTTAATGAGCCTTTGAAAGAATCATGTGTTGTTTTTATTATTTGGAAGCATTATTTTGGTTTTCTCCTTGATGCTTTATTTGGGTTGACTTGGCGCATGCTCACACATGTTAGACTCTGACAAAGTTGCCAATAGCCTCTATGATCATTTAGTTTTTAACTTTTGATGCCATCTTATGCTTCTTTTAATGTCGCTTTGTCGCTTTGCATGATTATGGCCGTTATTGCTCTCTTAGTTGGTCGCTCCCAGTCTTTTGCTAGCCCTCGCCTTGTACTGAGTATGAGCTCTACTCGTGCATCCAACTCCTAAAAACCAAGTTTGCCAAAGTGTCCACCATACATACCTATTAGCAATTTGCTATTCCAAGTAAATTTGACTTGCTTTTATTTACTCTTCAAATTAAACTCTTACCAGTGTTATGCGAAAATTAGTCAGTAAAGCTCTCATGAACTGGAAGGCACACTTTACTTTTTCTCGTTCTTAAAAATTTGACATTGTGGTCTCTTATGTTGAGTTGTTATGCTTGCAAGTTGTAAGTTGGGAACTAGCCCAGCCATGCCGTCATGGGGCAAGCTTTCAACATTGCACTTCTTATTTGAGTTGATATTATGATCTTTTGTTTATGGATACTCGCAGTGTGAAATGAATTGGGAATCTTGCGAGATCATGGAGTTTGTATATGTGTTAGAGAAACGCCTGGGCCGCCAATCTAAGCCATGCATAATTCATGGTGGAAATTTGCAGCATGCCCATAGTGGACATTCGACGACGCATCTCAAAATAAAAAAGCTATACAAATGGTAAATAAAAGAGATGTCGAGGTGTTCATTGTCTGCTTGTCCTGTCATTTTGATGTGAGCTTGTTCCATGTCATCGGGCACAGAGGTACCCCATTGGCGGTTCTCGATGATACGTGTATACTTACAATGACAAGAGCTTGCTTGGGACTCTAAGTAAAGTAGCATGAGGTTTGGGTACTCGTATTCACGGGACATGAGGTTTTCAACTTATGATTTGTCAAGCATATGCAGCGTAAGTGTTCTCGCATTAACTTTAATCATTCAAGATGCTTATGATGGGGGCAATGAGAGCTCAAAGCCGGTAAGTACCATAATTTTTGAAGGTTTATAAAACTTGCAATCACTGCTTCCCTCCGCGAAGGGCCTTTCTTTTTACTTTTATGTTGAGTCTCCACCTTCTACCTTTATGCACCATCTAAGAGAGCATAGTTGTCATTCTGAGTATAATGTGCATTGTCCCAAAGTTTTCATGGATTGATTCATGACTATGGTTTCACTTGTTCTTAAATTATTTGTATCTAGTCGCCCTTTTAAACTTGAAGGTGTCCTATGCATTTATGTTTTGCTCTCCATGAAGGACAAGCTGAAAACCATTTGTATGTTTTTCCTTATGATTTGAACACACGTTTGACTTTCATTGTTTCATTTTCATGATCTTTTGTTTGTGTTCATTTTCATGTTATAACATGGTTGCTAAGTTTCTTCTATCAAGATTATATCTTTCATGCTCATGTTTTAAGTTCTTTTGATCCCAGCGCACAACGCTTACATATATGATCAAGATTGTGTAGGTCCATGTCACCTCAAAAATTATTTCTTTTGTTATCACTTACCTACTCGAGGATGAGCAGGAGTTAAGCTTGGGGATGCTGATACGTCTCTAACGTATCTATAACTTTTGATGCTCCATGCTTGTTTTTACACTATTTGCTTAGTGTTTCGTTACACTTTGTGGCACTTTTATGCATTTTCCGAAACTCACCTATTAACAAGTCGCCACAGTGCCAGTTCCCTATTTTCTGCTATTTTTGTGTTTCAAAAAAGCTACACAGGAAATATTCTCGGAATTGGACGAAACCAAAGCCAGTCGCCCAGAAATTTATCGGAGCTTCCAGAGAACCGAAGAGGAGTTGGAGTGGGGCCACGAGGGGCCCACACACCAGGGCGGCATGGCCTGGCCCCTGGCTGCGCCCCCTATGTGTGAGGCCGCCTCGGTCCACTTCTGACGATGCCCCTTCGCCTATAAAGACCCCTTGACGGGAAAAACCTAAGTACCCGATCAGTTTTCTAGAACACATCGCGATCCGCCGCCGCCGTCGACCCGAAGATCGGGAGGGTCCAGAAGCTCTTCCCGGCACCCTGCCGGAGAGGGGAATCGCCACCGGAGGTCTTCTTCATCGCCATGCTTGCCTCTAGAGCGATGAGTGAGTAGTCTACCTTGGACTATGGGTCATAGCAGTAGCTAGATGGTTGTCTTCTCCACCATGTGCTTCATGTTTAGATCTCATGAGCTGCCCTACATGATTGAGATCACTGTTATGTAATTCTACATGTTTGGTTTGTTGGGATCCGATGAATATTGGTGTTATATTTGAGTTGAAGTACTAAAATTTATCTTTTGTTATCTCTATGTTGTTTATGATCTTGCATGCTCTCCCTTGTTAGTAGCTATCTTGGCCGAGTAGTTGCTAGTGACTCCAAGAGGGGGTATTTATGCTCGATAGTGGGTTCATGCCTCTATTTAATCTGGGGGAGTGACAGAAACCTCTAAGGTTGTAGATGTGCTGTTGCTACTAGGGGGAAAACAACATTCATATGCTCAATGGTATATGCTTTGTTTACATTACACACTTTGTTTAATGCAATTATCTGTTGTTCGCAACTTAATACTCATGGGGTGTTCGGACAATATCCCCGAGAGTGGATTATTAGTCATAGATGCAGTTGGATGGCGGTCTATGTATTTTTTTGTAATGCCCAGAGTAAATCTCATAGTGATCCTCTCATCATATGCATGTTGTCTTTATTCTATCAATTGCCCAACTGTAATTCGTTTACCCAGCATGTGTTATTTTATCTTATGGAGAGACACCGCTAGTGAACTGTGGACCCCGGTCCTATTTCCTTTATATTGCTATCACCTGTTTACTTTACTCGCACTGTTTACTTTACTCGCATACTATTATCACTTTCCACTCGATACGCTCATACCCTTTGTTTCAAGCAAACCGGTGAGATTGACAACCTCATCGTAAGTTGGGAACAAAGTATTTGGTTGTGTTGTGTGCAGGTTCCGCGTTGCAGCTAGCAAAGCAAAGCTTGGACAAGGCGCCCCATAAATTGTCCTGAGCTATCGCAAGCTAGCAAGCATCACCTTCAGTCGTTTATTTGCTCCTCTCCTGATCGATAAACCTTGGTTTCTTAACTGAGGGAAAACCTTGCTGATGTATTCATCACACCTTCCTCTTGGGGTTCCCAATGGGCTGGACATTCAACTAGGCACCAGCTATTTTTTGGCGCCATCTACCAGCAATCAGAGAACAACCCTGGCTGGAGGACGAAATGGCTCTATGCCAAGGACAAATCCCTCACCGGCCAAAAGTTCGGTCTTGAGGAGTTTCGACCTACCACCACTATCCGTTCTCGGGTGTCGTGGAGGCATGAACTGTCCGAGGAGGAGATGAAGACTATGCAACCTTTGATGGACAAAATTCAGCAACTTCGGGCCATGCCCAAGAAGGAGCTGTCAGGCATCCAACTCATCCGAACCTTTATCGAGCGCCGAATCCAGCCATTGTCTGCATGAGCCCACTGCATGTGGGACTACACCGATCGCCAGGATTTGACGCGAATCTCCCCCGACGAACTGAAGGAAGCCGAGATTGATGACAGTGTCCGTGCTGTCACGAAATTGAAGAAGAAGTCGTTCGTGCCAAAAGTTTTTGGCACCGCGGCATTCAGTAAACTGAACCCCCGCACTGAGGTACGCTAATTTTTGTGCTTATTTGAATTTTCTGCCTTCAATAACTTTCTTGCCGAATTTCGACCACTGATGGGATGTGCTTCATCTAGATTATCTCCATAGCTCGATGCTATCCGCCCCAGCCTGAAGATGGCGAATACCCTGGGCGTGAATTCGACGAAGCTCCCGAGGAGTCTGCATCGGCCGCGCCCACTACGTCGCGCACTTCGGTGAAGCACACGGACGTCGAGGACGTTGATCGAGTTGAGGACTCAGAAGAGCTGGGCGCTCACTCTCCTTCCTCGGGCGATGATGATGATGCGGATGTCCTTGTCAAACCTCTGGACAGTTGCCCTCCTCCTCGCGCGGGGAAAAAGCCTCTTCCGAACTTCGGCCTCGATACGTCGTAAGATTTTCTGTTGAACTTCTTTCCTGGATAACTTCGATTCGTTTTGATTTCAATGCCTGCTTCAGATCTTCAACCGAGGAGACTTCGGCGAGCTTGGGTGATTGTGATCGATTCCAAATTTGACCCCACGATTCCACCCTCGAGCAGACCACGGATCCGCAAGAGAAGGAGGCTGGAGATGCCGCGCCAGGGGATCTCCCAAACTCGACGTCCATGTTGGTGCTCTCCCTAATATGGTTGAGCTCCTCATGCACTCCAAATGTCTGGGACATGCTGTTGAAGTCCTTGTCACAGTTTTCCGAGCGAGCAAAACTCTCGCTGATCATCAGTGGTCCTCTGTTTGTGGGCATCCGCAGCTTGAGGTAAGCATAGTGCGGCACCACCATGAATCGGGCGAACGCTGGTCGCCCGAGAATAGCGTGGTCCTGCGAGGGCCAATCGACGACCTCAAACTTGATCTTCTCCTTCCTGAAGTTTGCTGGAGTGCCGAAGATGACGTCCAGGTGTATTGCCCCCAGTGGGTACGTCGGTTTTCCTGGGACGATTCCATGGAAGGATATCTTTGTCGGCAGGAGGTTGTCCATCGGGATCTTGATCTTCCGCAGCGTGTCCGCATAGATGAGGTTTAAGCTGCTCCCTCCATCCATGAACTTTTTTTTGGAGGTAAAACCACCTATCTGCACTTCGAGGACCATGGCGTGGTGTCCAGGGCGCGGGATCTTCGGTGGGTGGTCCGACCGATCGAAGCCGATCGGATGCTCTGACCAGTTCAGATATTCGGGCGTAGTTGGCGGTGCATGCTTGGCGTGAAAGACCTCTCTTGCGCGCTTCCGCTGGACCTTATTCGTCGGGCATCCTCTCTGGATCATGGGCACGAAGCCTCGTGGTGGCAGGAACGCCTCTTCTTCGACTACTGGCTGTCGTGGCTCGACTTGTTGTATCGTGGCGGCCTGGTGGCCCTGTTGTACCACGTTTGCCGGCGGGTTAGGTGGTGGTGGTGGAGCGTTGTAAGCTATCGCACCTGCCACTGGCTGCTCTGCTTGCATCCTCTCCTGAAGTGCTCGACTAAGGCGAAGGAATTCCCTGCACTCAATGAGGAGATGAGCAGGTCTTCGCACTCCATCTTTGTTGATGTAGGTGTGCCTTGTGCACCCCCCATCGAGCATCTCCTCCGCTGACGGTGGTGGCTGATCAGGACATCGTCGCCACTCCATTTTTGGCCTCGAATCGCGGCCAGTGCTTCTGCTACTACTTCCGTAGTAGTTGTTCCCTCGTCTTGGTCCGTCGCGATTGTCGTCGTGGTCGTTGTTCACGTAGCCCGCCGCTACCATATCCGTTGTATCCGCGTCATCGTAGCGGATTTGGCGACCCTTCTTGCGAGAGTTGGTGTGAAACTGATCTTTTGCGTCAACGTCACGCTCCACTGATCACCGGCGGCTCCTAGGGGCCGCGATGGAGTCTTCTCCATCAGCCCACTCATTTGCTAAGCTCATAAGGTGGTCGATGGTTTTCGGCTTGCAGCGTCCTAGCTCTTCCTTGAAGTCACGTTGGATAAGACCGTCCCGAAAAGCGTTGATGGCTCTCTCGGGCGAAATATTTTCCGCCGTGTTGCGGAGGCTGATCCATCGTGAGATGTATGACCTCAGGTTTTCTCCGGTCCTTTGTACGCACAGTCGCAACTCTTCGAACGACATGGGCCGTCGTGAGGTGCCTCGAAAGTTCGCGATAAATGCTTGCCGAAATTCCTCCCAAGAGCGAATGCTGTCAGGGGCAAGATTGTTCAGCCATGCCCTTGCATTGTCCTTCAAGTGTAGCGACAGTAGCTGGAGAGCATTATCTCTAGATCCACTACCAATGGTGAGGGCGGTGATGAAGTCATCGAGCCAAATTCGAGGGTCCTGCTGCCCATTGAACTTGACTACGCTGTCGCTAAGCTTGATCCCTTTCGGCAGTGGTGTGGAACGAATCAGGAGGCTAAAGCACTCCGCTCCGCACAATCCATCGTGATTACCACCGAATATTTCCAGATCACGCTCCTCCTCGAAGCGACGCGCATCACGTCGTGCACGCGCTGAGTCGACTCTGTTCTGAGCCAGGCCGTGTCGAAGTTCCCCGTTGATAGGTTCCACCACTTGAGTCCTGGGCGCGACTGCTGGCGCCGCTGCTGGGTGCCTGGGCTGCTCAACTAGTGGGATAGCTCTTCTTGGCATCGTTTCGCGCCCTTGGTTAGTTGTGCCTTGAAGCACCCTAACTCCTTCGAGTGCCAGGTTCCGCAGATGCCGCATGTGCTCGTCGTTGTTGGCTACGTTCGCAGCAATATACGCTGTTGTAGCCATGATCGTAGCTTCCTTGGTCTTGGATAGCAGATTCGCTTCGTTCAATTCTGCTTCTAAATTTCGGGTGATGTTGTGCACATCGGCCCTGGGCTAGATGTGCGACCGCGTCCTATGCTGGACACTCGATGAATAATGAGACGATCGTTCGGCCCGTCTTCTGCTGGACGCGTCGGCCTCATCTCTGCGTCGCTCCAGGATGCGCCTATCGGCACTAATTTGGTCCTTCTGCTCTTGGACGACGAATCGGAGCGCAGCTAGCTCCTGCGGGCTCAGATTAGGGCCCATATCTGCTTCACCCGAGTACACTCTCCTTGCGTGCCGGATCTGGTCTTGCGTTATGAACTGACGACCGGTGTTTGACCGGTTTCGACCGTCATTAGATCTGTGCTCGTTCCCGTCTCCGTGCGATGCCATCATGCAGTGTCCTCCGAACGGTGGGATCGAGTCATCACTGATTTTGCCCAGTGCGGGAGGGTAGATGTCGTCGTCTTCGATGTATGATCCGACCTCGATCATGATGTCAGAGTCGTAATTGACCATGTATCCGTTGCTTGATGTGGCAGATTCGCTCGAATATGAGCTAGCCGAATTGCCAATCTTCCCCTTAATCTCGGGGTAGACGTCGTCATCGTCGTCTGAGCATGTATAGTCCGAGTACAACCCTTCGACATAATCAGGGTCGTAGAGCGTAGGACGAAGCATGAGGGTGTTGAGAGCCCGTTCGCACTCGGATATCGTCGGGGTAGATAGCAGCAGTACCTCCCCGAGGATCTTCACAGCCGGCGATCTCGTTGGACGAGAAATCTCTGGTGCCCACGTAGTGGTAAGCGTCGCAATCGACGCAATAGGCGATGGTTGGGGATGGAGGTGGATCTTCAAAGTCGTTCGACCCAACTGACGGGGTCAAAGTTTCCAGCCTTGGTTCCTCCTCCGATGGCGCCAGCGATATGGTCGTTGAGGGGTTGCCCTCGATAGCTGGTGACGAGCTTGGAGCTGCTGCAAGCAACGTTGAATCGCTGACGGAGATCAGCTCAGCGACTCCGTCATTGTCCACGTGGAAGTTGAACAGTCCGAAGGCCATGTCGAAGCCCCCGGTCACCGCCGAAATTGCTCCTGCCGGGCTTGAGGTGGTGTCGATGATGGTCGCGGCCGAAGTGAGATCGACGACGCTTGGCGATGTAGTGTCGATGACGGTCGACTTAGCGATGTCGACCTCAGTCTCCGATGGGATGGTATCGATGACGGTCGGCACAGCGATGCCGACGGCAGTGTCGAAGGCGGTGTCGATGTCGATCTTGACGTTGGTGTCGAGGCCGATGGTGAGTGGGTTGGTGTCAATGTCGAACGGCGACGCAGAATCGACGGCCATGGCTGATGACGAGCCGTCGAACCTTGTCGATGCGGTGAGATGAAAAACTCAACCTATGACGTGGTCGTGGGTTCGAGCCCCACGGACGGCGCCATCTCCTCTTCCTTCTTCTCTCCCCTACTACTAATATCTTCCTCTCCTCCTTCTCTCTTTTCCCCATGTAGGGGGGGCGGGCGCGTCCATACGCGCAATGTGCAGCTGACAATGAGGTGTGGTGCTGGTAGGGCAGCAACACCCGTCGAGGTGAGAATCCCTGGAGAGGGAGAAAGACGTGGCCGCCATGACTGGTTAGTTATGGTCCTTTTTTGTGGTTGAGAATGGGCTTAGTATGAGATTTTCTCGAAGGTACGGTTTGTTTGTTTTTAGGTTATCAACCTAGTTTGGGTTTGTCTCGTATTTTCCGACAAAATCGGCACAAACAGTCGTTTAAAATGGTTTGCCAATGTTTAGAGTCCTTTTGTACCAAACAAAACATTTAGGACGAAAACTGATTTTTGCTGAAAGTTAACTTTCTTCGTTTCAATTGGAAGAAAGAGAGAGAAAGTATGGAGTAGCAGAACCAAAGGTAGGCCCGACGAAATTAAGCTTTTGGGCTAGGTTTTCATTTTTTTAACAGAAAAACGTCAAAAGCCAAACGGACCGACGAAATTAAGAAATAGACTAGTGTCAGCCCATCCAAGGCCCAGCACATAACTCATTCGTCCTATCCTAGGCCGAATAGGATTTGCCGAAGTCCATGTATCGCTTTGCTGGTACAATGGTACAGACGATTTTTTACATGGAGTTCATATGACATTGATCTGACGTAATGTAACCCTCTAAGCACTCACATGAAAAAAAAGGAGCATGTAAATCGGCAAATTACTGAATACCGAATAGATTAGGGCCAATTAATGGTGGGTGGTGGCACTTGCTTCATGTCAAATCCAGCAGAGAGGCCAATGCAGAATTCAGTGGATCAGTACCATCCTTGTCGCTTCACGAGCAACATCTCGCCGCTGCCAAACCTGGCTGAGCTGGAAAAATTGCCGAACCTCGAGCTGATTGCCACTGAATGACAACGACATGCGCTACGACTCTGCGACGCTGGGCTCGAATGACATCACGCAGAACTGCATCCAGATCCCCCTCTTGATCGATCGGTACATGGAGGTCGGGTGACTTCTAGCTACAACCTGGAGCTAGCGTAAAATCTAAATCGGAGGCAACACGCAGAAACATGCTAGCAAGGAGTATACTGTAATCTGCAGTTCTGCACTACCTAGCACCGGAATTCAGAAGAATTTCTTTTGTGGAAAAGAATTCAGAAGAAATCGAGCAGCAGAAAACGACCAGAGATTGGATTGGCATGCTCGTGGATCACTCGTGATAATCAAGCTCGTGCATGCAGATCCCTTCACATAGCAGCCAGGAGCACAGATTGAGCCAAGCTGGCCCGGCCACCACATGGATGGACGTAATATTCTCTGCACCGGCCCCTTGCGACATTCGCAGCTAGCATTGTTTGTTTGTTCGATCGATCAGTTCCCCTCCAAGATATTCCTGTCTTGCTCGATCGCCAGAACTGATCACGAGAGCATAGTAGGCTAGCGCGCGGCACATCCATCAGGTTCTCGTGCTCCAGCGAGAAATGGCGCCGCCTTGTTCTCTTCCCTTCCGACAAGCTCTTGCCGCGTCTGCATCGTCGTGGGGTTAGCGTAGACGACAGGTGTGTGGTGTGAGCCGACCTTGCCCTCGGTTTGTCCGAGAAGAATGGAGCCAGAGGAGTGTGAGTGTCCAGTGGCTCTCCAGTCCGCACCCATGTCTTCTCGTTGGCTGCTCTCCATGATTGTTGGAGCCATTCTTGTTTTGTTGGTAGCTGGTCCTGCCAGGCTAGCTCATTGGATTCCTGCCTCTTTTCCTGGCTGTTACCATGAGCATATGGGTGATGTACGGCTGGCTGCATAGCAAAACTGTAGTGGCAAGCTTCTTCAGCTACTACTACAGTTGCAGAGCTTGAAGAACAACAGTTAAGCTGTTCCACGACACTGTTTGAAGGCATCGACAACGCATGCATATATCGATCGAGGAGCTTAACTGTTCGAACATGACTCGATCTCGTAAAAAACGACAAAAATGGCCTTTTTCGCGAAGTTTAACACAAAATAAACCGGGTTTGAAAAAAATTCACGTTTTGACCCTTTTGCACGGCGCCCGCCCCTATGGCGCCGTGGTTATATTGCACGGCGCCCTAGCACACGGCGCCGTGGTATTTTCGTGTATTTTCCAACGTGTCGCCTGGGCCCGCATCTTGTATGTACGGCGCCTTGAGGGATGGCGCCATGCTCTAGGGCTCCAGCACAACCCCTCCCACGCGAGGCACTCCAGCCAGCCCCATCGGCATAGTAAGCCGCCGCCGCCGCCAGGGCTTCTCCTCGGCCAGCCCCCCATCGCCGCCGCCGCCCCCGGGGATCATCCCATCGAGCCGCCGCCGGGGCTGACGACTGCGCCGCCGCCTGCACCACGCCGCCCCCACGCCGCCGCCTGCACCACGCCGCCGCCCCCACGCCGCCGCCTGTACCCCGCCGCCCCCACGCCGCCGCTTGCACCACGGCGCCGCCGCCCCCAGGAGCTCTCCCCTGCGCACGACCCCGCCGCTGCCGCCCCCTCACTGGACTAGGTGCTCCCCTTGCCCAGGTACTAGTCTCTGTCAATCTCTTCATACTCGAATTTGTTGTTATATTTGTGTGCAATTGAGGGAATTGGTAGTATGATTAGTATATCTTAGAGTAAAATTTGAAGTGGTGGATATAGTAGAATATAAAAAATAGTTGTGATGATTTACCGATGTAAATGTGTGATGAATTAGCAATATTTGTGATAGTAATATTTGTGATAGTTGTGATGATTTACCGATGTAAATGTGTGATGAATTAGCAATATTTGTGATAGCAATATTTGTGATAGTAAATGGTTGACCGATTTGAGAATATTTTGATCTTAATATTATGTAATGTTTCTCACCTTGTAGTGATGGCACCAATGTAATGCTTGTTTCATTTACATGCCATATAAATACTTATTTTGTAATATGTGTAGGATGGCACTTCTTGAACAACATTATGATAAATACCACCGTGCTCGGCTTATGGCGGAGGAGAAAAAGGTATTTAAAATTTATAGCATCATATTATTTTTCTTACATGGGTTTTTATATTGTGCTAACTAGAATTATTTGCAGGTTTTTCCTCCACTTTGTCTTAGGTGTCATGAAGCTCATGATAGCGATAATAATGCAGCATGGATGTGGCTCAAGGCATTAAGTAGTTGGGATAGCAAAATAAGCTGGGGTTCGGCAGCTCTTGCTTATCTCTACCGTCAGGTAATTTTGTATGCACAACTAGTCGTGATGATTCAAACTTGCAACTTAAATGTCATATTTACTTGCATGTTCTCTATATGCAGATGGATGAGGCGTGTCGTAGGACATCGGCTCAAGCTTGTATAGGTGGTCCGTTGCTTCTATTGACCGTGTGGATGTGGTCGCGCATCCCTATTGGCCGGCCTGTGGTTCTCCCTCACAATGAGTGGTATGAGTACGACACTCCGGGCTGTGGACCCACATGGGCGTATTTCTATGATGTTGTTGAACCATATGTTGGTTCCTCAAAAACCATGTATAAGTACTACAGCAACGAGTTCGACGCGTTGACACCTGGCATGGTAATAATTTCAGTTCTCTCCATATTACATTATGCATTGGACCGTTTAATGATTTCAGTTCTCTCCATATTCTATTTCGCATAGGTGATTTGGGAGCCATATGGGACGGCCGATAAATTTGCCCAACATATTTCTATTGAATTGAATCCTCAGTGTCTCTCTGAATCACATCTTTGGCGGATGAAGTGCCCCTTGATTTGTCTCTATATGGTTGAGTATCACTGTCCTCAAAGAGTGATGACCCAGTTCGGTTTATTCCAGGAGACCCCACCAGAGGCTAAGGACACGGTCATACAACTCCACGAGTGAGTGCTACTTGAAATAGAATTATATGAGAATTTGGCCCTGACTAACATTGATAAATTTGACCATGTAGGACGGATAGAATGAGGCAGAAGTCCATCACCAATTGGGCAGATCATCATAAGACCTACATAAAGGAGTGGTGGACTGAGCTTAGGCATGCCGAGGAGCATAGGAATGAGCAATGAATTTAGAGGTCAATTGACGGTGATCATCCTTCACACCTGCAGCATCAATATCCTTGCCTCTACATCGGTGATGAAATACACAACTTGTTATCTTCCATTCCGGACCACCTTTCACACATCTAGCACGGACAACCCATGGACAATGATTCTTGGATTCCTCACATTTCACCGTGTAGCGCACTTTTGAGTTTGAGTGCTCCACCTTGAACGGTCGATGGTACTTAACCGCATAGTCCTTGAGCCACATCTGAAGTTCTACCAAATTTTTGAACATTGCTCCTTCACTAATAACATTGGCAGTTGGACCGTGCTCTCGCTTGGAAGATAGCCTTGGTGCAAGAATCTTGCTTGTGCCACCATCAACAATTGCCTTATGGGCAAGGCTTAGATCATGGAACAATGATGTTCGATGATCCCGGCCTATTACCTTCTTAAAAGCTTCGGCTTCTTTAGCAGTCAATCCATCCTCGTCTATTTCTTCATCCGGGCCGTCATCTTCGGAGTCACACGTATAGGCTCGCATGTATGGTATTTTATGGTCCATGTCCTCTTCCATGCAATTGACCTCCACATCACCAACATAATGATCATGAAGATATGCCTCCGATTCATCGCCCTCGATCTCATCCTCCTCAATGTCCAATTCTTCATGATCATGATGGTCATTGCTAACTGGGCTCAACGGTTGTGGCATTGGAGGTTGGCTCATTGTTGCATCATACACATCGATATCCGGGTTGACATGTGGATCATGTCGAATCGGGGTACTTGCATCACAAGGGGAAGCACGCCGATTCAAGTCAATTTGTAACCTACCACCAACTTTCTTTTTCACAAATAACTCTAGAGATTTATCTTGCGAGGCCAACACCACCTCCTTATATGCTTGCCAATGCAACTCGGAGTTCACATGCATTGTTTTCCAACGAGTATGATGTGAGAAGCCAACATTATACCTTCCAATCAATTCAACTTCATCATTCTCGTCCATCCAATTCAACTCTCTTCGGACATTTTCCACCAATTCGGCAAAGCTAGGACTAGTGGGAAAAACGACCACTACCTCCTCCAGGTCACCATATTCGGCGTCTCCCTTCTCAAAAGCGGCATAGTCCACATGATGAACATTCACAATTCTCGCCATCTAGAACATATATGAACCAAAATTCATCACAACAATATTATTATTACCTAAATAATAAAGCTATGAGAAATTTTATAACCCTAACCCTACCTCTAAACCCAACCCTAACCCCAACCATAACCCTTACCCTAACCCCAACCATAACCCTAACCCTAACCCTAACCCTAACCCCAACCATAACCCTAACAAAACCCTAACCCTAGCTTACACATCTACAAGAATAGCAACCACCTATGGTCAATAGAACAACATAACACATAATTATTTCTTCCAACTCCTATTTCTAGGGTTACAAGAAATATGAAGCAAAACAACCAAAAATCTCAAGAATTTAATTGGACAAATACGAGGGTAGCCATGGAGAATACCTTGAGGAATGGAGGGAGGTCGAAATCCACGGAGAAATCCCTCTGATTCGATGGGATTTGAGAGGAAGGAGAGTAGGAGGAGAGAGAGACACAGGAGGTAGAGCTCGGGCCGAAATGAGCAAGAAGTGGGGTGGTGAAGGACGTTGCCTGCGGGTGGCCCAGCCATTTAAAACTTTAAGACCATGGCGACATGGCCTAGGGCGCCATGCTTCCTATACACGGCGCCGTGACCAATGGCGCCATACATAACAAATGCGGGCCCGTCGTGCCACGCTGGAAAATACCACGGCGCCGAGGGGTAGGGCGCCGTGCAGCAGAACCACGGCGCCGTGGGGGCGGGCGCCGTGAAAAAGGGTCAGATCTTGAAATTTTTTCAAACCTGGTTTATTTTGTGTTAAACTTCGCGAAAAAGGTCATTTTTGTCGTTTTTTACCTCGATCTCAGGAGAGTAGTATTGGATGAGACTGGGAGGTACGGCAAGAGAATCAACGGTCGGTCACATGTTCGTGCGCTGTTCATGCATGTATATCTGCTGGATCCTGAAGTTCTTGTACAGTCTTCAGCTGGTACTTATATTAGCTTATTGTTCCTTGTGTAATCTCTTTGGTTTCACCATTCGCCAGAAAGGACAAATATAAACACATTTTAGACATGACCAAACTGATATTTTTCTCAGTAGAAGGAACACAGTATGTTACACATGTTGAAAATTATACTGCACAAGACCTACCGTTTATACAATTCCGTGTATATTTTCAAAAAGATCCGCTATAAAACAAATTAAAAATACCAATGTTACGTCTGCCATATTTCTGTCAATAATCATACATATAAACCTAGTACTGCATTTATAGAAGAAAAGAATATGGAGTGTAGTCAAGGTGCACAACCAAAATTTTATTCGAAGATGTTTTCACCCTTGAGCTAAGGTCTGAAACAATGCCTTCCCGAAGGAGATGACGTGAGCGAGAGTAATGTTGAGTCATCTCGGATACAATACACAAACACTAGATCGACAAAACATATATGTAACCTAGTGGTATAATCAAATCAGTGATCATGCTACGCATGAAATAATAGATAAAAGGATCCACATTATCCTTAACAACATGACATGGCATATGTCGGGATTAGATCGACGTGTTGCGGACAGATCAATATGGTGACGAAAGATGGGGTACTCGAGGGGAGCACTATTTTCTGAAATGGGGGATATTCACCCCGTCCTCTGCATAAAGCGATGCAAACAACCTTTTTTTTAGGAATTCACAACAAGAGAGTCTCTAGTGCTCTTAAATTAAAAAAAACTAGGTTCAACATATTTATAGAGGTCCTAATTTTAGGACCCCATGAAAGGGACACAAGTCTACACTCTCAAATCTCTTCCAAAGGAATCAATAAAATGTCTAAGGTCTTATTACTAAGTTCAAATGTCAGTGCATTACAACTCAAGGATCACATAAGGTCAATACATGAATCAACCAATGATATAAAAGAAGCATCCCGCGGGTATCCATCCTGTATCTACTAGAATATCGCCAACTAGGCAGGTTGCAAATATCATGAGCAACTGCGAGCAGTCGGTTGCATCCAGAAACTATATTCTTTCACTGATCCACCAGGAGAAGGACCAAAGCTAAATCCTGTGGGAAACCAAACTAATAACCTGGAAAAAAATTAGTACCTCTTGTCTTGTTAAAAACAATGTTATTCCTACATGTTCATATAGACCAGCGAAAAAAGCTGAAACACCAAGTATTCTAGCCTTGTCTTTGTTATCAATACCATTTAACCAATTACCAAACATATTGGTAATGTTAGTCGAAGGAGGGATACAGTACGACAAATATACAATATGCCATTAGCGAAAGGACATGAAGGAAACAAGTGTTGTATGGTCTCCTCTGAGTCACACAAACAACACTTTTTACAACTATGCCAGTTTCTGCGCGCCGGTTATCCTTTCTAAGTATAACTTTATTACAAAGAAATCACATGAAAATATTTATCTTAAGTGGGATTTTGAGCTTCCACAAGTATTCAAGAAAAATAGTATGATCATCCATAAGGTCCACAAACATAGATTTTACCGTAAGTCCTACAAAAGTCGTAAGCTTCCAAACAAAACTATCAGACTCATCTAGTAAATGTACCATCATAAGTCCCTAGCATAAGAGCAGCCGTTGAGTCCATTCTTACAGTTAGACCCCTTCTAAAAGAAATATTCATAGGGTCTGGGACATAACATCGGGCACTAAAACATCTTTCTATTGAACAATGTTGTAGTGATGGGTATTGTTGCACTAGGGTCGTCTTCCCTAGCTAGCCTAGCATCCTCCAAGAACCGCCCTTACCATCACCAATTTTGAAAAAAGACTATTAAAGAAATCCTCCTTAGCTCTCATAAGGCCTTTTCAAAATGGAGAGTCCATGGGTTTTGACTAAACTTGAGACAAGGTTATGGTCTTAAGTTGTTTGTTATGTAGCATCTCCTGCCACACTCCCTCCTCATTAAGAATTTTAAACTACCATTTGTTGAGTATACATCTAGTTTATATTTTAAGAACCTCAGTACCTAATCCTCCCTAATCTCCTTAGGACGATAGATAATATTCCATTTGGTTAAATGCTATTTCTTTTTGTATTCATTGCATTGCCAAAAGAACCTTGATCTAAAAATATACTAGTCGCTTTCTCACTCCTTCGGTATTTCAAGGAACTACTAATTAGTTTCTTATCCCCGGTCACCCATGCAATCTCTTCATTTCCTAGTGAAAGATCATTGAGTTCTACTCAACTCAAGCCAGGAGCAGGCATGCAAAGGAAGGCGACAATACCAGAGATTGGATTGTAAATGTCTCAGGAACCATCCAAGTGACTCAATGGCAATTTTACACGTGGCATGGAAAAATGCAAAAATTTCCATTCCACCGTCGGTTGAGTAAATCCAATGGCTCAGGTTACACCGCGCCAAGAGACGAGATTTCTCACGTTCGCTCCATAAAATCCCGATAACCAAACGATGAGGTTTGTCTCTATCCTTTGTCGCACATGTGGCTAAGGCAAAACCGCCCATGAGAAAAAAAGAGTGTATCACAAGTTATGCGTAATTAAACAGCATAATATTTTTATAAAAGAATATATTAGTAACAACCTGATATCTGTTATACTTGTTCTCTACAACAACACAAAATCAAAAGCTGATCGAGATATTGAGGATGCACACAACTAAATTATTACAAAAGATAAAAAGACCCACACAGATCAAGGATAACAACCTGCTGCAGCAAATCATGAGCATCCACCATGAGAGCACCTCATAGCTCTGTACCATCTCACTCGCATGCAAATTCTGTACAAACTATATCTAGTCCCATAAATCCCCATTCATTCCAACATCTCCCATGAGCACGTACAGTTATAACTACCATAGTCGATCATCAACAGATGGTACAAGCGAACTGCTAAAGATTAAGTTGGATGTAGATCATTGCACCTCATTGGGAGGGAGATCGTGAGAAGAGCCATGAAACTATGCAGGCGCAAAGGCCAGAGGTTCTCGAGGAGGAAATGCGTAAACAGCTAGTGGAAGAGCCATTCAAGCGCGGGCTACTGGTCCCCTTGCTCAGCGCCGCAGTTCCTCATGGCTTGCAACACTGCCCGCCTCACGACATCCTCATCGATATTCCCCGTCTGGTTCTGCATCAGATTAATTCGTGCAAGCAAAAAAACAAAGAGTTAGCACATGTAAATTATGTACGCTTGATTCAATAAACACAATGATCGATCACACTTGCCGTCCGTGTGGGGACACGATGGAATTAATCATGAACAAAATTGTATATGTGGACTATGGATTATGGGCAGAGATATGGATCGATTATCTTGATGTGCTTCACTGTTGAGTTCCATAGGTGATTGGTTAATGATTGAAGATGCATTGTTGGGTGCATATACCTCTCCTCCTCCCACCGCCTCGAGTCGGAACGTATCGGCGCAAGACGCCGTGGCTTGAAGCACGGTGAGGCCCAGCTCATCGAACGCTTCCAGCACGGCGACGAGCAGGCCGGGGCAGCTCTTGTCGGAGGACAGGTTCACGAGGAACCCATGCCCTAGGGTTTCCACACTCACCTGCAGATAAAATGATTGAACCTCACTCATGCTAGTATATGCAAGTACAGTACACTGCCATCGATCATAGATAAACGTAAGGCTGTAAAGCCTTGGAACTGGATAACGATCTGTAATACACAGTGCAGTGATAGGTGCAGGTGTCGGTGTGTACCATCGGAAATGAGTTCTCCTTGTGCGTGTGCGTCTCTTCCTCGCGGGCGATCTCCTGATTGAGCCTGGCGACCTTCTGCTTCAGCTCCTTGATGTACTCCGACGCATCCATGATTATGGAAGTATTGCTCAGCTGTTGTGTATATCATGCACAGAATCAAGATAGTACTTGCAGTAGTTTATTTTTTGTTTAGCTTTACTACGAACATATACTTGACAAATCTTGGAGATCGATCGAAATGTGCCTCAAGTAGATAACTCAATGAAAGTGCGCTATATGTGTACTCTCTGCCGTAACAAGAAAAGAGAGAAGAGGCAAATATTCCATGTGATGTGTGTGTGCATACCGCAGATTATAAGGGTGATTTGAAATGAGAGCTAGCATAAGATCACACGAAAGATAGCACAGGGGAAAAGCGAGAAGAAACATTGTTTACCGCGTGGGAGTGAGTGAGGGAGCGCAGGATTTGCATCTTCTCGTGTAGAGCAGCCGCCTTCTTGCGTTCCCTCGACATTATTTCTCTCTGCAACTAGTCCTCTAAGTACTATTGCTGGACCTTTCGGAAACTATATCACTCCACTTCAAATGGAAAGAGGGAGGGAGAGGGAGAGAGATATAGAGGATCAGGATGAAAGGATGAAGAGAAACTCCGACCGGGCACGTCTTTATATAGTGATCCTCGGAGGTCGCCGCTCACGTGACCTTATTGTATTGTAGGAAATTGAATGGATGATGGGATGACGAGGAGAGATTCGATTCTGCATAGGTTCAAAATGCACTTTGGCTCTTTCTCCAGCTGTTCTTTCCTTCCCGTGCATAATGCTACCGAGAAATACAATTGTGCATGTAGGATCAGCCTGCCGCATAGTGTACCGTCAGTTGCGTGTGCACGGTGTGTGTTTCTTGCATGTGAATGCATGCATGCAAGACTTAACTAATGTGCAACTATTTTTTGTTCAGCGTTGCTACAATATTAACCATGCCGAGAAGATTTATCCAGGTTTTAATACTTCTCAGACAACTTCTGGGGGAAATTATTTATATTTTGATGGTACCGCCAGATATAAACGTCAATACTTATGCGAGTATAAAAGCTAACAAGGATGAGAAAATTATAGTAGGACTCATGGTTATCTATGACAATCTAGGAGATAACTATTTGCAAGTCGACTAAGCATACAATTCATCTGATCAAAACAAAGTTCCAGGAAAAGTTAGTTGGTGCACTGAAAATTCAAATGTGATATTGGGCTCATATGCTCCTGCCTGAATAGGAAAATCCAAAAAATAGAAAATAAAAAAACTGATTTTTTTTACAATGAATATGGACATAACTGCAAGCAAAATTTCACTAAGAAAAGGCATGTGTGATGGCATGTCAAAATAAACAAAATTTGATGCTCAAAGAAATGACATGTGTGGCTTTTTAGAGAACTCCCATTTGTTCTTTTTCCACCGACCACTAGGCATGTCTTTTCTTGACGATTTTTTTTGCATTAGGAACACATGTCAGGAGCATATGAGCCTAGGAGCCAAAACCTTGTCTGTCAGTGCACCCCTCATGAAAGATACCATATTCATTCCATGGTATCGTGAATATAAATACATGATATGATCAATAAAAGGAAGCAATCATGTGTGGGTTTATGATTTAGTTCTTGGTTGTTTTGCCTAATTTCCTTACAATCCTCATATTGTTGTTGTTATTGCAAAATGAAATGCAATGTGCCCGCATTTTTATCAGACAAAACGATTTCGGTAGTATCCAAACGCAAAACTAGTGTTTGTCGTTGGAGTACAAGACTCTTACCTTTATACTTTACAATAACCATTTTTTGGCTATCCAAGCACCTACGTGAGAGTCTTGCTTTGGACGGCCTTGGTGTCATAGTGTGTGATAGTGTTGGCCCTCCCTTCTTCAGTTCTTTGCATGCATGCAGAAAAGATAAAGTTTGATGATAATCAATATTTTATCTGCACTAAAAACTTTAAATCATTTAGCCATCAAACCGTGAACTCAGTTTATGGCCCGTCTTCCTTGTCGACTGTATTTCCACAAAAGATTCAGAACTAGTTCTTGTATGTGTTCAGCTATAGAGTATTTCACCTTCAAAGCCCGATTAAGTTGACATGGTATTGGTACAAAACGTACACATTGTAACTTGTTAAAAATTTAAATAGATCGACAATTTGTGCATTTCGGTTTGGTAAACAATAGCCTTTTTTCTGGTCGAATTATACCCAAGGGTGATGTAGTTTTCATGCGCTCGTCTATACAGACCATATTGTGAATCAGGAAAAATGACATTATCTGCCAAACAATATTCACAAATCTTCTGTTCTTTTTTTTGAACTGGTGTTGTATTAATTAAATGTAATTGTCTGGTTTACAATCACATTTAACTTGTTCCAGAACACACTGTAGAGCAGTATGAAATATGTCCACTTAGCAATTGTACTGGTTTCATGCAAGAGAGCATAAAAAAGCCTTTTGTATCGCACCCTATGGTAGTACACAATAAGCACTTAAATTAAATATTTCCTCCGATTCAGTTCAACAGGCACACACATTTTTTAAAAAGTACTTTGACCGCCAATTTTGTCAACAAAATATGTAATGTATGCAACAAAAATTATACAATTGGATTCATATTGGAAAAAAATTCAGTGGTACAATTTTTATTCAAAATAATTTATCTTTTGTTGACTAAAATTGATGGTCAAAGTTTAACTGAAACTGCGTATGTGCCTATTAAAGTGAACGGAGGGAGTAGATAGTTTGGTCTGCATGTAATATACTAGTTTGACCTTCTCACTCGGCATAAATTAAGGCCTTCTCCAATATACTAGTTTGACCTTCTCACTCGGCACAAATTAAGGCCTTCTCTAATATGCTAGTTTCATAAAATATGATATTATAGGCAAAATGACTACGTGACACTATAATTAATAAGGAGAGAGGGTGGTGTTGTATCTTATCAATAAAATACAACCCCTTCACACAGTTATAGCCAAACTAATGAACTAGCTCAATAACATGCATGCGTGCGCCCAAATTAACACATTAAATTTAGATACAATCTCTGAGAAATAATACATTGGAGTAGTCGTTTCTTATATACACTACCACCTAGGATAGTGCGGTTAGATACAATGCATAGACGGCATAGTACTCTTGCACGCGATCATAGGTAAAATTATTAACTAGCCCAATCACATGCATACATCAACACATTAAGTTTAGATAAAACCCTAACAAACAATGCATTGGAGTACCACCTAGAATAGCGTGGTAAGACGCAATGCACTGTAGAAGGCCTAAACACGTGTATTCATTTATCCGAAAAGGCAGAGTACATTTAGGAAGAAGTGTACATCACCATCTTTTTTGGGAGAGAACAAAAAGATTAAACCCAAAAGGGGTGTAGCCGGAAGTGGACAGCTTGGAATATGCCCTGTACCGTGTACGTTGTAGGTAGGCTTGCTGCTGCCGCTCCCATCCATGGCATGGCAGCATACATGGCACGGGTCGCATGGCCCTTTCCCCTCTCGTCGCCGCACACGGGTCGCGTGGCTCTTTCTCGCGTACGTACGTACATTCACGCGTAGAGTCGGATCGGCCTCAGCTCCAACTCATCATATTGTGCACTGGTTGTTGAAGGGTAGAGGGAGAGAGGTATGGCGGAATATGATGGATGTTTTATTGAGCCTCGGGGGCGAGTATATATAGACGTACAGGTAGTAGACTTGGAGTAGAAGACAAGTAATATCTCTACCTAATCTATCCTTAAACCTAACCGACATATATCTCTAACACCCCCCCGCAGTCGTAGCGGGAGCGTCGTGAACAACATGAACGACGTGGACGGTCAGACTGGAGATAAACCGAAGTAGACCCAGAAGGCTGACACCCCCCCTCCCCCGCAGTCGGAGCGGGAGCGTCGTGGTCGATGTCGCGGCGCGGATGCTTGGACTGGAGAGGAAGCCGACGAGTGCTCAGGCGAGGTGGTAGCCCTTGTGCCGATGTCGAGGAAGCCGAGAGCGGTGGGTGCTGCAACCTTGGTCGAGGTAGCCGTGCTAGGGGTCGCCGTGGTCGATGTCGTGGCGAGTGCCGATGACGAGGTACACGCAGATGAAGCCGCAGGCGCGTAGGGCGCCGTAGAAGGACGGAGACGCGTCGAGGCAGTCGTCGGGGAGAGCGATGCCGAAGTCGATGCAGTCCGAGCCGTCGAGGACGAGGTGCGGCCATGGCTGTGCCAGAACCAGGCGCACGTCGGGGACGAAGGCATACTCCGGTTGTGCCAAAACTGAGTACGCGAAGACGAACACGGGGACGAGGCGCTGCGACCAAGCTTGCCAGACTCGGGAGCGCGTCGGGGACGAATGCACGCGCCGGTGTTGCCAGTACTGGGCGTGCGAAGAACGGGACCAGTTGGAACAACTTCACGCCATGTCGGAGAGGAGACTAGCAGAGAAGGCCTCCACGACGGTTGCGAGGCGCAGAGCGGCCAAGAGAGGGTGCCGATGCAGTCCGCGGTTGTCGGAGTAGACGAGCAGGTGTGGTTATGAACAAGGCGATGACGCTGACGATGAAGTCGTGCTGGACGTAGACGTAGAAGGCGGCGAACCAGCGACGACCAAGAGTGGTCATGCTAGATGCCTAGACAGCGAAGAGGTAGTCGGCGGGACCTGCGACGGCCAGGAGGGCCATGCAGGTTACCTGTGGAGATGCGGCAGCGGTACTCGAAGTAGGCGAGGAAGAACCCAGCGGCACGACGAAGACCATGCGCGGACGGCGACAACCCGCGCCGAGGGAGGTGGCGCGGTGGAAGCCAGCGACGTCCTTGCGAGGTGACGGCGATGACCGCGTGCAGCGACGCAACAGCCCGATGGGACGGCGCGGCTGCAGGGCGCGAGTCGGTGCAGCGGCGTGAGAACCACCAGCGACGTACATGCCGGAGAAGGCACGTTGGTAGCCGGCGGCGGGGACCAAAGGCGGCGACGCTACGGCCCGAAGGGGCGACGCAGCGGCAGCCCGATGCTCGAACGGTGGTAGGCGCGTGCTCAGGGACGTACTTGGCGGAGACGAGCGCCAGATCGGTTGATCAGACCGACGGCGGCGCTGTACGCGCCAAGTCCTAGACGACGGCACACAGATCGGAACCCGTGGCGTCGTTGTCGGTGAAGTCCCTGGCGATGACGGCGAAGATGGACCGGCGATGGAGACCGCGCAGGCATGGAGTCGGCAGTGATGTACCGAGGCGTCCCTCGGACGACGCGTCCGACGTTGTCGCGCGGTTGGTGAAGGCGAGCCGACCGGTGCGGAGTTGGCGCCGGCGAGACGACCGCGACAGCCTATGGAGGTAGGCGCCGCAGCCGACCGAGGGACCGCGACAGCCGGCAAGAGCCGACCGAAGCGGCGACGGCGCCAGCGCGTCGGCCGCGATAGCCGGCATATGGGTGGTCGCCGGTGCGAGATCGACGCCGAGGTTGGAGTAGAGGCGCGTGGTGACGGCGGCGGTGGGCGACGCAATCCGATCTAAGATCGGTAAACCAAAAAGAAAACGCCGGTCAAGCGACCGGCGAGAAAAAGACGTAGGGCAGCCGATCAACCGATCGGCGGATGAACCCTAATACGGGCGGCGCGGCCCCCGGCGGAGATCATGGAGATCGACCTCCCTGGGGGCGGCGCGGTGCGGAAGCGGGGCGGCGGCTAGGTCAAGGTTCGGCGCCGCTCTGATACCATGTTGAAGGGTAGAGGGAGAGAGGTATGGCGGAATATGATGGATGTTTTATTGAGCCTCGGGGGCGAGTATATATAGACGTACAGGTAGTAGACTTGGAGTAGAAGACAAGTAATATCTCTACCTAATCTATCCTTAAACCTAACCGACATATATCTCTAACACTGGTGACACACATGCGCGCGTCTTATTTACGTCGCGCACACGTTCGTTGGCGTGTAGACTTGGGCTGTCGCGCCTCGTGAGGTGGGGGCGCAAGCTTTAGAGACCGTCAAAGGAAAGGCTGGAATGGATGGTCGATCCAGTCCATCGGTCGGCTCATCTAAGCGAGACGGCGATGTCGACCTCTGCATATCTCTGCATCCATGGGAACCTGATCGACTAGCTAGCAGTCGGGTAGGGCAGTGCGTTGTGTTGTGTGTGCCAAAAGATGAGCGATCGAGCTCTCGGAATTCCATGCGTATATCCAGGGAAAGATCGGCCGAATGGTGATCGAGATGTCTTTGTAGTTATGTACGTAGTCCCCCCAAGCTTTTCGCGTCCTTGGGGGCTTTGATTTAAGATTCAGGCTTTGCGCGTAGATTGACCACGGTCTCGGTAGGAATTGGCCAAGGAGTATATATACTAGCTAGGATTGTTAGAGCCATCAAGTGAACATTGGCTTTTTCCTTGGTTTTGCAGCAATATGAAATATATAAGCCTTTAAGCGCATAGTCTATAAAAACTGTTAGAAACTATTAAGTTGCAACTGCAAAGCCATTATACAGGCTAAAAAATAGGGTTTCTGCTCGAGTTTCTGTAAGGGCATCTCCAACATGCCGACTCATTTTGGTGTCCGAATTGATCCGATTTTGTCTGTTTGGATCGGTTCGTGGACACATATTCGATCCGTGTTCGTTTAGGTCGAGCACTGCACCCAGCGGTAAATAACTGGGTCTGCACTCCCCACATGTCATACACGGATACACCTTCTTCTCATATGTCGGAGCGCATCACATGCAGGGAGGCCGTCGCCCACAAGCTCGGTGACCGTTGCCATGGCCATGCGCCGCCCACGAGCTCGCTGGGGAGGACGCCTCCCGCGCTCGCGCTCGCCCAGGGAGGCCATCGCCACCTACGCGCTCGCCCTAGGAGGCCGCCGCCGCCTGCATGCTCGACCCGGGAGGCCGCTGCCCGCGTGCTGCCCGCGCTCACTCCTGCCAGGGAGGCCGCTGCGCGCGCTCGCTGGGGAGGTCGCAGGAGCCTGCACGCTCGCCAGAGAGCCGCCAGCTCTCGCGGAGGGATCTCGAATGCCGATCGTCGGAATCTTGGCTGGCGACGGGATCTTCGCGAGACGTCGGGAAAAGTTTGTGTGGAGGAGAAATGGAAAAGGCAAAAAAAGAAAAGGAAAATAGACTGGTGAGGATGACAGGTAGGCCCAGCTATGTCCGGCCCGAACGCGCGGACGCGCGTGTTGTGTCCGGGATGACCCAGACCTTGCCCAAATCTGGTGGATAAATAGGTCTGTCCGGCCCAAAACGTGGACAAAAATCGAAATAGGTCGCCCGCTGATTGAGCTATTTATCCGCACGAGCACGAATGGACCGGATTTGTCCGTTTGGGTAGCCCCCGCTAGAGATGCCCTAAATCAATTTTGATATCCTTATCTCCCCACTGTATCTTGACCCTCAGTAGTCGGGTGCTTGATTAGAGGAGACATAGGTTTCCCGCCACTCCAGAGCTTACCTCTCTCTCTTTTTTAAGGTTTACGGTAGTCGTCCGATTAGGTAGAATAGAGGTTTATGTACATAATTTTACAGCCGATTTTATTACAAGCCCATCCTGGCCAAAGACAGGCCGCCCCCGCCTACAGACCTCTCTTTTCTCTCTTGGACTGCCCAGTTCCTACTATTTGGCTTGATTATCTCCAAGAGAACCAACGGCAGGTATACCATGTGATCAAGTTTCAATTCTCAAAAAAAAAAAATGTGATCAAGTTTCTAACACCCTTGGCAATGTCATTATTCTGTATTTAACGTAGTCCCTCTGATTCAGAATACTTGTCGTGAAATGAGCAAATCTACACACCAAAAACAATACCTGCATTTTTAGACAAGTATTTTGGACCGGAGAGTAGTAAAATTCGATCACCGTTCAGGGGTTCATGCTGCAGCAGGAGCAGGCTAGCTAAGTATACGCAAGTACACCTGCCAAGGTGATCACATCGGCCTGACGAACTTGTGATCGGGCAATTGACGGGGGTGCGCACTAGCGCTCGGATCGATCGACATACATAGTTCAAACAATAGCGCGCGCGCCCCGTCGAATGGGAGTCGTCGTCCTCAGTCGTAACGGCGTCTCGTCGCAGGCTGGCAGTCGCAGCCTAGCTCGTCGAGCTCGGTCACATGACAGTGTCGACGCATGCCTACGCCATGGACGACGCGGAGCAGACCTCGTCGCACGCGCGCTACGTACGTACTCTCGTGATCGCAAGGACGCCACCATTGGCCACCCGCCGGGGCTTCTGCCTCGGCGTACTCTCGGCCGGCCCGGAGATCACATGCGGCATGGCCGCGCTCTCCCTCCGAGCCTGAC
The DNA here is from genome assembly GCA_007115705.1 of Dactylis glomerata. Classification (NCBI taxonomy): domain Eukaryota; kingdom Viridiplantae; phylum Streptophyta; class Magnoliopsida; order Poales; family Poaceae; genus Dactylis; species Dactylis glomerata. Next base: position 227,541 of record QXEO01000103.1, read on the forward strand.
ACAAACGCGAGCAGAGCTGATTCCTTCTTGCACGCGGATCCTATGATCGAATGCACGCACTGGCGCTCCGTACGGGGCCGGGAAACCCGCGTGGAAGAGAATGTGACTCGCGCGACGGGGAATTCGCCGGCCCGTGGCATCCCATCGAGCCTGCGGTGTTTTGGAGCCATGTTTCCGTTCAGTCTGTCTCCGGTGGCAGCGACATTCCGCGGCCGCATTCCCCCCCCCCATTTTATCGGGAACCCGCCCACGCCGATACCTCTATGTACTCCCGTGAGGTGAGACCCAGGATACCTGTATATACGTACGGCGTTGGCCTGGATTGGCGTCGTACGCAGCCCTGTGCTTGCGTTTTGGCTGCATGGAATTTTGACAAACATCTCGCGAGCTCGGACTGTTCTGTTCTCATCATCAGCTTGTTCTTTGTGCGTGCATATAGGCGAGAAAGCAAGTACCCACATGCACTAGGCCCGTATACATGTAAAATCTCACCTTTTTTGTCTTGTATGCGCCAAATGCATGCACGATGCAGCTATTTTGTATATTTTCCTCTCTGTTTTGCATTTTAAGATTTTCCATATTAGGATCCTTTAACTAAACTGTTTTGCTAGTTCTCAATAAACTGAGAACTAGCTTAGTTCTTAGTACAGTCATAAACCATCATATTTGCACCGTGATTCATGCAATTGAGTTGCAAGTTGAATCGTAACTGAGATTTTCAGTTGCAAGTTGGATTGCAACTGATATTTTTCAGTTACAAGTAAAACTACAACTACGAACAATTCATCCGGGCAATTAGATTTGCTTCGTAATTCATGCTAATGGTGAGTTGCAACTGAGATCTGATAACTTTATTCTACCGAGAACAAACTTTATTCTACTAACTAGCGCAGTGGCCCGTGCAACTGCACGGGCAACACCTATGTTGTAATTTTTATGCCTTCATTTTTTGACCTTAGTGATATATCTTAGTTTTTCCATAGTTGAAAAAAGAGTATCATTGAACCTAGTGGCAAGCTAATATATTACATTTGCCTTAACAATGTTTGTTTACATCTTTTTATTATATGTCCCAACTTTTGTTATCACAAATAATGAATAGCTCTTGAGAAACCGACACATAAATTAGTTAACAAAATATATATAATTATATGTACTAATATATTTTATTTACAATAGCCTAACTACTGAAATTCATCCTTGGAACTGAACAACATATTAAATTAGATATCTATGTTTTTTTTGTATTTCTCTTGTTCCATTCCTTTTATGAGTTCTCTTGATATTACCTCTGAACAACCCCTTGAGCACGTGCTTTGAACTAAATTTATGAAAACAAATTCATCCTACATTTAAATATATGCACCTTGTAATAGTTAAAGAATACATATTTCTACCTTGTGAAAAAAGTGTTGACACGCGACCTCATAATTACTATCGAGTTTTTAATGTATTTTGTACCCTATTTTAATTACAATAGCCTCACTTGTGAAATTCATCCTTGGAACTGAACAACATATTAAGTAGATATCTATAACTTTTTATATTTCCCTTCTTCCATTCCTTCTCTGAGTTCTCTGTATATTTCATCTCTATAACCCCTAAAACACATGCTTTGAACTGTATTATGATAGATAACATCATCCTACACTTGCTATACTCCTTGTAACAGTTAAAGGATACTTATATTGTACCTTTGGAAAAACTTGTTGACACCTGAACTCATCATTACTGTCGAGTCTTTGTGTGCGTGGATCTGTAAACTCGTCTTGCTTTATGGGCTCTGCCATTTAATTGCAAGTATCCAACTGTATTGATAGTAAAGAAAGAAAATACAATGCAATGAGGTTCATTGAACATACGCAAGTGATTATTTCGTATTGTTCATGCCAGTCACTTGGGAAAACCTCAGCAAGTTGATATCTCACTACTACATGTTGGATGGAACCTGAGAGGTAACAATTTTTTTTTTTAAATGATGCTCCAACAAAATTTCAATATATGAATATCATAGTTGATGGCATGCCTGTACATAGGAATTCCAAGTCCCAATTTCAAATACTAAATATGGGTATCCTAGCTGATAATTTTCAATATTTTTAAAATAAGAGATAACCAAAGTAGAACTTCACAAATTTTAAAGGAAGGCAAAGTGGGCGCGTTGAATGGTATCGGAGATATGGATACAATGTTCGTTCCAATGTTGTATAGTTTCGGACTGAAATATGGTTCTACATACAATGTGACAAACCAAACTACACAACATAAGATAAAGAATTCTGAAAGGACTCTGCTTGGTGAGAATAGTTACTTTAAGATATGCTGACCTAAAATATCCATATGCACCTTCTATGGGACAAACTTTTAATATAAATATGAGATCTATTAATAAGTAGGCATACATGGTACCAGAAAATAGTCCATGAAATACTGCTTAACTATACAAGCAAACAACATTAATCTAAATATTCTTCAAGGTGAAATAGGATTTTCTATTGATATAATTTTATTTTACCCAAGAAAACGTTTAGGTGGTTTCAGCCTTCTCTTATATATTTACATGGTTTCTTTGTTGTATGGGAAAAAGGTTCCATTGATAAAACAACAAAGGATTAAATATTGCTACAACATGGCCAACCACTATTACTTATTTCACAGCTTAAAAATAGTATGGTGAATTTACATCAATGGCAGTTTTGTTTCCGGTAACCCCTGTTATCGCGGAATCTCACATACAAAAAGGTTAACTGTAGCAACTATTTAGGAAACATGGGATCAGACCAAAAATGTAAGAAACATGTCTTCGACATTGTACTCCCTCTGTCCATAATTACTGTCAGAACAAACCTCTCTAAACTTTGAGTAACCATGTAGGAAAAAATATCAACATCTGAAATATAAAAAATGTATTATTAGAACCGTTATAAACTATATTTCATATTATGTGTATTCTCTATTGAAGATATTTTTCTCTATATGTTTGGTCAAATTTTATAAAGTTTGTCTTTGACTAAACCTAGAATGCAGGGTACTTTCGGACGAAATAAGTAGTGATACGGAAGTAATGATGATAAAGTTAAACAAATTTCATGGATTTTAGTGTTGCTGATCATTAATTGAAATAAGTAGCGCTTGAAAATAATCTTAAATAAGTTATATGAATTTAAACGGTGTTGTTGCCACCAACCCCATGGCGATTAGATTAATTGCAAAGATCGTAAGCACCTATAAACATGTAAAATTGTGTACAAAAATATTGTATCAAGTAATAAACATGAAAGAGGCAAGACAAAATAATGATTCATGGAATATAACCGAGTGTGTCGGTAATCATGCCAAAGTTATTTCAATGAGCTTTCTCCTTGAACTTCTGCGTCTCTTTCATCATCCATGTCTGATGCCCTAAAATTTAAGCAGGCAGTTAATACGAACAATATAAGTATCTTTGCCTTGTTGATTTTGTTTTTATTTGGATCGGCAATATATCGGTGATCCTAATCATCCTAGAAAGAAAGAGTCTGTATACCCTTTGCTCCACAAACCGAGTCACTGTTTGTAAATAAATTAAGAGTAAGCCATTGAGCAACTCAAGATGAAATAAGAAAGAACAAATATAATAACAGGCCTACTACAACATATTAAAAATACATACTTTGTTATGATTAACGAAACCATGTCCAAAAAATCAAACCATTGATCCATCAATCAATAATAAACTTAATATGAATCTGAAGCATGAATCTGAACCAATAATAAAGGGGACAGGGAAGCAGCTGCATGTCCGTGCGATTTATTACCATCCTGAACGCTGCACCTTAAGCTAGGACTGTGGTGGCTATTCGGCTGATGTTTTACCCTGTGCAGAAGGGCATGCATCGATATTATCTCCCTCATCCACTAAAAAAACATCCGTCTCTGCTAGAGTCTAGATATGTATCTGACACTCATGGAAATCTATCTTATTTAATCTGAAGAAGAGATGACACGCATGAAGCTAGCGGTAATTACTTGCAAGATATCAGAATCAGCTTCTTAGAGTTAGAGTGCATGTACCTAAGCAGTCAACATATGCATCTCGATACATTGTAAGGTCGGTCTACAGCTGACTCTGGTACCTGCAGGCGGAGTAGCTGTGGGAAGGCCACCGGAAAAAACCGAGATGGATGGGGTCAGACTTAAAATCTCCAGGCCAGCGAGAGAAAGCAATGAAAGAAAGCTCACGAATCGGATCAGATCGCACCAAGAGGGCGAGTCAGCTATCTGCTATGATACATGAGAAGTAGGCAAGTGAAACTAAACTTCTGACCAGAATCGGTTTTATCATCGCGGCCGGTGGTGGTGTTACCTCCGATCCTTTCCTTGCATCTCCCTTGACTATGGTGAATTGGAACAGCTCTCCAAATCGGAAAGGACTCTAGGATTATGAGGCAATACACCGCATGTATCATTGAATAAAGAAAAGCATCCCGATCCGGAGTTGAGGCTCCTAGGTTTAGCTGCACCGTCAAGAACGCCTCCATGAAGCGGTGGCGGCCGAGTTGTCTAGAAAAAGGAAAACAAAAGAAAAGGGTGAAAAGGATACCGGATACGTTATTCAACTCGTAGTGGCAGATCTATTAAATAAATGGTCAGATGTTTCTGATTAATGTGGTAATTTCTAGCTAATTTCTCGTTAGCCCGTAATTTATTTTTAATATATAATAGATAGATAACGGATTTTGTTCTTAGTAAACTAACGGAAATCCGGATTGGCACCCGGGTCCAGATGCACCCGGCGGTCCAACCAATCGCAGCCTGACGTGTTAGCTATAGTTGTTCGTATATCCTCACGTATAAAGTCTGTAGTCGGATTTGTGAACAGTGTCTCCTGCGCAGAGGCCGCATTGATTAGTACACCATCTGGACTGCGATTTTGCCGGTCCAGGTTGTTGCGCCGTCGACCGTCGTAGCCCACTGACTGCACCACACGCCACGCGTCCGGTGTCATGTTGGAAGGAAAAATTACGCAACGTGCGCGGGCCCACCTCAATATCCCATCACCCGCTGTGTCCTCTCCCACTTGATTCATCTTCTTCCTCTAGCTTTTCTCCCAAGCGCTGAAACGCCACGCCGCTAGCACTCCAATCCTCCCTACGTCACCGGCCTCGCGCCCTCCTCCCACCACCGGATGGCCTCGCGCCTTTCTCCCGCCGACGGACGGCCTCGTGCCCCTCCTCCCCTTTCCCCCTATCTATATCTTATTGGTGCCCACAGGAGCACAAATCGAGCGTCCCCTCAGGTGATGGCTGCCGGATGCGGGAGCAAATCCCTGGAATTTAATGCTGCCAGATGCGGGGGAGTATCTCTTCGGCACCCCTTGCGTCCGGCCGGCGAGAGGAGGGGTGATTCGATAGATGCCCTCCCGCCCGATGATGGTGTGTTGCTGCCATGCCTGCTCCCGCCCTGGTAATGGCGGCCACCGCCTCCTTCCGTAACCCCTCCGCGCGACGCGCAAATTCAGCCAAGATAGCTGCAAGACGCCCCAGATTTCTCCCAGCAAAGCTCGCCTTCGGGCCGTCGCAGAACCAACTCCCCAAAAGGCGGCGTCTCTCCTTTTTTTCTTTCTCCACTTCCAAAACGGGGCACTGTTCTTCACCGGGGTGGGGGAACGATGGCCGCCGGTTGCCACGCACGCACACATGTTCCTGGAGACCTAGACCATGGTCCTTGACCTTCCTGCTAGCCGCCTCGGATGTGGTCCGTGCGTCCGATGTAGTCCACCTCGTCAACGCCGTCTCCGTTTCATCCCGGCGTGGTCCAGGTCTACGCGCCGCTATACATACACGCATTTTCTATCGCTCGCTCGGCTAACCCACCTGCCAAACTCCATACGACGCGCCTCGGGAGGATTGGTCCACCTGGGCAGGTTCATCTGGACCCGGGTGCCAAAACTGCCCTCCCACGTAAACTAAGACCTAGAGACTCCCTTAACTAAAATGTTGGCTGACAAGGAGATGATACGATATCCTGCATATACTTCTTGGAAAAGAATTAAGGATATTGTTTTGTGGGAACAAAATCTGATTTCAATCCCTCGACTATTTTCTAGCTAGTTGGGTCCCTAAACTTTAGCACCATACAAAATTTACTAGAACTAGTCCTTTGTCTCGAAGCGGTATGTTTTGATGATGATGTGATGACAATTTGGCACATGTGTAGCTTAGAGAACATAATAAATTGAAGAAACAAACTATGGAAAACACTAAAAATAATACTTCAGGTAATTCTAAGAAAATAATGTAAGAAAAATACCAATATAAAAGGGGGTTTATTATTTCTCGGCTGACTATGAAATACTCCCTCCATGATCTGTCTATACAGGGCCACTATCTGAACTGCACTTTATTTCTGCTACTTTTAGAAACTCTATCCCGGACTGTATCCGGCAGACAATTTGTAATGGTTTATCTTAATCAATAAAGTGCGGTTTTTCTCAAAAAAAAAATACCAAGTCACCACCACGTAGCATCTGATCCAAACATATAGATCATGTAAGTACAATAGGTACAGAAAGATTTGAAAAGATAACTATTGGCATAATTGAGAACTGACTAATTTTAATTTAACTAAGCCAAGGTCACTCCCTTAAAACAGCTTAGAAAAACTATAAGTTCGGGAGACTGCAAATTATTGGGTGTCATGTTTCCCTTAAATTTTTTTACTAAGCAGAGTGAACACATCAATGTCGGCGTAGAAATAGTTTTTCTCAGCCAACATGTTTTCGGTTGAGAACATTTACTCATCCATTTTGCACTTGCAAAATTTCATGTTTAATCTGATGGTTGTGAGTTTAGATAACTATTATTTAACATCGAGTAAGAATTAAAGAAACCTTTGGATAAAGGTTTCGTCATGTAAAGATATTATGCACATATATGTGTGTTTGAAAATTAAAATAAAATAAAAGGAATCTAATTTCATGGTCTCGACTATTATTGCTAATGTTTAAGTATGGTACAAGTTCTTCAATATCATACATTTTTTGTCCCTGAAGTGTTAGTATTATCTAGGTTTTGTTATTTTACCTATTGAAAGAAATTTCTGATGATGTGGTGAGAATTCCCACCCATCTAGTTATACACTAGCACAACAAATGGAAATGGAGAAAATAAGTTACTCAAATTATCTGAAGAGCACATCAATAGGAAAATTCAGATGAATCAGAACAAAAATCATATTTTTATTGAGATGATGATTTACAATAATTAAAAGGAAGGTTAGAAATTTCCTATGTTCAAGATAAGTTGGAAATTTGATAGAAAATAATGAAAATGTGAAAAACTGAGGAAATAGTAAACAAAGGGTTAACGCTCTCAAATTCTATATGGTTTCCAAAAACCTTATTGTCATGTGTTTCCAACTCATGGAACAACAAGCTATCCTCGGAGGCTACAATTTCCATGGAGCACCTTACTCAATTTGTGCTCCTTTGGGCCCTCATCCAAAATGTGCATTTGAGTGAGGACGAGGATGACATCTCTTGGAAGCTGACGAGCAATGGGCAATACTCCACGGCATCCGCATACAATTTGCAATTCTTCGGCCTCATTGAGTCTCCTTTGAACAACCTTGTTTGGAAAGTTTGGGCACCTCCTAAAGTTAAAAACCATGCATGGCTTGCGTTGCAAAATAGGCTTTGGACGGCAGATAGATTGAGAAGGCGGGGATGGGAAAATTGTGGCATTTGCCCTCTTTGCAAGCAAACCGAAGAAACCAACAACCACCTCTTCGTTCATTGCTGCTTCACCGCTAGAATTTGGGAGCTCCTAAGAGATCTGCTTGGCATCCGAGGGATACAACCGCAAGATTGGGGGGATGGACATTCAACATTGGTGGGCCACTTTGGCGGAAGGGTCGAATCATCTTCGGAAGGGCCTTGCTTCCCTTGTCTTGCTCACCGTGTGGGCAATTTGGCAAGAGCGCAATGATAGGATTTTTCGCCGGAAACTCTCTCCAACCTTTGTAATACTAGACAAGATAAAGTGTGAGGCTAGGTTGTGGGTGTTAGCGGGGGCTAAGCGGTTGGGTGATTTGATGCCGGGAGAGTAGGCTTGTAACTTGTTGTGTGTTTGGTCTCACCCCCTTGTAAACCTCTTCTTAATTAATTAAATACGGGCAAATCTTTTGCCCTCGTTTTGTTTCAAAAAAAAACTTTCCTAGCATTTGTGAGTTTCCATTTATATGTAATTTCCCCTTTTCATTATGTTTCAGTTTTGTTGTGTAAAGGGTTGTGATGTTTACAAGACTATCACACGTCATGTCGAAGGTGCTTTTTAGTCGGGGGAGGGACCAAATTTGGATTGGTTTGATACTTGATGTACCAAAAATGTCTTGCATTGGACATGAGAGGCCAACTTAGAATTTGAAAATAAATGAGGAACTCATATATTATTTTTTGAAAATAAATGGCGTAAGGAGAAACCCTCCCTCCCCAATTGGGGGTCCATGTCCAACTAACCTTATACTCAAAATTTTGGGGATTTATTCGGGTGCTCTTAGATAATTAGCGATTTTTTCATAAGTTAGAGCAAATTTCACAAAAGCACAATTATTGTGGATAGGTTCCACAAAACCATAATTAAAAGGAATTTTTATTAGAAATCCACAACTTTTATGGTAAATTGTATCAAATTTTTGACGAAAAAGACCACCTCTGTCAAGGAATTGTCATAAAAGACCACCTGTAAAAAAAATTGTCAAAAAAGACCCCCTCTCGGTGGCGGCAAGTCTGGCCAACTGACACGTGGCACATGCCGCCATTGGCAAAGCCGGCATGTACTTGCCACCATTGCCAGAGCCGGCACGTTGCCTGAATCTGACACGTGACACCTGCACACCATGCTTGTCCACCTGCCACCTCAGCATGCCGGATCTGACTCGGGCGGCATGGCCCATATTAGACAACATGCCGGCTTTGTCCCAGGCGGCAAGTACATGCCGGCTCTGGCAATGGCGGCATGTGCCACGTGTCAGTTGGCTAGACATGCCGCCACCAAGAGGGGGTCTTTTTTGACAATTTTTTTTACATGTGGTCTTTTTTAACAATCCGTTGGTGAAGGTGGTCTTTTTCATCAAAAATTCAAATTGTATCAGAGAACCCAAATCTCACAATTTGGTAGTAAATCTCACATTGTGGCCGAATCCACAAGTCACGTGCCATGTGTGGCATAGTTAGTTGTTCTCTATAATTATCTACAGACCGAACAAGAACTTGACCGTACTTGAACCGAACAAAGTGTTTTTGCATTCTTAGCAACTTTTGACAAAAACTTATTTAAAAATTCAAACTTGTGGGACCGGGTTTTTGGAAGCAATTCCTCTACCATGTGGCACCTAACTTCTGGGTTCAGGTTGTTAGAGATGGCATCAAACTTAGAAAATCACGAGATTTGGGCTATCTAAAACATCTTACACCATAAGTTATGGTTTTGTGACAAAAAAATGTTTCGATTGTGGTTTTGTGAAATTTTCTTAGCAAGTTATATAGGACGTACAAGAGATCTGAAAAGAGTTGGCACATCGGTCTGCTTAAGATTACATACTTGTACATGAGCCATTCAAGTGATTCCAAGACAAGGCAAGGGATCCGTGATAGAGCTTGCTCTCTGAAGCAACAGATGCAGAAGTAAAATAAGGTGCTTACATTTTGCTGCTCTTCCGTGAACTAGGGCCGGTGCATGTTCCCCCGAAATTCTGATGAACGACAACCCAAACGTGACCAAGGTAGTTTGATTCGATCATGGATAGACCCGCGCGCGCGACGTACCACCAAAACTCCAAACGTCAAGTGCCTATGCATGCTCTGCTTTGCAGACTCGTAGCACGAGGATACGTTGTACTGTATCGATTAAGCGCGCATGCATGCGTGTACATGCATGGGTCCTGATTGATCGATCGATCGATGAGCCAACCGATATTCAGGCACGTAGCAGGCGAGGCGACGAGAACTGGGAGCACTCAGGCACGACTCACGAGCGAGGGCCAACCGTTTGGCCTTTGGCTCGGAGGAGTCTGCGCTTCGTGCATTGCTTGCGTACGTCGTCCATCAACATCATGGAGCTGCGGCCTGCATGCTGCCCGGCGCCAACCTTGTCGTTGGAATTTTTTCTAGACGTATCCTCGGGAGTTGGGACCCTAGAACATATTGCACGACGGCACTAGATACTACTCCCTTCGACCATAAATAATTATTGGTGATTTTATACTAACTCAGTATAAAGTTTATATTAAGTTTTTTTTAAACCATGCAGGAGATCAGCATATGTAAACTAAGAAGAAAAGCCACGAAAGCTAGAGTACACGTCTTAGAAGTAAATAAGGAAAACGACCCTTTCTCACTCTCGCACAGTGTCTCGCGTCCTTCTTTATTTGGTCAATAATCTTTTTAGTATTTCTAGACTTGTTTCTGAAAATTCTTGCCTTTCTCTCCCGCCATATCGCCCAAGCAGTGAGAATGACAATCGTGTTTAGTATTCTTTTCTCAGAACTCTGAAGACTGTCTGACAAGGGTATAGCTACTAGAGCCCACTAGTTGAGTACCCCTGAGGCCCGTTAAGCTAGGCCCAATTGTAATAATAGTCGAGATACGAGTTCTTACCGTATATCGATATTGTAATCTGTATCGGACCCTACCCGATCCTCGAGACCTGGCCACCTATATATAGGGGCCAGGAGGGGACGGTGTAGGCCAGATTGAAAGCAAGCAAGGTTCAACATCCAAGTTTACTTTCGATATACACCTGTTTTGACTAACTTTACCTTCGAGTTCATCTGACGCCCTATCTCCCCGACCCTAAGTCCTTCATCTAGGACATTTGTCGAGTTAACCCTCGTCAATTGGCGCCGACCATGGGGAATCTGGACGTTGGAATCATGAATTCGACGGCTTTTTCGTTTTCAGCCAACAGCAATGCAGGAATCGGCGAAAATCAAGAGATGGAGTTGACAATTGGAAGTCTAAACATCCTCATCGGGCCTTCGGGTTCGACTCCCCTTTCAGATCCGGCGAAACCAGATCCGTCGGCAAGTGAGCCCAAAATAGTAGCAATGACGGAATATTCTGAAGGCTCTTCCAGCGAGGTAAACTCGCCGATCAGCTTAGGAGAAGTACAAGAAAGAAAAATCACAGCAGGCGACGAAACAATGGAAAATTTCGACTTAGGGGTCCAACTCGAAGATCTCGTGGTTTGCCACGACGATATCTCAGACAAGTCAACAGATACGTGGAAGACAGGGTTAGAGCTTTCTGAAGATGATGACTCGATCTTCTCAAGCTTTAATAACAAAATCGGCAAACAGTGCCAGGTGCTCGCCATTGTAGGAGACAATTCAGAAGAATTCGACGAAAACAACAATCCAGTGCTAAACCCAGTAAATATCGATAGAGGAGCAAATTATCTAGCAGAAGGGCAAACAGCAGAATCCCTCGCAACCAGGGAAAAAATTCGACTATCAGCCGACGAATGGAGAGTAATAAGGGCAGCCATAGAGCACGGCACGCCGATACCATCAAATTCCAGCAAGAATATGCTTCTGGGGTATTACTATGCCCTAAGGCAACAGGCAAAACAATTAGCAAAGGAGAAAATAGAGATACAACAAAGAAAAGAATCAGCCATTGCAGCTAGCAACGCCGCTCGCAGAGCACGAAGTGACGCATCACATACTAACGCAAATAGGAATAGTCGACATGGTTCAAGGTACGAAAACCTCGAGTACTCAGAAAGGCAAAGCATCTCCAAAAATCTCGACTCGTCCTTCCTATAGGTCGACGAGCAGGGAAACATCATACCAAAAACTCCCGAAGCAGCACTAGTAGCAGCTCAAGCATATCTATTTACAACTCGACCAAGTCCAGGAGACCCGAGAGAACATATGCACAGAGCAGCGTTGAACGGACTGAAGATGGTGGGCAACAAGCTATCAGCAAAAGAAGAGGAGGCATATCACAAGAAGGAAACACACAAGCCAAGATCACCTCGCCGTCACAATAGTCCTCAGCGCAGAAGCAGTAGTCGACGATCTCGATCGCCATCACCAAAACAGCATGGGAGCCCAAAGCATGGAGGAACTCGAAGATCTCGGTCTCCAAACAGAAGGCACGGCTATGAAGACGACGAAAAGAAGATGGGAGCATCGTGCTTTACCCGTAGGGTTCGCACTACGCCAGTACCCAAGGGGTTCAAACTACCTCATGATCAACAAAAGTACGACGGATCAGAGGAACCATAGTCATGGCTTTCAGACTATCTACAAGCAGTACAAATATTGGGAGGAACCAAAGAAACAGCTATGCAAAGTTTGCAACTACACCTCACCGGCGCAGCAAGGCCTTGGTTGAGCAAATTAGAGAAAGAAACTATTGGAAGTTGGGAAGATCTCACGAAGCAATTTACAAGTAACTTTAGGTCGACATATAAGCGGTCGGCATCGATAGAAGAAGTCAAAGCATGCGTGCAACAACGCGGAGAAACCCTAAGGGCGTACATCCAAAGATGGAGTCTTATCAAAAACTCAGCAGTTGAAGTTTCAGACGAAAGAGCAATAGACGTGTTCATAATCGGATTAAGGCGATGAGACCTAGTCGAAGAGATGGGCAGAATAAAGCCAAAAATGGTGTCAGACCTCATGGACGTAGCAAACAGGTTTGCAGATGGAGAAGACGCATGCAACAACAAGCGGACGCGATCGCCAGAGGACGATAGAAGAAACAGATATGGAAGCCAAAGAAGAAGATCCCACAATTACGACAACTACGGCTCCCACAGCCAAGTAGCCGCGGGATATAAGGACAACAGCTACCAAGGGAGTGATCGCAGAAGCTCAGGATATCGAAGCTATGGAAAAAAGGACTACAAAAAGTTTCCCACAAGAGAATCCAGAGAGTACAACCCATCGCCAGAAGACATGTTAAATGGGCCTTGCCATATGCACTCAGCATTCGTTGATGGAAAGCGAGTGTCCAAGCATTCAATGAAAGATTGCACAACGTTCTTGAAACTACAAGAAGCAGCACTAAGCAAGCAAACCAAAGCAAAGCGACAAGGATACGAAGAAAACAACAAACCTCCCACAAGTCAACAAGGGAATAATGGAGCTCCTCAAGGACAGACCAGCCAAGCCAGGGACGCGATGACGACGGATGATACGTTCCATCTAAGGGGCACATTACAACAATGATACAACCCGTGCCCAAGTCGAACAAGGAAGAAAAAAGCATTACCCGACAAGTCAATCTAGCAGTTACTTCGCCTCCAGCCACAACGGAATATCTACACTGGTCAGAACAACCAATCGAGTTCAGCAGAGAAGATCACCCTATAACAGTACCTCGGCCAGGAAACGCGCCTCTGGTACTCAAAGCTCAAATCGGCACGTATGATGTCGATAGAATATTCATGGACGCGGGAAGTGGAATCAATTTGATATATGCGAAAACGCTCAGAGTAATGCATATATCACTAGAGTTCCTGAAGCCAACAGACTGTTCCTTCCATGGGATCGTACCAGGAAGTGCCAATTATCTACTAGGTCGGATAGCACTCAACGTTTGCTTCGGCAACCGACAAAACTACAGAAGAGAAAAGCTCTACTTTGAAGTCATGGACTGGCCATCTCAGTATCATGCGATCCTCGGGCGACCCGCATTTTCGCGATTCATAGCAGTACCTCACTATACGTATCTAGTACTCAAAATACCAGGACCAAAGGAAATCATCACAGTAAAGGGAAGCTTCGAGGTTTCAGACCTATGCGACAAGGAGTTCCACAAGATGGCGCAAAACTTTGGCATGATAGCCAACTATGCAGAGAAGGCGAAAAGCACGACTACGGAAGGCGACAAGCTACCCGAAGGACGTACCGCGGAGCCAGAGATGAAGAAACCACGAGTAGAAGCATCAGGAGAAGACAAAACTAAAGAAGAAGAAGAGAAGGCCACGACGGCATAAGTATCAAGAACAACAAAGTAGAGTAGAAGAATAAGAATGTAAAAGCCACGAGTTATCCCAGGGCAATGCCCTAGGCCGGATCTCTTGGGTCACCCCATGTATCTTACATTACAAGTATAATAAAGACAAAACGTTCCTCATATTCGAGTTTACGAGTCTCTCAAAAAAAATGTGGCAAACGCACGAATCATACAAAACGTTCTGAGACCAAATTTCAGACATATAGTCGCGAAATAAGAAACTCTCGCGTTCCACATATACATGAGTATTACAACATCGGGTTGTCAGAATCGTCTACACCTAAAGGATCTAAATAGTGATACTCGCGGAAAAACGCGGCATCCTCCCGCAACAGTCTAGCTATAATTCTTCGAGCAGGCTGCAGGGTATTCTCCAGATGTACTCGCAGACTAGCTCCACCTGAGGGATAGCTCAGCGACATAGAACTATAATTGAGTCTTGGGTGCCACTTATGCATCCACCCAAGAGCAAAATTGGCGTCTGCCACTAAGTTCAGTTCTATCAGCCGATGAATACGCTGACTGGATCTAAAAACGTCGAGTAGCAGTGGAAAACTTCCAGGCAGCGGATTGCGAGGAAGCATGACAGAGTGCATGGTTATGAGAGCTCTTCGGCAACCGTCAACTGACTCTCCGATATGCTAGGCGCGGTCCTGGAGCAGTACGATAGCACGGCAGCGTCGAGGATCAGACCACAAACTATCAATACCCTCTGACATTTTCTCCAGAGCCGCATTTCGCTCGGCAACCCGACGAGCCTCAACAGCAAAATCTAAGCAAGTACCTAAGATGACAAAGGACATCACAAGGCAGTAATGGAAAAAAGGGAAAAAGAGAAGCCGCAAGGAATCTTACATTGCAACATTTTGCAAGCAGATTCGATAATGCCGATGACAAAAGAGTCGCATTCCTCATGGTGGACAACCTTCGCCATCAGACTAGACACCTCATCGTCAAGAATAGATATCCGCTTCATCAAACCACAAGCTTTGCTACCTTTGTCTATAGTTATCTGCGCTTCGCGTTTGGCTAAAGTTAAGCGATTCTCAAGATCCGAAATCCTTGAAGAATATTCCGCGCATTGGTAGCAGCGGCGAGGAGGCGATGAAACTTTAGAGTCAAATGCACCGGCAGAAGAGGGATCATGGTCGCGACTTGAAGGATCACCAATACGCATAGACTGGAAGCCAAAAGAAAAGAAATGAGAAGCATTTCAGAAGCTAACACAATATATCATAGAAAAGAAGCATATTTACATAGATGCAAACCCTTTGACTAAGGTTCTCGGGTTGCATACGACTAAAGGTTCTTACATCAAAAGCAGAAATAGAAAATTACAACAAGAGGCCGAGTCTACGCCACCTCAGCATTTTGCTCCGTGGCGGAGGAAGGCATGGCAAAATCAGCGCCAGCAGTTGAAGGAGGCGCAGAATCAGCCGTCACTGGAGTCGAGGAAGTTGGTGTGAAAGAAGCCGCTGAAGGAGAAATGATCGACACTATGGCGGGCGCAAATTTTTTCGCCTTCTCGAAGGAGGCCTTCAGCTCTGAGCGGGTGCGGCCATGAGGAGAGCCAACCTTTTCCCAGTCGAAATCTGCACCATGTGCATAGGAAAGTGCGATAGCACCCTCAGCACCTCGCTTCAAAGAAAGCCCCTTCAGCTGGAGGATGGGGTCGTCAGTAGTATCGAAGGCTTCGGCGAGTTTCTTCAAGTCACTGTTCGGAACCTCCGCCTTCTGCTTGGGCCACAACCTCATGAACATCCGCGTAAGAACGCGGTTAACCAACTCAAAGATCTCCTGGACAGATATCCAGTTTGCTTCGAGTAAGTTAACCGCGGCCATAAGAGGATCATCGCCCGGTTGCAGAGTCGACAAAAACACCTTGGTAAATTCTGTACAACGAAGGGGACAGAAAAACAGCAGGAAAGGAAAATATCAGCAAGTGCAAGAAAGCAATAGCAGTAGAGGAAGAGGACAAGACAAGTATGCACCTCTAGCAGCAGAAGACATCGTGTGCAGCCGCTCGGCCACGGCTTGCTCTCGCTGGAGATGCTCTTTGTTAGCATCAGCCAAGGCCTTCTCCGCTTTCTTCGCCTTAGCCAGCGCTGACTTATGCGACTTCTCAGCATTTGTCTTGGCAGCGGTCGCGACATCAAAAGCTTTCCGCGAAGCATTGAGCTCGGCTTCTAGCGATGCAATGCGAGCATTGGCTGATGCTAGAGCATCTGTAGTCCAGCAAAGAAAGGAAAGGAGAAGTCAAACAAACAGCAAAGAGAAGCATACAGGACAAGCAAAGACAGGACAAAGAATTAACCTTCGGAAGCTTTCGCAGCCTTCAAGTATTCAGTACATTCACTACCTAAGGCGACGAATTTCTTCATCAATGCCTGACAAGGGAGAAACACGTAAGAGCATCTCCAGCCGTCCCCCCGACTAGGGCCCCGGACGCCATTTTTTACATCCGGACGGCGATATTCGGCCCAGCCACGCCCCCGGTTCCTCGTTTTCGCCCGGATTTGGGCTTTCATCCATCCGGCGAGCCCAGGCCGTCCCCGGCTTTCCGAGGCGCGCTCGGGGACTCCGGACGAAACAAAAACGCGTGAAACAGCGAGCGGGCCCGCGGTGTCGGCGAGAGCAAGGGTAGTTCCCCACCATTAATTCCGTTTCCCTCCAAAATGCGCCGCATATACCCATTTCCCCGCCGAAATCCCCCACAGTTGCAGCTCCTCCTCTTCTCTTCCACCACCATGCCGCCGAAGAGGATCGCCGACGACGGCGCGCCGAAGATGAGGAAGCCGCGGGCGCCCAAAGAGAGGCCGCCTGGCATGACCAACGCGGCGTGGGCGGCGGACGTGGCGCGCCGGGAGACCGAAACTCGCGGTAGGGTGGAGAGGGAGAAGAAGCTCGCCACGAAGAGGGCGGCAGCGGTGGACGAGCAGGCGAGGCTGGTCTCCATGGCCATGGGACAGCCGCGCGTCAGCCAATTCCCCGCCGGTTCATGGCCAATCCAAGGTACGATCGGCTCACCTTCCACCTACTCGCCGGCGGCGTCGTCGCCGATGTTCCACGAGACCTGCATCCCCGCCATGTCGAGGTTCACCCCGTCGCCGCCGGAGTACGACACCGCCGGGATGCACGAGGACATCTCGTCTGCCCTGCGCCGAGGGCCGCTCTCGTACGGGATGCCGCCGCCGAACGACGGCGTGATGCACGACAACATCGGCGGCGAAGAAGAGGAACACCGACCTGGCATTCCTGATCGGCGGGAACGATACTGCGATGGACGAGGAGACGAGGGCTTGGTACGACGCTCATCGCCAAGCCATCCTCCACCCTCCGTCGACTGCGTCGTCCTCCCCTTCAACGACGTCCCCTTCGGCGGACGAAACTACGCCGCCCGAGGAGGCGCAGGAAGGCACCGCTGACGAGCCTGTTCTAGTCTAGTCTAGTTTCTGTTTCGATCGCCGAATTCTGGCTGATTCGATCGCCAAACTTCGTGCGATGCTTTTGTGTAGCGGGCGGGAAGACGCTATTTTGAAACTATATCCGCGAACGCCGGGGTGCGACTGGAAATTTGCTCCCACCCACGCCCATTTTACATCCAATCCGGGCGAATATATCGCCGGATTTCGGCCCGGGGGCCTCAAACGGCTGGAGATGCTCTAAGCGTGTGGAAGGCGCAAGATAGATAAGCACAGTACAACCACTCACATTGTCAGGGGAGCCTGTGGGCTCGTGTGCTTCAAGGGAAGCTTCAGCCTCTTGGGATTTCTTCGACCGCTTGGTACTTCGGGACGCAGTAATCTTCTTGGTAGAAGACCTGGTGGCCCTCGGCGCCTGCATAGCCAGCTCAGTCTCTTGCATGGAAGGCTCATCAGCAATTGCATCCTGAGTAGAAGGAGTAGCCGCAGCATCCTTTTTCGGCTCCTCATCATCACTGCAAGAGGAAACAGATTTTATACAACCCAAAAGAAAGAAAGCGAGTACAGCGAAATCATAGAACTTGAAGAACACTTACGATGCCATAAGATCGAAGAATTCAACATCTTCTTCTAGAACAGGGGCTTTATCAGCCGCCATTCTCTGCACGGAGGTGCTTGATGAAGCAAACTCATCGACACGCTTCCTCTTCTTGTCTGCACCGGTGTCTTCAGAAAGCGCAGGAGGAGGCGATGTCGTCGAGCTGGTATCTTCTTCCGATTCTTTGGCTTCATCTCCGTCCTGATTTTCTTCAGCCTCGGGGGCTTCAGATACAGTTGAGGCCAGATAAGCCGGAAGAGGCCCTTCCCCTAGAAGAGGAGGGCGTGAAACAAGGAATTGGTGGTCCTACAAACGAATAAGTCAGGAAAGTAACCGATACAAGGATAAACACAGCTGGAAAGCGATGAATTCGACAACAAGTATACAAAGCAAACAAATACGTACCTTGGGTAGGGGATGCACAGAGTCGAAACAATCAGCGGCCAATTCTGCAACCGCATGATCCTTGGGGAGCTTGGTGAGGCTCCTAACTCGCTTATCGACTTCCTGCTTCTCCATTAGATCTCCAGAGATGCGAGAAGGATCCACCAAGCCAGAATAGCTCCAAAGTTTGAAAAGGCGATGCTGTAGGGGTTGAACTCGATGTTGCACAAAGAACGCCATAAGTTGAATACCCGACAAAGCGCCTCCTTTACCTCCTTTCAGAGCTTGGATGCGGGTCAACAGCGGAGCAATCCCCTCCATCTCAGCATATGTGGGAGGCGAATCCCACGATGCCAATTTCTTCAACTCTTTGGAGGCGTCAAAGGGGGCTAGGCCATACTCGTCTTCGGAGGAGGCCTTACAGTCTTTGATGTAAAACCATTTGGTCCTCCAACCTTGGACTGATGCAGACATGGAAAACTCCAGATACTACGCCTCGGGGCGCACAGAGACGACAGCCCCGCCCAGCTCAGGCTTATTTGCCAAGGAAACACTAGGGCAGAGCCGAAAGATGGATCTCCAAAGAAGAAAATGGGGTTCGATCCCCAAGAATGACTCGCAAAGAGTCACAAAGCAGGCAATGTGAAGGATAGAATTAGGTGTGAGCTGGTGAAGCTGCACACCGTAGACATAAAGAAGCCCACAAAGAAATTCGTGGGCAGGAAAAGAGAGTCCGCGGAGAAGGAAAGAAAGAAACATCACCCGATAGCCACTCGGGGGCTTGGGGATCCGTTCGGTGCTCAGAAACTTGATGGAATCGCTGCTGGAGATGAGACCATCTGTCTTGGCCTTGTCCAGCTCCTTCTGCGTGGCAGCAGAGGGCACCCAGCTAGTCGCAGAGCTCGTTGCCTTCCCTTTGGCCATGTTGTTCTTCATGGCCAGGTGTTTCACGCGCATCTACGAATCTACGCTCAGGGGCTATATGCGCGAAGAGCAGAGCGCAAGGATTGGCAATGGCGGCGGTGGCGGAGAGAAAGAGCTGGTAAACAGTACAAATCCCCACTCTCCCCTGATATACCTTCTCGGTGAAGGAACGTGGGCTGCGACGTGGCGTAAGAAGCAGAAGCGGCAGCCCACTAACGGGCAGAGAAATACAAAATTACCACGCTACCCACGAAACGGTACGCGCTCAATAAGGGTGACGTATAGCTAAATTTAGCCACTGACGTCACGAAGAAGATGAAAAATCAAAGATCAATTCGACATATGCATATAATCGACGAGTATCGAATATGGCGACTTCAGAATAAAAGGATGACAGGAAAGAACAAACAAGGTTGGCGCCGACAAATACAAAAAGACAATTTAGGAGACTATACCCGAAAACATTCGACTATAGCTTCGTGGGCTACTACCATCGGGAGCGCTGAGCGCGCACCCGACGAAGTTATCACTAAACTATTTCGAGTCGAAGCATGATGATGGAGTACACTATATTTGAGCCTATACTCGAACAAAAGTTTTGTTTGACTATAGCCTCGGGGGCTACTCCCATCGGGAGCGCTGAGCACGCACCCGACGATGTTTTTTAACGAGCACTGGAGCACGGAAAGCGAAGAAATATGCGATGAAATGTTGTTACTCCTATCGGGAGCGAGTTTTTATGGTTGTATAACCCGAATATTTTCAATCAAAATTAGACTGCGACATGTGATTCTCGAGTTGCGTTATCGCAATGAAACTCAAATGCCGTGATTTATCACGAAGGTAAGACCCCGGGATCCATCCTATGTGGCCTGGTATACGCACATGGATGCGCTCTGCTGGTATGTATCCGTGTCTACGACGCGAAGAAAATTCTGGTGGACGCACTGGGTACCCTGAGAATTACTGGGATTCATTCTTTATAAGTCCTAAATGCGGCAAAAGAGTGGGTTTGACCGGTCTCCCGAATTCAAGTCCAAGGGGATTGAATTTGAAGTAGGTGGCAAGTATCTGTTCCGGCAGTTAACTGACCTCTTGATCCGTCAGAGTTGTCAGGCTTGTTCATCAAAACCCCTTGCGAGATATTATCATAAAAATAAGTCGAAAGACCAAGTCGAAGAGTTGAAGATATGATGAAATCGAAGAACTGATCAAGTCGAAGACTTAAAGATTAGAGATTCAACCCGAATCTGCAATTCTGATAGAATCTTAGGGGCTACTGACAAGGGTATAGCTACTAGAGCCCGCTAGTTGAGTACCCCTGAGGCCCGTTAAGCTAGGCCCAATTGTAATAATAGTCGAGATACGAGTTCTTACCGTATGTCGATATTGTAATCTGTATCGGACCCTACCCGATCCTCGAGACCTGGCCACCTATATATAGGGGCCAGGAGGGGACGGTGTAGGCCAGATTGAAAGCAAGCAAGGTTCAACACCCAAGTTTACTTTTGATATACACCTGTTTCAACTAACTTTACCTTCGAGTTCATCAGACGCCCTATCTCCCCGATCCTAAGTCCTTCATCTAGGACATTTGTCGAGTTAACCCTCGTCACTGTCTCTCACTGACGACCACCATTGACGGAAACTTTGATCATTGTGAAGGGAATATGCCCGAGAGGCAATAATAAAGTGGTTATTATCATATTCCATGTTTATGATAAATGTTTATTTCTCATGCTAGAATTGTATTAATCGGAAACATTAATACATGTGTGATTAATAAACTAAAAAGGTTCCTAGTAAAGCCTCTCTTTTATACTAGCTCGTTGATTAACTGATGATCAAGGTTTCCTGACCATGAACATTGGATGTTGTTAATAACGGGGTCATATCATTAGAAGACTGATATGATGAACACTCACACCCATAGTATGAATAGCAAAACGATCAAGTCATCAAGTTCATTGCTATATCAAACTCATACGAAATAGTTCTAATCCTCAGACCATGAGATCATGTTAATCACTGATACCGGAAGAGTGCTTTGATGATATCAAACGTCACACCATCACAGGGTGATTATAAAGGTTGATTTGGGTATTCTGAAAGTATTAGTTGAGGCTCATGGATCAAGAGTGGAATTTGTCCGACCCGATGACGGGAAGATATTCTCTGGGCCCTTCTCGGTGATATTGCATTAGAATCGCTTGCAAGCATGTGACTAGGTCATAGGAATGCATTATCACAGAACGAGTAAAGAGACTTGTCGGGAACGAGATCGAACTAGGTATGGTTGATACCAAATGATCGGATCTCGGACAAGTAATAATATCGCGAGACAAAAGGAATTAACTATGTTCGTTACTGGTTCACACGATCACTAGTTCATCGTTGAGTAAGTGGGAGTCATCATGGATTTCCAGATCCCTCTGTTGATTATTGATCGGAGAGGAGTCTCGATCATGTCCATGTTATTCACGAACCGTAGGGTGACACACTTAAGGTTCGCCGTCGTTTTTGAGTGGATACGATACTCCGATTGAATTGCAGGACAACATGAGGGTTATTTCAGAAAAGCACCGAAACTGTTTCGGATATCGAAATAACTCGAGGGTGTATTTGTTAATGTTTGTTAATTGAATGAATTAACAAATATTAAAGAAATAAAAATGTTTTATTAAATCAATAAGTGTGAATTTTAATTAGCATGAATGTCATGCATTAAAATGGGGGTTACCTCATGTTGATGAGGGAGTTATCACCATAATGGGAATGAAGAGGGGACAATGAAGAGGAGGAGACCCCTTGGCCGGCCACCCCTTGGCTGCCCCTCCTCCTCTATATAAACCCCTCCCTCTCTCCCTTGACACACTTCTTAATCCTCCCCTCCCTTGCATAGTTGCTGCCCACTTTCCGTCTTGGCTTAGCGAAGCTCTGCCGGAATTGTAGTTCGTAGTTCATACACTTGGAGAAGTGTGTGAAGGAGTGTCCAGCGGATCCCTTCTTCCGCTGCCCCGCTGGACCGAGGGCGTGGAGGAGTCGACGTCGAGCTGTACGTGTGACCGAGCACGGGGGCGCTGCCACTTGTGGCGCCGTGTACACGATCTTGTGATCGTCAAGTGAACCACTACGTCGACTACGTCAAGTGAACAACTACGTCGACTACGTGCGTCTACATCGACTCTCCATCGTCAACGTTTGTGCGGGAACGTAATCCCCGCTTACGGTCGTCGAGGGTTAGTCTCCGTTGCTACCACCTTATAGAGTATCTTGGCTAGTTTATGTGTTCTTGCGTAGGAAAATTTTTGTTTTCTATGCTACGAACCCATCAGTGGTATCAGAGCCATCTCTATGCGTAGTTGGTATGCACGGTTAGAACACATGTGGATGTGGGCGTTGATGATCATGTTATTGCAATTTATTTGGTATTTTGGATCATAGTGGCATAGTGGGATTGAAGCTGCCCGAGACTAACCTTACGTGACCACGTTCACGAGACTTGTCCCACACTTGACATGCTTCGGCATATGTGGCTTTGCGGGTGTACGTTTCTCCCACTATAGTTATGATCTATTTTACAAATAGTTGTTAATAATATTTTTATCATCGTTGTGGTTACATGTTCGTAGGTAAGAACGGTTCTTCCTAGAAAGCCCCAAACCACGTAAAATATGCAAGACAAATTAGAAACGTCTAACTTGTTTTTGCAGGGCATGTGATGTGATATGGTTAAGTTGTTTATGTTACAAATTGTATGCGATGATCCTTTTTGTAAGTTATAAACAACCGGCAGGAGCCATATGTTTGTCTTTATATTTAAATGGCCTGTGTGCCATATATATATATATCCAAGTGATATATTGTAATGGAGGAAGACAACCAAGGTGGCGCGCCATGGACCTTGGTGCTGCGCCGGTGGAATGATGGAGATCATACCATGACGTACAAGATGGAGATCGAATGCGTGAAGGACCATATCATATCACATTATATATGCATGTGATGTTTATCCTTTTATGCATCTTATTCTGCTTAGATTTGATCGCGCGGTAGAATTATAAGATGACCCCTCTCACATAAATATCAAGATAAAAATGTGTTCTTCCATAGCATGCACCGTCAAGAAAGTTCGTCGTTTCGAGACACCACGTGATGATCGGGTGTGACAGACTCTACGTTCACATACGATGGGTGTAAGACAGTTTTACACACGCGAGTGCTATGGTTCTACTTGGCGAGCCTAGCATGTACAGACATGGCCTCGGAACACGAACCGAAAGATTAAGCATGAGTCATATGGTTGATATGATGAACATGGTGATGTTCGCCTTTGAAACTATGCCGTTGCACGTGATGATCGGTTGCGGTATAGTGAATTTGGTTCGTGTAATCACTTAAGAAAACTAAGAGGGATGTTGTTTTTAAGTGGGAGTTCATTTAGTAATTTTGAATTATAGAACTCAATTTATCATGAACTAAATCAAAGTGAATTTGCATAGTTTGTTGTAGTTATTGGCATCCGTTTACTACCTTGCGATTAGCTATAATTGAGATAATATAACTATAGAATTCTGGATGTTAACTTTACGAACTGGTATCGTATTGTTTGAATGTCAATCTAAAGTTTAAAGTCCTATTGCAAACTTTTAGCAAACCCTTGTTACTCGATAAAATTTAATTAGTAGTATTGAATCAAGAGTAACAATTCCAGTGTTAGTATCTAAGTATCACACTTGCCTCCATGATCCTTGATATTCAAAAGTTGTTTTTAGTATCAAGGTTATCTAGGAGTTGAAAGAATTGTTTCATAAACTATCATGTGTGGAAGATATTGTGATATCTGAAACAATGTTTGGTTGCAAAGTGATAGAGTATAATTTAGTAAGACACATGTTCTCATATTGTATGAGAATTTGCAAAGATTAGAGACGCCAGGCGTCCAGATCTCCTAAAAGGTTTAGGAACTAATATTATACTCGCAATTCGTCCTCATGAGCTATAGTAGCTTGATCATGAAAGTTGTCATGATAGGATGAATGGAAGATGTAGGTAAAATGTTTACTACACTAAAAGATTACTAAAGAATGGAATTTGGAAGAACGCCAAATATGTGATTATGGTGATCTACTTCAAAGTGTGAGTCCAAGGGTATTAGTGTTTGACTAATCATGCCTTGAACTATGTGCCATGTGAATGGCGCCACTATTTATGTTGATAGATTCTTCTAGAAGGAAAAGAATTGCTAAAAGAGAATCCAAAATTTATTCTGGCAGAAAAGAAAAGACTGGAAATGTCCAGCTCAGATATATAGAAGATATACATGTTATGGGTGTATTCATTGCTTGTTAAAACAATATGGTTCTTGGGTATTTGATACTAAATTGGTTGTTATGAACTGTCATACAGAACAACACAATACAAGAACTACAATGGCCTAATTAACTAGCAAATGAATATGGGATGATTCTCATCGAAAACAAATAAAGTGTTATTGTGTTTCGTTGGAATTAAACCTAGCCTTCAAGATTTGTTTGAATAATTGTTATTTTGTTCTGGTATTATGAGAACAATGGTTGTTCAAATTATTACCGCATTCATAAAAGATGGATGAACGCTTATCTTGTTGGAGAAATCACATCCATAACATTGATGCTAAAAGTGTCTCAAGACAAATGATTAGAAGATCACTTATGAGTGACACCACCGTTTAAATCATATTGGAAAGTAAACATGAAGAAACTCCATATTGATGGGATTTTGGAGTCTTTTGATTTTGAATCAATTGACGCTTGTGAAAATTTCCTAGAGATGATTAAAAACTCCGTTTGTAGGCCAAAGAAGAACGGACGACTAACTTATTGGATATTGTACATGTTGATGTATATAGTCCATTATGTGTAGCCGTGTGTGGTGAATTCTTGAACTTTATTTACTTTAACCGATGATTTGAGTAGATATATGTGTATATTTACTTGATAAGGAAGAAGCATGAAATATTTGAATATTGTTCAAAGTATTTCTAGATGAAGTTGAAAATCATTGTAACAAGAGAATAAAGAATTTATGATTTGATCATAAAGGAATATATTTGAGTTACAAGTTTAGCAAACACCTAAAAGTTGAGGAATCGTTCCATAGACTTGTATTTCTCGAAACACCATAGGAGTATGGAGTGTTCGAGAGATGAAATCAAACTTTGTTTGACATCGTTGGATCAAAGGTGTCGTCTATAAAACTGCCATTATATTTTAAGGGTAAAGCTTTAGAGACTACCGCTTTTACACTGAAAAGAGCGCCATCATGATCCGTTAAAATGACACCATATGAGATATGGCATGGGATAAAACCCAAGTTGTCTTTTCTAAAATTTTGGTATGCTAGGCATATGTAAAATGTTTACAACCAAAGTCGGATAAATGCGTCTTTGTAGGTTATCCCAAAGTAACTGTTGGGTATTCCTCCAGAACACTGAAGACAAAAGTGTTTGTCGCTGAAAAACGTCAAGTTTCTTGAGAAGGAATTTTTCGCAAAAAGTCAAGTGGGAGGACAATATAACTTTGATTAGGTTGTTGAACCTAAGCTATATGTGCTGAGTAGCGCAGCGCTGGGAAGTGTCCCAGAGGCGGCCACAATGCGCATGGCTGTCGTACCTCAAAGGTTGTGGTCACATAGATCAAAGTTCCTATTGAACCGCGTGAGTCGGGTAACAATCAAATAGTTAGATTTGAGAATGAATCATTATTGTTTGACAATGATGAACCGACTGCATGCAAAGAAGCAATGATGGGCCCTGACTCCGTCAAATGGCTAGAAGCCATAAAATCCATGATAGTTCCATACACAAGAAACCAAGTTTATGAACTTGGAAGACCCTCAAAAGGCATGAAGCCTAATGAACGTATTTGGATCTATAAAGACAGACATGGATGTTTAACATCTTTGAAATAGTCGACACATCGTTAAAAGAGTTTACGATTGTGTTCAATGAGTTGACTATGACAAGATTTGATCTTTCATAGCGATATTTTGTCTGGAAGGATTACTGTAGCAACCACTACATATGCCAAGTTTGGTATATGTTAGTTGAACAAATAAGACAACATTCTTCTAATAGAATGGTTACCTAGGACATGTACATGACATGGTCCAATGGGTTTTGTAAATTCAAAGGATGCTAAAAGGCATGCAAACTTCAATGGTTGAAGTAAGCATCGCGGAGTTGGAATATTCGCCGTGATGAAATAATTAAAAGGTTTAGTTTCATCAGATACGATGAATATGCTTGCATTTGCAAGAAATTAAGTGGGAGCGCTGAGACATATTTTCAGTACATTATGTAGAAGACATATTGTTAATTGGAAATGATGTATCTTTTATTGACATAGGTTAAGAATTTCATTAAAATTAGATTTCAATGAAAGACTTAGGCAAAACCAAAATATTGGGTCTCGATGTCTATGTAGATAGATCAAGGTGCCAATATGGTTGTGCCAAAGTACATAGATGAAATATTGAATGAAGTTCAATATGGAAACGACGAGAAAAGTTCTTGCCGCATGGAAGAGGTTGAAACAAGATTCAGGTGTTTTTGACACTTGATGAGTGAAGCCACATGAATGATTTGACCGATCATGTATACCATGATATGTACATATCCAGATATGTCCTATGCTCTAAATGTTATGAGCATATACCAGAGTGATAAAAGTCATAAGATGATCACTGGACAATAGTAGAGATATCCTTATGTGCTTTGGAAGGACTAAGGATATATATTATGTATGACAAAGTGACACATAATTCATTGTAAAGTGTTACATTGATACTAAGTTTGTCACAAGATACAAATTAAGTTTATCTCAATTTTAGCTATACGTTAGGTGGCACAATGTAATGGAAGGAAGTTCCATGATGGATTTGGATGAGTTCCAAAGTTAAGACATTGTGATGGATTCTACAACAAAGGTTGAGTATATGGCTGCTTTAGAAGTAGCAAAAGAGGGCATTTGTGTCAAGAAGTTTGTTATCAAACTAGGTGTAGTTCCAAGCTGGCTATTACTGTGAAGATCTATTGTGCGACAATAGTGACAACATGATTTTAGCTAAAGGAACTAAGGTCTCACCTAAGGATCAAATTTATACCCAACTATCTCATTTGAGAATGAGTGATGCGTAGAGACGCAAAGACATGCAAATACACACAGAACTGAAAGTGTTAGATCTGGAGATCAGATTAACCACATGCAACGCGTATGGATAACACGTGAATGCCATAAGTGTTATATACGCAAGTATCAACTAGATTATTGACTCTAGTGCAAGTGGGAGACTGAAGGGAATATGCCCGAGAGGCAATAATAAAGTGGTTATTATCATATTCCATGTTTATGATAAATGTTTATTTCTCATGCTAGAATTGTATTAATCAGAAAACATTAATACATGTGTGATTAATAAACTAAAAAGGTTCCTAGTAAAGCCTCTCTTTTATACTAGCTCGTTGATTAACTGATGATCAAGGTTTCCTGACCATGAACATTGGATGTTGTTAATAACGGGGTCATATCATTAGAAGACTGATATGATGAACACTCACACCCATAGTATGAATAGCAAAACGATCAAGTCATCAAGTTCATTGCTATATCAAACTCATACGAAATAGTTCTAATCCTCAAACCATGAGATCATGTTAATCACTGATATCGGAAGAGTGCTTTGATGATATCAAACGTCACACCATCACATGGTGATTATAAAGGTTGATTTGGGTATTCTGAAAGTATTAGTTGAGGCTCATGGATCAAGAGTGGAATTTGTCCGACCCGATGACGGGAAGATATTCTCTGGGCCATTCTCGGTGATATTGCATTAGAATCGCTTGCAAGCATGTGACTAGGTCACAGGAATGCATTATCACAGAACGAGTAAAGAGACTTGTCGGGAACGAGATCGAACTAGGTATGGTTGATACCAAATGATCGGATCTCGGACAAGTAATAATATCGCGAGACAAAAGGAATTAACTATGTTCGTTACTGGTTCACACGATCACTAGTTCATCGTTGAGTAAGTGGGAGTCATTATGGATTTCCAGATCCCTCTGTTGATTATTGATCGGAGAGGAGTCTCGATCATGTCCATGTTATTCACGAACCGTAGGGTGACACACTTAAGGTTCGCCGTCGTTTTTGAGTGGATACGATACTCCGATTGAATTGCAGGACAGCATGAGGGTTATTTCAGAAAAGCACCGAAACTGTTTCGGATATCGAAATAACTCGAGGGTGTATTTGTTAATGTTTGTTAATTGAATGAATTAACAAATATTAAAGAAATAAAAATGTTTTATTAAATCAATAAGTGTGAATTTTAATTAGCATGAATGTCATGCATTAAAATGGGGGTTACCTCATGTTGATGAGGGAGTTATCACCATAATGGGAATGAAGAGGGGACAATGAAGAGGAGGAGACCCCTTGGCCGGCCACCCCTTGGCTGCCCCTCCTCCTCTATATAAACCCCTCCCTCTCTCCCTTGACACACACTTCTTGATCCTCCCCTCCCTTGCATAGTTGCTGCCCACTTTCCGTCTTGACTTAGCGAAGCTCTGCCGGAATTGTAGTTCGTAGTTCATACACTTGGAGAAGTGTGTGAAGGAGTGTCCGGCGGATCCCTTCTTCCGCTGCCCCGCTGGACCGAGGGCGTGGAGGAGTCGACGTCGAGCTGTACGTGTGACCGAGCACGGGGGCGCTGCCACTTGTGGCGCCGTGTACACGATCTTGTGATCGTCAAGTGAACCACTACGTCGACTACGTCAAGTGAACAACTACGTCGACTACGTGCGTCTACATCGACTCTCCATCGTCAACGTTTGTGCGGGAACGTAATCCCCGCTTACGGTCGTCGAGGGTTAGTCTCCGTTGCTACCACCTCATAGAGTATCTTGGCTAGTTTATGTGTTCTTGCGTAGGAAAATTTTTGTTTTCTATGCTACGAACCCATCACATTGATAGGAACGGTCTAAACCATCCACAGAATCGAACCCTGGTCAGTACCGTGGGAGGGTACTATGATACCACTACACCAAATGCGCCCCTATACTATTAGTCAATTTAGACCTTACTTAAACCTTTTAGCACCAACACTTCTAATCTTTCCAAAGATATAAATATGTGCATGTACAGAATGATATAGGGTATGTTTGGTCCATGCTATATTGTGCCCTACCAATTTTGTGCACCATTGGCTAGCCAAAATATTGGTTACCGATTCCTTGGCCCCAAATTAGTCAAAAAATTGGCAAACGTTATGAAGGGAATGTGAGGTAGGTGGGCGACTTTTTATAGGCAACCAAAATTTTGGCTACCAACCAAGAGCCCAAATACCATAGGCTGCCAACATTTTGGCTGGGCACATTTGGGCATCAACCAAACACCCCTCATACTTTAGTTGTGCAAATTCTTAATTCAAAATACGTTGTATTCTTCTATACACAAAATTACTAATCTAGGTGTATGAGCATTCCCCATAGAAGTATTCCGAAAATATACGCCTGACTCTCTCTCTCTCTCTCTCTCTCTCTCTATCTTCTACTCATTTAATCATTGTCAGATTTTGTCCTTTTCTATATTCCCTAATAGAGTTTATTTTAGATTAAGATATTGGACACCCGAAATATATATAATACCCATATGTATATATATTTTTAGATTTTTTTTGAAACTTTAATAATGTCATTTTGATTTATTTCTTAAAGGCTCTAGTGAGCTCGAGATCCAAATGCATTTTCCGCCTTACTCTTTCCCTTTTACTTTATCTTGTTAACTCGTTCCTATCAATAGAAGACACATGGGACAATGAAGATTGAGGACGAGAGGAACAAAGTCAAGGGCACCCCTGCCTCCATATCCCCCCCCCCCATGACATGGTAACATATTAACCCTCTATCGCCACATAGATAGCGCTATAGCACACCTACCTGAAAGTGATAAATGGATTCCATGATATATTTTCTTAGTTCATTTACTGACTAAAAGAAATTGATAGGTGGCCAAGGCTGAATAAGATTTTTTTTAATTCTATACTGCTTTGGTAGAATTTAGTCATTACTCAATATGTTTTGTTCCCATTGGTTAAAATATAAGCAAATACGCACATACATATAGAAGATCGTAACAAAATTAGTTCTACTCGAGTGATGTTTTCCATGGAACTTGCATTTGTAAAATGCATAGAACGAACAAAGTGGAAAAAATAAATGCAACCCACCAGACATCGACAATAATCATAGACAAAGTAAACACTTATTTTGACATATGGCGAAGGGCGCGCCTCATCCCACGTGGGCATTTTTGAAAGGGCGCTGACAAGCTGCTCATGGTAGATGGTGGTTGGTAGTTGCCTTAGTTGTGACCACGAAGTAAACCTTGAGTAAGTTGTAAAATTAAGTTGTGATGCCCGCTTCTCCAACTTATTTTATGAAAATGATACGCATTTCAGGAGTGAAAAAATACATTGGATGTGTTTACTTTAAACCCAAGTTTGTTTGTGCATATAGTGCAAGTCATTATCAAACTCGTACTTATAATATACGAGTGTGTATGTTTGGAGAATATTTGGTATCCTTGGGAATACCAGAATTATAGATGCACGTGGATCATTATTAGGGTACACTCTAGCCTCTTTCGTTTGAAAAATAAACTAATTTTCCAATGACATCATTATTTTATTAAAGTTAGTATGCTTTAAAACTAAGAGGGTATAAGTTACACTAACAATAACCCATCTACATCTCTAACCCAAATCATTTTCTTGGTGCCTGATGACAATGAGATAAAGCAAAATCTGCTGCACTTTTTTTATTTACACATCTGCTGCAGAATGAAAAAAAAAATCGTCTGAAAAAGAAAAATGGAGAATGGCGATATCCTTTTAATGGGCCTATTAATTTTAGTCCGTGGGCTCAAAAGATAGAGCGAAACGAGCCACGCAACAAAGGCCCGGCCCAACTAGAGAGCCAGGGAAACCCTAATCCCCATGGAACTTATAAGGCGCCGCCAGCGCCGCATTTCCAAACCCTTGCGCCACAACCACACGGAAGGTAAGGGAGAGCGGCGGCGAAGATGGTGTCGCTGAAGCTGCAGAAGCGTCTGGCCTCGAGCGTCCTCAAGTGCGGCAAGGGCAAGGTCTGGCTCGACCCCAATGAGGTCAACGAGATCTCCATGGCCAACTCCCGTAAGAGCCTCGCGCCTTCCTCCCGCCCCTCTCGCTTATCATGTCGACTTCGCAGATCTGTCGTCGAGGCAGTAATTTCGGTTTTATGTTGTTCGGAGTCGGTAGATCGATGCTTGTTTGCTCTGCTCCTACATCATCTATGAACCCCGGGTTGCCAGGATTAGTGTTCTTCATCTTGTAGCGAATAACCCTATGGTTTCGATTTTCTTCTGATGGATGTGTTAGCTACGGACTCTGATGTAGAGGACAATCCGCCAGCTATGATTGTTTTTGGTGTTAAATCGCTCGGCGATTCTTGTAGATGCCTGTACACGCGGTTGTTAATGCTGTGAATTACCTAGATTGAGTTGCCGAGCATGCTTAGGTTGAAAGTTTTAAGTTGCTTACCTGTCTCGGAGTTAAATTCGCTAGCTTTCAGCCAATTGCTTGTGTCAATAATACGAATTCAGCTTCTGACCTGTCGTGCTTAGTGTATTTACTCGTGTACACGACTTAATAGCATGCACGTTTGTGTTCCTACGTTTGAGACATGTAATAAGCTGTATAATGCATTATACATGAGTCCTTTTCAAATTGCTCCGAATCATATGCAATTCTTATGGCGTATTAGCAACTTATTGAAAGTATGTTTCGTAGAGATATATCAGGTCTGTGCTGCTCTATGTCGATGTTGAGTTGGTACATAGGCTGCCAATAAATGCTCACCAGATGTTGAAACCCTATCTGTAAAAGTCTGCTTGCACTTGTAACTTCCAATATCCCTATTTATATTTTGGTTCTGTTATTGAGTAGCAAATTCTTACATTATCTTGATGATGATTACTCATCCAAACTGTAAAGCTAGTTGAGTTTTTGCTGGTTTTGCTGTTACTTCAGGTTCACATGTACCTGCAGTTTGCTGCTCTCTATCCTGAATGTAAATCTAGTTGGTCTAGCTCGTTACTTTGTTACTCAGTTTGTATTTATAAATATCTAGTTCACATTCCCTATGAAATTTAGAGGGTTGCAATCAACTCTGTTGATGTTTGCTGTTTCCTTGTGATATGCATTTCTCTTTTGCTTTTGTTTGGTACATGTGTACTCCCTCCGTTTAGAAATATAAGATGTTTTAGCTTTGTGAAGCTAATGTATCTAGACATATTTTAGTGTATATGCCGTGTTTGCTCCATTGTTTTGGTATGGGTGACAATTGTGATGTTTTATTTGACTAAATCTTGCAGGGCAGAACATCCGCAAGTTGGTCAAGGATGGTTTCATTATCAGGAAGCCTCAGAAGATCCACTCCAGGTCTCGTGCAAGGAGGGCACATGAGGCCAAGCAGAAGGGTCGTCACTCAGGATATGGTTCGTAGCTGCAACTATCACTAGCATGATTGTATTCATGTTTGAAATAAGTCCCATAATACGTGGTTCTGCTTGATGTATAGGTAAGCGTAGGGGTACCAGGGAGGCTAGGCTCCCCACCAAGATTCTGTGGATGCGGAGGATGCGCGTCCTGAGGCGTCTTCTCCGCAAGTACCGTGAGGCGAAGAAGATTGACAAGCACATGTACCATGACATGTACTTGAGGGTCAAGGGTAACATGTTCAAGAACAAGAGGGTCCTTATGGAGAGTATCCACAAGTCCAAGGCTGAGAAGGCAAGAGAGAAGACCCTTGCTGATCAGTTTGAGGCCAAGCGCGCTAAGAGCAAGGCAAGCCGAGTGAGGAAGATTGCCAGGAGGGAAGAGAGATTGGCTAAGGTAAGATAATGTTTCCACTCGAGCCTTTCCTTTTCCTTGTTTAATTAGATTTGGCCATGTATGATACTGATACTGCAATATGTATTGTTACAATACATCAAGCTGGAAATTGATATTTTCATCGCGTGATATTATTGAGGATTACCAAAATGCTTGACCTTCTTTATGTTTAAATTAGTCACCACTGTGATTTGGATGTTACAATTCAATATTTGATGTCTTACGTTTGTCATTTGTTATATTCTTCACATCTTTAGCAAATGTTGTATGAAGTTATTTGTCAGAACATTTTGGTTGACTTGTACTATCTGGTAAACAGGGCCCGCAGGAACATGCACCAGCACCAGCAGCTGCAGCTCCAGCTCCCACTGCAGCGTAAGTACATTTAGAAGATTTCTTCATAAGATTTGAGATGGGAGTGTTTTTGTTGAGCTAACTTTCTTCAATTCCCTATGTTACAGGGCACCAAAGAAATCCAAGAAGTGAAGGTTTGATATGAAGCTTTAGCTTTCTGGTACTATGAAGGGTTAGCCTAATTTTGGAGCACCACAAGTTCAGAACTGCTTTATATGTGCTATATCTAAGTGTTCGTGTCTCAGATACCTTAAATATTGTCATGTTTGTTCGGTTGGATGTAGCAGAGATGTTTATGCAGAGTTTTCTTAAAGCTGGTGATGTCACAGTATGTGGTTATGCTTTAAAACCTAGTTTTACAGTCTTTAATTTACTGCCTGCACTGTAGCTGTGCGGTGTTCCTAGCTTCTGTGTTATGATAATCGTGGTAAGCTAGAAGCAATATCTGTTGATACCCGCTGCGGTCTGCAGAAGTTTATATTATGTTGGTGAGAAGTAGAGGTTATCTGCAACGCAATTTATCGTTACGTCTTATCAGGAAGATCTCCACTAGATGCAAAGCTCGGCAGCTCCCTCTCCTCGACTCTTATTTCTATGAATTTCTTCGCCTTCTCTTACTGCTGCTCTCCTACCCATTAGCCTTCGCCAATCTTGACACCCCCGATCAGAGTATTGAGTGCGCGCCTCTCCTTCCTGCTCGTGCCGCTGAGGATGTCCGGAGGGGACGGTTTCAGCCCGAGGCATGCCGCCATAGCATAGTTTTAAAAACCAAACTGGTTTACGCAATCGCAAGTTCCCAACTCAGCCGCCCTCAGCCGCCCTTGACCTAGACGCCATCTCTCCTCCTACTTCAACGCACTATAGATTGGTTCCCCCTTTTCCGGTTGGCCTCGCCGGTGTCAGGAGGGGTGGGGAACCCGATTTATAAGTAGAGGTTTTGATAAAAGTAGTCGTTTTACAAAATTAGATTAGGGTTTGGTAGCTATCTTTTTTTGGCATCTATGTCAATGGAGATGGCATCATCTTCAATAATTGATCTCTGACCCTTCGATCGACGACGAGATCTTCCTCTCGGCGTCAATGATGATGTTGGAAGATTAAACTCCTTTAGGTATGGTCCTTCAGATCTTGCTTCGTCAGATCGATTTTGGATCTTTTCTCTTGGTCGCCGCGAGGAGAATTATCCTCGCAGTATTTGTCCCGGCTGCTACATCCTCGACAATGGTGATTCGTACTCTCGACTTCCCAGCGACGTCGATCAAGTTGTCCGGTTATTTTGCCCTGACATATTGGTGTTGGTACTCTTGCCGATGTGGATTGACTACTTCAATGGTTGCACGCGTGCACGTAGCTTTGGCATTGCGGCTCAAATTAAAATTATGGGAGAACATTTATTGGTATTTATAGGTTTACGGCTCAAATTAAAATTATGGGAGAACCTTTATTGGTATTTATAGGTTTATGGTTTGATATCTATGTTGGGCTGCCTTCAGAAAAGTACAAGATTATGTCATGGAAGAAGAAAGAATTTGAAGACCTTAAAGATCTACTAGTTTCTTTTAGACTTTATTTTGTAATCATCAAAGATAGCTCGTATGTCTATACCATGTACTATTTGTTGCTATAAATATATGTGGTATTGATTGTAAAAAAAAAAACCAAACTGGTTTGACCAAAAAAAAAACCTAAACTGAAGCCCTCACTGGTTTTTTAAGAGTCATTGGTCTAATTAATAAAAAATTAAAAAAACTGCATAAAAATAATGTGTTTTTGCAAGATTATGATCTTAAAATTTAGAATTTTGCTCCAAATACCTCGCATAAGGTCTAATACCAACTTTATTACACTTAGTTTTTGATTTACGATGAAAGCAAACATAAAATATATGATTTGATGCTAAATTTTTCCAAAACTAACTTAATTATTTTTTAAATTTGATTTTTTTATCACTATTGAACCAGCTGAGCCACTGATTGGACCAGTCACCTCACCAATTTACTCACCGGTCCGGTATTTTAAACTATGCGCCATAATGGCCCCGAAGATGAACCACCACCTAGCGGCCATCTCTTTCCACTGCCATAAAGCTTGGAGCTTTTGCTGCTTTTAGTTAGTGTCTACGGCTCATGCATTTCTTTGTGGATGACCTTTTTTTTGTCACCACACCGGTTGGAGGAGAGGAGCTGTAGTACTCACAAGCTTCTTTGGTTGCTGAGCTTTGCCGTTGTGGTGTGAACATAT
This sequence comes from Dactylis glomerata, assembly GCA_007115705.1. Taxonomy (NCBI): domain Eukaryota; kingdom Viridiplantae; phylum Streptophyta; class Magnoliopsida; order Poales; family Poaceae; genus Dactylis; species Dactylis glomerata. Next base: position 263,452 of record QXEO01000103.1, read on the forward strand.
TTCCTGAACACCTGGGTTGCTCGTGGGGTCGGTTGTGTGCTGCCATCATAATGTTATTTTTTCAAATGCATCATATATGCAGTTTTCATGGTAAAGAAGATGTAATTTTCAGTTAGTATGATGTGGTACTTTATTCTAGTTTTTTTTTTACTTAGTACACATATAGTTTCCAAATTAGCATATCTGCATATGTGGTTTCAAAGGTAGATGCAGTTTGCAGTATTGGTATAATAGATTTTTTTCTGGTAAAGCTAAATGTGGCTCCAAATTTTTCCATGTCATTCTTATCTTAATGGACTTTTTGGTGTTGTAAGGAGATGCAGCCACATGTAGTTAAGCAGATGTGGTTTGATTGTAGAGGAAAATACATTATGTGTTGGATGTTGTTCTTCAGATAGCAGTATAGCAGTGGATGTATTTTTCACTTATGTTTCAGTTTTTATAGATGTAGTCTTCATGTTTGTAGTTTTAATTTAGTGTATATGTAGCTCAGAAAGTAGCATATGGAGGTTTCAATGAAACTAGATTATTTTTTCTTCAAAATTTAACTTTTCTGGACGGAGCATTCACCTCGAGATGTAGCTTTAGTTTATTATTTACATATCGAGCTTCTCAATAGAACTTGTGTTTATAGATGATGTGATCCTACCTTTCGTGTGAAACATAACATGACATGTGTTGGGTGTTTTTTTTTCGGTGCATGTGTGGAGTTTCTTTCGTACCCAAATGTTTTTTTCACTAGTACTATGAATTCAACTTTGTAGATCTGTATGTAGTTTAGTAGTGGCCTAGACGTAGTTTGCATTAAAATAGCATGCTATGATAAGTTTGTAATAAAACAAACATGCTAGTGTTAAGTGTGGTTCTTCAACTTTTTTATGCCTACACAGAATGTAGTTTCTCATTTTCATGATCAACTGCTAGATGATGTGAGCCTGCCCTATGATGAATATAAGTCCTCAATTAGCTCAAATATTTCTTTTTTCGTCCTTAGATCTTGCTTTTTCATTCTTAGATGTTGCTTTTCATTCTTTGGATCAGGTGGAAGAAAAGTTAGGGACAAAATCTCATTTCGGCAGTGCACGTGGTTTGGCTACCACTGGGCTGCCACTTTTGGAAACAAAGCGAGACTGTATGGCTTTCCAAAAATAGAAAGGACAAGAGTTGTCAGGGTGACCTCGTCTTAGGCTAAATCAAGGCTGACCTTTGTAACATCCCATCGGAAATGGGCCATCTGTTCGGGCATCAAACTTATGATGCGCCATGGAGCCATCCACAAATTTGTTTTGTCTGTTTATTAATGTTAGCAGGAGAAAAATTGGACTAAAGAACCATACAATACCCACATGATGTCTTTCGGGAAGTACCCGACCCACGACGCCTAGATAAAGTTGGCGAGTAGACAACCGGACCCGACAGAAGTTGAAGGAAGCATCTTCAAGTGGAAGCTGACATCAGTGTACATTATGCTCTGGAGGCCCACGCTTTGAGTAGCATTCGTCACTGACTCTAGTTGTCGCTTAATTAGGACTCCATAAGCAGCCTAGACAGTGCCTCAATCAAGGGGATGACGCCGAAGCTCCAGTGCTTAGGATTTCTAGGCTACTTAGGAGGGGTCATAAATGAATAGGGCCTAGATGACGCCTTTAAGAAGGCGACGCCCAAAGGCATCTCCTTCGTCCGCATCCACATGGGATTTCTCCCAGCCTAACGTTGACCCCATAATATTTGGCAAACATATTCAGATGCACGTTAATCCAAGGGAGGACGAATCTCTAAGTTGGGCAACATGATATCAGCGATGGATTCTCCATGACTTGATGGCGTGCTACATTGAGCGAGGGATATTAAAAGTCTTAAATTACAGAAGATTTTCGAAAAGAGGTAGAGCTTTCTCATTGACTAAGACTTCCATCAAACTTTAATATATATCAATATATATTATGTTTTCTTATATCCAAATATGTTTCTATTTATATTGTGCTACTAAGTAATTGTGTTAGAATCACATGTAGCATTCATATCTTCAGATTATTTTGATCTTTGCATTTGTTTTTAGAGTTTCACTCTATCTCAAATTGTTTCCGTCCTTCGCCACTGCCCTGGATTAGTCGCCCTACCGTGAATTCAATCAAACGGCGGATTAATTTGCTCAATCCAACAAACGTGATCCTTGATCGTCACACGCCGTCATCCGTCTCCACAAAAGGTTAACAGCCGAAACACTCGAAGATGGCTTGTAGCGCCGATGAAAAGACAAAATTCCCACGCACGGTCGTGATCACTTTGTGAACGCAAATCCATCAGATACCATCTGGCTCATATCCTTCTCCCGAAATATACAGGACATGGACGGCAGCTTTACTCCAGCTCCTGCACCGGCCGGCCTACCACGGCACGCCGGCAGGACCCTCTCTGGCGCCGGCGCGACGGGGCTGACTGCCGCCAGCACGGTGCTCCTCTTGCTCTACCTCGCCGGGCGCTTCGTCTGGGCGTACAAAATGGAGGAAGCCGCTACCACGGCCGGCGCTCCGGCCTCCCCGTCGATCCGTGCCGCCGTGGTCGCGCGGCCCCACGGGCGCCGCGCCGTGCCGCTGTCGCTGCTCCCGGTGTTCGTGCACGGCAAGGATCACGGCGCGCTGGACCTCGAGTGCGCGGTGTGTCTCTCGGAGTTCGGGGAGAGGGAGGCCGGGCGGCTCCTGCCTGGGTGCGGCCACGGGTTCCACGAGGCGTGCATAGTGACGTGGCTCCAGCTCAACTCCACGTGTCCGCTCTGCCGCGCCGCCGTGAACAAAACAAAGGACGTCCGCATATATGGCAGACGTTCTCTGCATGGTGCACCCGCTTAATCAGTGTCGTGTCGTACGCGCGCATATAGGCGTTACTCAAAGTGCGCGCGTTTGTTTCTTTCCTTGGAATAATGCCATATCCGCAGGTCTAGTCTGTCCGAATTACACTAGTACACGGTATATAATTAGGGGCACTTTGTGCTGGGCACTATTCAAAGTGCCCCTAAAAATTTTAATTTGGGGCATTTTGAATAAAGTGCCCCTAATTCATTATAATTTGGGGCACTTTGGTTGAACTGCCCCTAATTTGAAGGATTTTGGGGCACTTTGAAGAAGTGCCCCAAAAGGTAGCAACCTTTTGGGGCATTTTCAAAAAGTGCCCCAAAAGGTAGCAACCTTTTGGGCACTTTTGATTGAATGCCTCTAAAGGTAGCTACTTTTGGAGCACTTTCAAATGTGCCCCTAAAGTAGCAATCTTTTGGGGCATTTTAATCAAAGTGCCCCAATAGTTGCAATCTTTTGGGGCACTTTCAGATGTGCCCCAAAAGTAGATAACGATCAATAACAACTACTGTTTAACAGGGAGTAATTACAAAGTAACAGCAACTAATTAAAGAGCAACATGATCAAGTTAAGTACATGTACTGCTATTGCTGTCCAAAATGCCACATGCCGATCATGTAGGCATAGCAAAGTCCATAGTTAAACATACTTCAGAAGGCAGACTTACAACAGCACCACACTTAGTGCTATTGCTGCCCAAAATGACACACAGTCCATCATTAGTACCTACTAATAAGTTCCCAACATACTTACTTCCTATAACTAAGACAGCCACAACACCTATAAGTGGCTGTCAGACTTACCAATCATCCTGTAATTCAAGCAGGAACCTTAAGAAGGAGGAGAACCAGTCCAGCAGCACCATGGTACTCGAAGAGGAACATGACGATGTCATCTTTTTTGAACTGGTACCTTGCCATTGCTTGCGCCCATCCAGTGGTCATCAATGCCCTCTTGGATGCTGATGCTGATCCCTTCCCCATCTTAATCCGGACACTAAAATGCACTTGATCGTCCTCAAACATCTCAACCCTGACTTGAGTTGGTTTAGCAAGGTACCTTTTCAGGTACTGAGTTGTGAATTCGCTGGTGAATTCCTATGAAGAATACAGAAGAATGTTGTCAGCTAAGTTTCATGTAGCCAACATATGCAAGCAAACAGAAATTGATAAGAACATATTATCCTACCATTTTGCATTTCTTCTCAATGACAGATGAATGTGTCATTTTAAAGAGATAGATCTTAAACAAATCTTCTTCCAGATCAGCACAAAAACCTCCCAGGAATGTCACCTGGCTCTTAGTTAGGGACATGTCATTACCATAGATGCAATGGAAATCAAATGGCATGCCCTTCTCACTGCTAGGGCCTACATTATTACATCAGAGAAATTGCAATATTAATTATCAGAGCAATGCCAAGCAATTGTATTTATCATACAGATTTGTACCTCTCTTTAGGAGAGCAACCTGCTGAGGAACTTGAGGAACTACAGGAGCTTGAGGAACTTGCTCCTCTTCACTTGAGATGTCAATGATCTCTACTTTGACAGGCAGCATCTGTCAATGTAGTCTCACATTAGTACTAGTTAAACCACAACAGAATACAATTACTGTTCTTGCTTGAATACAGTTGAGACAAAATTCATAATGTACTACAGAATTCAGCAAACTAGAATTTAAAAATATGTGGTACAGAGATTGACCACATGCATCTACCATTAATGGCAAACGTTTTCAACAGCCAAACAAATCTAGTACCAACATTTCGTAACTTCACTGGAGATGTCGATGATCTCTTCTTTGACAGAGATTGACCACATCCAAACGAATCTAGTATCAACATTTCCTAACTGTATCAGATCTGAACCAAACAAATCTTTCCTAAGCAGCATATCAAAACAAATCCAGAAGCACATGCAAACAAATCCAGAAGCAGATGCAAAGATTTCCTAATTTGTCCAGATCTGGACCACGTGCATCTACGAATCAAGCATATCAGATCTGGACCACATGAATATTCAAATCTATTTCCTAATTTGTCCAGAATAGGACCACTTTCATGTACTTCTATAAATAGAAATCAAAGAATAGGGGTCAAAGAAGCACAATACCCACAATAAGACGGTGAAAGGGCAATAGATTTCAGTACCTTCCGTTGTCGCCGGAGTGGTCGCGGACTTGGTCGCCGGAGTGGTCGCCGGAGTGGTCGCGGACTTGGTCGCCGGAGTGGTTGCCGAAGTGGTCGTCGCCTTTTCTCTTCTGAGCTGCGGAAACCCTAGCAGAGGTGGAGAGAGTGAGGAATGAGTGAGACGAAGCGGTGGCTGCTCCTTTTATTGTTTCGCTTTTGCAATTTCAACCCTATCATTTTAAATATTACGCATTAGTCCTTCCACCGGGTCCTTTCTGTAAAACACAACACGCCACTCTCAGTCGACCACTTCTCCTCTCTAGGTTAGGGTTAGGGTTCCTCCGGCGATCTCCTACGGCGATGTTGCCACGCGCCGGTTCTTCATCTGGCGAGAGGGGAGATCTCCGGCGCATCCGGCGAGATCCGACGCATCCCAATGGAGCCGGCGTTCCATCAGTGGGTCCTCCGCTCCCAGTGGCGCTGCCGCTCCCAGGGGCGCCGCCGCTTCCAGTGGCGCCGCCGCTTCCAGTTGGCTTCCCTCAGCCGTATCTGGGGTTCCCCTTTGCCGCTTCTCCTCCGCAGCATCTTAGGTAAGTATTTCTCTTTTTTGCCTTCTATTTAGGATCTATAGACTTCTAGTTTGCTCTGTGCCTCTTCCATGTATTCATTCTGTAAGGATTGATACAGGGTAGTTAGATGTAGGATTGATTGAAGCTAACAAAATCTCTTAATAAATTAGTAGACAGAAATTTGGTCAGGGCCTAGAATTGCTAAACACCATTTATCTAAATTTCGTTGAAGCTAACATTCAAAGATATGTGGTACAGAGATTGACCACATGTACCCTTTAATTCTAGTTTGCTGTACAATCACTTTGGGAATTTAGGAACTGTCACTTTTTGTAGCCTGCTTTACCTTGTGCATGTTTAGCTCTTCAGTATCCTTCTCTAAATGATGTTTTCTTCAATGAGTACACAATTTAGAAGAATAAGAACACTTGTATGTCATCAATTTCTTCAATGAGTACACAATTTGGTCATGGCCATAGTCTCTTAATCCTGTACATGACCTGAAAATTATTACATGATATGTGTCAGTTGGATAGCATGTTTACAATATTTCTGCAATACTATTTTCAGCAATGAAGGTGCTACAGACATCACTGATGATAATTTGGATGAAGAACCTGATTTCAATGAACCAGAAGATGATTACTTTGAACCAGAAGATGATTACTTTGAACCAGAAGATGATTATATTGAGCCAGAAGATGATTATATTGAGCCTGAAGATTACTACATCAGTGATGATGATGAGACTAAGCAGATCACAGTTCGAGGTATTTTGATTATTTTGAACTGCATCTTTGGAAATGTAATGGTGATTATCTAATTGATGGTACTAACACAAACTTTGACATGCAGGTCCTGGATTTGGTGGGTTTGAATCCTTTGATAACAACTGCATCTTTGGAAATGCAGTGGAGATGAACTTTGACCAAGTAATGCAATTAAGGGCAGAAGCTGAGACATTTTCAAGGCCAGCTGTCAACGATTATGTCTGCACCATGACAAAAAGCTATGTTGCACCATTTGGTGGAAGAATGGTAACTAACTATTTCACAGTTCAGAGATCAACTATATCTTGTATTTTATTTGTCACCCTGCTTGAAGTTCTGCTAATGATCTTTTGCTTGTCATCTTTATAGGAATTCTCCATGGAGTACACAAGCTCTTTTTTGTTGCAGTTCATGTTGGAAGAGCACCACTTAAGGCATGGCATCTCTCGGCGTGGACAAGAAGTAAGCTTGTCAGTAACCTCTTCTACTAGCACTGAAACAAAATATTGTCGTCTTCGGCGCAATCATTCTGGAAAGGCAGAAATTTTTATTGGCTGGCTCTATGCAATTAGAGCATTCAAGCTGAAGGAAGGAGACATCTGCATGTTCTCTTTCAAGGATGTCAGACACCTTCCTTCCTCACAGAGGGATGACTCCGCTTGGCTGAAGATGCACATTCTGAGGCTAGAGGTTCACTAGAACCAGTCTCAGTACAACAGTACTATCTAGTGTTTGACTACTATCTAGTGTTGTAATAAGTACCACCAGTACTATCTAGTGTTCTAATTATTATGTACTGTAATATGTTGAACCAGTGCATGTATGAATGCTACCTACTGTAATGTGTTGAATCATATAACTTCTAATTCTGTATGTAATGCAGTGTGTGATCACTTTGCCCTCATTGCATGTATGACTGTATTGCTCTGAATTTGACTAGGTTGCCTACATTGTTCTGAATTAGACAATATTCAGAACATGGGAAACTAGCCTACATTTTAGCCTACATTTCTGTGTTTTCACTAAATTTGTTTTACTCCCTGGTTGAAGCTACATTTTTCTGTATTGTTCTAAATTTGACTAGGTTGCCTGAATAGTTCTGAATTAGACAATATTCAGAACATGGGAAACTAGCCTACATTTCTGTGTTTTCACTAGATTTTTTTTACTCCCAGGTTGAAGCTACATTTTTCTGTATAGTTCTGAATTAGACAATATTGTCCAGCCCATGAGCAAACTATTGTTTGGCCCATATGTGTAAGGCAGTTGAAGCCCACTGGAGTAGTGGGAGTAGTGGGAGTAGTGGAACCGTCCCTACATATCCCTCCCTCCTGCGTCAGAGCAGTTGCTCATTTCCCCCCTACATCTCTCTCTCTCTCTTGCAGTTCATTTTCCCCTTCCTGGCTTTCTCTTCGAACACCATTGCGCATTGTTTCCCCTGGCTTTCTCTGGAGTGAGTGCAGTTCCTCAGTGAGTCCATGCTACTGTGTTCTTTGATGTTGCAACTATGATCTGCAATTAGATGAATAACTCCATACTCTCTAATCTGTCTTCACTGTTTTTATTGCTTTCCTCAGGTCATGGCTGACATGGAGTGTGCTGTCTGCGGCCAGCCTTCCTACAACTGTGGTAGGGCAGAAAGGAAATCAACAAGTTTCACTGTTGTAGCTGTGGAAGGTTTTGAAGATAGTGTGGTGAGTTTGTCCTCATTATGTTCCCTAAACTTGTGATCTGGATGTTTCATTGCTTGTGCTCAGGATGTTTTAGTTTGGTGAAATTAGGATGCAGAAATTTTGTCAGGGCCTAGAATTGCTAAACATCATTTGGTTCATGTGGTCAATCTCTGAACAAAATCTCTGAATAAATTAGGATACAAAAATTTGGTCAGTGCCTAGAATTGGTAAACATCATTTATCTAAATTTGATTGAAGCTAAAATTTAGAAGAAGAAGAATAACACTTGTATGCCATCAATTTCTTAAATGAGTACACATTTTTTTTGGTAAAATTTATGTTTCACTGTATATGACTGAACTGTAGGTTTCACTGTATTGTTCTGATTTTTTTATATAGAATGTGCCTTGCTCTTTCAAGGAAAGATTAAACAAGTTCACTACCAACTGGCTTGTTGTGGAGAGCTATAGGCTACGCAAGTTTGATCTGTTCCTGCAGAAGGAAAAAGAAAGGACAATTATCTGTGGTTCAATTTGAACTGGATGATGATCCCTATGAGCCTGTAGAAAACCTGTTCAATGTTACTGTCTACAGAGATGGAGTTGAGAAGGATAATGTAGTTGATAGTGGTATGTGCTTTACTCTTATTTTGCTGCATGTCATTTAAATTCTTTCAGTGCAAGTTAGTTTAGTACTACTGCTGCATGACATTTTCCTTATTGTGTAAATAGTGCTTGAAGATTTGCCATCCACCATAAGGGCCATTCTGCACAGGACCATATGGACAGACATAAACACTATCACTGAGATAGACATGGCAAGCATTATATTTGCAATCTACAAGGATGTTTATGTCATAGAACATGAATTTTATGAACCAACACATGAGAAGCAATTCTGGATTCACAAGATGAATGAAGACAACATTGAATTTGATGCTCTGGTTTGTGCTCTTCTTTATGCTTGATATTCCATTTATGCTGTCATTATTTTGTGCTTTCTATATTTATGTTGTCATTACATAAAGCTCTGATTCTCATACATTTTCATAATGTCAGTACATGCCTAGTGAGGCTGTGGATGGCTACAGGTATCCAAGCCATGGCACAGGACGTCTTCACAGGGATGGCCAGCCTCTTCATGGAGAAGATGAGAATTACATTGAATGTATGTATTTCATTCAGTGGGACCAAGAGTTTGTATCTTTTCAGGATCAAGGTTGGACTGATTTCAGAGCAGCAGCAAATGTTGGTGATGAAGCCCTCCTTGTTATGAAAGTAGAAAGGATGCAGGGATACATTGGCCTCAATTTTGTTGAGATCATTAATCCAGCTGCAAATCCAGATGCCAACCAAGATGCCAACCCAGATGAAAATACAGATGCCAACCAAGATGCAAATCCAGATGCCAACCCAGATGAAAATCCAGCTGTCAACCCAGATGCAGCTCCAGCTGTTTAAATCCTGAGGATGCAAATCCTGATGTTTAAGTTCAGTTTGTAATGTTTAACTTGTAGTTCAGTTAGCTTGCAGCCTGCAAGTTCAGTTAGCTTGCAGGCTCTGTTGTCCTGAACCTTTAGCTTGCAGTCTGTAATGCAGTGCTGTCTATGTGTAATGAACATTTAGCTTGAAGAAGTCTGTAATGCAGTGTTAGTATCTAGCAAGTGTCAACAGAGAAAGTCTTATGGGTCTCCTTATTCAGTTAATCAAGCAAGTACGAGTATTGAACATGCCTGATCATGATATGTAATGCTTATATCTAGTTCTTTCATATCAGGCTACCAATTTTGATTGGGACAAAAGGCTTTGATGTTGTTGGACTGGTGTTGTTTATTATGGGACTGACTATCAGAAACTGCAAGTTTTGTTCAAACATTTGGACTTGAGCTAAATGCACTCAATTGACCAAGATGGACCAATGCTGCTAGGTTCATTTTGTTTGACATGAATGATTTATTCATTCTTTGGTGTGGAACATGACCTCTACTGATTCAGAACAGCAGGAGTGCAACATGACTTCAAAGACAACATTTACAAAATGCTGGATTAAATCTACTATACTTTTAAGTGCCACTAAAAAACATACTCTCCCATAGTATGAAAGTTCATCAAGCACTTGTTACACAAAAGGATCACTTCATTAAGCAGAAGGTCAGTCCTCCATTAAGCAGTATCACTAATTACATTGCAGGATACAATACCAGTCTTACTTATAGGATGCAACATCATAGGCAGTTATTAAGAAACATACACATAGCATTCTTACATTAAACACTAATTCATTCTAGACATGGAATTGTGGTTAATTCCATCACTCTTCAAGCTTAAGGATCCCCATTTTCATTGTGGCAAATGGATCTCTTGTCCTAGCTCTAGCTGGAAGATGCTTATCATCCTTCAAAGTGATCATAATGACGTCCTTCTCTTTCAGATTGAATGCTTCAACCACTTTATTCCAGCCATGTGAGATGACTGCCTTCCCATGTTCTAACTTCATCCTACAATACTTCTTGACACTGCTTGTGGTACAGGTGACAACTACACTTAGCACTTGTGCAGAACGTGGAATGCATAGTGAAATCTTGTGCTCTGTCATCAAGAGACGTAGCAGGTACACCCTCGTGAACTCTTCTGAGAACTCCTGCAAAGCAACAAGATATAGTTAGTTGATTGAAAGCTAATTCTAGCTGTATGCATGGAATTTTTTTGTTATGAATTTCTGAAAGATAACTAACCATTTGTCCATCAGTAGGTCTAATGAATGACTCTGTCAATGTGCAAACGTACTCCTTGATTGCTGGCCTTGGAGGTTCCTCAATATAGCTTCTAAGGAGCATCATTTGGTTGAAGTTCATCTCCACGCGGTTACCAAATATGCAGGTCGTATCAAATGATTTGTTTCCTATAATTCCAGGTCCTACAATTCAATTGTTATTGTTTAGTACACTTACCATAACACAGCTAAAATTAAGCAGTTAAGAGCTTTCAAGATGAAAATCAGACCTCTAACTACGATGCTGCTCATGTAGTCAAGCTCCTCTTTGGTACAGTCATCCTCAACAATAACATCATCCTCCTCCTCGATGTAATCTTCATACTCCTCACTGTCCTCAGCATGAAAGAGCAGATTAGAAGGGACAAGAAGTGGGAGGACAATTGTTGAGCCAAGGGAGTGGCACATGAGTTGCCTAAGACTAAAAAAACTAGACTAACCTAAAAGCAGTGATCTACCCACTGATTCAGCAAATACTGAAAGCAACATCAAACAGAAGCTGTGCTACATGTTAATAGAAGCTACAAATACTAAGCCACAGCACCAAGTCACTGCAAACTACAAATGGTATCTGTCATAGAACAGCTTGGCTAACCAGCACAAGGAAGCAAGAAATGCAAACTAGGGCATTTCTAGAACACTAAATACAGTTAATAGTAACTTCACACATAGTTATCCATGCTTTTGGTGAGTGTTTCAATCACAGCTACACAGAGAAGTGCCAGAGTTAATTCCATGGAATGAACAGCGAGACAAATAGCACAAAACACGTAGTTATCCTACTGTTCTGAATCAGTAGAGGTCATGTTCCACACCAAAGAATGAATCAGTAGTGGTCTTTATCATACCTGTTGAAGTTGTAGATAGCTGGGCTCGATTGTGGAGTAGTCTCTGCCTTCTGCTTCTTCTTCCCATCTTCCACCGCAGCTGCAGCTTCTGCTTCCCTTTGCTGGCGGCGGGACGCAGACGGTGCAGGCGCATCACCGGCGCCGGTTGTGCCAGACTCCCTTGGCCTGCGGCTCCCCATCTCGATCTGAACTGAATAGAGGATACCCTAGCGTCGGCTCGATCTGATGGCCTCCTTATATATCGGTCCATAGTGGGCCATTGTTCTTGGGCCAAGTCAGCCCATATTAGGCCTCACTAAAACATTCTTCTCCTTGCCATTTTCCTTTTTAAAAACACAAAAATTCATGTTGGCATAGTTGCCATTTGCTTCTTGACAGTACAAAAAAAACTTCCAAACAACCATAGATGGGTATGAATTGTTATAGATGATATGAATTAAAAAAGCTGTCTGAAATAAATCAATAGATTACAAATCAACATGTAATCGTCCCTAACAAAGTTCACAGTAATTAAAAATTGATGTCTGAAATAAAACTACAGATTACAACACAACATGTAATCTTCCCTAACAATGGCCTACAGTAAACTTATTTCAATGAACTCCAGAGACAATTCACCAATTTCTGCCGCGCTTCTTCAGAGGCATGTCCTTCCAGAGAGAAAAGAAGCCCCTCTCGACAACATCCAGCCTCCTGTAAGTCTCGTAGGTTGCGTATGCATCCCTGGCAGCATACTCCAGATGTTTCGGCGGAAGAGGAGGTGGGTTGACCCACATCTGATGCTCCTTGTTCCCGAAGCCATCCTTCATGTTCAGGTAGTACTTGTCAATGATCGCTCCAGCAACATCCTTGAGACCTTGGGTACGCTTACGCTCTTTGTTGTCGGGGTCTCTCCAAACACGCTGAATGTCCATGAATCTACTAATGTAGATACTGGACCGCGAAAGCACACTGCTATCTTCAGTAGTACAAAACCCCACAAAGGTGTAGTCCCAACTACGGAAGAATTGATGCAACATTTCACATGGTGCATCGGCGTGGCAGATGTGGTACACCAAAACTTCAGTACGCACACATATCTAAATAAAGGAAAAAAAATATGATTGAAATCAGGATCATAAATGGCAGCCGACTAAAACTAGAATTTACCATGTGACATGGAATATTCACTAGCATCACAGTTAACTTCAAGAGATATACAAAAATAAATGGATGCCCACACTGATCTTAAATTTTGTTCCACTTGATTAAAAAGTGACAGCTACGAGAGAAACCATAATTTTACATGTGACAGAAATGGGTGATAACAGAAGTTCACTATCAGTAAAGTTGAAGTTCACATTTGATACGTGTGATCATGTAGTACTGCATAACAACTGATAGGAGAAAAACAAAACAAAAATCGAACCTGAATGAGAGCAGCCTTCTTTGGATTCATGTAGTGGTTCCTAGATTTGGTGTACTCAACATCGACACCAACAATCCTGAGACCAACATCTTCTTCCTCATGCAGAACAGATTGGATCTTAGTGATCCAAGCTTCAACAATTGGAGCAGAATTGGTGTACATTACTTTCACTTTGGTATCCCCGTGGACATCTATGGTAAACTCTCTAGTATAAGGTTCAGGGGGAGGAGGAGGTTGAGCACCCCAGGGAGGAAAGTCGGCTTCTTCAGCCATGGTGGTGCGGCAGAAGAGAATATAGAGAGATAATCGAGTAAACAGGAGAGACCTGAAAAACATGATGAGGGATATACCCTCTTATATAGAACGTGTCAAACAAAAAGTTGAGAAAAATAAGGAGAGATAAGATAACTACCAATAATTCGGAGTAGTTATCCAGTAAACAAAAACAAATTCAGTTAGATATCCAAACGACGCACAAATTCAGTTATGATCTCTCTCTCTCTGAGTTAGGTACTTGGATCGCCTGGCCCATTTGAGCATGCTTGGCCCATAATAGTTCTGAACATTGATAATTCCAGAACAATAAGGGCATGGTAGCCAGAGAAGCCATATGTTAAAAACGTTAGGCCAAAAAAGAAATTTCACATGATGAATTTTCTTACTAAATTTATTGGCTAGCATGCTTATGTTCTGAACATTGATAATTCCAGAACAATAAGGGCATGCTAGCCAGAGAAGCCATATGTTAAAAACGTTAGGCCAAAAAAGAAATTTCACATAATGAATTTTCTTACTAAATTTATTGGCTAGCTTGCTTATGTTCTGAACATTGATAATTCCAGAACAATAAGGGCATGCTAGCCAGTAAAATAAATAATGGCATGTTAACAATAAGGGCATTAGTAGTACAAACATATGCATGTAGATATTACACAAATAGTGACACCACACATTTCACATAACCATAGGTAGCAGATCATACTTAATACAAGTTCAGCAAACCCTAATTACACAAAAGGATCGCATCAGTAAGCACAAGTTCAGCAAACCCTAATTACACAAAAGGATCACATCAGTAACCACAAGTTCAGTGCTCCATTAGTAGCAGTTCACATAAGCAGGATCACTTCAAGCTTTAAGCTTGTCAATGACTATCCTAAGCCATGCATTAGGATCCCTGTGACTATGCTTCCTCTCATCCCTGAAGGAAAAGACACAGATGTCACCAACTTGTATGTTGTGCTTTTCGACAGTGTCCTTCCAGCCTGTGGATATCATAGCCTTCCCTGTTGGTTGATCATACTCCAATTTCGCGTAGGCTTGGTTGTAACTTGATGTACAATTGATAACTACCATGATTGGTTCAAACATGAACCGTAGAAGATATTCATCCGTGTAGTTGTTCATAAATCTCTAAAACAGTAAAGCAGTAGCTATCAGTAATTCAACAACTTCAGATCAAGTGTGAAATAACACAAGTGAATTTCATTGAGACAGCAACTTACAAACTTGCAATCTACAGGGATGACTGTTTCATATTTCATTGTACGTGCATATCGCATCATTGGTGTAAGGGCACTCCCCACAATCTTATTCAGTACCATAGCTTGTTTGGAATTCATGTCAACCAAGTTCCCAAACATGCATTTCTTATCAAATTCTTCACCAGCACCATAATATCCAGGTCCTGCTTGAACATATTTCAATCTGTTAATAATTTTCTAATTTTCTAACAGAAAACAATTGTTGTAATTTTCAAACATACCTCTTCTCCATATTTTCTCCATATCTTCCTCTGGATTGTCTTCAACATCCTCAATCTTTTCTTGGTCCTCACTGACCTCTTGATCATCTTCACTAATCTGTTGATGATCACTAATCTCTTGGTCATCTTTTTTGGGAACAGCAGGGAGGCCCACAATCAGCAGCTCCAAGGGGCGACCTTCATCTTTGTTAAAACTGAAGAGGCAGATGTCATCCTCTTCAATCTTGTATTTCTTCACAGCTTCAAACCACCCACTTGTCATTTGGGCATTGCATGAGTTCTGTGCCTTCTTCATTCTAATTTTTATTTTCTCATCGCAGGTCATGTGCTCAGCATCCACTACTATAGCTTCATCAAGAAATTGCAGTAGGTAGCTTCTAGTATAGTGAGCTCCAAAGCCCTGACATGTGAACAAACAGATCTTACTCAATAAAAACAAATTGAGCTCGAATGAGGAGTTGTTGCATTTGGCAGGTAAATATAGTGAGCTCCAATGAGGATTTATATGATCTTACCATTTTGCATTTTTTTAATGATGTTGGAGTTTGTCATCTTGTGCACATAAAACTTAATAGCAGGTGCTCCAAAGTCATGACACAAATTATGAAGGAAAACCTGTTGCTCCTTTGACAAGTGCATGTTGTTGCCAAACAAGCAGTTCTTGTCAAATGCTTCTTCCCCAACATTAGAAGGACCTACAAATGAACACTCCATCATCAATACAATATATGATAATAATAACTCTCATGAGCTTTTCCATCTAACAATGTATGTACCTCTGAACATCCAGCCATCCTTGCACAAGTTGCACTGTTCATAACCCCCAGGTGCATGTAGGTTGATTGAAGAACTAGAAAACTCCATCTAGCAATGCAAGGGGAAAAATTGTTTAGTTCAGGGACCACATCTAAAAATAGAAATAGCAGGATCTCATGTCAATCAAGAAGTTTCCATATCTAAAAATAGCTAAATCTTTCAGAACTAGAAATAGCAGGACCACATTTCAATCAACAAGTTTCCATTACTACAAATAGATAAATCTTCTAGAACTAGAAATAGTAGGACCACATTTCAATCAACAAGTTTCCATAACTACAAGAAAGCACTAGAGGAGATCTAACATGCACATAGGCAAATCAAGAAAATTCCATAACAAGAAAGCGCTAGAGGCGATCTAACTAGAGGAGATCGTTGGCGATTCGATGGGGATTCGCTAGAGGAGATCGCCTACCTCAGCGCCGTATGATGGGGATTCTGGCGTGTACGGCGGCGGCGTGTACGGCAGCGTGCACGTGCGCTTAGTGGAACCCTAAGTGAGTGTACGGCGGTGGCTAAGTGAGTGGCTTAGTGAGCGGCTTCTGGAACCCTAAGTGTCTTATCCGTATCGACAAGTTTTTCAAAAAAGTCCCTCGAACTTATCTCTCTCTTCCTCACGTCCCTCCACCTGCTCCCGTCCAGTTATCTATCTCTTCCTCCACACGACATCGTCGGCTAGGGCGACGGCGGCGGCGTAGGGGGGCTAGGGCGACGACGGCAATGGAGGGGGCTAGAGCGACACCGGAGGCACAGGAGGTTGCGCTGGCAGATCTGTCTTCCTCGCGCTCCAACTCGGGAAGGCGGATCACGCAGGTGTTCGTCATCAAGGTCGTCATCGGCAAGGAGATCCAGATCGACCTCGTCATCGGAGCGGATCTGGCCGTTCCCGTCACTAGGCGATGTCGTGCTCTTCGTCAGTGACCGATCCCCGTCGTTCCTTCCTCCTTCGGCCCACCGCCATCAACACCAGCGAGACAAGCGCTCGAGGCAAGATAAGCGCTCTAGGTGAAAATCTCTGCAAATTAGTTCTCAAGTGTTCTGCATTTTGCATCCTGTCTATGTTGGCTAGAACTGTGAATCGCTAGTAGAGTGTGCTGAATTGTTTGAAAAACGCATTTGCAGGTGAATTTTGAGTATTCACTGTGACTTAGATATTTACTTTCATAAGTTGCCATTTCGTAGCTTGTTAACATGGATAAGAGTTGGATGTGTGCTCCCAGATCAAGTAATGAGTATGCTTTTGGGGTTAGCACATTTCTGGATTATGCTGCAGAGAACGCAGGCATGGACAATGTAGTGTGTGACATATGTATAGTTCGTCATTTCAGGATACATATGTACAGTTGGTCGTTTCGGTGATCATGTGTGTAGTTCGTCTGCACAGTTGCTCATCTCGGAGCATCCGCTTGATCAATGATCTATGGGCCAAATGATCAGATGCAAGGAGTAGTGATGAAAGAGGATAGGCGATCGAGCTGTGGCCTCTGAATAAGCAGCAGCGCTAGGGAAGATGCGCAGATTCTGCGCCAGCATCCTCAAGAAATTGGCGCCGCCATTGCTGCGAGAAGTTGAGTCCTCCAACTAGCTTCGTCAGGTGCAGGAGCCTTGCACACCTCGGCGGGTGACGAGGGCGGCTGACTCTATCCCGGCCACGACGTCTGCTAACAGCAGGCCGAAGAAGACGTGGGCGGCGGAAACAGTGCTCCTGAAGGCGATGTGGGCATTAGCATTACACCGCTGTGGATTTAAAGGTTAACGATGAGGCGCTACAGGAGTCCAGAGGACTGTTTCACTCCCCGGTTCGACAACAGCATCTGCGCTCCATGGCTACCATTTTTGGTAGAGTAAAATACATGAACAGTACCTAAACTTGTCACGAAGGTTCAAAACGGTCACTGTACTTTGAAAATACGATCCGCAGGTCACTGAAGACGTTGGAAGGAATTTGTACGGTCACTCGTCGTGTATAGCCGTAACGTACGTGATGACGTGGCAATGAGGACCCCACCTGGCAGACCCGGGAGGTCATTAAACTTGTCGTTTGAGTCAGTTAGGTCACCCGGTCGGCTGGTCCTTCGATTTTCTTAGGGGGATTTTTGCAAAACCTACCGGCTGTCTGCAACCCCCGAATCCCTAGCTTCCCTTCCCCCACCGATGCCGCCGCTATCCGCAGGCATGCTGAGGCTTGACTTCGCCGGCGCCGTTCTGCTCGCCTCTCCGAGATCGATGGCGAGCGGGAGTTCTGCAAGCAGCGTGGGTCGCCGCCGTGGCCCTTTCATCCCTACTATCCCCTGCCCTGACTGCTTTAGGGTGTCGACTCGCGGCATCTCTGGCACGGCGACACATGAAGGATGGGTGTACTACAAGTGCAGGAGTCATGGTGTATGTTATCTTTCTCTTTCTGTTTAGCTTCTCGATTGCAATGTCTGCACTTTCCTTCGATTCAGTTATCTTTGTGGTGTCTATTTCAGTTGGAATTTTAACCTGCATTTTGTCTTGGCGACGACAGCATGGATGCAATTTCTGGCAATAGGCTGGGCTGAAGAGAGGAGGGAGCAGCAGCTGCTAAGGAAAGCAGAGAAGGATGCAGTTGGGCAAGCTGATGCACCAAAAGGAAGAGGCAAGGAGGAGAAGGAGGTGGAGCAGAAGCTGCTAGCAAGCATGGACTCACTGGTACATGCTGTGAAGAAGGTTGAGCTTCTGCTCACTGTCAGTGTTGCAATGTTGTTTGTGTTGTGTGTACTGGTGTTGGTGAAGATCAGCAATAGGGCCTAGACTTCTGTATGCAAGGCAATGCTCTGAATGAAGCAAGAATTTATCTATGTAATGTAGTTTACTGAACCAGTGATCTTTGTAATATTCTGTGGTTTATGAATCAAATATAAAATGTTGCTCTTGGAAGTATGTGGTTTTGGCATTTTAGAGCAGTCTAGCTTTATTCCATTTCTGAACATGAGATGCTTGAATTGATAGATGCTTGTGTCTGCATTTTACTTAGAATGACATTGCAGTGCTACTTTTTATGCAGTGGCCTTTTCCTACAACTGTGAGCTTGTGAGTTTACATGGCAGTTAGCTATGCAAGCCTGTATAAATAGGGCTACCATTTGCCTCTACCTGCAACACATTTGCTACCATTTATGGCGTCCATGGATAGACTAGGGTGGGTAAAGAAGAATGGGAGGACTGGTGGAGGCAAGGCAAGCATTCTGAGATGGGGTCGCAGGAGGAGTAGGAGCTGTGGAGCTAGTTGTCCTGCTAGAAGCAGTGTTGTGCAGGAGCTGCAGCAAGAAGTTCTTGTTTACCATAGGAGGAGTTTGTCTGAGAGGGAGCAAGCAGTGGAGAGAAGGAGAGTGGTGAAAGAACAATGTGCTGTTGAAGCCCTAGGTGGTCTAGGTGAGAGTGAAGCTATGGGATCCATGATACTATGCAAGCTCAGGAAGAAAGTGAGGAAGTGGTTCCCTAACTTGCTGAAATCCTAGTTGGTCAAGGTGATTTCTAAATGTGTGTGTGCTTGTAATGCTGGTGTGTGAATGTGTGTGTGCTGGTAATGCTAGTGTGTGAATGTGTGTGCTGGTATTGTTTTAGCAATAAAACTTCACCTCAGTGAGTTGTGTCTAGTTTAGTTGTGTTGCTCTGTGCTGGTAATGAAGCATGCGACTGTGTCATTGTAACCAAGTGCAGACAATAAAATGTCTACTATGTCTTACACAAATCATGCAATTGTTTAGTTGGTCTGAATGCATTTAAGCATCTGAAATTTAACTTACATCATGATCCACACTTAATACTAGAAAAATATATAAAAAGTTCAGAAATCTGTAGGATTCCTCAACTCATCTAACATTCTGATTTTTTGAGTAGGCTGACTCTCAAAGTCAGAAGCATCATCTTCTTCCTCATTTGCTGCTCTCAGTGTTGCCAGGAGGTGAGCCCTATCTCTGGCTTCTTGCTGGAGTTCAGCCCTCTTTGCTGCATTCTTCTTAGCTCTCTCTAGGTCTCTCTTTTCCTTCTCTGCCAGCTTCTTCTCTGCTGCTTCTTTCTTCTTCTTCTCAGCCACTTCCTTCCTCATCTCTGCAATGATCCTCCTGGTCTCAGCCTTGGCTTTATTTTTATTTTTAGCATCTTGTCTACTCTCCTCCTTCTTTTGTGCAATCTCAGCTGCTCTTGCTGCTGCTTGCTCAGCTTTCCTCTGTTCTTGTTCTAGTCTTTTTGCTGCTGCCTCCTCTGCTTTTTTCATTCTAGCTGTGTACTTTGCTTCTAGTATTGCAATCTTCTTATCTTCCATTGCCTTATTCTTCTCCTGTTGCATGGCTAACAACCTCTTAGCAAGTTCTCCATGTCTAATAGTGCTAGGTTCTGCATTAGAAGATGTCCCTGGATTCACTAAGTTTTCCCTAGCAGTA
This sequence comes from Dactylis glomerata, assembly GCA_007115705.1. Lineage (NCBI taxonomy): Eukaryota > Viridiplantae > Streptophyta > Magnoliopsida > Poales > Poaceae > Dactylis > Dactylis glomerata. Next base: position 283,461 of record QXEO01000103.1, read on the forward strand.
CTGATGAATGCTGATTCAGGTGTTGGCCTTGCTTCCATATTCCTCACATAAGGTCTCTGTTGAGCAATGCTATCAACATAAGTGTCAGTATATGAAGGCACCTCTGCTTGCTGCTGAACAGTCTCTGCAGGAGGCACAAATGGTGCAGGTTCTTGAGTTGTAGCTGCAGGCATATTCTGAAGAGCTGGATCAGGAGGAGTCACACCATTCTTGAACCAGTAGCATCCACTGATATTATGATCTGGATGCCCACAGTAGCTGCAGTCCATAATGACACCTCTTTTTGACATTTTTTTTCCTCCTCCCCTGCAGTCAACTTCACCTGGTGCCTTCCTCCTATTCTTTGTTGGTCTTCCAACATGCTTCTGGTACAGAGGAGGTAGAATAGTTGGCCCATTCATCTTCTCCCACTCTGACTTGTCCTTGCAGGGGTACACTATGTTTGCATATGCTTTATTATGCATCTCAACTGAATAGCAGTGATCAGCAAGTGAGAGAGGATCAATTCTTTCATCTCTGATTGCAGACAGAACATGAGGACATGGTATTCCACATTTCTGCCACCTATTGCAAGTGCAAGTCTTTGCCTTGATGTCAACAATGTACTCTGTAGGTGTTGCATTGTACATTTCAGCCACAGCAAACAAACCATCTCCTGCTCCATCAACAAAACTTGTCTTTGAAAATTCCACATTTCTGTCTACCTTCTTCTTGATCTTAGGGCAGACAATGCCTATCCATTTACTCTTTTCTCTCTACTTGTTGTAATGCCTTGTCATAATTTGTGCCTTGATTCTCTCAAACATGCTCAGCACAGGTAGCTCTCTTGCTTCAAGAATGTACCTGTCAAAACACAACTCACATTCAGTTAAGCAAGATATAACACTGGAGCATGCTGTTAAACAAGATGTCATTGCCACAAATAATAACTTACTTATTAAAGACCTCACAGTTGTTGTTAAGCAAGATGTCACATTTGGGGAGGTCACTCTAAAATGCCCTAACCCAAGTCCTTGGATCTAGTTCCTCTAACCAAGCCCATGCTTCAGGATTGAGCACTTTCATATATTCCATGTTAGCTTGAAATGTAGCAACTGTGTTGCTTCTTGCTATCCTCCACAATTGGTTCTTGAGAACATCACCTCTGAATTTCTGTTGGAAATTTTGCCACATGTGTCTTACACAAAACCTATGCTCTGATTCAGGAAACAATGCTCTGAATTTCTTGAGAACACTTGGCATTCAACCTCCTCTTGTCATTTACTGGTAGCTTGATGTCTTGTCTATTGATGCAGCTGTATGCTTGTATTGCCTTCCTCAACACTTCAATAGATTCAAAGCAAAGACCAACATGGAAGACAGGGTTGTGCATATCTTCTGCTCTGAATGTTTTAAATCTTGGAGGCAGCTTGTCTGAATTGTCTTCCTCTGGTGCCCACAGGTCTTGTTCTTCATCTTCTTCCTCTTGACATCTCTAGCTTGTAATTTCACAGCCTTAGCCTTCTCCTTCCCCTGCCCTTTGGGAATCTTGACTTCATCATCTGAATTATCAACATTATCTTCAAACAGGTCATCATCTGCATCACTGATATCAAACTCTGAATCAACAATGTCTTTTGGGTCAAAATCTGAATCTTCTGAACAATCAGTATCACTTCCAACATCAACTTCATCCATTTCTGTCACACTTGCTAAATTCTTCCTCTTCCTTGTTCTGTCATTGACTGAATCAGTTCTCTCCTGCTTGTTCTGCATGGTAACCACCACTCCTTCAGAAAGCATGTCACCTTGGCTTGAAACCATGTCAGCTTCATCAATAAACTGCGAGTCTTGGCTTGCAAGCATGTCAACTTCTCTGGCTCTCATAGCTTCCCTATCTCTGGCTCTGAAACTGTCATCATGATCAAGATATAGTTTCAGAAAATGGTATCCACTTGCAACAAACTCAACCATTGCCTGAGTGTCAGCCTCACTGTTAATCTGTCTCAGTCCATTTCTTTCAACACTCAAATGAGGCACGCAGTAATGCACAGTGATTCTTCCTGCCATCTCATAGCCCATGTCCTCCACTAAGTTCTCAATCATCATAGGTGACCAAGTTACACTGTCAACATTATCATACCAAACACTATGCCCACTAACATAGTTTCTCCTGCCTCCAGTTCCCACAAAGTAGCCACCATGAATGATTTCGACAGTAAAATAGCTGCTATGGTGCCCTGTGACAAGAATAAATGTGTAAATTCGCTATCTTTCTTCCATACACGACAGACAAGTTTCAGTGAACAACCAACAATTTTCTGTCAACAAACAATGCCTAAAACATATGACAAATCTGTCAACTTTCATCACAACAAACCAGATCATGCATAAAAACTAGAAATTCGACACCTTTCTTCCCTATGACACACGAGATTCAGTTAACAAAAACCACACATGTCTGTCAGTAAACCCTCCCTAAAACAGAGCCCAATTTCCTGCGAGATTCATCACAAAAACGAGCTCCATAGCATCCGCAAGAGAAGAAGAACGCACTCCGCAAAACCCTAATCACCAAGTGTAAAGAAAGCGCCGCCAAGAACGAGCTCTAGAGCCTTACCATACATGGGAGAAGGCTCATCTTCATAACGGCGATGGTGCGACATCGCCTCCTCTGGCAAGCCGCCGCCGCAGAAATCGCCTCCTCCTTCGCCAGACACCGCCGCAGCAGCCGCCGCCTCTTTCCTCCTTCTCCCTCTCTCTCCTTTTGCGCGCCACGAATGACGTGATGAAGGGGGTGCAGCGCTGATCGCATGCCTTCAGTTTGGGGCAGGGGTACTGGTCTGCGCGATCTGCCAAATTCTAGGGGGTTTTCCACAAAAATACCACGGAGCGGTTGAGGTAAGATACATAACACCTGCCAGGTGGGACCTGCTCGACCGCGTACGAGGACGAGTGACCGTACAAATTCCTTCCGACATCTTCAGTGACCTGCGGATCGTATTTTCAAAGTACAGTGACTGTTTTGAACCTTCGTGACAAGTTTAGGTACTGTTCATGTATTTTACTCTTTTTGGTAAGGTGATGCTGGCCAACTGTGCAACACAGGGTCTGGGGTCAGGAGCGATCGAGGTCAGTTGATCAGCGGTCTGTAGGTGTGGGCGGTAAATAATGTTTTCCATGGATCACAACCCTGAAGTGTTGAACATGAATGTACGATGCCGAATGACGCGGTGAAGCAAGATGTGCTCAGAGAATTTGTAGGCCTGGTGAAAGTGAATCTAGCTAGTTTGTCTTCAAGAAACAAGACTGAATGCTATCGATCAGTTCATAGTCATGCAATGTTTAGGCCCAAGCTTTGATGGGTTTGTGGGAGGTGGTGTGAGAATGGATGAATGCCACTCGAGCTACATGTAGCTCGTTTTTTACTTTTAAAAAAGGAAAACACACCATATCCCCCCCGGAGGATGACACGCTCCGCGTCCTCCGGCTTACCTGACCGACGCGTGTCCCAGAACGTGGCTAGAAAAAACCAAAGAGGCAAGCGTTGCGGGCCCCATGACATGCCTTATCCTCTCCCCCGTCGCTCTCCTCCACTCGTTCTTCCCGTTTCTCTCTCTCGAGCACCGCCGCAATCCCGCACTACCATCGTTTCCTTCTCGCACACCACCGCCACCGCCCCTACCTCCCCTCTCCCACCTTCCCCAGTACCTAAGCGAGCCCAGAACATTTTCCGGCGATGGCGTGGACAACATTACAGGTGGTCCGAGCCATGGGACGGCGGTGCTTCTGCTCTAACTGCGGCCCCCTGCACCCTTGCAGATGATGCTACAGTAGGCGGCGGGGAGGCGCTGCTCCTAGTGTGGCCAGAGGTGCTACCGTCGGCAGCCAGAGATGCTACCATGGCGGGTGGCGTTGCTGTCCGCGGCGAGCGACCTTGCTACCATGCCTGTGCATCATAGCTGCCGGTGGCGGGGCGGCGATTGCTACCATGGGTGTATGGTGCTGCTGCCGATGGCGACCAATCCTGCTACCATGGGTGTGCAACCTTGCTACCGGCGCGGGGCAGAGATTGCTACCATGGATGTATGGTGCTGCTGCCGACGGCGACTAGCCCTGCTACCATGGGTATGCAACCTTGCTACCGGCGGTGGGAGGCATCGCTACCATAGTTGCATGGTCCTATTGCCGACAAAGGGTAGCGTTGCTGCCGATGGCATGGAGCTTTGCTATTGGTGGCGGCTGGCGTTGCTACCAAGGATGTGCGGTGTTACTACCGACGGTGGGATGCCTTGCTGCCGGCGGCGAGAAGCCTTCCTACCACTGGGTGGACGGTGATGTTGCGACCGGCCATCGCCGGAGCTGGACGACGGTCAGTGCCCAATGGCGACAAGGTCAGGGACTGCGGGAGGGGCGACAGATGGTTTTGGTTTTGTTGAAGGGAGCGAGTGGGTTTACTTTTATTTTTTCTCTGTATGCGGGATTGACTAGTTGGTGGCCCAGGTAGACACGTGTTGGGCATGGGAGACGGGGGATCGAAATCCCCGATCCCCCGGGGGACGCTCAATGCTGCCTTAAAAAATGACATTTAAAAGTTCTAAAAAATTCAGAACAAAAAATGTAGATGTAAATAATACTAAAATATACTAATGTGCAGATAATCAATCCAAAATTGTACTTTAGGTTCAACAAAAATAAAAATTTGTGAATCTATGTGTAATAAACAATATACGATTTTCAATACTTGATTTTTTTTTTCAGATTTGTTGTTTTTGTGTAGCCTTATGTACAACGAATTAAATTGTGATTTTACATGGTGGTAGAGTTCAACATTATCTACACCTAAAATTGTGGTTTTAAATTTTGAAACTTACAAATGTTAGTTTTGACTTTTTTTTTAAATGGCCACCATGTAGCTGGTCTTTCATTTGTGGTTTCTCGAGGTGGTGTAGACTAACTCCTCCGATGATGCAAATGTTGGTTTGTTCCTGTTACATCAATCATTAAGGGTAACAGTTAGTTAGGATGGTGCCGCCTATTAATGCTCTAATTTAATAAATTGAATATGATCTATGCTGCTAGTACAATTATTGTGTTGTTAGGTAACCTTATGTGTAATGTAAAAGGTTATCATAGCCACCTTATGTGTGCTATGCAGCCTATCAAACAAATAGGTCAAAGTTGCTTACCCCAAATTAATTAATCCTTAGCACAATGCTAAATGATATACACATAACTAAGGAAGCCGCACGAGGTAATTTTTGATAGACGTATCAGTTTCATAGAAGAAGGACTAAACGACCGAGTTATAACACGGTCGACACAGACGTCGAGGACGCAACTCCACGCTGCCTATTCTAGGATAGCTAGAAAGAAAAACATACACCAACTACTCGCCAAGCATCCACCTATCTACTAGGGCTAGCTCAGCTTTAAAGAGACCAGCAGCTTTGCACAGCTCGGCTTCCATGTGGATGTTGTGGATGACTGCTGATAGCGAGGGGGCAGCACCCTCGAAGATGATGTCATTCTTGTGCCTCCAAAGGCACCAACAAATGATGGCGACACCCATCCAGTAGTCGCGCACTTTGCCCGCCCTTCCGCGCCAAGCTTGAAGCCAATCGGCGAGCGAGACCCCTTGAGATGGAAGGTAGTCCTCTCTATCCCACCAGCGAAGGCAGGTGGCCCACACCATCATCGCTAGCACACAATCAAGTAGCAGATGTGCGATGGATTCCTGCACCTGATCGTAGAAGGTGCAAGCCCATGGGCGTGGGAGTCCACGCCTCTGGAGCCTATCCGCCGTCCAGCAACGGCCCCACATCACCAGCCAAAGGAAGAATCTGCACTTGGCTGGGGCACGGATTTCTAGACCTGCAAGATCCCTGCCATTGCCACACTTCCATTGAACATCCCACGATAGCAGGATTTCGCGGAGTAAGCCTCCTTGGCACCCCAGTTCCAACAAAAAACGTTCGGGACTCCCTCAGTGACAGTGAACCCCTCCACACTGTCAGCGATAGCCAAAAGCTCCTCAATGGCAAGAGCATCGAGGTTGGCAGGAATATCGTCTAACCACCCTTCATCAAGGCAATCCTTGACCAAACGCGATCTAGAGAGTCTCCTCGGGATCAGAGAGAAGAGGCTTGGTGCGAGATCTTTAAGGCGCCCATCAGGCACCAAGATGACAAGCTAGAAGAAAATGGAAGCACCATCACCCACCACTGAGAAGCTTCAAATATCTCTAACACCAAAGGAGGCACCTAGATATCGAATTCTTTTCACGACTGAGAGGCCTCAACACGAGGTATGACCAAGCCCAAAATCGACCAAGACTATCGAACGTGCCTCAGTTTCACGGGTGCCAAGGCGCCGTTGTTTATCGGTGCGCGGTCGTCGAGGCCGCATGACAGGAGCGGTGCCGCAGAGCGGGCATGTACGCACGATCGACCTCCCGCAAATATGTGGACGCACACGGACTTGCAGAATTGTTTTGCTGGTCGTTTGATACGTCTCTCCGGCTATCCTGCCGCATCGCATGCCAAAGAGGTGGTGCTATTTCGGTACGGTAGCTGGCTCTCAGGCCTGAAGAAAGGCACTGCCGGCGGCCTCACACAGCTATATGCCTACATCAAGGCTCAAGCACCAGCTAAACCCTTTACTCTCTCCGTCAGGAATTATCATGCATTCTGTGTTTGGTCAAAGTCAAACTTTTCAAATTTTGACCAAACATATTGGTAAAACTATCAATAACTATGAAACCAAATACATGCAATATGAAAATATATTTTATGACAATTCTAATGATGGTTATTTTATATTATTAATATTAATATTTTTTCTTATACGCTTAGTCAAAGTTTATAAAGTTTGACTTTAACTAAATCCAGAATGCAGGGTAATTCTTGACAGAGGGAGTATTACGCATCCGGTCATTGGAGTACATAGCTCTCCGGCTTTCCGTGACGCAAGAGGAGGTGCTATTGCCGTACCTGGCACTCAGGGTCAGGGACAACACTGTTAGGCTCAAGAAAAGCTTTTTTGTTAATGAAACTGTAAAGTGAACGGCCTTTTGTATGTATTACATGTATTCGGAAATTTTATTTGGGACATGGGAGCATATGCTCCCACCACCACAGAAAATATTTTCAAAATATCAAAAAACATTGAATCAAAATTTAGCATGTACACCTCGGTATTCTATGTGCACGTATCAAGTTTCGTGGAAAATCGAAACTTTTTATATCTTGTGTAAAAAAGATAAAAAAAATCTCGTGCAACGACTATTTTAGCATTAAATTTTGTCTTCTTACACAAAACAAAAGAAAAGTCGCTTTCTTGCGAAACAACTTTATAAGAACATAGAATGTCAAGATCTACGCGTTAAATATTTCATCGATTTTTTTTAACATTCCAAACTTTGTTTAGAATAGATTTAAAAAACTGGGAGCATAATCTAAAACGTCACCCCCGTATGTATTGTTTTATTCAAACCACTCCAGTACTCCACTAATGATACCATTATATTTCCGAGCAACCGTGCATAGTTTTTTCTTGTATGTGCCCTCTATGCTCAGAACAATAACTAAACATTACAACCTTAGTTCAGTATATCTCATCTAATCTTCATTTTGGCAGGTGACGGATGCGTTTGGAAAATGGTTTGTGGAATGCATGAAAATACAATTTGAGTAAAATGTTATGTGCGGATATATGGTAGCTTTTACTTCCTTTTCTTTGTCTGCTCAAAAGTAGCTCATCTTCTTAGATCTTTACTGTCCCAAAATATTAAAGGCACACTTGAATTTCTGGTGTTCAAAGTATAGCTTTGACTATAATGTTGCTTTATAATATATGTGCAGAATTATAACCACAAGACATATGAAATAGAAGTATTTTGCAAGACTTAAAAACCTTCTAACTCAACACGATATATATCAAAGATTTTTATAATTGAAAATTTCAAAATATCGTCTTTTTGTAATTTTAAATAATTATCATACAGCTAAATATCTTAACATTACAATTTTTAAACAAGTTAAATAATCAATATACCAGGAGAGCAATGCATAAGTAACATAAATGATAAGTATTGCCAAGTTCATAATCAAGAATTATCTGTTAGTCCTACCTAAGCTTGGAAGGCTTATACTCTAGAAACATCTGTCAGGTTATTTGTTTGATCATACACAATCCAAGTACTCTACTAAATTTAGTATACATTTAATTATATTATGGAGAAAAATACATACAAGCATATGTAACATGATAATATTAGTTGTCCTAGATATTTTGCGGTAGAAACCATTGTAACAAGGGAGTTTGTTAAACATCTCAAACTAAATAGAAAATTTATTATAAAATGCGGCTTCCGTTTAGTGCCAAATGCATTTATGTTTACAAATAATAGAATGGCAATAAACATATATATTGTTAATTTTGAAAAATACCTATTACTAGTATTTAAGATTGAAATTATATACATCAATAAAAGGAACATACCTTTGATTACAATATTATTATAACAAGGTAAAAATGTTTATCATAAATTGCTGAGACCATTTTTACTTGCCGTGCGAACAAAACACATATACCGCGTTTATTACGATGAGTATGTTAGACAAATGGTAGTGGCGAAGCTAGAAAATCAAGGAACTAAGGCAACTCTATATTCTAGGTGTAAACATGCCCTAGATTAGCAATGGCAAATACTGAAGTAGTGAAAGATTTAATGATTTCATTAGGTTTAGCTAAATCATGAACTTAACACATATCACACAATAAATGATAGTAGCGGTGTTTACGATGAGATAAGTTTATCTAGACGTATCGTCGATCTCCAACAGAAATAATTAGAATAATTTAATCAATGGGCAAATTGTCCGATAGAATAAATGTAAAATATTTTTATGAAACAAACTTTAAGTGAGGATGTGCTTTCGCGGTTCTAGGCTAGTTAATTTTGAACTAAACTAATATGCCTTGTTTAGGGAATGAGAAACCCTAAGTTAACCCCATGCTACATGTAGCCTATTTTTTTCTCTTTAAACTTCTAATTTTTTATTTCAAAGTTTTATAAAATTTTAAAACTACCAGAACATAGACTATACTATATATTATATAATATTTTAGAATAGAATATATTACTTTTGGACATTTTCATTGCTCTTAATTATTGTTTACTGATAACAAAATAATAATTTTTTAATTTTATTAAACTCAAAGTATAACTATATCATTCTGAAAATTTATATGATAGATTACAAATATTATCTATATTTTAGTAGTTTTTTATTCTTTTTAAAATATTTTCTTACGGTATAATATTGTCTACATTCTAGGAGTGGTGTTTTAGCACCATGAAGCATATTCTCCCAATTTCTAAGTATTAATTAAAATATTTTAAAATATTTAAAGAATTAGAAAAAAAAGAAAAAAATTAGCGAGTATCTCTTGATATTTTATGTACTCACAAAATCGTCCATGAAAAACCAATATTTTTTATATGATGAGTAGAAAAGATAAAATTTAGTGTTAAAAAAGACTTTTTTCTTTTTTTACACAGGCCACACAAAATATTGGATTTGCACGAAACTCGCCGTGCACACATATAGTTGAGACGTAAGCGCAAAAATTTTGTTCAGAATTTTTTAACATTCCTAAATGTTATTTTCCGATGGCAGAAGCACATGCTCCCATGTGTCGAATTAAATTCTGCTACATTCTTGTATTTTCTTCAATCCTTTTTGAAATGTCTCACCTGGTTTCGTAAAGCTCGGCCGGTTGAGGAAGCAGGGTGCATTTTGCTTGGAAGAGAAAAACTTCGAGCCACGCTTGCCCCAACTTTATTCCGTGGCACTAGTACTACATACTCACGGATTTATCCAAATATTTTACACCCAGTAATGCTAAATCACGGAGCGCGGGTATATATTCACCAATCAACAACGTACAAGTAGTTCCGTAAAGCTAATCCGTAACCAGCACCCTATAAGACTAGTCACAATAGGGAGTATTATATACTACTATCATGTATATGATACTAGTTTATGTGGTGGGCGGAAAGGAATAAAGCTAACCATGATGAACGACGTATGAGCTCGGACGAACTGCAGCATCAACTTGTGCGTCATGTGGGAGAATGGCGTGAATTTTACAAGCCAAAAAAAGTACAGACTACAACTCCAGTGCTGAAATGGGTTCCTCCGCCTGATGATTTCGTGAAAATAAACCTGGACGGGGCCTTTGATGCTGAGAGCAAGTTAGGGGGATGGGGGTGTGTTGCGAGAAATTCTGATGGTATTGTCATTTTTGCTGCAGCCGGTGCTTCCCACAACCTTTCGGAGGCTCTACATTCTGAATGCATTGCTCTGATGAAGGCCATCATGTTTGCCGAATCCTATGGAATGGGACGTGTCATCTTTTCCACTGATTGTGCATGCCTAAAGCTAGCTACCACTTCAGCGGGGTATGATTGTTCTCCTCTAGGCACTCTCTTTCGAGAGATTAAGTATCAACTTCATTTGAGTTTCATCGAGTACCGTTTAGAACTTTGCCCTCGTCTTTGTAATAAACCAGCGGATGTGCTGGCTTGTATCGGTGCTCGAGAGAACTTGTTAAACCACTCTGTGTGGCTAGTTGATTTTCCCAGTGATGTAGCTCGTGCAGTGGCCGACGATTTTGTCGTGACCACAAGTTAATGGAATGTAAGGTGTTTTAGCTCAAAAAAAAGATACTAGTTTATGATACTACTCCTACAATGCATAGTATTATGAAGTAGAGTCTTGCTATATGTATAATTTTTTGTGTACGATTCTTGTACGACGTTCCCGCGACACCGTCCGATGCAGCCGTCGTGGACGAAGTCCTAGCTAGCCGCTCTGCCCTTTGATTATGCGTCGTACGCAAATCGTAACGAGACTGTCGTACACACAGTGTTACCTTATCATGATTTTATCATATTTATTGTTTTATAGAATCTTAATGCAAATATGTGTACAAAATATATTTGTTACTAGTAACTTTTTAAAACTAACATACTATAATACATATATTTGTCACTAACTTTTTTAAATTGACATACTATAATAATATAATACCACGCTCACTTCTTTTTCATAGTGCTTCTCTCTCATTAATTATGATGCCATATCAACTTTTTACATGCATATAGTGCAGGATATTAGCTAGCTATGATACGGCCATTCATTGTGAGTAGTCTAAGTCTAGCATTTTCGATTCCTTACATCTGAAGATGAGTAAACCGCACGGGCGGTCCTAATTCTTTTCTCGTACCTTCAGTTAGGTTCTAGTTCTTTTAAAATGCACATCTAGGTCCTAAACCTTTTGTAAATGATTCATCAGAGGTCCTAGTTCTTTCAAAATGCATATTTAGGTCCTAAATCTTTTATAAGTGATTCATTAGAGGTCCTAGTTCTTTCAAAATGCACATCTAGGCCCTAATCCGTCTGTAAGTGATTCATCAGAGGTCCTAAATCGATCGCACGCGTGTTAACCACTTCCACATCAATAGTGGGGCCCACGAGATATATGGTCACCATGCATATTTGTGAATATATAGCCCCCCAGTTTTTATATCTTCCAAAACTCGGTCCTTGTTTCTCACCCCATCCCTCTCTAGCACGGCGCGGGCCTAAGACACGCACCTTGTAGACACACCGGCCGATGTAGCCACGATGGCAGTCATTCTCGCTATCTTGCTTGAGCCAGTGCAATGGCTAAATATGAATTACCAAGGCAAGATCGCGGCGGTGCAACAACAAAGTTTCCCCACAGCTCGACTGAGGCTCCATGAACCGTCGTAGGGCTTCCCAGTGACTAGGAAGCTGACTCGCATGCAGAAGCTCCAAATTGGTCTGTTGGGCCTGCCAGTATGCAGCGAAGCCTCCGAGAGGAATGACCCCATTGAGCCATGCATTCGCAGCGCAGGCGGCGGCGCACCGACGCTTGCGGTGTAGCATCAGCAATCGAATGCTTCACACGCCGGGGCACTGCTGCCACCAAGGAGCCTCCATGACATGAGTGCCATCCAGGCGAACATTTCTGTCGGGGTGTGGATCTGCCCGTCAATTGGCAAGCCTACCGGCATTGTCACTGACGATGGGAACATGTTGGTGCCTACCGGTGTTGTCACTGACCGAGCCTCGGAGGCGGAAGTGCTAAGATGGGAATGCTTAGGATCTACACCAAGTGGAGAGAGAAACATGGACTGTATTTTGGAAAAAAATACAACCTCGGGGGTCTATTTGTAAATATATAGGGTGGCTAGTATGCTCCATGGGCCCCATTACCAACATGGCACCAATCAATGCGGGTCAGGATAATTTAGGACCTCGCGTGAACTACCTGGGAAAGATTTAGAACCTAGATATGTACTTTGAAAGAACTAGGATCTAACTAAACGTACGGGAAAAGAATTGGGACCTAGATATGCATTTTGAAAGAATTAGGACCTAACTAAATGTACGGAAAAAGAATTAGGACCCATGCGGTTTACTCTCTGAAGATTTGATCCGGCGAAACCTGCTAGCCTATCACTACTGCAGCTGCTAGCCTTCTAGTCTACCGCCGCGAATCAGCTTCCCCAGGGCGCTCCATCTCCGGCACCGGCGCCCTCCTCCCCACCGCGCCGGGCCAGCATAGCGGCGAGCGCACGGGAGTGCGGCCACGCAGGGTTCCCGCGCGACGCGGCCTCCCGGAACATGGCCTCGGCACGGGCCAGCGACGCGTCGGCCGTGTCCCTCACCATCGTCCCGGGCACGTCGTTCTCCATCCGGTCCTCGGCGCCGCCGTCCGTGTGGCGCGTTACGGGCTTCCTCGTGTCCACGAACTCCACCTCGGCCAGCGGCGACGGCTTGTGCGTCCGGTAGTACTCCCTGTCCTCCTCCCTCACCTTCCGCGCCGCCGCCTCCTCGTCCCCGGGCGTGGCGTCGCCGAGAGGGTCGCTTCCCGCCGGCTTGGAAGACCAGCGCCGCTTCTGCGTGAACGTCGAGCCTGCCGCCGGGTGGGCGAGCTCCTGCGACCCGAGCTTCCCCGTGGTGCCGAACGGCGGGACGCGCTCCGCCTCCACGGTGGTGAACGTCGACTCCGACGGCCGTGGCGTCGTAGCTGACGTGCGCCTGTCGTCGGCCCCCGCGGTGGCTTTCTCGGCGCCGGAGAACTTCGGGGGCCTCTCGGCGTAGTCATCGCTCGGCGGCTCGCCGGAGTGGACGGCAGGGTCGCCCGCGCCGGCGGCCTCCGTTGAGATGGACAGTAGGCGGCGGTGTACGGCTAGGATGCTGCTGTGGGTGGTTGATGGGCTCGAGGCCACGAGGCGGAGAGCTCGTGCTGTGGTGGCCATCATCGTGCTTGTGGCTTTCTGACGACGTTTCCTTCCGTCCTGGTTCTGCGATGTTGTTGCTCACGGCGCCGCGGCGAGCGTCTATATAAGGAACGGGATGCTTGCGTCTGGGAGCGTCGAGAGAGTTGCCGGAGCAGGACGACGAGGTGGGAGAGAGTTCGACACGTGGCGAGTTTGAGAGTATCGAGAATGAGGTGGAAGACACGAGTCGACTTAGAGAGCGAGAGACCGACCGAGGAAACTCCTGTCCCTAGATTTTTTTGGTTGAGAAAAACCTTGTCTCTAGATAGCCCTGGAGGGACCGCGGTTCCGGAAGGTGGTCCGAGTGTTTTACGATCTTGTATCGTGCACACGATGAGTGTCGTGTATTGCAGCTTTTGTGGAGGATTGGCTTCGTCATTTTTATCGGAGCGTTCCGTGTTTGTTTTTTCCATAACATTTATGACGTCTTTCTCTCCGATTTTAGAAAGAGGTTGTATGGGCTTTATCCCTGTTATATCGGTTTTAGTGTGATTTTTTACCATTAATTAACCGAGCGACTCTCTTCTTCTTAATTAATAAAAAAGGTAAAGCTTTTATCTCATTTAAAAAAAGATAGCCCTAGACGGACAAAACTTCGGTCCGGTTGGGCCCAAATGAAACTCATTTTGATTGTTCTGCTATATTTATATAGGTGTGGGGTCTTTTAGGTGGAATTGTTCTGCTCCACCTAGCCTCTGCAACAATTCATTACCCTAGCAGTATTGCGGATGCATACAACTAAAGAAAAAAAGAAGAATTATAAAAAGGAAACGTCCTGCTACAACGATCTATTTTTTGTAATAGCAACACTAAACACCACCAAGGTAACACTAGAAATCCAGCTTCTCCATAAGCGACGCCTCTAAGAAGAGAACAGAGCACAAGCACTGTCGTCGCCCAATCAAAGATCTTAGATTTTCACCCTGAAAAAATTGCTCGCTCACAAAACAATGTCTTCAACAAGGCCATTGTCAGACACAACTAATTAAGGCCAGGCCTTGAGTTTTCAACCTGAAAGGTAAGACTATGAACTTCTCCTATGCAGTCACCTCCACTTGCATGTCGTTGCTCCAAGTTACGAATCACCAAGCCAAAATTCCTCATCGTCGCCAAGACTCAGACCACCATTGCTAGTCCTTAGATCTCAGCATCCATGACATTCTCCGCCAGCACCATGGAATGAGGACGTGCTCCATGATATTAACAGCCAACAGAGCTTCGAAGCGCTCCCTCTGAAACCAAACGGCCAGAGAAAGACACGGGTGCGCACAACCAAATTCCTTCCGAACCAGCAATCTCCAGGCATAATGTGCCTAGTGGAGCTCGCCAGCAGAGCCTTATGAAACACGCCATTTCAACCAGATCGATGAGGACAGGCATCTGGTCGATCTTCATCTTGGCACGAGAGGAACCCTAGGACCTCCACCTTTATTTAGCCGAGCCACAAGGCGAGATGATGGCCCAGTACACCATTGTAGCGTCACCGGCGTGGTCATGCCACCACCAGATCCCCTACACCACGTCCTGGTTGAACCCCGATGGCCCGGATCTTGGACAGATTGTGACCTGAGGTCCAGATCCCCACCGAGTGCAAGCACACTGGTAGATCATCTCCACCTCCTCACCGTTGCTCTGCTGGAGGGCGACCAGCCAGTGTTCCGGCTGCATCGCCCTACACCCCACCACGCTGCCACAAGACAGCGGGTGTAGGCGGGGGACCTAGACCCACGGCATGCCTCCACATGCCACACCAAAGTCCAGGGTAGATGCAGCCGCCGCCTGGCCGGGATCGCCACTCCGACAACCGCCCACGACCAGCACCGTCGACGCTGCCCCAGCCGCACCGTCGGAGAGATTCGCCGCAAGTTCCTCCCCTAGCGCCTTCGGTGCCAGGGGGGCCATCGCCACCGCGGAGGGGAGGCAGGTCAAGGGGAGATTGCTTGTTGGCGGTTGTTTCCTAATAAGAAACCGCAACAATACCATTCTAAAGTATTACCAGAGTGTACCATGCTATTAAGTACCACGATCTTTACATTGGTGAAATTCTGAACGACTTGGCACTCTGAATAATTTGGTAGGACCCTTCTGTAAGTTCTCAAAAGCAGTCGGCACCCTTAGGAGTTAGGACCTGCCATGAACAACTTTTGTAGCTTTGAGACACGAACGTGTGGTTTTGAAATTTTAGGATTAACTTGACATCCTTTGAATAGTTTTGGACCTGCAATGCGCTATACTGAGGGATAAAAAAGGAGACAAAGAGACGCTGACGATGAATGGTGATTTTTTTCTGAAAGATATTTGGTACTGATTTCATTAACGAAATCACAGAGATCCTTGGCGGATGATTCCTAGGTAGGTGGGTCACTGCTGACGGCATGTACAGATGCAGTCCTATCTGGACATCTTGAGACCACCTGAGATGCACGGGCGAACTGGTTCGTCGGTGGTTATGTTGCAACCGTGCGAGTCAGCTAGACGCTGGTCTCCTCAACCAGGCACCGTGGCTTTTAAACCGACAAGCAGCGCATATGATGAACAAAACATTTGTACTTCTTCCGACGGTCCGAGTCAAATTAATTTGCATAGCCACTATGTCTAGAACAAGTGTACTTCTAAATTGTGCCAATTAATTTTGCATAGCAAGTATGTCTGGAAACAAGTGCTTCTAAATTATGCCAATTAATTCAAGCCAGAGGGAGTATTGAGTTTAGAAGTCAAGTTCAGATACTGTAAAAGCATGCACATATGTAATGTAAAGAGAGAGGTCCCATGTTCAATCGGTATAGTAACATTTCTTTTCCGCCGAAAGGAAACGAACGTAAGTGCGTGCCCTTGCACCAGGCCGCGTCCTAGTAAGTTCGGAACTATTTCTACCTTTTTGAAGGGCGCATTGTTATATACGGGAAGGGAGCTCACAGCAGTGAGCGGATTAGCGGAAAAATCTTAGAGCACCAGAAACCTATAGCCCCACACATGGGTCATCCCTACTCCTACCTATGTAGCATCAGAATTCAGAAACCTATACGCTGGTTGTTGTCTACCGAGGGCATCTGTAAGGTGTCCGGACGGCAAAGCTCACGAATGCAGGCTAGACTATCCGTCACCGCCATGAAACACCTCAGCTCCCTGTCGCCTTTGCCGGCGCCTCCACGCGGTTTGAATGCGTCTTGCTGCCTGGGCTCTCAAGAAGGGTGACTCGTACCTGTTCATGATGATCAAAAACATCAGTAAGCAGAACAAGATGGGGCTTTGCATGGGGAAGCTCCCATTCAACTTCAGCAACTGAAAAGTCCCCCAATGGCATGAGAGGTTCATTCAAACAGCTGCCATGCTGACCAGCTGATTAACACATATTTGTTCCGGAGGAATACAAAATCTATGCAGGACGGCATATTTGGCAAGACGACAATCCAACGTGCATTTTATTGAATAAACTAACACAATCTAGCAGCACAAGTTTTACTTGAAGCAATAGAACATGTTATTAGTTTCTGTAGAACTAGGCATTCAAGCCATGTAGTTAAGTTAAAATTGCATTACTTGGGCACGACTTCAATTGCTCATATGAGAGAGCAGAAGTAATTATAGCAGCTAAGCCGAAACATGATGGAGATCAATAGTTTCAGGCTACCAGTAAGGATAGGCTAGGTTACTTACCTAATTGCAGCAATCACAAACGGATTACACAGGAACCTTGAATATTCCAACGCCACCTTTTCCAGATCACTTGTCTGCAGCACGAAAGCTTCAACATTTGTTAAACATCTGATGGTACGTATCGACATCCAACGCGTGCGATCGACCTCCATTGCCCCACGATCTGAAACAATAGAAGTTCACATGATGTAATACAGAGAATATTCAAAAACAAGATCAGTCAATCTGAAGGAAAAACAAATGCATGATCAGGAAACCAGGGAAGATATATGCATACTTCTATTCACTGAAGGCTGCTCCAGGTACCACATAAGGAGTTCCTCGCCACATACAGCTCCTTTATGTAATGGATACTTGCTTCCGTCTGCAGCGATGCTTTCTAGTTTGCCCCGCACTATAAAGATCACCTTCTCAACTGGACGGCCCTGGCAAATAATGTCGCTTCCACTAATGTACAAGTTATGCTTTAAGTTGTGACAGAGAGCATCCCAGATTGGACAGTCCTTCATAGTGAATAGGCGAATCTGTAAATAGATAGACGCCATGTTTCTCAAGATTAATCTTATATTAAATAATTGGATGCTTCCAGAGAGCCACCATATTAAGACACACCATCCAAATGATTTAGACAGTTAGAACTACATGTCATGTTAAGACTTAATAAGGATTAATTCTGTATAGATAGCTGCATGTACCATAAAAAGGAAAAGGCCCTCCAGCCGGACACATGTGAGTTTGAGCAGGACTTATCAAAAAAAAATGCACGTACGAAATCTCGCATGTGTGACAGACATAGTCTATTGTTTGTTACAACCAGACTCTTATAGAAAGATAACCCCACATGTGACTCATGCAAATTTGTGTCAAGTAATATAACAAGCAACGACCAACATGCATGGTCAAAACTTTGTTCCCACATGCACAGTATTTTTCCGTGTAAACCATCTAGAAAACTGATGTATCTTTTATTAGCCATGGTGGTAATCAGCAAAGATAATAATGAGAAAGTCAATACTGTGGTGCCAGCTGAGGAGATAGGTTTTTCCATTTGTGGGTAGAGTAGTTAAGAGTTCTTTATGAAACGCTGATTTCGAAAGAACATTGCTCCGAGCTACATTATTATGTATCTGTCTATCATGTGTTATGCAGGTATATGATCGAGTAAAGCATGAGCACAAGATGCCTATAAGAAAGATAAAGTCTAAAAATAAGTATTCCGATTATAGAGGTAGAGATATTCATCTCTGAAGATTTCATGTGTCTAAATAAAGACAAACCAACGGTCAAAATTCAGTATCCAGATTTGCTTTTCCTTTAACACCACTAGAAGGAGAAGAAATCATCTTTCAAACGTCTCTTGCTTCAACTTTACTGAATTAATTCCTGTTTCCTACAACATAGCCAGTCTATGCCTTTGCCCGTGCCGCTGGTTGGTGACTAGTACTATTATAATCGAGATTCATTGTTTGGGAGAGAAGCTCAATTAAGTTATAGATCTGAACTATGGCATGTAAAAAATTGATCTTAATGCTTACATGCACAAGTCTTTTCATGGCTATCACAAATCACAACTAGTATAAAACAAAATGCATCCAAGCATTGCCACCTAAATGAAGATGGAAAGGGAGGAAGGCAAGTAATTGCAGAGATGTTAAAGTAGAACCTTGTCAAGGAACCTAAAGAAATGGTGCTGTATATCCCTTTGAATATCTTCTGGTAAATTACTCAACAGCTCTTCTTCATTCACACCTCTAGTAGCCACCCAATTGAACCTTTCTGCATGTCTAACCCTCCTGCAGGTTCATGCAAATTTAAGCACCCTCAGCTTCAAAATTTATCTCCTATAACATGTGTTCACCCGCCTCTTCCAAAACTATCTCACATCCTAATCCTTGTTTCAAATCCTAAAATGACATATTTGTGCACAGAAGTATTTGTTACTAAATGTAGTTGACAAATCATTTCTCGTGTATCTTACTGTATTTAAATTGGTGGCCATTCATTTGGCCCAAATTTAGTACTGCATGGCATATAACTGAACAGTACATATGAGACTATGATTTGATGGTTACTAATCTAATTTGGAAAGTGAATCCTATGTATTATACTGAAGGCAAAATAAAGACCTACCTAGACCTACCATTCGTTGTTCCTTCCGCAATAGATCTTATCGTGCCTTACGGGCAGGGCTTATAGTGCTAGTATAGTATTTTTGCTTGCTCATTTAATGGAATAACATGGAAACAAAGTTGGTCTCTCAGTTATTTGATTCGTTAGATATAGAACCTTCTCAAATCTTCTGGGAGTTGTCTGTGTCCCATCCATTGCTCAACATCATGCCTCCTAAGTTGCATGTCCAGTCTCCTGTAAGGAAAAAGTTGAAGTCCAGTGTTTCAGTGACTAGTGAACCACGATTCATGATCATTATAGTGCAAATCTTTGAGCTACTCGTCTTTCTATTAAGTCGCCGTGTACAAGAATTGAGATGCTACCATGTCATAACAGTGTGTCAGTTCATAAGGTTCCCGTTCAGAATAAAACAATCATGCCCGTAGAACTCAGACAATACTAGGATTTGAGGTCAGGTAAATTGCAGCCCCATTGCAGCATCACTTATTATTGTAAAATTAACCCAATCCTATTGCACTTTAAACCTTTCTGTAGGTCTTCTAATACTAGCTCACTTTTGATTTGATTGCAATTGGAGAACTCTCTATAGTAGGTTCTCTGGTGACAATATAGGTACATGATCGTGATCCCTAACCCAACCCCACCTGTAATCCTTAATACGACACCAACCCAACCTATATGCACAAACCATTCAAAATTATCTTACAGCTCACACATTCAAGTCTAAGCTACTTAGGCCTATGGATTAGTTTTGCAATAAAAAAACAGTGCCATGTGATGAATAAATTTGCAACACAACTGCTAACCTTTTTCCAAGAGATTGGAGAAAATTCTGCATGTTCCCAATAAGTAATGCAAAAAAAAGCAACCCCAGTACAATGATAGCCTTCGTGAATAGCACTTCCCATACGAAGTAACTTGGGACCAAATTTCCAGCTAAAGTACTTATTTGCTGCAGTCAAATATGAGCCAAAAACTTCATATAGTTAGGATAGTAAAATGTACTTTTAGTCAAGAGTCAGAATATTGAAACATAAGCGAACGTCTGTCCTTTGTATAGAAAAATGTAAAGACTGATAGAACAGTCGGAGAATTTGCCTGCTTGCTATTACAGCAGGAGACTACTTTGGGCTAACCATATGAACAGAGAGCAAATTACCTGAAACCCCCAAAATAATGAATACATATAGCGGTTAACGGCAGGTTCTGCAGTTAGCAACACAGCTTGCTCATAGATCCCATACTTATAAGAACCACTTGTAGTATCAAAACAGCCTTGTGATGTTGAGTCACTGAGCCACTGCTGCCTCTTTTCTCTAACCTGTTCATTAATGCCATATCCACAATCTATGAACTCGGCACAGGATGTTATGTTCAGCGCAACACAAGCATTCTGTAGACATTGATTAACGTTCTGCAATAAAATGTGGAAGGAAACAAGGTGTCATAATTGATACCTTAGGTGATATTTCAGAGGATTGAGACATTGATAAATTAATAATCAAAGAACAAGATGAGCAACAAAGTACTCGGGTCGAAGCATTTTCAATTGTGAAGAAGAAACAGGTCCCCATATTAAAGATAATAAACAAGCTCAAAAATTAAAAAGTGCAAGAAAATACTCGGGTTGCAACCTTTCAATTGGGATGAAGAAAAAATTCCCCACAGAAGAAAATAAGCAAGCTCAGAAATTTAAAACTCATACGTATATCATATGTGCAAGCATATGAGCATACATAATAAGCATACAGATGTTTTGTTATCCCTTCGCTTGTAAACTAAGGAAATTAGTGTTCCAGGGGATTCCATGACCTATTTTATGGAAATCCCAAAGAAATTCATGGTACAAACTTTAAAACTATGGATGTATTGCACATAGATTATGTCAACTTCCTAAATAACAGAACCAAAGTCATCTCCGATATCAGAACCAAATAAGACAAGTTGGCAATCTAAGTATATGAACAATGCAAGATCATGGTTGTCTTTTTGGTTCTCGATAACAGGGACAGATTTAATACTGGATTTTGCGCATGTTTACATAACTTTATGTGTACTAAATCCAAATTCTGTAGGTATTTCTGGAATCACACTCTTAATTTTCACTATTTGGGTTGCTGAATCCCCTGGGGAGCAATCAATTTTACTTTAACACAATTGATATACAGTTGGCTACTCTGCCATTGTATTACAGCAAGAAAAAAGATGCACTTTATACCTTCGATACGAAGAAACATACAGCATGAGAAATTCAAGGAAACTTTAGGTGTGACTAAACAAAAAATTTATTTTACGATGATGGTTGCATAGTGCATTACGCTTTACCATATAGTATTATAGTAAAAGTCAAATACATCAAGATAAGCTGACCATATACTCTTATGAATTCATCAACTCTTTTTTTTTCACTAGCGAGGATGAAAGTATTGATATGGCTATATGCTGATATTCCACGGGATTAATGTACACAAAGAGACTGACCTGTAGCCCAAAGTGGTACCAACATGAACCAACAACATGCCCAGCCAAAACAAATATTACAAGATTCATCACAAAGTTAGCCCATGCTGATTCAAAAATGAATCCATTAGCAGATTGACCACCAAGCAATGGCACAAATCTGAAGATACGTGGGGCATACTGAAGAATAACTGTGGCATGCAACAAATTCTTCGCGTAGTTTGCACTGAATACTGGCGCATACTGAGGGATAACTCTCATTAGCATCAACTGCATGACGGAGGAAAGAAAGTATCAAATGCTGGCAAAGTATATAAGTATTCTCTTGCTCAAATGAAAGAAAGTCCATGCTAACAACATATTTAATCAATGAGATTGTAAAAACTACTTGGTTCTCTAACTTCAACCAGACAAGTTCCTAAAACATATTTGTATGTACATTTCTTGGCCTGGACCCCATACTTTTTCCAATGGACCAAAGGGCAACATATGTTCATGTACATGCGTAAGATAAGAAAGAAGACACTATAAAGAGACCAAACACACAATTAATACAATATCTCACACAGCTAAGCTAGAAAAAACTGCATTATATTCTGCAGTGCTAACTGGACAATACAGTAGTTTTTAAGTTTCTCAAATTGTAGTGTTATAAGCCTCTGAATGCTTTGGGATCCCAATTCAAAGAATAGTCATATTTACTTACGGCAACTGGCTAAAGACCTGGGATCTAGTTACCAGGACCAAAAATGAACGGCTAAGACTGAAAAGGCTTCCCAGGAAATTGAAAGGAAAATTTGCAGAACAGAAAGGGTGATTTTTCCCCAACACGGCACACCAGGATTACAGCGGACTCTAGTACAGACTCTTAAGAATCCAACACTACACTCAATATGGGCCTGATTCAACAATAATGCCCATCTTCATACATAGAGGGCATGGTTGTTTTCTTCAGACATATTGCAACAACCATGCCCATCTTGAAAAGCTTTTGCAAAGACTTGTTTCAAATCACTAGGTGAGATCATGCAAATTTTCTCCTTTATTTTTACTGCTTCGATAATTATTACTATACTCTTATTAGACTAACAGCTGAGGGTCTTATAGACCCTAGTGCTAAATTACTACCATCCAACAGAAATAAAGAATGTTAATAACTTGAAGAAACAGAGGAAAATATGGACAATGGTTTTTCTGCTAAGCAAAATAAACTGCATGGTCACATTATTCAAAAGGCAACCTACTTCACATCCTAATAAAAGAAACTTATATTCAAGCAAACAAAGCATACAGTACCTGAGGAAGTGGAAGCAAAACAAATAAGTCGACTATGAAAGCACCGCGAAGATAGCGCGCATAAATTTTGCTGGGCTCGTCAACCAAATCTCCAGTACCAACTACTCTTGATTCCGGATCAACGTAGGCCGTTCTGAACTGCAAAATAAATTAATCTCACGCATGTTTATCCATATTCTTGGGGTCCTTATAACAAAACAAATCTCAAAGTTCTGAAGATATTTTCATGACAAGGCAGAGCTTAGTTAGGGCCAGGGTGAACTCAGGCCCCTCATTCTAAGTGGGAATCTAAGAATTAAGTATCAAGGTTGCTGCTTATACACAATCAAGATTGTGTTGACAAGTGCATTTTTAGATTTTCTAAACCAATTTGGTAAATACGACCTTGTATAATTTAGTAGAAGTTTCACCACAAGCATTAAGCAAACATAAATGCAAATCTCTATCATTAATAAACCTCCTGGGTTATATAAGAACAAAAACAAGCTCAAACAGAATAAGTGACCATGCTGTAGACTTAAGCTACTATCAAGCAAACAACAGAACGGCATAAAACACTACCAGAGGCTAATGACAATATTTGCTTTAGAAATGGAAAGGAGAGTACATTCAGTAAATCAATGCAGAGTTCAGCTCATAACTAGTCATATGCTTAAGAAGGTAGATCAAACGTTTGTATTCATAACTTTAATCTACATTGAAATATTTCAAGCTAACAAACATGGAGAACCATCTCTTTTGTGCGTTCATGTTTAGCTAATAAAATAGCAGGCTGTTAGACAATTTTCTTTCAGCCAGCGTTTGGCTCGCTGTAACTCTAATTTTTCTCTAAAATTTGTGACAAGAGTGTGACATGAAACTAAATATGCCCTAAAATGGAAGAACCTTTATATCGTGACACACTGATTGTAACTTTTCAAGCACAATTTATAGGCAGAAACTTTACACTAAAACATTGTAAATACGCATGAAAAGTTTGCATAAAAGGATAACACTCTCGGTCTCGCATGAATTCTGGTCATTTATTAGAAGAGAATTGTGATGTCTCAGGATTTCAAGAAAAAATATCTTATTTCAAGCTTAATATTAGGGAATTGCCAATTTTACTTACAGAATAAGTTGCAAGGAAATTTGCAGAGCTAAAAGTAACTTAATAAGTAAAGAGTAAGTTCCAATGTGGACCATGCATTTGTTATAAATAACAGGTTGGGCCAGATTTGAAATTTTCACCACATTAGACAGGTTTTAAAACCTAAAATCCTGATTTGATACTGGTTCAACCTGTAAGTGGATTTTCTCCATTGCTAAATGCGGCAATTTTTCATAATAAAAAGCATAGGAAACACTCAACAAACATGTGAAAGTTAAATAAGTGGCCGTTTCCATGGCCTGAAACGTATTCATTTTGTAGACAAGAACATAAATAGAACAAATTATGTGACAAAACATCACCTGAATAAGCATGTGAAGAAGATAAATTGCATCCGTCACACTTCTTGCGACAATTAAGGCTATCTGAAACTGCCAGTTGAATACTACGCACTTGTTATCCTGCACCGCAAGAAATAAACATGCACACTTATAGTTAACTTTGGTGTTCGGTCAAGGCTATATAGTTCAGAATTCAGAATGTAGCAATCTTGATTTACACATAGTTTAGGGCATTTACTTTGACTAGAGATTCAATATTCGGCCCGTCAAGTCAGATATTATAACTTTATATGTAGCAAAAGAACCAAGAGGAATAAGTTGCAGGATGTTAAATAGATCAAATACTGAAAACTGCATTGTCTGATACATTAAGTACTTCCAAGAACATGCACAGTGCATAAACTATTGTCGTTCCAGGTATGGGACAAGCTCGCAAGCCCAGATAGTAACTTTACCGGTGGCATAATTATAGAGACTCTGTGGACATTAACAGCTCAGAACTTGGAGAAAAGGATATAAACTTACCTTATCCATGGATAATAGGAAGAAAAATAGCGGATCGACGAATATGGCAAGTAAGCATGATATGGCAAAAAACCGATTCCATCGACGAACTGCCTTAGAATGCGGGTTCATAACAGGAACGTGTGGAAGGGAAGACCAAAATTTCTTCATCCATGCACCACCCTGGCCATACAGAATATTGTCAAACTTCAAGATAAAGGAAAATCTATTAAAGCCACTGTCATCAACAGAATCAAGAAATAAAGCTTCAGGTACAAATTAAGTAAGAAATAATTGCAACAAATTTATAGCCCGTGAATATGTAGCAGATGTCACTTCTTACAAAATAAATGCACATTGCATATACACAAGATTAGTACGGTCCATGGGTTTGTGTTGTTCAAAACTAAAAAACACCTCCTAGAGTTAATGGACTATACTGCAAATGAAACATACGTTGCGTTCTTGTAATTTTCTTCAGTGAAATCTTTAAACAAAGCAAACAAGACAATTTGATCTAGATGGCAAACCTTTTCGTAGAACTCTATATCAAAACCATCTGACCAAGCAGCCTTATTATGCTCCATTTGAGAAACTACAACCCTAATATTTTAAAACAAAAGGTACTCCCGGGCCCCAGCTTATCTATATCCAGATCATAAAAGATACAAGGTAAAGGAAATGTCAATGCAGATAGGAATGTTATAGTTCAAGATTGAAATCTCACCTTACTATCAAAAAGAACTGAAGTTCTTTGGAGACGCATTTTGTTCTTAGGGCAATCTAAGCAATCAGGATCATCACACTGTCCCAGAGATCCAGAATTCATCAAGTTATCGTTCTTGGGAGCATGCCTAGTGACTTCAAGCTGAGTAGGCCTCTGAACGATCAGAGGAGTAGTGCTGCATCTGAAGGGGTCTTCAGATGCACTATCACTGACTGGTATACACAGTGGCACACTTACGATAGGAAATCTCGGTAACTCCATGGCTCTTTAAGATCTATTGCAATCAAAAAAACATCCTCTTAGTGGGGTTGTTTGCTCTATTTCAGTGAGTTAATAACGGCAAGTGAGATTTTGTATATCTTCTCAACAAAAGGTGTTAAATAATAAATGCAGTTAATCTCATATCAAAGATTTTTTCACTCTGTTACAGTAGTCACATGTCATAATAAAAAAAGACATAAAAACTGAAAAGAAAATCGGCTTTAATTTATTTATAATTTATAAGAAGTAAAATCTCATCTCAGACACGCAGACAGTACTTAATCACAAAATATGCTGCAAACATAGCATCCATTAAATGATGTACTGCATACAGGACTTTATCACAAAATATGAGCAAATATAGTATCATTTGAATGATGTACTGCATACACTAACAGTATGAACCTAGAATCACATGCTCAGTAACTCGTGATGAATATTTCAACAATACTAATCAATATATCAAGCCTAGTGGAACATCCTGGATACAAAATGTTGATTTAAGTCACATTACATACCAGGATATGCACTAACTGCAGAAACCAGACAGAATTCCTCGGCTCATAGAACATACCGGGAGTGAGAAGGGCAACTGCAACAAAGTGATACGAAGATAACAATGGATTAGTAATGTCGGGGACTTGACCAATCTCACTGCAAGCAATTGCGGGCTCGGTGGAAGCTGAAAATTCAGAGAACTGAAACGCGAAGGCACTAGACGTTGTGTTGAGATGAAAATGTGTAGAAACTAATTGCGGTAGCAGAAAATCATGATAGCTTAAATCTGGATAGAATCCAATCACCCCTAGGAAAAATAAAACGAGGACACTATTGCGCCTTCAAGCTTGCAGTACGAATCTATACGAGGGAAAAAAACACGAAGACACTATTGCGGGATTAATTCGGGAACAGCAACACGTAGACGTAGACAGCTCCTCCCGCTGGATGAACGCAACCAAATTTCGAAACGGTTGCTTGCTAAATACACCAATGGGCTAAAACGTCGCAAAATTCCCCCCAATCGTTTCGAAATCGAGCACAGACAAACTGGGTGCGGCGCGGAAACCATCGGAACAGGCCGAGCACGTCACCTGGTCCACCCGCTGCAGTACCACGGCGCGGAGGATTAGAAACCCTAAGCACCAATTTGGGGGAAGAAAAACCGAGCAATAAGTCCGAAACTGAAGCAGTTGCCGTCTCCACTCCACCCGCTGGATAAATCCACCCAAAATTGAGCTCGAAATGCTCGCTCGCGTGCAAAAACCCTCCTAAAATCTCATCACAAAATCTCCCCAAAAAAAATCGCAGAGACGAAAATCGAGCATAGATCATTGGGGGAAATCGCCTCTCCAGTCGTGAGCGGGTTGATTGGTTGAAGTCGTGCGGCGCGGAAACCCTCGGAAGGAAAGGGGCGCGGCGGAGAATGCATACCTGGCTGACCCGCCGCGAGGCCAAGGAGACGAGGGTGCGAGCTCTTCGCCACCGAGAGGAGCTCGCTCGCCTCTCGCCGTCGGTGAGGAAGAAGGGAGGAGCAGCCCCTCCCTCGCCCCGCCGGACTCGGAGCGAGAACCGAGTGGTTGGGTTCGGACCGGAGGAGAAAACTTCGACCTTAGTCTAGGCGAAGGAGTGGGAGCGGGCCGTCCGCGCTGCGGTGAAACCGAGCCCGCAAATGCTTTTTATATGACCGAGCGGGCCAGCGACAGCCCGCAAACTCACTCACGCAGCGTGATGGGCTTGCGGGCCGGGCCAGGCCGCATATCAACCCACACGTTATCCCTACTTCACGTCCGAGCTGTTTGCGTCGCAACACCATCAAGGTCATCTTATACGATCGTAAAAAAAAAGGTCGTCGTGTACGAACTCAACAAGTCCGACTCGGTTTACAACGATTAACTTGTATATAGACTTGCATAGGAATTGAATTGCGGCTGCTGTCTACTATGTATGTATCCTGCGAAGAAGAAATCTCCAAAGCAAAGGGAAGAAACAATCTCAAAGTCCGAACTCCCGAGACCAAAATTAAGCACAAATCTATCCACCAACTCCCCGGCCGGCCTGCGTCTCGAACGATGGTGACATCGTGGGTCGAAGTATTGGTACTTGTCCAGCTCTCGCTCATTCTTTTTATGTTCCTATTATGGATTCTGTTCATGCTCTTCTACCGAGAACCCGTAGAAGAACAAAACATGGTCGCGGATCACGACGCTGCTTGGGTGCCGCCCTATCAGCGCGCCACGCTGATGATGGTGGAGATGGCGCCACAAGCATATTTTTCGGAGCGAAAGCGGAAGGCAGCGGCCGTGAAGCTTGGATACTTCCCATACTCCACGGAGGGCACAAGGGCGTCGGAGGAGCGGGTTTGCGCGATATGCCTCGAGGCGATCGTTCGCGGGGAGATGTGCGGCGAGGTGCCGGCATGTCGGCACTTGTTCCATCGGGATTGCATCGACGCGTGGACGAAAAACAAAACCACATGCCCCCTATGCAGGGCTAGAATCGCGACGGGGCTACGGTGGTCGTCACTTGCCAATGCTATGGTTTAGACTAGCGAGGCCTTGTGTGCAGATTAGTTCTCCTATGAAAAAAGTTCGTTGCTTTTGTGTACATTGGATCGATGAACGGCTCTCTTGTACATGTTGGTCTCTCATTTTTGTACGACGCTTCTTAGGTTTTTCTTCCACCTAGGGTGAAATGTTGTACTGTATATTATCAGTCAAGTGATAGACTTGTTCGTTAGAATCAAGCAAAACCAGGCTTAGCACGTGCGCAGCACGGCACTACAATCTGCAACACACCATCACTCCGCAACTCAGTGCAAAACATAGCTAGACTATTGTTTGCTTCTCGGTGAATGTTAGATTTCCTACAAAAATCTAGCGTGCAAGATTCCTTAGACAATCATGAGATTAATTCCTCTAAATCAAACAACTACAATTGGAAAATAATCATTATATTTGTAATCCTTCAGCATTTCGATGCAAATCCTTTGAATCGGCCTTATTAGGCCTCATATTTAGTTGGACAGTGGGCATAAGCAGGCCACCACAATAATGCTATTGTAGTGGTTAGCCTTAGGCCTCATATTTATCAGGTGGTTGGCACAAATCATACAATTAATGACGCACATAATTTCATCAACTTCAAGTGTAAAAATGGCGCGAGATCCATCCTCCACATATCACCTGGAATCCACCAAGGCTTTTGCAGTTTTGCTCCGATCCTCCTCCGTCACGCGAGTCATTGTCGCCGGCAGATCCCATCAACAAACAACGTACGATGGATGCAGCTGCTGGAGCTGGAGGCGGCGGGATGGAGGTGGTGGTGTTTCCCTGGCTGGCTTTCGGTCACATGATCCCGTACCTGGAGCTCTCCAAGCGCCTCGCCGCTCGTGGCCACGGCGTCGCCTTCGTCTCCACGCCGCGGAACCTCGCCAGGCTCCCGCCCGTGCCTCCCCACCTCTCCGCTCGCCTCCGTTTCATTTCACTGCCGCTGCCGACCGTGGACGGGCTGCTGGAGGGCGCCGAGTCCACGGCTGACGTGCCGCCTGAGAAGATCGAGCTCGTCAAGAAGGCCATGGACGGGCTCGCCGCCCCACTCACCGCGTTCCTCGTCGATGAGGCCGCCGCCGGGAGGAGACCCGACTGGATCGTCCACGACTACTGCCACCACTGGGTCGCGCCCATCGCCGACGAACACAACGTGCCATGCGCCGTGTTCCAGATCGTCCAGGCCGCCTTCGTCGCCTTCATTGGCCCACGGTGGGCGAACACCGCGCACCCGCGCGCCGCGACAGAGGACTTCAACGTCCCGCCCGAGTGGATCCCGTCCCCGTCCACCATCGCCTACCGCCGACGCAGCGAAGCCGAGTTCTTCGCCCGCATGTTTCTCGCTGACGCGTCGGGCGTGTCCGACATGGACCGTGTGTGGGGCATGTTCGAACGCTGCCGCCTCGTCATTTACCGCAGCTGCGACGAGGTCGATCCCGGGATGTTCACGCTCCTCACCAACCTCTTCGGTAGTCCGGCTGTCCCCGCCGGCGTCCTGCTGCCGCCGATCGTCGCGGGGGAAGACGACGGCAGCCGTGACAGAGACGAAGTCCTGCTGTGGCTTGACGAGCAGCCTCCCAAGTCTGTCATATACGTCGCATTGGGGAGCGAGGCGCCACTGACGCTGAAGAACCTGCACGAGCTTGCGCTCGGGCTTGAGCTCGCCGGGGTGCGCTTCCTTTGGGCTCTACGCAAGCCAGCAGGACTGTTCGACGCAAGCGGCAACGCGGACGAGCACGGCGTCGGCGTGCTGCCCAACGGGTTCGAGGAGAGGACGCGGGGCCGCGGCATGGTCCGGACAGGATGGGTGCCGCAGGTGGCGGCGCTGGCGCACGGCGCGACGGGCGCGTTCCTGACGCACTGCGGGTGGGGCTCCACCGTCGAGAGCTTCGCGTTCGGGCACCCGCTGGTGATGCTCCCATTCGTCATCGACCAGCCCCTCATCGCGCGCCAGATGGAGGAGAAGGGCATCGGCGTGGAGGTGGCGAGGGACGACGCCGACGGCTCCTTCGACAGGGACGCTGTTGCCGCGGCAGTGCGGCGCGTCATGGTGGACGACGAAGGGAAGGTGCTGGCGAGCAACGCCAGGATGCTGCAGGAGGTTCTTGCGGACCAGGAGAAGCAGGAGAGGTACATCGACGACCTTGTCCAACACCTGAGACGCTACTCAGGCCGCCAGTGACGCTTCTACCCTTCTACTTAATTTAGCCCCTGCTCAAATGGGGCATAAAGAGACATGAGGCATCAGCCCTACAGCCATACTGTAAAATAACACCAGCTGGCACTAGCAGCCTCGACAGATTATCACGGCCACTTAAATTCGATTCCTCATCGACAAATAAAATTAAATCTCCGCTTTTTGAGACACATCCAATTAAAGAAGAAAAATATAGTACACGCAATAACCAACAATTATGATTCCATCTTTGCTTGCTCATGAAACATAGTTTCATCACTTTGTTGGCTAAAGAATGGCAAGGAAGAAAGAAAATTACAATTATTCACTATGATTGTGACATCACATTACTTTACCATGTTCCCTCCTCATAAGAGTTATTCATATGTCTTCCTCACTAATATAGAGCATACAAAATTTTATCCGCCAAAAGTTGTTGCCAATGCTAGAAGTCCCATGGCTTCCACATGATATAATAGAAGAAAGTAAAATAAGCAGCCATTCTAGGCCTCACTTTGATATTTCCTTTTGTCATTCTCTAAGCACAAGCATCCCATTGTCCACAATACTCATAACAACTGTGATTCATCAATATTCGACAAGTTCTTTTGAGCAAGACAATTTGTATGATACAGATTGTGGAGTGAACTTCATAAAAGGTAGTTCAGGGCAATCGACTGAGAAAAAGAACATCATAAAAACATGGTTAAGTGATTTTTTTTTCATGTTTCCTAGTCTTACCAATATTTCGCACAACTGTTTGGTCTGTCCGTCTGTGGTGATCAAACAACATTCACACTGAAACGGTTTTTGCAACTATATGACTGCATAGAAAGAGTTTTAATGTTTCACAGTACAGTGCTCAAAGAAAGCATGAATTATACTCATATCACAATTTGAATAAGGATGAATAAACAAAAATATTTCATTTCAGTAAAGCATCGTCTTACACACGGGAATACCAAGACAGTTGAAAGACAGGCAAAACTATTAATTGATACCAAAGCAGCTGCACATTGTTCAGAAATACAATCCCACAACAGAAAGCTTTTGCGGTTTCTCTCGCCAGGGCATACTTAGCCAGAAGGCCAGAAAGCTGAACGAATGACCCAACACCATCAGACTCTCTTGTGCGCGATTATTTCCTGTAAACATGAAATTTAAGTCCATAGAAGATAAACTGAGAACAACCAAGCACATAAGCATCAAGACTGGTTTACCTTCAGGAATTCAAGCTTCAGATATTCAGTCATGTCATAGTTCATCACAACACGGAAGAGAGTAGTGATTATGTCGGTACGAGAGTTGCCTCAGACCAGAGAAAATATTCTAAGCACTCGGATGTGGAGGGCAGCACCTTGTTTGTGTCTTGGCGCCGATGCCTCTTCTCCGGGCGCTGCTCGCAAGAGCCATCGAGGTGCTGATAGGCAGGGTCAAAAGTAGTATACTTCGCCACGGTAGGGTTTGGAACTGACTGGGATCCAATCGAAGATTGCAAGGATCCTATTGTTCCTCCCTCCATGAAATCCAGCTTCTACATCAGAGAGCACCCGCCAGGGTCCCATGACAATGAACGTATCTTTTACCGCTGAGGTCATGCTGATAACCTTCTTGGTGGTAGCCGTTTTTAGGGTGGGCTTCAGAGAACTCAGGTTGACAGATTTTTGTAGTAGCCTGAATTCTGCTCGCCTAGGTTCCATGGTGCTGCAATTCTGATTTGCAATGCCATTACAAACAGTCACAGTCCTAACAGTTGCTTGAGGGAAATAAACAGATCAGTGGTAACTTTTTGGTTAGTAACAAAATGGCCATGACAAGTAGCCATCACCAAATGAATCAACTTCCAAGAAACCTTGTAACGTGCTCAGATACCCATGGGAAACAATAATTTTCACCACTTGGATACCTCCTAGCAGAGCAATGATAATAATTTGGCTTCCCTGTAACAATGCATTGGAAGTCTGTACAGATAGACCATATACTGGCAGCATATCCTGTAAATAGCTCCATAGGATTGGATCTTAGATAAGTTGCTACAGCGTAATTAAGCATGCATTTTACTGATGAAATTTAGGCATTCAGGTTCAGACATACAAGTGTTGCACCCACGGCAAACTGTAATCTCAAACCACATGAACAGGTCTATGTATAGCACAACCACTCCCATATACACATGCTCTTACTGTAGCCAAAATGTGTATAAACATTGCTTCTGCCAGTCTTCTCTTCCCTTGACCTCAGGAGTTGTCCACACAACAACCGATGCTTCTTTAAAATGAAGTGTAGCAGAAGTAACATCAGACTGAAAATGGGACAAGAGTACATGGTGGGCAGCAGAAGAAGAGCGGGGGAAGAAATGGAAAGGGTTTTCTTAAAAAAAAGAAATGGAAAGGGTCTCAAGAATCTGGTATGTTTCTAAAAAATAAAACATCTAGACAGGTTTAACATCCGTAGGGAATAATTTACATGTCCTCAATTCATTACATGCCCTCAATTCATTTACATGCCTTCAATTTACAAAATAAAAACATCTAGAAGGGTTTTCTTAAATACACATATACTTGCAACAGGAATCAGTTGATGAAAAAATATGACATGTACGGTTTCAGGTCACTTTTAGATTGAAGGCAGGCAACAAAGAAATT
This sequence comes from Dactylis glomerata, assembly GCA_007115705.1. Taxonomy (NCBI): domain Eukaryota; kingdom Viridiplantae; phylum Streptophyta; class Magnoliopsida; order Poales; family Poaceae; genus Dactylis; species Dactylis glomerata. The sequence continues at coordinate 316,654 of QXEO01000103.1, forward strand.
ACTCCACATTCCATGCACAAACCCAATAAATTGATGCGATCTGCGCTCTTTTGGTTTCAGCTTCATTTCATTCCTGTTTCTCTCCAGTAAAAGTTATATGGGCTGAATAGGATAGGTATCAATTATCGTGATAAACAAAAGAATATCGACTGTATTTGAGTTACTGTGCTAGTGTGCTGTTTGTTGGTTTGGTCAAGCATAATTTTGCAAGAGAAATGGAGCAAAATCACAATGTACTAACCCAGAACACTTGCAATAGGACGTCACAATTTCTCCAACATTTAAGCTATATACTTGGACTAAGACTAAGAAACCTACACAGGAGGATAAGTTTCCATCAGACTAAAATAAGATCTGTGCCTGACTCTCTTTGATCTGACATGATAAAAAAATAGAACAGGAGTTGAGTGGTATCGGTGACAAGAGTATCACAACAATTCAAAGCTGCAAAATCGTCATAAATTGCCTGTTTTTTTTTTTGAAAAGTTATCTCCCAGCTGACATTGATACCATCTACAATGCGTGAAAATTGATCCACATAGAGAAAGAGGGATGAGTCCATTAGAAGAGGACCCTACAATTAGCAGGGGCCATGATACGATAAGAAACAGCTCATGCGTAATCGCTTACCTGTGGAATAACAGACAAGCCATCCGAGCACCCAAGTCGAGCCATCTGAGCACCCAAAAAACATGACAAAAGTCAAAAGATCTGCGACACATTTTCTATAGAATAGTGACTAACCCCCATGCACAGAAGCAAACCTTGGTCCATCTTCATGATTTCAGCTAGCTTTTCCTCCACAGTGATGGCTACCTCATCATCAGCCGCTAATTCAAAGATGCTCAAGAGATCTTCACTGATGGAGTTCACTTCATTGATGACGAAATCCATAGCATCAGGAATTCAGGATGCCTTGATACTCTGAATACAATATCGACAAAACTAACGTTGTAACACATCTCAATAATGCATAAATGATAGGATTTTGAAGATGCAATAATTTCACTGGATGCATTGTAATGAAACTCACATTCTCCATAGCAGTCCAAGCAATGGTGATCTTTCAGTTTTCAGTAGATACAGTATGGGTAGAGATAGTCCACATCGTCCTGCAGGAGTGGTATTCATATGCAGAGTAGTTAAACAAGACAGAAAACATGATCAATTGTTGCCGATATGACCACATCGAGCTAGAACAAAGAATCCTATTAGAATTAACGTCCTATCAAGAAAAGACTTTCATCCTAGATCAATCCTTCTGCCATTTGCAACCATGACCGCGACGCAACAGATAAACCTGAGGCAGCCTATGGTTAGCCTACGACAGCTCTGCAAAGAACCACTTTTTAGTTCAGATTGACTTGGGGATCGACTTCCTCCCAGCATACCTCAACGCCATGCCGCAGCACATCATAGAAAAAAGAATAAATCAATGGCGTGAAAAAAGCGCACAGTAGGAGGAGGAGGTACTGACCGAGGAGGCGTGACCCTGTTGCCGGCGTTGATCTGCCGGTAGAAGATCTCCATGCCGGGGTCGGCGACCTTGGAGGCCAAGGCAAGGAAACTACCGGCACCACTTCCTCGGTCCTCCGCCCCCGGCTTCTTTCATCAATCCGTTTTCCCCGCAGAAGTCTCCGACGTGCGCTGTTGCAAGGGGAGTATAGAGAGATGGACGTGTAGAGAGTAGGGAGAGGTGCCAGGGGGTAGTCTGCTGCCCTTGTTTCTCCGGCTGTGCCGCCGCCGCGCCACGAGAAGAGCGATGGAGGAGGTTTGGGGGGAGGGGATCTGGATGACGGTTCGGGAGGAGACCGATCTGGGTGGAGCGCGAGGCAGGGGATACGTGGCTAGCAGTTGGGATTTCTTAGGTGTTAGGTCCGGCCCATCTTATCGATCCCGAGGTGTGGAGAGTGCACGGACGATCGTACGGGCAGGCAACCTCCAGATAATTAATCTAATCTATCTAAACTAATAATACGGTTTGAGGATGTGATGGTTTAAAAACCGTGGTAGGTCAAAAAAATCTTTCGTACGTCAACAAAAACCGTTTTGGTACGGGAAAAAAGTCGGCCATTCCCTTTGTACGCTGAAAATATCCGTGTGTCGATCGATCAAGCTGCCTTCGTATGTAATAAAAAAACCGGTGAGAGGCCCACAAAAAAAGACGGATCAAAGACCGATGAGAGTCCAGATGTTGTACGCGAATTACTTCACGCGGCTTCGCTGATAAACAAACTCTACTATCCCTCGGTTCCTGAATCCTGATCGATCAAACCCCTAGCAGCCGTCCTACCAACGCCTAACCCTCAGCTAGCGGCAGACGCTGGAGTCACCGTGGGGACGATGTGCACAAGGTGTTTGATGTCATGCCCAAGTCGACGTGCGGCAGCCCAGTAATCCCATCTGCCAGGGCCAGCTGCCCTGTCCTTGTTGAGACGATGATCCTGCAGCTGGTGGCGGAACTGACCAACCACGCCGGCGATAAAGTGACTGGCTGAGAGTATCGTGGAGCTAGGAGCAGGCTGGGAGTATCCTGAAGAGGAATGAAATAAATGAATACTACCAATGAGGCAAATACGATTCCCAAAATTTCTCCTTATTCTATGGATTGTCTCTGCAAGTGGCGGAAATAGCTACTCTACCAGTTTGTATCTTTTGTTCCATTGCTTCTCATTGCCAATCCATTATACTCTTCCGCAGCCCCTTCTCTGAACCTGGTAGGGCCATTTGCTTCAAAATTCATAAGATATTGTCTAACTTTAACTATTGCACGTTACGAGAGACATGTCAATTAAGGGCTCTTTGCAATTTAAATTCAATTTAATTTGAGATCGTAGCAACGCACGGGTATTGTGCTATCTCTATTAATAAAGCCGCTAGCGGACGTGATGGTACTGTAAACCTAGTACGTCAAAAAATTGCCCGTATGTGAAAAAAAACAGTCGTACGTCAAATAAACCACGTCGTGCATAAAAAACCGTAGACACGTCGTCGCTTCGGCCTGGCCGCGCTCGCCACCGACGCGCCTGCCGCCTGGCCCAATATCCGGGTCTCGCGTCCATCGCCTCCACTGCCCTGCTCTTTGTCCCACGGGTTGACCTAACGTCGTCACACCCGCCGCCGCCTATGCCCTGAGCTCCTCGAGCCCGATGCCGCCATTAGCTAGCGTTCACCCCCATCTCGTGTCGCCGAGCTCCTGCAGATCCCCTCCATGTATCCATCGGGCAAATCGGAGGCAGGCGAGGAGGAGCAGCCGCAGCAGGCGGTGGCCTGATTTCCCTTTTCATCTCTCGTGCGCTAGGATTCCGATGCGCCCCGCCCACGGCCGCCGCCTCGTGGTCGCCATCGACGCACCTGCCACCAACACGGCCGACAAAACGCAGTTGTTCTTAACGTCTCAAGATGCCCGCGTCGTGATTTGATTTCTGGTTGTGGTGGCTGCCATGGCAGCTCTGGGATAGCTGGAGCAGTGGCTGAGCGACATGTTATGGGATGTTCGCGACCGGCGATGTCCCCTAACGAACTGCGACCAAATGAAAATCTGACTTTTATTTTGGTTTGACAAAATTGGCCATTTTCTCTAGCTGCATCACCAGTTTGGGACCTGCTCCCTTCGCAGGGCTTCGAATTGAGGTCTGACTCGCGTGTGTGCTGCTGCCTCAATCGGTTGTATCATGGAAGCAACGACCACTCCACCAATTTGGCCGTGGAGTTCCATCAGCATGTCGCGGAGTCCGCATTATGCCGCCAACTCGCTCAGTCATCTTCTTTGTTGTCCATGTAGCTCGACGGAGCCATCGGAGTATTAGACAAACAAAATTTTCCTAGGCTTGGTTGGCTCAGGTAGCAACCAAACAGACTCTGCATCGTCCATCTCAAGGCTATCAGCATCAGTTAATACTGGCTTATAGTAGATGATTCTTTCAAAATTTGCAAGCCTGAGATAAGGTTGTGCGTGTTGACTTTGACATATGCTTCTTTTTTTGGCTTGAACGTTGGAGCAGAGCATGAAGCAATCTTGTGTACCTCAAGCATCAAATTGAAGTACTATATTTAAAGTTTGCATCTTATTCAGAGTAGAAAATCAAAATACACAATGTCGTGTATATGGCCATATGGGTCATCATTTTCCCCGAAAACATATAAACTGAAGTACTGAACACCAAAGTGGGATGCCTCCCGGTTGAAAACATCTGAATACAACAAAATCTATTATTTTTATATTTGCAAAAACTATTTATTATGTAGTTTGTTTACCCGTTGCAAAGCACGGGTATTGTGCTAGTATAGTAGAGATCCCTCATGCTCCAGGGGACTACAACTTGATGATTCAAGTAAAATTGTAACCTATTGCAAGCAAAAAAAATCATGGAAACAGCAATCAAGCTCTTTTTCTCTGAAATGATGGAAGTCAATGAAACAACCAATTTCTGTTAGCAATAGCTGTACTGGAGTAGCACAAATCACACACAAAACAGTGGTAGCGATCAAACTACTTGTCTCTGTAGTAAGTAGTAACGATCAGACACAAAACTATGCTGAACACCCAATCACAGTCGGCTTCCCAAATATACCCGAGAAAACATCTCAACACAGAAAGCAAGTACCAGAAGCAATAAGACCACCATTTAGCTACATAAGGGAATTCCCATGAAGGAATTATCATTTAAAACTGCAACCATGCTTTCCGTGCTTTCTAAACAATGCAAACTGACAGTATAAACTGCGGAGAACAGTAGGGCAGTTCTATAGCATAAACAATACATTGTTTATTACAATAACATAATCCTCCTGATAGCATAACAAACACCAAATGATGACAGCAGAAGTGCTACTTCTGTCATCCAAATTGTTCACTTCTACTAGTACTAGAAAGTAAGAACAAAAGACATGGCTCAAAGCGGAGGTAGATAACTGATCCAAGGGCACATCGAACAAGGAGTCGAAGACATGAATATGGGGAATGACATGTTATAGCACTAAGAGGAACGGAGGCTCCTTGTTCACACCATCTTCTTCTTGTGTCTCAAACAGTGGAAGTGAAACCAAGCTCTCTTGGAGGCGGTGCCCAGTAAGTGTCAAGTAGTTTCCGTAGTCTTCGATTTCCATATTTCCCAGAAACACACCATCAATGTCACAATGCAACACACGCCCACAACACATCTGAATCAACAGCTCACGCTCATTGATCACAGCCATCCTAGGGACATCTCTCGCCCTAAAATCAAGAGGTGGAAATGCTACCATCACCAGCAAGTTAATCCGGTATTGAAAGCCCCAGGTCTCGGCATCATAGTCCTGCAACACCCAAACATCTAAAGTGGTGCATTTAAGGGTGGTGCTACACAAAGCAATGGCGCCACCCATGTCCAATAATGATACCAAATTGTCCGACTGTGCCGGACTGCTCATCTGCCGGAATGTCTCAGCTACTGTATCAAATACTGTTATGCCGAGGCCCATTGCCCAGTGCAGGCTACCACGATGGCGAACTGGTGGACGATAGCAGGACTGAGTGGCAGGAAACCGTTGCTTTGAAACTGCTGGCCACTGGATGAGTCTTGGCTGGTCCGATCCCACCGTGAGGACGAAGTAATCAGGCAACTCAAATGCGTTACTCATGATGTTCGACGAGTACATTGACCAGAGCACACGGTATTCTCCAGAAGTGTGGTGCCGGTAGAAGGCAACTATGGTGACGGCGCTGATGTATGATCGTAGTGGAGGATGTGGCAGGGGAGCACACCTGCGAGTGGCCGGGTTGAAGATGTAGAAATCGTATTTCTGCGACAGGACGACAAGCCCGTCACAAGCGGCGTCGATAACGACGATTTTTGAGGGGCCTGTGCACCGCACGAAAGGCCGTATCTTTTTATCACTGGAGGCTCCAGTACATGCACCAGTGATGGTGGGGAGGAAGCAGCCGGTGACATTCTGGAGGTGTTCGATGATGGGCAGCGAGGGCTGGCTGCAGTGGTGGTCGAGGATGAACTTGTCAGTGGAAGTGCCGCTACGCCACGACTTGCGAACGGCGCGGCAGTGAAGTACGTCCCTAGGCGGCAACCGGATGAGGATCTTGTCGACGACGAGCGCCTCGTGCAGGTCGTCAAAGACGGTCACGCCACTACTGTCCGGCATGCTATCTGTGCACTGATAAGGAGAAAAGGAAGAAGAAACAAACATTGGTACGAGGCTACGAGGCATACAAAATGGAGAATCCATGCAGAGGCCAGGGGTCTCCATCCCCTTTTTGGAAAAACACAAATGGAGATGGGCAGCGGATTTGGCGCACGAAAGAACTTCGGCAATCTATCGGCATAAAAGAGAGAACGGAAAGATTGAGTAGAGAGGATTACTGTAGAGGACGGTCGAGAGAGGGCGGCGACTTCTAGCAGCACGACGGGTGTTCCTGGTATCTCTGGGCAAGAGGACCAGCAAAGCAATGAGCTGTGCACTTTGGCCTTTGGGAGCGAAAATCTTAGAGCATCTCTAGTGGAAGGTGCAAATATGGAGGTCTATATCTCTATATAGACGGCCGATCTAAATAGATTCTGTTTTAGACCTTCTCAGTTTTCGAGTGGAAGGTTCATATATAGGACATATATATTCTCTCTATATTTTAGTAATATCTTATAGCTACCATTCAATGGCTATATTTTCAACAGTGACTTTTTCCGACAACTATATTCCGAACGGCTAGTTTTCCAATGGCTTTATTCCCAACGGCTACATTTCCAACGGCTAATATTCCCAACGGTTACTTTTCCAACGGCTATATTCCCAACAGCTATATTCCAGGTCTATATATACCAACCCCTCCCACCACTCATCCAGCATTACTGGTTGTGTCTTCTCTCATCTCTCCTGAATTCCTCTGTTCTATCACACACAACACAATGAGTGGAAATATTTCTTCTTTGGACATTACCTCTCCGCAAAACCTTCTCCTGCTTCGTACCTTGAGGTCGTTTCTCTTCTTCAAAAGGATCAGTGCATGTCCCGACGTCGTCATCATTGGATGTTGTACCTGAGGCTTGCATTCGAGGTTTTCTTCTGTTTTTTCTGAGATCCCTTGCATGTCTGCCACTTTGGAAACTTCTCAAACTCTACATAGCAATGCGTCAATGTAAACAGCTTCTTTTAAGGATCCTTTTCAATGTACAACAGGTGTGCATCATCTTGCTGCAAAAAAAAATGTTTTGTTAAGACATGCACACAGCACCATACCGAATATTAGAAGCGAATTAAAAGATAGGTGCATACCTTCTGATTAGTAGTTCTTCCGCTTTCTTGCTTGTAAGTGCTGAAATAGTTGGTGTAACGGCAACCAAGTGCATTAGCATTACACTCCGGCCATGAAGGTTGTTTGTGTGTGTCATAGTAATTTGAAATCCTATTACAGTAAGTACTTGATTGCTAATCCGTCCCGACCACTGCATCCAAACTAGTACTTGCCCATGCTTCTATCAACACCTTGTTCTCGACAGCAGACCAAAATTTCCTTTATGGAGGCTACTCTTGTTGACCTTGGTTTTGCAGATGTAGAAACATTTTGAGTTGGCGTCACTTGTTCCCCGATTTGGTTATAACCCGGTATGCCACACCAATTAATATTAGTGGATCTCCTTCGTTGTCCGTCTGTGAGTTGTTCGTCTGCGAGTTGTCCATCTGCAAATACATAACAACATGTCAAATTTCTGCAGCAATATTCAGTGTCCACAAATAAACATCAGCTTTTTTCTATTGCTATACAAACATCAGTAGCAACAACTCATCTACCAAACTGGCTGTAGCAGCACAAAGCAGCAAAATCGATTCCCCGCATCTCTACATCGATACCAAACAGCAGAAAATCTTGCCCAAATTTCCCAAATCAATTCCCAACAGAGAGTAATCTCGTCGTAACTACATCGATCTACCGCATGCCCCCTTCTTCAGTGCCGCAGACCCCTGGACCAGCGCCCCTGCGAGCTGAAGCAGCGCGGCCGCCGCCTGGTCCATACGTGACGCGCGGCCGCGGGCAGATGGGGCGCGGGCTGCTCTTACTCTACTCCCGCGTGGTGGTGGCAGGAATCGCCGACAAGATCTGCAAATCGTGGATCACTCCCGTCGCGCACTCTCTTCGAAAAAAGGATATGCGGATGCATACCTCGGCCGGCGGACGGGAGCTCGACGGCGACCTCGCGAACTGGGCGCCGAGCAGGGGCTTGGCCGAGCGGGAGGCGAGAAAACCGGAGAATCCTATTTTTACATCTAAATATAGGGCCCATGAATATGCTTTTTTTTTCCTCTTTCTTCTACCTCCCGCCGCCCCCACCTGACCGCTAGCCCCGACCTGGCCCCAACGGTCCTGCCTCACCGCCCGCCGCCCTCTGGCCGCGCCATCCCTGGCCGCCTGACCCCAACCTCCCGCCGCCCCCAGCGCCGCCGCCCTACCCCAGCCGCTCGCCGCCTCTAGCGCCACCGCCCGCCGACAGCCGTCGTCACCCCCAGCCGCGCCGCCCTCAGTCGCGTAGCCCGCCCACCGCGCCCCCTGCTTGAGCTCCAGAGCCGCCCGCTTGACCTCTACAGCCGATGTCACCCCAGCCGCGTCGCCTGCCGCCCTCAGCCACCGCCCCGTGTCCATAAAAGAAGCAGAAAAGATAGCACGGCTCGTCGGGAGAGAGTTGGTGGAGTCAATTGGACTCAACGGCGTCTCCATGGCCGGTTTGGCCGGATTCCGGCGAGTTCCGCGGTGAGACGCGAGCTCAAATTGCATAACTGCCAGGGATATCCTTTTCGCCAACCGCCGGAAAAAGGATATAGGCCCCCTTCTTTTCAGCTTATTTTCCAGATTCTCCCAGAAGCTACCCTCCACCAGCTTCTCCCAGAATCTCGTTTCTAAAATTTTCACAACAATCTAGATTAGTCTTCCCAATACTTATCTAGATTGTTGTGCAAATTTTAGAAACAAGATTCTGGGAGAAGCTGGTGGAGGGTAGCTTCTGGGAGAATCTGGAAAATAAGCTGAAAAGAAGGGGGCCATAGGCTAGGCGTCGGTTCCGTGTGCGGAACTGGAGATTCCCGGTTTGGGCCACGAATTTTATCGGTGCCCATAAAAAGTTTTATGGTTTCTGATCAGCGCCGATTTTTCACTCATAGCCCGTATCAGACGGTTATTTTATAGTTTTAGCCCTTTTAGGGCACTGCTAGAGATGCTCTTATCTTGTCAATGCGGCCCGGATATGGGACAGCGCACAGTTATGTCTTTCCTTTTTTTCTGTTTCAATTTTGAATATGTTCAAATTTAAAAAATATTGAAATTTTAAACTGTTCAAATTTTAATATCTTTGGATTTTTGGAATATATTTAAATTTGAAATTTATTCAAATTTAAAAACATTTAGTTTTAAAAATTGTTTAGATTTTGAATTTTTAAAATTTATCAAATATTAAGATTTGGAATAATTTATATTTGAAAAAAAAATCTTTACATTTTTTCTAACATATTCCAATTCTATTGTAACAGGTTCCATCCATTCGACCAAAAAAAGAGTAAATCGAATAGGACGTTGAAATGGGTCGAGCCCATCTAAATTCCCGGATGTGTTCCGGATTAGAATCGTTGCTTAAAGTGGAGAACAGGACCTCCGGGATAAACCTGGGGATGGTTTATGTTTAACTGATCTTATTGGTTCGGTTTCTTTGTTTGGGGTTCGTCAGTTTGGTTTTTCTTTTACACTGAACCGTAGGAGGTCTGCTTTTTTACTGATAGAAGAGAGAAAGAAAAGTATCACATTACAACTCATGTCCTATAAAAACAGAACAGAGAAGCATCCACTAACTGTCAGGTAAATAAAAACCTGAACAGCCACACAACACCTACATACAGTAAATAAGTAGCTGAAACTACAACCAACCCATCTCTGGTTATCTGAGCTAGCGAATTTGTATTTATCTCTTTACCTTGGAAAATCCTGCACCCTGGCTCTTCCAAATATTCTACTCCCTCCGATCGGAAAATAAGTATCCCGATACTTATTTTCCGATCGGAGGGAGGGAGTAGGTATTTTCAGTTTTGTTCTCAACGGGTTTGGTATCAAACAATCGGACTAGTTTAGTTTATGTCGGTTTGTCTAAAAAAAATGTAGGTGCGGTTGGGTATGCGCTCCGGTAGTCCAGTTACAAGCATCTTTTCGTATACTCCCTCCGTTTAGAAATACAAGATGTTTTAGCTTTATGAAATAAGTGTATCTAGACATCTTTTAATGTATAGGTTCGCACGAATCTATACACTAAAAGATGTCTAGATACCCTCACTTCACAAAGCTAAAACATCTTATGTTTCTAAACGGAGGGAGTATTTTTCATCAAAGAGTTTAACAATCAAGATAGCCCTAACTCTATTGATGTACAGAGAAGGTTGGCCTCGTCTCTCATGTTTTTTTGCGGGGTTCAAATCGTTTGTTTGTACGAATGCCTCAGCTGCGTATATACACTGCTCACTTCCACTTGACACCCATCTAAATGGCTCGTCTTCGCCGTCAAAGTCATGCACAGCTCGAACGTTGCCGACCGACGTCGCACGGCACGGCGCCGGCCGTCCTCACATCCTCACGAGTCAGCACTTCAACTCGATCTTCCGTCCTCAGCGTCGTCGTTGCTCCGGTGCAGCAACTAGCTCTTGCATCTCTCTGTGTTCTGCATTACGTTCCACGCTGATTTTTACCATTCGCCATGCAGACGGCGGCATGCCTGGCTGCCAGACCGCGTTGATAAAAGCGGCAGGCCATTGTGGCTGGGCTGGCAGGAGCACTGGGCACGGGACGCCGGACGCGAATGCATGCGGTCAGCACTGAGCAGCAGCGGCGTAGTGGTCGAGCACTCGGCGCCGGGCCGTTGTTTATGCTGGAGCCACTGTTGTCCCTTGCGCTCGCGGTCTGGCGAGCCTTCCCCCGTCTGACCTGCGTGCGTCGCAGCTGGCGGCCCTCCGGCCGGCCGTGTGCACCAGATTTGTCAATGTAGCCATAGTCGCAAGCGATTTCATTATGAACTTGAGAGAAATGCTTGGTGGATCATTCGGTGGCTGCAACTGCATTTTGAACGAGGCAAAAGGCGATAGCCTGTGAAGTTTTTTTTTAATGGGGGCAATTTTTTTGCTCCAATCTATTAATTAAGAGGAGAGGATTTTGTCCAACTAATTAATGGAAAATTAAACGAAAACCGATACAGCAACAATTAGTAAAAAGAGAGGTGAGAGTGGTATCATAATATGATACCGTATTATAACACACAAAACTAAAAAATATACTAGCATATACATCATGTACACATATATTACCTTGAGATTTTATAAAACATTTTATATAATGTAACTATGATACTACTATATGATACTATTGTAGTAGTGATATAATATAGTAATATTGTATGCATAATACTAATATATATGATACTATGCATTATAACTAGTCTAAACATTTAGACACAAAAAGCAACGGAGAGCATTGCCTTAATGCTTCATGTTTGTTTCTCACTGACCTCTTCGCTCAAGTGTCGCAGCAGAGTGAGCCAAAAAGCTAGGGGGTGAATTGACTGATCACTCCAACAATTCTCTTCATCCTGGTTTGGGACCCTGATTCAGATGGACGTTTTGACATTTGTGCCACAAGTACAATCCTGTGTTCGGTGTTCAATTCCAGTCTTCGCACCTAAGCACGCTCGTGACACACGGGTTGTTGCATGGGCAAGTTTATGCTTCGGGTTGTTGCATGGGCAAGTTTATGCTTATGTGGTATCTCCAACGACCCGACGCAAATGAATAGCGGTCGTTTGAATCGGTCCGTTTTTTATCGGTCTTGGAAAATCTAGCCTAACGATCCGATGCATTTTTGCCGCGGTGTTCACGGCGACGCAAACGTGGCCCAAATTTTGGCGCGGTTTGTGTCGCCGCGGACTGATCCCGCTGTCTGTGGGTTGTCCTCCCCTTTTGGTGACTGCCCCTGTGGCGCCAAGACAACTCCCACTCCCACCAGTCATTGCCAAATTTTGCCTGCGCCCACCCGAAAACCCTCCTCCGGCGCCAATGGAGAACACCGCCGCCACCGACCCTAGTGTCGATGCCGAGGACGTAGCCGTCACTGCCTACGTCGAGGCCACCGCGCCGACGGCCAACACGACCACCACCGCCAAGGCCAAGCCCAAGGCTAAGGTGAAGAAGGAGATGACCGCGGCAGATAGGGAGGTGCAAAATCAGAAGCGGCAGGCACGGCGGGTGGCCCAGCGGACTAGGAAGGCTGAGGCGGTGACCGCCGCCCTAGAGGAAGAGAGGCGAGAGCGGCTGACGATAATGGCCGCCCGGGCTCAACCCAGGAGGCCATGAAACTACGGGAGCTTGTCGGCGACGGCAAGACCGACACCGTGACCAGAGTGGCCTCGAGCAGTTCGGTCACGTCGCAGGCTCTGCGCCCTCCGATGGTGCCCCGCTCGCGAGCGACGCCTAGAGCGGCGACTCCCGTTCCTCAGGCCCACGCGCCGTCCTGGTTTGGAGGCGCGTGATCGTTGTCACCGGAGCTGCCGGTGATGATGGACGGGGTCCGTTGCCAATCGACCTTAGCCAGACTCATGCGCGCCTGGACTCAGCCCAGCTAACGCGTAGACGCCCTCGGGGCTGGCCGCCAGCGAGTACCCTTCATCCTCGCGCCCTGTTCGACAAAATGACCGCGCTGACCCCGGCTGACTCGGTATGGTCTATTTTACTTGTCTTGTGTTCGTTTCCTATGTATGAAGGCGGCGTAACACCACATTGTACGTAGGAGTTCTATGCCGAGGAGAATGAGGCGTTCATGTTTGACATGATCAACAATGGCGGGCATGGCAATGGCATTGGGATGGAGGAAGGCACCCAAGCCGAGGCCTACGACATCGATGGGCAACCCTTCTTCGATGCTCCATCGGCCGACTGCACGACCTTCTACGCCGATGGCCAAGGAGAAGATGAAAGTAAGGAAGAGGAGCACGCCGCCGCCGATCCGGACGGCGATGTTCCGGAAGACGCCATGGCCACCGCCACGGGCACCACCGTGGCCAAGAAGAAGAAGGTATCAAAGAGGACCGCGGGCTATACACCCAATGAGGATGTTTTCCTTTGCCGGTCTTGGCTTGCAATTAGCCAAGACGCCATTTCCGGTGCCGAACAAAAGGGCAAGGGCTATTGGAAGAGGGTGATTGTCGACTACCATGAGCGCCGGCAACTCAAGCCCTTCAAAGATCCATAGCGAGCGTGGCCAAGTGTCCATTCAAAAGAGGTTGTCCCTCATCCAACAAGAGACCAACAAGTTTTGCGGTGCCATTGAGCACGCCGTGAACTGGCGGGAATCCGGTGTTGGCATCGCTGACATGGTACGTCCTTCTACTAATGTCAAATGGCATGCTCCAATGTTTGTCTTATGATGAGTAGCCACCATTCCATGGTCTATGTAGGTTCCTCAGGCCTTGGAGTACTTCAAGAGTGTCTATGAAGGCAAGTCCTACAACTTGGTCCATTGTTGGCGAGTCAAGAACTTCGAGAAATGGAAGCTCACCTACAAGTCCTTCAAGAAAAATTTGAAGAATGGCAAGGCGCCGGCCACCATGGACATAGAAGATGACGACAGTGACAAAGCCACTCTCCCCCGTAGGCCAAGGGACCACAAGGCCACGGCATCCGATATGAAAAAGGATGTCGTCGCTCTTGCATTGAGCGAGACCTTCAAGGGGTGGATGGCCGACAAGGAGGAGGCCATTGCCGTGAGGGAGGAGAAGAAATGCCGCGAGAAAGAGGCCACTTGCAATCAATTCTATGACCTCACAAAGAAGGCAATTGAGGTTGAAGAGAGCATTGCAAAGGCAAAGGTAAGTGAGGCCGAGGCCAAGCTCATGGCCGAGGAAAGGGAGATCATGTTCGTGGACACCACCAACATGTCGGAGGGGCAAAAGGCTTGGGTGGAGAAGCGTTGTGCAATCATCCTACAATGCGACGCGTGATGGCTTGTAAGTAACAGCCTGTTGGGAACCCCAGGAGGAAGGTATGATGAGCACAGCAGCAAGTCTTCCCTCAGTTGTGAAACCAAAGTTGTCGAACCAGTAGGAGAAAGCCAAACTTCAGAAGGTGATGCTTGCTAGCTTCGTGACACTCCAGACAATGGCGCCAGAAATATTGCTGGTGCATCTTCACCTAGCAGCAACGTGAAACCTGCACACAACACAACCAAGAACTTTGCTCCCAACTTACAATGAGGTTGTCAATCTCACCGGTTTGGTGTAAACAAAGGATATAGCGTATCGAGTGGTAAAAGGATAATAGTTTGCAAGAAAGTAAACAGTGCGAGTAAAAGTAAAACATTATAACAATGTAAAGGAAATTGGACCGACGTCCACAGTTCACTAGCGATGTCTCTCCATAAGATAAATAATAACATGCTGGGTAAACAAATTACAGTTGGGCAATTGATAGAATAAAGATAACGTACATATGTCATGAGGATCACTATGAGATTCACTCTGGGCATTATGACAAAATACATAGACCGTAATCCAACTGCATCTATGACTAATAATCCACCCTCCGAATGTCGTCCGAGCAAACATTGGGTATTAAGTTGCAAACAACGGATAACTGCATTAAGCAAAGTGCGTAAAGTAAACAAAGCAAATGTCCTTGGATACATGAATATTGTTTTCTCCCTAGTGGCAACAGCACATCTACAACCTTAGAGGTTTCTGTCACTCCCCCAGATTACTAGAGGCATGAACCCAACTATCGAGCATAAATACTCCCTCTTGGAGTCACTAGCATCTACTCGGCCAAGATATCTACTAGCAACGGAGAGCATGCAAGATCATAAATAACATAGAGATAACATAAAGATATATATTCAGCACATCAACTTGACATAGTACCAATACTCATCGGATCCCAACAAACACAATATGTATGATTACATAAAGATGATCTTGATCATGTAGGGCAGCTCATGAGATCTAAATATGAAGCAAATGGTGGAGGAGACAACCATCTAGCTACAGCTATGGACCCATAGTCCAAGGTAGATGATGGTGCGGTGTTGATGATGTAAATGACCGACCAGTTGGGAACCCGAAGAGAAGGTGTGATGAGCACAGTAGCAAGTTTTCCCTCAGTTATGAAACCAAGGTAATCAATCCAGTAGGAGAAAGCCAAACTAAAAAAAGGTGATGCTTGCTAGCTTCGCGGCACTCTGGACAATGGTGCTAGACAACTTGCTGGTGCGTAGTTGACGTAGGAGCTTCTTCACCTAGCAGCAACGTGAAACATGCATACAACACAAACAAATACTTTGCTCCCAACTTACGATGAGGTTATCAATCTCACCGGTTTGCTGTAAACAAAGGGATGAGCGTATCGAGTGGTAAAAGGATAATAGTAATGCAAGTAAAAGTAAACAGTGCGAGTAAAGTAAATGGTAAAGCTATGTAAAGGAAATTAGACCGGGGTCCATAGTTCACTAGTGGTGTCTCTCCATAAGATAAATAAAACATGTTGGGTAAATAAATTACAGTTGGGCAATTGATAGAGTAAAGATTGAAGGGAATATGCCCGAGAGGCAATAATAAAGTGGTTATTATCATATTCCATGTTTATGATAAATGTTTATTTCTCATGCTAGAATTGTATTAATCGGAAACATTAATACATGTGTGATTAATAAACTAAAAGGTTCCTAGTAAAGCCTCTCTTTTATACTAGCTCGTTGATTAACTGATGATCAAGGTTTCCTGATCATGAACATTGGATGTTGTTAATAACGAGGTCATATCATTAGAAGAATGATGTGATGAACACTCACACCCATAGTATGAATAGCAATACGATCAAGTCATCAAGTTCATTGCTATATCAGACTCATGCGAAGTAGTTCTAATCCTTAGACCATGAGATCATGTTAATCACTGATACCGGAAGGGTACTTTGATGATATCAAACGTCACACCGTAATAGGGTGATTATAAATGTTGATTTGGGTACTCTGAAAGTATTAGTTGAGGCTCATGGATCAAGAATGGGATTTGTCCATCCGGATGACGGAAAGATATTCTCTGGGCCCTTCTCGGTGATATTGCATTGGAATCGCTTGCAAGCATGTGACTAGGTCACAGGAATGCATTATCACGGAACGAGTAAAGAGACTTGTCGGGAACGAGATCGAACTAGGTATGGTTGATACCAAATGATCGGATCTCGGACAAGTAATAATATCGCGAGACAAAAGGAATTAACTATGTTCGTTACCGGTTCACACGATCACTAGTTCATCGTTGAGTAAGTGGGAGTCATCATGGATTTCCAGATCCCGCTGTTGATTATTGATCGGAGAGGAGTCTCGATCATGTCCACGTTATTCACGAACCGTAGGGTGACACACTTAAGGCTCGTCGTCGTTTTTGAGTGGATACGATACTCCGATCGAATTACAGGACAGCATAAGGGTTGTTTCAGAAAAGCACCGAAACTGTTTCGGGATATCGAAATAACTCAAGGGTGTATTTGTTAATGTTTGTTAATTGAATGAATTAACAAATATTAAAGAAATAAAAATGTTTTATTAAATCAATAAGTGTGAATTTTAATTGGCATGAATGTCATGCATTAAAATGGGGGTTACCTCATGTTGATGAGGGATTAATCTCCATAAAGGGAATAAAGAGGGGAAATGAAGAGGAGGGGAGGCCCTTGGCCGGCCAGCCCCTTGGCTGCCCTCCTCCTCTATATAAACCCCCCCTCTCTCCCTTGGTCACACACTTCTTGATCCTCCCTCCTTTGCATAGTTGCTGCCCACTTTCCGTCTTGGCTTAGCGAAGCTCTGCCGGAATAGTAGTTCGTAGTTCACACACTTGGAGAAGTGTGTGGAGGAGTGTCCGGCGGATCCCTTCTTCCGCTGCCCCGCTGGACCGAGGGCGTGGAGGAGTCGACGTCGAGCTGCACGTGTGTGCGAGTACGGGGGCGCTGCCACTTGTGGCGCCGGCTACACGATCTTGTGATCGTCAAGTGAACCACGACGTCGACTACATCAAGTGAACAACTACGTCGACTACGTGCGTCTTCACCAACTCTCCATCGTCAACGTTTGTGCGGGAACGTAATCCCCGCTCACGGTCGTCGAGGGTGAGTATCCGTTGCTACCATCTCGTAGAGTTTCTTGGCCAGTTTATGCGTTCACGCGTAGGAAAATTTTTGTTTTCTATGCTACGAACCCATCAGTGGTATCAGAGCCATCTCTATGCGTAGTTGGTATGCACGGTTAGAAAACATGTGGATGTGGGCGTTGATGATCATGTTATTGCAATTTTTTGGTATTTTGGATCATAGTGGCATAGTGGGATTGAAGCTGCCCGAGACTAACCTTACGTGACCGCGTTCACGAGACTTGTCCCACACTTGACATGCTTCGGCATATGTGGCTTTGCGGGTGCACGTTTCTCCCACTATAGTTATGATCTATTATACAAAGAATTGTTAATAATATTTTTATCACCGTTGTGGTTCTTGTTCGTAGGTAAGAACGGTTCTTCCTAGAAAGCCCCAAACCACGTAAAATATGCAAGACAAATTAGAAACGTCTAACTTGTTTTTGCAGGGGGCATGTGATGTGATATGGTCAAATTGTTTATGTTACAAATTGTATGCGATGATCCTTTTTGTAAGTTATAAACAACCGGCAGGAGCCATGTGGTTGTCTTTACATTTAAATGGCCTGCGTGCCGTATATATATCCAAGTGATATATTGTAATGGAGGAAGACAACCAAGTTGGCGCGCCATGGACCTTGGTGCTGCGCCGGTGGAATGATGGAGATCATACCATGACGCACAAGATGGAGATCGAGTGCATGAAGGACCATATCATATCACATTATTTATGCATGTGATGTTTATCCTTTTATGCATCTTATTCTGCTTAGATTTGATCGCACGGTAGCATTATAAGATGATCCCTCTCACATAAATATCAAGATAAAATGTGTTCTCCCATAACATGCACCGTCACAAAAGTTCGTCGTTTTGAGACACCTCGTGATGATCGGGTGTGATAGACTCTACGTTCACATATGACGGGTGTAAGACAGTTTTACACACGCAAATGTTGTGGTTCTACTTGGCGAGCCTAGCATGTACAGATATGGCCTCGGAACACGAACCGAAAGGTTAAGCATGAGTCATATGGTTGATATGATGAACATGGCGATGTTCGCCTTTGAAACTATACCGTTGCACGTGATGATCGGTTGCGGTATAGTGGATTTGGTTCGTGTAATCACTTAAGAAAACTAGGAGGGATGTTGTTTTTAAGTGGGAGTTCATTTAGTAATTTTGAATTATAGAACTCAATTTATCATGAACTAAATCAAAGTGAATTTGCATAGTTTGTTGTAGTTATTGGCATCCGTTTACTACCATGCGATTAGCTATAATTGAGATAATAGAACTATAGAATTCTGGATGTTAACTTTACGAACTGGTATCGTATTGTTTGAATGTCAATCTAAAGTTTAAAGTTCTATTGCAAACTTTTAGCAAACCTTGGTTACTCGATAAAATTTAATAAGTAGTATTAAATCAAGAGTAACAATTCCAGTGTTAGTATCTAAGTATCACACTTGCCTCCATGATCCTTGATATTCAAAAGTTGTTTTTAGTATCAAGGTTATCTAGGAGTTGAAAGAATTGTTTCATAAACTATCATGTGTGGAAGATATTGTGATATCTGAAACAATGTTTGGTTGCAATGTGATAGAGTATAATTTCGTAAGACACATGTTCTCATATTGTATGAGAATTTGTGAAGATTGGAGACGCTAGGCGTCTAGATCTCCTAAAAAGGTTTTAGGAACTAACATTATACTCAAAATTCGTCCTCATGAGCTATAGTAGCTTGATCATGAAAGTTGTCATGATAGGATGAATGGAAGATGTAGGTAAAATGTTTACTACACTAAAAGATTACTAAAGAATGGAATTTGGAAGAACGCCAAATATTTGATTATGGTGATCTACTTCAAAGTGTGAGTCCAAGGGTATTAGTGTTTGACTAATCATGCCTTGAACTATGTGCCATGTGTATGGCGCCACTATTGATGTTGATAGATTCTTCTAGATGAAAAAGAATTGCTAAAAGAGAATCCGAAATTTATTCTGGCGGAAAAGAAAAGACTGGAAATGTCCAGCTCAGGTATATAGAAGATATACATGTTATGGTTGTATTCGTTGCTTGTTAAAACAATGTGGTTCTTGGGTATTTGATACTAAATTGGTTGGTATGAACTGTCATACAACGCAATACAAGAACTACAATGGCCTAATTAACTAGCAAATGAATATCGGATGATTCTCATCGAAAACAAATAAAGTGTTATTGTGTTTCGTTGGAATTAAACCTAGCCTTCAAGATTTATTTGAATAATTGTTATTTTGTTCTGGTATTATGAGAACAATGGTTGTTCAAATTATTACCGCATTCATAAAAGATGAATGAACGCTTATCTTGTTGGAGAAATCACATCCATAACACTGATGCTAAAAATGTCTTAAGACAAATGATTAGAAGATCACTTATGAGTGACACCACCGTTTAAATCATATTGGAAAGTAAACATGAAGAAACTCCATGTTGATGGAATTTTGGAGTCTTTTGATTTTGAATCAATTGACGCTTGTGAAAATTTCCTAGAGATGATTAAAACTCCGTTTGTAGGCCAAAGAAGAACGGACGACTAACTTATTGGATATTATACATGTTGATGTATATAGTCCATTATGTGTGGTCGTGTGTGGTGAATTCTTGAACTTCATTTACTTTAACCGATGATTTGAGTAGATATATGTGTATATTTACTTGATAAGGAAGAAGCATGAAATATTTGAATATTGTTCAAAGTATTTCTAGTTGAAGTTGAAAATCATTGTAACAAGAGAATAAAGAATTTATGATTTGATCATAAAGGAATATATTTGAGTTACAAGTTTAGCAAACACCTAAAAGTTGAGGAATCGTTCCATAGACTTGTATTTCTCGAAACACCATAGGAGTATGGAGTGTTCGAGAGATGAAATCAAACTTTGTTTGACATCGTTGGATCAAAGGTGTCGTCTATAAAACTGCCATTATATTTTAAGGATAAAGCTTTAGAGACTACCGCTTTTACACTGAAAAGAGCGCCATCATGATCCGTTGAAATGACACCATATGAGTTATGGCATGGGATAAAACCCAAATTGTCTTTTCTAAAATTTTGGTATGCTATGCATATGTAAAATGTTTACAACCAAAGTCGGATAAATACGTCTTTGTAGGTTATCCCAAAGTAAATATTGGGTATTCCTCCAGAACACTGAAGACAAAAGTGTTTGTCGCTGAAAACGTCAAGTTTCTTGAGAAGGAATTTTTCGCAAAAAGTCAAGTGGGAGGACAATAGAACTTTGATTGGGTTATTGAACCTAAGCTATATGTGCTGAGTAGCGCAGCGCTGGGAAGTGTCCCGGAGGCGGCCACAATGCGCATGGCTGTCGTACCTCAAAGGTTGTGGTCACATAGATCAAAGTTCCTATTGAACCGCGTGAGTCGGGTAACAATCAAATAAGTTAGATTTGAGAATGAATCATTATTGTTTGACAATGATGAACCGACTGCATGCAAAGAAGCGATGATGGGCCCTGACTCCGTCAAATGGCTAGAAGCCATAGAATCCGTGATAGTTCCATATACGAGAAACCGAGTTTCTGAACTTGGAAGACCCTCAAAAGGCATGAAGCCTAATGAACGTATTTGGATCTATAAAGACAGACATGGATGTTTAACATCTTTGAAATAGTCGACACATTGTTAAAAGAGTTTACGATTGTGTTCAATGAGTTGACTATGACAAGATTTGATCTTTCATAGCGATATTTTGTCTGGACGGATTACTGTAGCAACCCCTACATATGCCAAGGTTGGTATATGTTTGTTGAACAAACAAGAAAACATTCTTCTAATAGAATGGTTACCTAGGACATGTACATGACATGGTCCAATGGGTTTTGTAATTCAAAGGATGCTAAAAGGCATGCAAACTTCAATGGTTGAAGTAAGCATCGCGGAGTTGGAATATTCACCGTGATGAAATAATTAAAAGGTTTAGTTTCATCAGATACGATGAATATGCTTGCATTTGCAAGAAATTAAGTGGGAGCGCTGAGACATATTTTCAGTACATTATGTAGAAGACATATTGTTAATTGGAAATGATGTATCTTTTATTGACATAGGTTAAGAATTTCATTAAAATTAGATTTCAATGAAAGACTTAGGCAAAACCAAAATATTGGGTCTCGATGTCTATATAGATAGATCGAGGTACCAATATGGTTGTGCCAAAGTACATAGATGAAATATTGAATGAAGTTCAATATGGAAACGACAAGAAAAGTTCTTGTCGCATGGAAGAGGTTGAAACAAGATTCAGGTGTTTTTGACACTTGATGAGTGAAGTCACATGAATGATTTGATCGATCATGTATACCATGATATGTACATATCCAGATATGTCCTATGCTCTAAATGTTATGAGCATATACCAGAGTGATAAAAGTCATAAGATGATCACTGGACAATAGTAGAGATATCCTTATGTGCTTTGGAAGGACTAAGGATATATATTATGTATGACAAAGTGACACATAATTCATTGTAAAGTGTTACATTGATACTAAGTTTGTCACAAGATACAAATTAAGTTTATCTCAATTTTAGCTATACGTTAGGTGGCACAATGTAATGGAAGGAAGTTCCATGATGGATTTGGATGAGTTCCAAAGTTAAGACATTGTGATGGATTCTACAACAAAGGTTGAGTATATGGCTGCTTTAGAAGTAGCAAAGGAGGGCATTTGTGTCAAGAAGTTTGTTATCAAACTAGGTGTAGTTCCAAGCGGGCTATTACTATGAAGATCTATTGTGTGACAATAGTGACAACATAATTTTAGCTAAAGGAACTAAGGTCTCACCTAAGGACCAAATTTATACCCAACTGTCTCATTTGAGAATGAGTGATGCGTAGAGACGCAAAGACATGCAAATACACACAGAACTGAAAGTGTCAGATCTGGAGATCAGATTAACCACTGCAACGCGTACGGATAACACGTGAAAGCCATAAGTGTTATATACGCAAGTATCAACTAGATTATTGACTCTAGTGCAAGTGGGAGACTGAAGGGAATATGCCCGAGAGGCAATAATAAAGTGGTTATTATCATATTCCATGTTTATGATAAATGTTTATTTCTCATGCTAGAATTGTATTAATCGGAAACATTAATACATGTGTGATTAATAAACTAAAAGGTTCCTAGTAAAGCCTCTCTTTTATACTAGCTCGTTGATTAACTGATGATCAAGGTTTCCCGATCATGAACATTGGATGTTGTTAATAACGAGGTCATATCATTAGAAGAATGATGTGATGAACACTCACACCCATAGTATGAATAGCAATACGATCAAGTCATCAAGTTCATTGCTATATCAGACTCATGCGAAGTAGTTCTAATCCTTAGACCATGAGATCATGTTAATCACTGATACCGGAAGGGTACTTTGATGATATCAAACGTCACACCGTAATAGGGTGATTATAAAGGTTGATTTGGGTACTCTGAAAGTATTAGTTGAGGCTCATGGATCAAGAATGGGATTTGTCCATCCGGATGACGGAAAGATATTCTCTGGGCCCTTCTCGGTGATATTGCATTGGAATCGCTTGCAAGCATGTGACTAGGTCACAGGAATGCATTATCACGGAACGAGTAAAGAGACTTGTCGGGAACGAGATCGAACTAGGTATGGTTGATACCAAATGATCGGATCTCGGACAAGTAATAATATCGCGAGACAAAAGGAATTAACTATGTTCGTTACCGGTTCACACGATCACTAGTTCATCGTTGAGTAAGTGGGAGTCATCATGGATTTCCAGATCCCGCTGTTGATTATTGATCGGAGAGGAGTCTCGATCATGTCCACGTTATTCACGAACTGTAGGGTGACACACTTAAGGCTCGTCGTCGTTTTTGCGTGGATACGATACTCCGATCGAATTACAGGACAGCATAAGGGTTGTTTCAGAAAAGCACCGAAACTGTTTCGGGATATCGAAATAACTCAAGGGTGTATTTGTTAATGTTTGTTAATTGAATGAATTAACAAATATTAAAGAAATAAAAATGTTTTATTAAATCAATAAGTGTGAATTTTAATTGGCATGAATGTCATGCATTAAAATGGGGGTTACCTCATGTTGATGAGGGATTAATCTCCATAAAGGGAATAAAGAGGGGAAATGAAGAGGAGGGGAGGCCCTTGGCCGGCCAGCCCCTTGGCTGCCCTCCTCCTCTATATAAACCCCCCCTCTCTCCCTTGGTCACACACTTCTTGATCCTCCCTCCTTTGCATAGTTGCTGCCCACTTTCCGTCTTGGCTTAGCGAAGCTCTGCCGGAATAGTAGTTCGTAGTTCACACACTTGGAGAAGTGTGTGGAGGAGTGTCCGGCGGATCCCTTCTTCCGCTGCCCCGCTGGACCGAGGGCGTGGAGGAGTCGACGTCGAGCTGCAAGTGTGCGAGTACGGGGGCGCTGCCACTTGTGGCGCCGGCTACACGATCTTGTGATCGTCAAGTGAACCACGACGTCGACTACATCAAGTGAACAACTACGTCGACTACGTGCGTCTTCACCAACTCTCCATCGTCAACGTTTGTGCGGGAACGTAATCCCCGCTCACGGTCGTCGAGGGTGAGTATCCGTTGCTACCATCTCGTAGAGTTTCTTGGCCAGTTTATGCGTTCACGCGTAGGAAAATTTTTGTTTTCTATGCTACGAACCCATCAAAGATAACGTACGTACATCACGAGGATCACTATGAGGCTTACTCTGGGCATTACGACAAAATATATAGACCGTAATCCAAATGCATCTATGACTAAAAATCCACTCGCGGGGAATCGTCCGAGAACCCCTTGAGTATTAAGTTGCGAACAATAGATAATTGCATTAATCAAACTGCGTAATGTAAACAAAGCAAATGTCCTTAGACACAAGAATGTTGTTTTCTCCCTAGTGCCAGCAGCACATCTACAACCTTAGAGGTATCTGTCACTCCCCCAGATTAAATAGAGGCATGAACCCAACTATCGAGCATAAATACTCCATCTTGGAGTTACTAGCATCTACTCGGCCAAGATAGCTACTAGCAACGGAAAGCATGCAAGATCATAAATAACATAGAGATAACATAAGATATAATTCAGCACATCAACTTGACATAGTACCAATACTCACCGGATCCCAACAAACACAACATGTATGATTACATAAAGATGATCTTGATCATGTAGGGTAGCTCACAAGATCTAAACATGAAGCACATGGTGGAGAAGACAACCATCTAGCTACTGCTATGGACCCGTAGTCCAAGATAGACTACTCACACATCACTCCGGAGGCGACCATGGTGGTGTAGAAGGCCTCCAGCAGGGATTCCCTTCTCCGGAAGGGTGCCGGTAAGAGCTCCTGGATCCTCCCATTCTCGATTCGATGACGGCGGCGACTTGCAGTATGTTTCTGGGAAAAGGGATCCGTCCCTTAGGTTTTTCCCATCGAGGGGACTTTATAGGCGAATGGGCGTCGTCAGGAGGTGGGCCAGGCGGCCTCACCATGGGTGGGCACGGCCAGGGGCTGGGCCACGCCCCCCTGTGGTGTGGCTGGCCTCTGCCCCCCCCCCCTTCGTCTCATCTTCGGTCTTCGTGAAGCTTCAGTAAAAATAGGAGGTTCGGCTTTTGTTTCGTCCAATTCTGAGAATGTTTCATGTGTAACTTTTTTGAAACACAAAAACAGCAGAAAACAGGGACTGGCACTGTGGCACCTTGTTAATAGGTTAGTTCCGGAAAATGCATAAAAATGCCACGAAGTGTAACAAAACACTAAGCAAATGTTGTAAGAACAAGCATGGAGCATCAAAAATTATAGATACGTTTGAGACGTATCAAGCATCCCCAAGCTTAACTCCTGCTCGTCCTCGAGTAGGTAAGTGATAACAAAAGAATAATTTTTGAGGTGACATACACCATCACAATCTTGATCATCAAAGTAAGCATTGAGTGCTGGGATCAAAGAACTTAAAACATGGGCATAAAAGATATAATCTTGACAATAAGAAACTTAGCAACCATGTTATAACATGAAAAGAAACACAAACGAAAGATCATGAATAATGAAACAATAAAAGTCAAACGTGTGTTCAAATCATATGGAAAAACATAGCAAATGGTTTTCAGCTTGTCCTTCATGGAATAGCAAAACATAAATGCATAGGACACCTTCAAGTTTAAGAGGGCGAGTAGATACAAATAATTTAAGAACAAGTGAAATCATAGTCATGAATCAATCAATGATAAATTTTGGGACAATGCACATTAAACTCAGAATGGCAACTATGCTCTCTTAGACGTTGCATAAAGGTAGAAGGTGGTGACTCAACATAAAGTAAAAGAAATGCCCTTCACAGAGGGAAGCAGTGATTGCAAGTTTTATAAACCTTCAAAAATTATGGTACTTACTAGATTTGAGCTCTCATTGCCCCCATCATAGGCATCTTGAATGGTTAAAGTAAATGCAAGAACGTTTATGAGCATATGCTTGACAAATCATAAGTTGAAAACCTCGTGTCCCGTGAAGTACAAATACCCAAACCTCATGCTACTTGACTTAGAGTCCCAAGCAAGCTCTTGTCATTGTAAGTATACATGTATCATCGAGAACCTCCAATGGGGTACTTCCTTGCCCGATGACATGGAACAAGCCCACATCAAAATGACAGGACAAACAGACAATGAATACCTCGACATCTCTTTTATTTACCATTGGTATAGCTTTTTATTTTGAGATGCGTCGTCAAATGTCCACTATGGGCATGCTGTAAATTTCCACCATGAATGATGCATGGCTTAGATTAGCGGCCCAGGCGTTTCTCTAACACATATACAAACTCCATGATCCGGCAAGATTCCCAACTTATTTCACATCGTGAGTATCCATCAACAAAAGATCATGATATCAACTCAAATAAGAAGTGCAATGTTGAAAGCTTACCCCATGACGGCATGGTTTGGCTAATTTCCAACTTACAACTTGCAAGCATAACGTCAACATAAAAGAGCCACAATGTCAAAATTTTAAAAGCGAGAAAAGTAAAGTGTGCCATCAGGTTCGTGAGAGCTTTACTGACTAATTTTCGCATAACACCAAAAGAGTTTAATTCGAAGGATATATAAAAGCAAGTCAAATATACTTGGAATAGCAAATTGCTAATAGGTATGTATGGTGGACACATTGGAATAACTTGGTTTTTGGGAGTTGGTTGCACGAGTAGAGCTCATACTCAGTACAAAATGAGGGCTAGCAAAAGACTGGGAGCGACCAACTAAGAGAGCAATAATGGCCATAATCATGCATAGCGACAAAACATCATTAAGAGAAGCATAAGATGGCATCAAAAGTCAAAAACTAAATGATCATAAAGGCTTATGGCGACTTTGTATGAGTCCAACATGTTGTAAACATGCGCCAAGTCAACCCAAATAAAGCATCAAGGAGAAAACCAAATTAATGCTTCCAAATAATAAAAAAACAACGCATAATTTTTTTCAAAAGCTCATTAAGCAATCTCAGTCATTTGAGACAAGTCATGCTACAGAAAAATTCACTAAGCATACTATCAAAACGACATCAAGCATGGCATGAAAAAGTCTAAGCCACAGTCTAAACAAGCTCCTTTTTGTACCACTTTTTTGCATGAAACTTTTTCTCTTTTCCAACACCATTCAAACCTTTTTGAAACAACTCTTTTGATGAATACCAACATAGACCAGAGGTCCAAATACACCTTGATGCAAAGATAAAACAAGATCTGAACAAAAATTATGGCGAAAAACGAAAGCTAAACACAGTTCTAGAAAAAGAGAACACTCGTTGAACGATAAGAGTGAAAAACGGAGTGTTCTTGGCAAATGAAAAGCAAGTAAATTTCCTCCAAAAGAAATTTGTTGGGGTCCAACCATTTATTGCAGCAAACAAAACAAAAGAAAACTGAAAGCAAAAGTAAAGACGCTCCAAGAAAAATGCATAGTGCATGAAGCAATAAAAATATAGTGTTTCGAAAGGTGACCTGATTTTTGCCGATGAAGAAGGGGTGCCTCGAGGGCATCCCCAAGCTTTGACGCTTGTACCTCTTGGATATTTCTTGGGGTGCATGGGCATCCCCAAGCTTGAGCTTTTGTCCATTCTTCAACTCATCTCATCATTCTCCAATCCATACACATGAAAACTTCCTTCATACAAAACTTCACACAATTCTATTAGCAACGTTAGCATAAACATAATAATGAATCAACCCTTTTTGGTTCAGATTTCAACTCAAAAACACTACATATAAAGCATATACTACTGTAGCAACTTCCCCAAAAGTTCCGTGATCAAAAGATCTCAAAAAGAAAGCGATCGAGAGGCAAACACAAATAGTGGCAGAAATCTGTCAAAATAGAACAGCTGACAAAGGTTGATTTTTTCGAGGACCTTCTGTTGCTCAAATAAAAAAGTTCAAAACTAATGAAAGTTTGGATATAACCTGGGGCATATGCACAAGCAATCGAAGGTCAAAAAGATATTCTGAGAATTTGCACGAATTTTTACAGTGCAGCACCGAAATCTGTTTCAGGACAGCAACTTCCCCAAATCTTACCTCCCTCAAATTAGAGGTTCTTCTTGGTACAACAATGAAATAAAAAGGATAAGGAGCGGTTATTATAGTAGTAATAACTTCCAAGACTCAAATAAAAGAAAAATAACTGAAAAGAAGACAATGAGTTATCTCCCAAGAGTGCTTTTCTTTAACGCCTTTGAGCTAGGCGCAGAAAGTGCGAATCAAGTAATATCAAGCGATGAAGCATCAAGTTCATAATTTGCTCTAAGAATAGAGTCAAAAAGTAATTTCTTCCTTCTTCTAGGGAAGTGTTCTATACCTTTCTTGAGTGGGAATTGATATTTGATGGTGCCTTCCTTCATATCAATGATGGCACCTACAGTTCGAAGAAAATGTCTTCCCAAAATAATAGGACATGAAGCATTGTATTCAACATCCATAACAAGAAAATCAACGGGAACAAGGTTATTGTTAACCATAATAAGAACATCATTAATCCTTTCCAAAGGTTTCTTCTTAGCAACATCAGCAGGAGGAACATCAAAATAACACTTTTCAAGTGGTGGTAAACTAAGCATGTCATAAATCTTTCTAGGCATAACAGAAATACTAGCACCTAGATCACATAAAGCATGGCAATCAAAACCATTAACATCCATATCAATGATGTGCTCCCAACCATCTTCTAACTTCTTGGGAATAGAAGCTTTTTGCTTCAACTTTTCCCCCCTAATTTTCATGAGAGCATTTGTAATATGATTTGTAAAAGCAATATTCAAAGAACTAGCATTAGGACTCAAAGCAAGATTTTGTAAGAACAAAATAACTTCAGATATATTGCAGCCATAAACATCAAAATCATTAAAAGAATTAGAGCTATCATCTCCTACACTCCGAAAAATTTCAGCACTCTTTTGAGAAAAAGTTTTTGTAGTTTTGGGCTTTTTAGCACAAGGAGTAGGAGTTTTCTCTACACCAATCGAAGTAAGAGGATTGCTAGCATTTGGAAAAACATCATTAGAGGTAGTAATAGTACATACCTTCATCTTTCTAGCCATCTCATCTTCTCTTTCCCACCTAGCATGCAATTCTGCTAACATCCTAACATTTTCATCAATCTTAACTTGAATAGCATTAGTAGCAGCAAAAGTATTATTTTCCTTTACATCATTAGGCAACACTTTTAGTTTCAGAAGTTCAATATCAAGAGCAAGGCTATCAACTTTGGAAGTAAGAATATCAATTTTACCCAACTTTTCCTCAACAGACTTGTTAAAAGCAGTTTGCTTACCGATGAAGTCCATTAGCATGACTTCAAGCTCAGAGGGCGCTGATACGTCTCAAACGTATCTATAATTTTTGATGCTCCATGCTTGTTTTTACACCATTTGCCTAATGTTTCGGTACACTTCGTGGCACTTTTATGCATTTTTCGGAACTAACCTATTAACAAGTGCCACAGTGCCAGTTCCCTGTTTTCTGCTGTTTTTGTGTTTCAGAAGTGATACACGGGAAATATTCTCGGAATTGGACGAAACCACATCCTGAAGTCTTATTTTACCCGGAAGCTTCCAGAGATCCGAAGAGGAGTAGGAGGGGGGCCACCAGGGCCCCACACGCAGGGGCGGCGCGGCCAGCCCCCTGGCCGCGCTGGGCCCGCGTGAGGGCGCCTGGCTCCTCCCCTGACGATGCCCCTTCGCCTATATAAAGCCTCGGGACGGAAAACCCTAAAAGATTCGGCAATTTTCCAGAAACAGTTCCGCAGCTCCGCCGCCGTCGTCGACGAATTTCGGGGGACAGAAGTCTCTGTTCCGGCACCCTGCCGGGACGGGGAAGTGCCCCCGGAGCCATCTCCATCGGTCTCCATCGCCGTCTCCGCCGTCTCCATCGACCTCACCGCCATCTCCATCAACCTTGCTGTCTCCTATGATGAGGAGGGAGTAGTTCATCCCCGGGGCTGAGGGCTCTACCGGTAGCTATGTGGTTCACCTCTCTCTCCCATGATGTGATCTTTATGTGATCGTGAGCTTTGTATCATGTTGAACAAGTAGATGTTATTATTCAGATATTATGCTACTCCTATGCTTAATTGTTATAGTGTACTCTAGTGATGTTATTAAAGTAATCTATTCCTCCTGCCATGGTGTAACGGTGACAGTGCGTGCATCGTGGTGGTACTTGGTTTAGGCTATGATCGTGATCTCTTGTGGATTATGAGAGTAATTATTACTATGATAGTATTGAGTGATCTATTCCTCCTTTCATGGTGTAAAGTTGACAGTGTGTGCACCGTGTTAGTACTTGGTCTAAGTCGCAATGATTTCTATCTTGAATTGTGATCTGATTTGGGTATCTCTATGAGTGGTGTTTGTCAAGTACTTGATGAACTTTAAGGGGTGCTTCTGTAGCCACTACGCAATGATTAGTGTTATTCAATAGGAGAGTAATTCAGAGTACCATAGTGGAGAGAAGTTGTTTATTTGTTCATTCATGTTATATTGTTGGGAGTGTGTCCACTAGTGAAAGTATGATCCCTAGGCCTTGTTTCCAAGCTTTGCACACCGTTTACTTGCTATTTTGTTACATGTTTGCTCGCAGCGATATTTATTCCAAGTTACATTTGCTACTTATAATCATCTATACCACTTGTATTTCACTATCTCTTCGCCGAACTAGTGCACCTATACATTTACAAGTGTATTGGGTGTGTTGGGGACACAAGAGACTTTCTGTATCGCAATTGCAGGGTTGTTTGAGAGGGATAGCTTTGACCTCTTCCTCCCTGAGTTCGATAAACCTTGGGTGATCCACTTAAGGGAAACTTGCTGCTGCTCTACAAACCTCTGCACTTGGAGGCCCAACAAGTGTCTACAAGAATAGAAGTGCGTAGACATCAGGTGCGCCCCTAGTGTTGTTGGAGGAATTGTCATAAGAGTTACCATAACCATTACTATTGGTAGAAGGATACGGCCTATAATTGTTGCTAGAAAAATTGTTCCTATAAGCACTGTTGTTGAAATTATTATTTCTAATAAAGTTTACATCAACATGCTCTTCTTGAGCAACCAAAGAGGCCAAAGAAACATTATTATGATCAACATGAGCCCTATCATTAGAAAGCATAAGCATAATAGCATCAATCTTATCACTCAAGGAAGAGGTTTCCTCAACAGAATTTACCTTCTTACCTTGTGGAGTTCTCTCAGTGTGCCACTCAGAATAATTTACCATCATATTGTCAAGAAGCTTTGTTGCAGCGCCCAAGGTAAGGGACATAAAAGTGCCTCCAGCAGCTGAATCCAATAGATTTCTTGAAGAAAAATTCAGTCCTGCATAAAAAGTTTGGACAATCATCCAAGTAGTCAGTCCATGAATAGGGCAATTCTTTATCATAGATTTCATTATTTCCCAAGCTTGAGCAACATGTTCATTATCAAACTGTCTAAACTTTATGATATCACTACGCAAAGCTATAATATTAGCAGGAGGATAGTATTTTCCAATAAAAGCATCCTTACACTTATCCCAAGAATCAATACTATTTCTAGGCAAAGATAGCAACCAATCCTTAGCTCTTCCTCTTAAAGAGAAAGGAAACAACTTAAGCTTAATAATATTACCCTCTATATCCTCATACTTTTGCATCTCACATAGCTCAACAAAATTGTTGAGATGAGCTGCAGCATTATCAGAACCGGCACCAGAAAATTGCTCTTTCATAACAAGATTTATCAAAGCAGGTTTGATCTCATAAAAATTTGCCTCAGGAGTGATACGTCTCCAACGTATCCATAATTTTTGATGCTCCATGCTTGTTTTTACACCATTTGCCTAATGTTTCGTTACACTTCGTGGCACTTTTATGCATTTTCCGGAACTAACCTATTAACAAGTTGCCATAGTGCCAGTTCCCTGTTTTCTGCTATTTTTGTGTTTCAGAAAAGCTACACAGGAAATATTCTCGGAATTGGACGAAACAAAGGCCAAACATCCAGAAATCCACCGGAGCTTCCAGAGAACCGAAGAGGAGTTGGAGTGGGGCCACGAGGGCCCCACACACCAGGGCGGCGTGGCCCAGCCCCTGGCCGCGCCCCCTATGTGTGAGGTCGCCTCGGTCCACTTCTGACGATGCCCCTTCGCCTATAAAGACCCCCCGACGGGAAAAACCTAAGTACCCCGATCAATTTTCCAGAAACACATCGCGATCCACCGCCGTCGTCGACCCGAGATCGGGAGGGTCCAGAAGCTCTTCCCGGCACCCTGCCGGGGAGGGGAATCGCCACCGGAGGTCTTCTTCATTGCCATGCTTGCCTCCGGAGCGATGAGTGAGTAGTCTACCTTGGACTATGGGTCCATAGCAGTAGCTAGTGATGTCTACGCACGCGTCTGTTCTATTAGATAGTGTTGGGCCTCCAAGTGCAGAGGCTTGTAGAACAGCAGCAAGTTTCCCTTAAGTGGATCACCCAAGGTTTATCGAACTCAGGGAGGAAGAGGTCAAAGCTATCCCTCTCAAGCAACCCTGCAATCACGATACGAAAAGTCTCTTGTGTCCCCAACACACCCAATACACTTGTCAGATGTATAGGTGCACTAGTTCGGCGAAGAGATAGTGAAATACAAGTGGTATGGATAATTATAAGTAGTAAATACAATCTGGAATAAAAATGGCAGCAAGCAAATAAGTAACAAAACAGCAAGTAAACGGTGTGCAAAGCTTGGAAACAAGGCCTAGGGATCATACTTTCACTAGTGGACACACTCCCAACAAATATAACATAATTGAACAAATAAATAACTTCTCTTCACTATGTTACTCTGAATTACTCTCCTATTGAATAACACTAATCATTGCGTAGGGCTACGAAGCACTCCTTAAAGTTCATCAAGTACTTGACAAACACCACTCATAGAGATATCCAAATCAAATCACAACTCAAGATAAATATTATTGCAACTTAGACCAAGCACTAACACGGTGCACACACTATCAACATTACACCATGAAAGGAGGAATAGATCACTTCAATACTATCATAGTGATAATTATTCTCATAATCCATAAGAGATCACAATCGTAGCCTAGACCAAGTACCACCACGATGCACGCACTGTCACCGTTACACCATGGCAGGAGGAATAGACTACTTTAATAACACACTAGAATACACATAATGAAGAAGAGTAACATCTACTTATTCAACATGATACAAAGCTCACGATCACATAAAGATCACATCATGGGAGAGAGAGGTGAACCACATAGCTACCGGTAGAGCCCTTAGCCCCGGGGGAGAACTACTCCCTCCTCATCATAGGAGACAACAAGGTTGATGAAGATGGCGGTGAGGTTGATGGAGACGGCGGAGATGGCGATGGAGACCTATGGAGATGGCTCCGGGGGCACTTCCCTGTCCCGGCAGGGTGCCGGAACAGAGACTTCTGTCCCCCGAAATTCATCGACGGTGGAGCTACGGAACTGTTCTGGAAATTTCGCCGACTCCTTTTAGGGTTTTCCGTCCCGAGGCTTTATATAGGCGAAGGGGCGTCGTCAGGAGTGGCCCCAGGCATCTTCACACCTAGGCGGCGCGGCAGGGCCTGGGCCGCGCCGGCCTAGTGTGAGGCTGGCCTGTGGCCCCTCTCCTTCGCCTCTTCGGATCTCTGGAAGCTTCCGGGAAAAATAAGACTTCAGGAACTTGTTTCGTCCAATTCCGAGAATATTTCCTGTGTAGCTTTTCTGAAACACAAAAATAGCAGAAAACAGGGAACTGGCATTGTGGCATCTTGTCAATAGGTTAGTTCCGGAAATCGCATAAAACGCCACGAAGTGTAACGAAACACAAGGCAAATGGTGTAAAAGCAAGCATGGAGCATCAAAAATTATAGATACGTTTGAGACGTATCAGCATCCCCAAGCTTAACTCCTGCTCGTCCTCGGGTAGGTAAGTGATAACAAAAGAAATAATTTTTGAGGTGACATGCACCTACACAATCTTGATCATATATGTAAGCATTTGCAAGCTGGGATCATAAGAACTTAAAACATGGGCATGAAAGATATAATCTTGACAATAGAAACTTAGCAACCATGTTATAACATGAAAAAGAACACAAACAAAAGATCATGAAAATGAAACAATGAAAGTCAAATGTGTGTTCAAATCATAAGGAAAAACATACAAATGGTTTTTAGCTTGTCCTTCAAAGAGAGCAAAACATAAATGCATAGGACACCTTCAAGTTTAAGAGGGCGACTAGATACAAATAATTTAAGAACAAGTGAAACCAACAATATGAATCAATCAATGAAAACTTTGGGATAATGCACATTATACTAAGAATGACAACTATGCTCTCTTAGACGGTGCATAAAGGTAGAAGGTGGAGACTCAACATAAAAGTAAAAGAAAGGCCCTTCGCAGAGGGAAGCAGTGATTAAACATATGTTAGAGCTTTTCATTTGTAAAATAGAGAGGTAAAACTTGAGTTTTGAGGGGTGGTTGTCTTTGTCAACAACTGGCAATGGGGTTCTTACTATCTTCCATACAAAAATGAAGCAAGTTTTTGAGAGAGAGATTGGCACTTTTGTGCTCTTTTATAAAGCTTGGCACTCCTCCCCACCTTTTTTCCGTTCACAAACCATGGCTAACCGATTCCATCGGGTGCCCACCAACATTCACATTCCATGGAGGAGTGCCTTTTTTCTTTTCTTTTTTCCTTTTTTTTCTTTATGGAATAAGCAATATGGAAGATAGCAAATCCGACCACTACGTCCCCATGAGCTGAAAACAGTGTCACAAAATGAGAAGTATTTTGAAGGTTTTTTTTGAAAGGTAGCACATGAAAATTTACTTGGAATGGCTTGCAAATACCATGCATAGGAATTTATAGTGGACACAATGGCAAACTTGGTTTTTGGGAGTTGGATGCACGAGTAG
Organism: Dactylis glomerata; assembly: GCA_007115705.1. NCBI lineage: Eukaryota > Viridiplantae > Streptophyta > Magnoliopsida > Poales > Poaceae > Dactylis > Dactylis glomerata. Next base: position 351,374 of record QXEO01000103.1, read on the forward strand.
AGCTCATACTCAGTACAAAATGAGGGCTAGCAAAAGACTGGGAGCGACCAACTAAGAGAGCAATAACGGCCATAATCATGCAAAGCGACAAAGCAACATTAAAAGAAGCATAAGATGACATCAAAAGTCAAAAACTAAATGATCATAGAGGCTATTGGCAGCTTATTTTTGTAGTCAACATGGTGTAAGCATGCGCCAAGTCAACCCAAATAAAGCATCAAAGGAGAAAACCAAATTCATGCTTCCAAATAATATAAACAATGCATGATTTTTTCAAAGGCTCATTAAGCAATCTCAGTCATTTGAGAGAAGTCATGCTACAGCAAAACCACTAAGCATACTATCAAAAAGACATCAAGCACGACATGCAAAAGCCTAGGCCGCAGTCTACAAAAGCTCCTTCTTGTACCACTTTTTTGCATAAAGCTTTTTCTCTTTTCCAACACCATTCGAACTTTTTATAAACAACTCTTTTGATGAAAGCCAATATGGACCAGAGGTCAAAATACACCTTGATAAAAAGATATAATAAGATCTGAACAAAAATCAAGGCGAAAAACAAAGACTAAACGCAGTAGCAGAAAAAGAGAACACTCGTTGAACGATAAGAGTGAAAACTAGAGTGTTCTTGGCAAATGAAAAGTGAAGTATGTCTCCCTCCAAACCAACATGATGTGATCCAACCATTTATTGCAGCAAACAAAATAAAAGAAAACTGAAAACAAAAACAGCTGACGCTCCAAGAAAAACGCATAGTGCATGAAGCAATAAAAATATAGTGTCTTGAAAGGTGACCTGATTTTTGCCGATGAAGAAGGAGTGCCTCGGGGGCATCCCCAAGCTTTGACGCTTGTACCTCTTGAATATTTCTTGGGGGTTGCATGGGCATCCCCAAGCTTGAGCTTTTTTCCATTCTTCATCTCATCTCATCACTCTCCGATCCCTACACTTGAAAACTTCCTTCATACAAAACTAAACACAAATCTATTAGCAACATTAGTGTAAGCATAACATAGAATCAACCCTTTACTTCAGGTTTCAACTCAAAACCACCACATATAAAGCATATACTACTGTAGCAACTTCCCCAAAAGTTTCGTGATCAAAAGAACTAAAAAAGAAAGCGATAAAGCGGCAAACACAAATATTGGCAGAAATCTGTCAAAACAGAACAACTGACAAAGGTCGAATTTTTGAGGGGTTTTCTGTTGCTCAACTCAAAAAGTGTTAAACTAATGAAAGTTTGGATATAACCTGGGGCATATGCACAAGAAATCGCAGGTCCAAAAGATTTACAGAGAATTTATACAAATTTTTACGGTGCAGCACCGAAAACTGTTTCAGGACAGCAACATCCCCAAATCTTACCTCACTCAAATTAGAGGCTTCTCTTGGCACAACAACCAAAAAAAGGATAAGGAGCGGTTATTATAGTAGTAATAACTTCCAAGATTCAAATAAAAGAAAAAGTACTGAAAATAAATAATGGGTTATCTCCCAAGAGTGTTTTTCTTTAACGCCTTTGAGCTAGGCGCAGTAATTTGCAAAGATGCTCATGTGGGCGCCTGACAAGGGTATAATTACTAGAGCCCGTTAGTTGAGTACCCCTGAGGCCCGTTAAGCTAGGCCCAACTGTAATGATAGTCGAATATGAGTTATTACCGTATGTCGATATTTGTAATCTGTATCGAACTCGACCCGATCCTCGAGACCTGGCCACCTATATATAGGGGCCAGGAGGGGACGGTGTAGGCCAGATTGAAAGCAAGCCAGGTTGAACACCCAAGTTTACTTTCGATACACATCTATTTCGACTAACTTTACCTTCGAGTTCATCCGATGCCCTATCTCCCCGATCCTAAGTCCTTCATCTAGGACATTTGTCGAGTTAACCCTCGTCAATTGGCGCTGACCGTGGGGACTCTGGGCGTTGGAATCATGAATTCGACGGCTTTTTCGCTTTTAGCCAACAGCAGTCCAGAAGTCGACGGAAGTCAAGAGGTAGAACTAACAATTGGAAGTTTGAGCATCTTCATCGGGCCGTCGGGTTCCTCTCGCCTTTCGGATCCGATGAAACAAGATCAAGATCCGTCGGCACAAGAACCCGAAACAACAATAATGATGGAGTATTCTGAAGGCTCTTCCAGCGAAGTAAATTCGCCGGTCAGCCTAGAAGAAGTGCAAAAAGAAAAGATCGCAGAAGACGACGAAGAAAAGGAAAATTTTGACGTGGAAGTCCAAATCGACGATCTCACGATCTGCCTCGACAATATCTCAGACAATTCAACAGACACATGGAAGACAGGGTTAGAGCTTTCTGAAGACAGCAACTCGATCTTTTCAAGCTTTAATAGCAACATCGGCAAGCAGTGCCAGGTACTCGCCATTGTGGGCGACAACTCAGAAGAATTCGATGAAAATAACAACCCAGTGATAAACCCAGCAAATATCGACAGAGGAGCAAATCACCTAGCAGAAGGACAAACAGTGGAATCCCTCACAGCCAGTGAGAAAATTTGACTATCAGTCGACGAGTGGAAAATAATAAGAGAAGCCGTAGAACACGGCACGGCAATACCATCTAGCTCCAGCAAAGACATGCTTTTTGGGTATCATTACGCCCTCAGGCAGCAAGCAAAGCAATTAGCAAAGGAAAAGGTAGAGATACAAAGAAGAAAAGATTCAGCCATTGCAGCCAGTGAAGCTGCTCGTAGAGCACGAAGCGACGCATCGTACAACAATGCAAGGAAAAATCGTCGACATGGTTCAAGGTACGATAACCTCGAGTATTCTGACAGGCAGAGTATTTCCAAAAACCTCGACTCGTCCTTCCTATCGGTCGACGAGCAGGGAAACATCCTACCAAAAACTCCTGAAGCAGCACTAGTGGCAGCACAAGCATATCTACTTACAACTCGACCAAGTCCAGGAGATCCTAGAGAACATATGCATAGAGCAGCGCTAAACGGACTCAATATGGTGGGCCACAAACTATCAGCAAAAGGAGAAGAAGCACATCACCACAAAGAAGCGCACAAAGCAAGATCACCTCGCCGTCACAATAGTCCTCGGCATAAAAGCAGCAAACACCGATCTCGATCGCCATCACCAAAACAGCACGGTGGAACTCGAAGATCACGATCCCCAAACGAAAGGCGCGACTATGAGGACGACGAAAAGGAGATGGGGGCATCGTGCTTTGCCCGTAGGGTTCGCATCACGCCAGTACCTAAGGGATTCAAGCTACCTCATGATCAGCAAAAATACGACGGATCACAGGAACCGCAATCATGGCTCGCAGATTACTTGCAGGCAGTCCAAATACTAGGAGGAACCAAAGAAACAGCAATGCAAAGTCTGCAACTACACCTCACCGGCGCAGCAAGGTCATGGTTGAGCAAATTAGAGAAAGAATCCATTGGAAGCTGGGAAGACCTCACAAAGCAATTTACAAGCAACTTCAGGTCGACATACAAACGACCAACATCAATAGAAGAAGTCAAGGCATGCGTACAGCAACGCGACAAAACATTACGGGCGTACATCCAAAGGTGGAGCCTCATCAAAAATTCAGCAGTCGAAGTTTCAGACGAAAGAGCAATAGACGCGTTCATCATTGGATTAAGGCGAAGAGACCTAGTCGAAGAGATGGGTAGAATCAAGCCAAAAACAGTGTCAGATCTCATGGACACAGCAAATAGATTTGCAGATGGAGAAGATGCGTGCAACAACAAACGGACACGATCTCCAGAGGACGACAGAAGAAACAGATACGGAAGTCAAAGGAGACGATCCCGAAAGTATGACACCTACGGCTCTCATAACCAAGTCACCGCAGGATATAAAGACAACAGTTATCAGGGAAACGAACGCAGAAGCTCGGGATATCGCAGCTATGGAAGAGAGGAATATAAGAAGTTCCCACCAAGAGAATCCAGAGAGTACAACCCATCACCAGAGGATATGCTCAACGGGCCTTGTCATATACATTCAGCGTTCGTCGACGGGAAGCGAGTATCAAGGCACGCGATGAAAGACTGCACAACATTCTTAAAGCTACAAGAAGCAGCAATAAACAAACAAACCGAGGCAAGGCGACAAGGATTCGAAGGAAGCAACAATCCCGCTACAAACCAGCAAGGAAACAATGGAGCTCTTCAAGGACAAGACCAGCAAAATAAGGGACACGACGACGACGACGAAGGGTACGTCCCATCAAAAGGACACATTACAGCAATGATACAACCTGTGCCCAAGTCGAACAAAGAAGAAAAGAGTATAACTCGACAAGTCAATCTAGCAGTCATGTCGCCTCCAGCTACAACAGAATATCTGCATTGGTCAGAACAACCAATCGAGTTCAACAGAGAGGACCACCCCATAACAGTACCTCGGCCAGGAAACGCGCCTCTGGTACTCAAAGCTCAAATCGGCGCGTATGATGTCGACAGAATATTCATGGACGCAGGGAGTGGAATTAACCTGATATACGCGAAAACACTCAGGGCAATGCACATATCATTGGAATTCCTAAAACCAACAGATTGCTCCTTCCATGGAATCGTACCAGGAAGTGCTAATTACCCATTGGGTCGAATAGCACTCAATGTTTGCTTCGGCAACCGACAAAACTACAGAAGGGAAAAACTAGACTTCGAAGTCATGGACTGGCCATCGCAATATCACGCGATCCTCGGGCGACCCGCGTTTTCGCGATTCATGGCAGTGCCTCACTACACATATTTGGTACTTAAAATGCCAGGACCAAAAGGAATAATCACAGTGAAAGGAAGCTTTGAAGTTTCAGATCTCTGCGACAGGGAATTCCACAAGATGGCGCAAAATTTTGGCGTAATAGCCAACCATGCAGAAAAAGCAAAGAGCGCGACTACAGAAGGCGTCAAGCTACTCGAAGGATGCACCGCGGAGCCCGAAACAAAGAAGCCACGAACAGCAACATCAGGAGAAGACACAGGCACAGAAGAGAAAGGGAAAGCTACGGCGACATAAGCATCATAAAGACAATAGAGTAGAACAATAAAGGCCGTAAAAGCCATGAGTTATTCCAGGGGCAATGCCCTCTAGATCCAGAACATGGGTCACAGGTCGGATCTCTTGGGTCACCCCATGTATCTTACATTAAAAGTATAAATCAAGACAAAGCGTTCCTCATATTCGAGTCTACGAGTCTTTCAGAGAGAATATGCGGCAAACGCACGAACCATACAAATACGCCTTGAGAATAAATTTCAGACATATAGTCGCGAAATAAATAATCTCTCGCGTTCCACACATACTTTACAACATCGGGTTGTCAGAATCATCTACGCCTAAAGGATCTAAATAATGATACTCGCGGAAAAACGCGGCATCCGCCTCTAGAAGCCTAGCTATAAGTCTTCGAGCAGGTTGAAGCGTGTTCTCCATATGAACCCGAAGGCTAGCTCCACCGGGAGCTAAACTTAAGGACATCGTGCTATAATTCAATCTGGGGTGCCACTTGCGTATCCACTCGAGAGCAAAATTGGCACCAGCCACTAAGTTCAGTTCTATTAACCTATGAATACGATGGCTGGATCGGAAAGCATCAAGAAGAAGGGGGAAAGTTGCAGGCAAAGGATTACGGGGAAGCATAATGGAGTGCATAGTTGTAAGAGCTCGCCAGCAACCATCAACTGACTCGCCAATGTGCTGGGCACGATCTTGAAGCAATACAATGGCGCTACGGCGTCGAGGATCAGACCACAGAGTCTCATAGCCAGTCGACATCTTCTCCAAAGCAGCATTTCGCTCAGCAACTCGACGTTCTTCAGCAGCAAAATCCAAGCAAGTACCTACAATGACAAATATATCACAAAAGAAGTGCACAAACAGCAAAAAGAAGAAGTCAAAAGAAAACTCACATCGCAACAGCTCGCCAGCAGACTCGACAATTCCAAGAATGAAAGATTCGCACTCTTCATTGTGAACAACCTTCGCCGTCAAGCTGGAGACCTTTTCTTCAAGTGAAGAGATTTTCTTCATATAGCCGCTGGCCTGGCTAGCCTTTTTAATAGCCATTTGTGCTTGGCGTTTGGCCAAGGATAGGCGAGTCTCAAGGTCGGAAATCCTGGAAGAATATTCTTCACAGTGACTACATCGACTAGGAGTCGACGAAATCTGAGGATTGAATCCGCGAGCAGAGGAAGGAGCAGGAGCATGAGAAGAAGGATCACTATCACGCATCGACTACAAAAAGAAAGAATGGAGAAACAATTTCAGAAAGATAGCATAATACTCCATGCAAAGAAGATATATTTACATAAGAGCATAACCCTCTGGCTAAGATTCTCGGGTTGCACTTAATTGGAGTCTTTACATTCAAAAGGAGAAAACTAAGTACTACAAAGAAGCTGAATCTACGCCACCTCAGCATTGTGCTCCGTGGAAGAAGGGGGCGCGGCCAGTTCCTCGCTAGAAGTTGATGGTGGCACCGGAGCTTTCGGCGCTGGAGATGGTGCGGCAGGCAAAGCAGAGGCTGCCGAAGGAGAAATTGTGTTCAGCGATGCAGGCGCCAACTTCTTCGCCTTCTCGAAAAACACCTTCATCTCGTCGCGGGTATAGCCATGAGGGGAGTTAACTTTCTCCCAGTCAAAGTCTGTACCATGCGCAAGAGAAAGGGCAATGGCACCTTCGGCGCCGCGCTTAATGGATAGCCCCTTCAGATGGAGAGTAGGGTCTTCATCGCTGTCAAAAGTCTTGGCGAGTTCAGTCAGGTTGCCCTTCGGGATTGCCATCTTTTTCTTCGGCCACAACCCGGCAAATAGCCGTGACAGAACGCGGCCAACCAACTCAAAAGTTTCCTGGATAGATATCCAGTTCTCTTCGAGTAGGTTAACCGCATCCATAAGAGGATCATCGTCCGTTTGCAGGGACGACGGGGATACCCCTGAGAATTCTACGCAATAGAAAAGAAAAGAAGAGGCAAGTGTCAACAAATACACCAGTGCAACAGGGGACGAAAACAGAAGACAAGTCGAAGAACTTACTTTCGGCAGCAGTAGACATGGTGTGAAGACGCTCTGCCACGGCCTGCTCTCGTTGAGCATGCTCTTTGTTGGCATCTGCTAACGCCCTCTCAGCATTTTTCGCCTTGGCAAGCGCAGATTTTTGCGACTTCTCAGCAATTGCCTTAGCAGAGGTCGCAGCATCATAAGCTTTTTGCGAAGCTTTGAGCTCCGCTTCCAGCGACGCAATGCGAGCATTGGCTGTCGCTAAAGCAGCTGTGAAAGCAGACGAAAGGAAGTCAGAAAAACAGCAAAAGGGCAGAAGAAAAGTAATGATTGAATATCAAAATCGCACCTTCGGAAGATTTTGCAACCTTTAGGTACCCCGCACACTCCGTGCCCAGGGCGATAAATCTCTTGACTAAAGCCTGATAAAAGAAGAGTATAAGAGAAGAAGTGCATGAAAGAAAAGAAGGAAAAAAAAAGTATCGCTCACATCATCAGAAGAAACTGTAGAAGCATGGACCTCCAGAGAAACCTCGGCTTCTTTGGTCTTCTTCGCGCGTTTGAGGTTTCGGGCTTGAGTTTGAGAAACCTTCTTTATAGAGGCTCTGGTAGTCCTCGGAACAACATATGGTTCGACAGGCTCCTCAGTCGCCACAGGAGAAGGTGGTGGAATAGCCGTCGCACATGTTGGTGGTTCTTCATCGTCACTGCATGAAGAGTGTAAGTTATAAGCACTAGGCAAGAACAAAGCAATTGAAAAGTTCGACTACAATACTTACGATGCAAGCATGTCAAAGTACTCCATATCTTCTGCAAGAACGGGGGTTTTTCCAGCCGCTGCAGAACTCGATGAAGCAATTTCGTCGACACGTTTCCGTTTTTTGTCGACACCAACATCTTCAGCAAGAGTAGGAGGAGGAGATGTCGACGAGCTAGTCTCATCTTCTGATTCTTCGACATCATCTCCGTCCTGACTTTCGTCAGCCTCGGGGGCTTCAGATGCAGGAGATGCTAGATCAGCAGGAAGGGGCCCTTCCTCCGGAAGAGGGGGACGAGAAACAATGAATTGGTGACCCTGCATATTAATAAATCAGCAGAGTGCAGAGGCAAAGAGTAATGCAAGTTGAAATTAAGAGAAGTTTGATAAAAGTGGATGCAGCGATGTATACCTCAGGAATAGGGTGCACGGATTCGAAGAAATCTGCCTTCAGGTCAGCAACTGAGTGCTCCTTGGTAAGCTTGGTGAGATTCCTGACTCGCTTGTCGACATCTTCTTTCGACATCAGATCTTCAGATATGCGAGTAGGGTCCTCCAAGCCAGAATAAGTCCAAAGCTTGGTGAGGCGGTGCTGTAGGGGTTGAACTCGACGTTGTATGAAAAACGCCATGAGTTGGGTACCCGACAAAGCACCTCCTAGGCCTGTTTTCAGATTTTTAATGCGGGATAGAAGAGGAAGGATTTGTGCAACTTCCGCATCTGAGGGAAGTGAGTCCCATGACTTCAATTTCTTCACCTCTTGAGACGCGTCAAAGGGAGGAAGGCTGAACTCATCTTCGGGAGAGGATCTGCGGTCCTTGATATAGAACCACTTTGTCCTCCACCCTTGGACAGACGCGGCCATAGAAAATTCAAGATATTGCGCCTCAGGGCGCACAGAAACGACGGCTCCACCCAGTTCGGGTTTCCTTGCCAGAGAAACATTGGGGCGGAGTCGAAAGATCGATCTCCAAAGAGCAAAGTGAGGCTCAATGCCCAAAAATGACTCGCAAAGAGTCACTAAGCAAGCAATATGCAGAAGGGAATTTGGTGTGAGCTGATGAAGCTGCACACCGTAAACAAATAGAAGCCCACGGAGAAACTCATAGGCAGGAAGGGAGAAGCCGCGAAGAAGGAAAGCAAGGAATATTACCCGATAACCGCTCGGGGACTTCGGGATCCGTTCAGTACTGGGGAACTTGATGGAGCCCTGGGCGGCGATGAGGCCGTCTGCCGTGGCCTTCTCCACCTCCTTCTTGGTGATGGTGGAGCGAACCCAGTTGGTGGCAGAGGACTTGGCCATATTGCTCTTGGTGGCTAGATGCTTCACGCGCATTCAGCACAAAAGTGCGCTTGGGGGCTCCGCAAGAGAGGAAGAGGCAGAGGAGATCGGTAATGGAGGCGGCGGAGGTAACGAGCTGGTAAACAGTACGATTCCCCATTATGCCATTTATATATCTTCTGAGAGAAGGATCGTGGGTTGCGACGTGGCGCAAAGATCGGAAACGGCAGCCCACCAACGGTCAAAAATCGTGCAGCCCGTTAAACGGTCATAAAATCGCGGAAGTTACAGTGTTACCCATAAAACGGTTCGCACTGATGAAGAGCTACGTCATCATTGACACGATAAAGTAAAGGAACAAGGATGGCGCCGACAAATGCTGAATTTATGGAAAGGATCATCTATGAAGAATTTTTAGGTTATAGCCTTGGGGGCTGTTACTTTCAAAGTTAGTCGAATACAACTCTTCATTAAAATGGTGGACTAATACTCGACGACAAGGTGTTCTTGAAAGTATCTCAAGTTGAAGAACTTCGAAGTTGAAGTGTTTCAAGTTGAAGTACGACGAGCTACATTATGTCATGAGCCTATACTCGAAAAAAAATCCTTTTTTCGACTATAGCCTCAGGGGCTACTCCCATCGGGAGCGCTGAGCGCGCACCCGACGATATTCATTGGCAAAGCATTGAAGATTGGAGAAGTGTTACTCCCATCGGGAGCGAGTTTTATGGTTGTAGAAACCCGAATATTTTCAGTCAAACTTTGACTGCGACATAAGATCCTCGAGTTGTGTTATCGCAACAAAACTCGAATGCCGTGACTTGTCACGAAGGTAAGACCCCGGGATCCGTCCTGTGTGGCCTGGTATACACACATGGATGCGCTCTGCTGGTATGTATCCGTGTCTACGACGCGAAGAAAATCCTGGTGGACGCACTAGGTACCCTGAGAACCACTGGGACTCATTTTTTGTAAGTCCTAAATGAGGCAAAAGAGTGAGTTTGACCGGTATCCCGAATTCAAGTCCAAGGGGATTGAATTTGAAGTAGGTGACAAGTATCTGTTCGGGCAGTTAACTGACCTCTTGATCCGTCAGAGTTGTCAGGCTTGTTCATCAAGACCCCTTGCGAGCAAATTATCATCAATATAAGTCGAAAGACCAAGTCAAAGATTTGAAGATAAAGTCGAAGAATTGATCAAGTCGAAGATTTTAAGATTAGAGAGTCAACCCGAATCTGCAATTCTGGTAGAATCTCAGGGGCTACTGACAAGGGTATAATTACTAGAGCCCGTTAGTTGAGTACCCCTGAGGCCCGTTAAGCTAAGCCCAACTGTAATGATAGTCGAATACGAGTTATTACCGTATGTCGATATTTGTAATCTGTATCGAACTCGACCCGATCCTCGAGACCTGGCCACCTATATATAGGGGCCAGGAGGGGACGGTGCAGGCCAGATTGAAAGCAAGCCAGGTTGAACACCCAAGTTTACTTTCGATACACATCTATTTCGACTAACTTTACCTTCGAGTTCATCCGACGCCCTATCTCCCCGATCCTAAGTCCTTCATCTAGGACATTTGTCGAGTTAACCCTCGTCAGCGCCATATAAGAGCTTGAGGCAAAGGCGCCATATAGGAACTTAAAGCAATAGAGAGCATCAAGAAGCAGATATGAAAGACATTTAAATCTAAACCACTTCCTATGCATAGGAATCTTGTAAGAAAATAAATCAACGAGGCACATAGTAGCAAGCATGGATAGATAAAACAAGTGCCACTTCAAGATTTGCAACATAAAGAGGGGAAACTTAATATTGTTGAGATCCATCAAACCATGTTTCCCTCTCTCATAATAACTTTCAGTAGCATCATGAATAGAACTAACAATATAACTATCACATAAAGCATCCCTATCATGAGCCACATGGATAAAAGAATTAATACTCACCACAGGAACAATAGTAATAGGAGCAGATTCAACAGAATAATTATTCTCATCACCATAATCATCATAAACAGGAGGCATATTGTAATCATAACTAATTTTCTCCTCAAAAGTAGGTGGACTGAAAATATTATACCCATCATCATAACCATCATAAACTAGAGGTTTAGTATCATCACAAGCTAGAGAACAACTATTTCGCAAAGCATATTCTTCAAACATATCATCATAAGAAGGAACATCACATATGGGAGATAAAATATTATCAGAACAAACTTTCTCCACTAAAGCTGGGGAACTAAAAATATCATGCTTAACAAAACCAGCTTTCCCAAGCTTAGACTTTTCTATAGCATTAGTAATAACAGTGTTCGAAACATTTATACTAACAACACTATTAGCATGCAAATTAAGCTCCAAAGGTTTTTCAATTTTCTCTTCAAACACTTCATATCTAAACTCAGGAAAAAGACTAAAGAACTCTTTATTTTCCATTAAGCCTAACTAGTGAAAATAAAAACAAGAAACAAAAAGATGTAATTGCAGAATCTAAAGGAAATAACTCCGAGCACTCACTAGCAACTAAAAAACTTAGCAGCCAAAGGATGTGAGTACCTTTTACCTTACCTCCCCGGCAATGTCGCCAGAAAAGAGCTTGATGTCTACGCACGCGTCTGTTCTTGTAGACAGTATTGGGCCTCCAAGTGTAGAGGTTTGTAGAACAGCAGCAAGTTTCCCTTAAGTGGATCACCCAAGGTTTATCGAACTCATGGAGGAAGAGGTCAAAGCTATCCCTCTCAAGCAACCCTGCAATCATGATACAGAAAGTCTCTTGTGTCCCCAACACACCCAATACACTTGTCAGATGTATAGGTGCACTAGTTCGGCGAAGAGATAGTGAAATACAAGTGGTATGGATGATTATAAGTAGTAAATACAATCTGGAATAAAAATGGCAGCAAGCAAATAAGTAACAAAACAGCGAGTAAACGGTGTGCAAAGCTTGTAAACAAGGCCTAGGGATCATACTTTCACTTGTGGACACACTCCCAACAAATATAACATAATTGAACAAATAAATAACTTCTCTTCACTATGGTACTCTGAATTACTCTCCTATTGAATAACACTAATCATTGCGTAGGGCTACGAAGCACTCCTTAAAGTTCATCAAGTACTTGACAAACACCACTCATAGAGATATCCAAATCAAATCACAACTCAAGATAAATATTATTGCAACTTAGACCAAGCACTAACACGGTGCACACACTGTCAACATTACACCATGAAAGGAGGAATAGATCACTTCAATACTATCATAGTGATAATTATTCTCATAATCCATAAGAGATAACAATCGTAGCCTAGACCAAGTACCACCACGATGCATGCACTGTCACCGTTACACCATGGCAGGAGGAATAGATTACTTTAATAACACACTAGAGTACACATAATGAAGAAGAGTAACATCTACTTATTCAACATGATACAAAGCTCACGATCACATAAAGATCACATCATGGGAGAGAGAGGTGAACCACATAGCTACCGGTAGAGCCCTTAGCCCCGGGGGAGAACTACTCCCTCCTCATCATAGGAGACAGCAAGGTTGATGGAGATGGCGGTGAGGTCGATGGAGACGGTGGAGACGGCGATGGAGACCTATGGAGATGGCTCCGGGGGCACTTCCCCGTCCCGGCAGGGTGCCGGAACAGAGACTTCTGTCCCCCGAAATTCGTCGACGGCGGCGGCGGAGCTACGGAACTGTTCTGAAAATTTCGCCGACTCCTTTTAGGGTTTTCCGTCCCGAGGCTTTATATATGCGAAGGGGCGTCGTTAGGAGTGGCCCCAGGCCTCCTCACACCTAGGCGGCGCGGCCAGGGCCTGGGCCGCGCCGGCCTAGTGTGAGGCTGGCCTGTGGCCCCTCTCCTTCGCCTCTTCGGATCCCTGGAAGCTTCCGGGAAAAATAAGACTTCGGGAACTTGTCTCGTCCAATTCCGAGAATATTTCATGTGCAGCTTTTCTGAAACACAAAAATAGCAGAAAACAGGGAACTGGCACTGTGGCATCTTGTCAATAGGTTAGTTCCGGAAATCGCATAAAAACGCCACGAAGTGTAACAAAACACAAGGCAAATGGTGTAAAAGCAAGCATGGAGCATCAAAAATTATAGATACGTTTGAGACGTATCACTAGATGGTTGTCCTCTCCACTATGTGCTTCATGTTTAGATCTCATGAGCTGCCCTACATGATTGAGATCACCGTTATGTAATTCTACATGTTTGGTTTGTTGGGATCCGATGAATATTGGTGTTATGATTGAGTTGCTATACTGAAATATATCTTATGTTATCTCTATGTTGTTTATGATCTTGCATGCTCTCCGTTGTTAGTAGCTATCTTGGCCGAGTAGTTGCTAGTGACTCCAAGAGGGGGTATTTATGCTCGATAGTGGGTTCATGCCTCTATTTAATCTGGGGGAGTGACAGAAACCTCTAAGGTTGTAGATGTGTTGTTGCCACTAGGGAGAAAACAACATTCATATGCTCGGGGGCATATGCTTTGTTTACATTACACACTTTGCTTAATGCAATTATCTGTTGTTCGCAACTTAATACTCGTGGGGTGTTCAGATGATATCCCCGTGGGTGGATTATTAGTCATAGATGCAGTTGGATGGCGGTCTATGTATTTTGTTGTAATGCCCAGAGTAAATCGCATAGTGATCTTCTTGACATATCACGTTATCTTTGTTCTATCAATTGCCCAACTATAATTTGTTTACCCAGCATGTGTTATTTATCTTATGGAGAGACACCACTAGTGAACTGTGGACCCCAGTCCTATTTCCATCATATTGCTATCACCTGTTTACTTTACTCGCACTGTTTACTTTACTCGCATACTATTATCATTTTCCACTCGATACGCTCATAACCTTTGTTTCAAGCAAACCGGTGAGATTGACAACCTCATCGTAAGTCGGGAACAAAGTATTTGGTTGTGTGTGTGCAGGTTCCACGTTGCTACTGGTTGAAGATGCGCTAACAAGTTATCGTTAACAGCGCCCTTGTTAGAGCATCACGCAGCTAGTAGGCATCACCTTCAGTCGTTTGTTTGCTCCTCTCCTGATCGACATACCTTGGTTTCTAACTGAGGGAAAAGCTTGCTGCTGTGCTCATCACGCCTTCCGCTTGGGGTTCCCCAACTGACTGGTTATTATCATCATCATCATCAACTACACACCAGCCATCAAGCCCTTTTCTGGCGCCGTTGCCGGGGAAGAAGTGGAAGACCTCTGCAAGGGGAGTTTTTTGCACGCACATCCTTTACTTTGTTTTATTGTTTTGCTTTACTTTATTTTTACTTGCATTGTTTTATATCAAAAACACAAAAAAAATAGTTTACTTTATAGTTGCTTTTATCTACTTGCTTTTAGTTCATCATGTTGTTCCCTAAGTATGTTTTGGAGGACCTCTCAGTAGGTAGTGGTTCAATTATTGGGAAAGATAATATTGAGGAGTTCTTTAATCACATTAGTATGCATAAAGAAGTTGAGGAAAAGTCTTTGGTTGAGCTAGCTCCTAGTTATGAAGTTGCTTCCGCTTATTTAGTTCACATGTTAGAAGCTAGGTTTGCTAACCTTAATCCCTTTTTGCAATACATGTTCCTTAAGCTTCATGAAATTGAAGATCCTGAAAAGAAAGCTTTCATTTTGGAAACTTTGCGCTTAGAATTTAAAGATGTTGCTAATGAGGCTAGAAAAGTTTTTAAGAAATTTAATAAGCTTGGCTCACCTGTAGCGGTTGTGGGTACACCCAATGAAGATTTTAGAGTGCCAATACCTTATAAACTTTTAGGAATTCATGATGTTTGGTAAAATAATTCTAGTTGGATATGTCCTGAAAATCCTTTCGATGAAAGTAGTGTACCAAAGCATGATCATAAAGGATCTTCAAAAACTCATTTGGACACAATTCCCTTCATTGTTGAAAAGACTCCTATTGTGGATCCTAATGCTTCTTTCATAATTACTTGATTCGCAATTTTCTGCGCCTAGCTCAAAGGCGTTAAAGAAAAGCACTCTTGGGAGATAACCCAATGTTTTATTTTCAGTACTTTTTCTTTTATTTGAGTCTTGGAAGTCATTACTACTGTAATTACCTCTCCTTATCCTTTTTATTTCATTGTTGTGCCAAGAGAAGCCTCTAATTTGAGTGAGGTAAAGATTTGGGGATGTTGCTGTCCTGAAACTGCTTTTGGTGCTGCACCGTAAAAATTCGTGAAAATTCTCTGTATATCTTTTGGACCTGCGATTTCTTGTGCATATGACCCAGGTTATATCCAAACTTTCATTAGTTGAACACTTTTTGATTTGAGCAACATAAAACCCCTTAAAAATTCGACCTTTGTCAGCTGTTCTGTTTTGACAGATTTCTGCCAATATTTGTGTTTGCCGCTTTATCGCTTTCTTTTCGAGTTCTTTTGATCACGGAACTTTTGGGGAAGTTGCTACAGTAGTATATACTTTATATGTGGTGGTTTTGGGTTGAAACCTGAAGCAAAAAGAGGTTGATTATATGTCATGCCTACACTAATGTTGCTTATAGATTTGTGTTTAGTTTTGTATGAAGGAAGTTTTCAAGTGTAGGGATTGGAGAATGTTGAGATGAGTTGAAGAATGGACAAAAGCTGAAGCTTGGGGATGCCCATGTATCACCCCAAGAAATATCCAAGAAGTACAAGCGTCAAAGCTTGGGGATGCCCCCGAGACACCCCTTCTTCATCGGCAAAAATTAGGTTACCTTTCACGACAATATATTTTTATTGCTTCATGCACTATGTGTTTTTCTTGGAGCGTCAGTTGTTTTAGTTTTCATTATTAGTTTAGTTTTATTTGCTGTAATAAATGGTTGGATCCCAAAAAATTTCTTTTGGAGAAGTTGTCTTGCTTTTCATTTGCCAAGAACGCTCTAGTTTTCATTCTTATCAAAAACCGAGTGTTCTTCTTTTTCTGCTACTGCTTTTGGTTTTCGTTTTTGCCTTGA
Source organism: Dactylis glomerata (assembly GCA_007115705.1). Classification (NCBI taxonomy): domain Eukaryota; kingdom Viridiplantae; phylum Streptophyta; class Magnoliopsida; order Poales; family Poaceae; genus Dactylis; species Dactylis glomerata. Next base: position 367,407 of record QXEO01000103.1, read on the forward strand.
TTTGCGTTTGGATCTTCTTATATTTATTTATCAAGGTGTATTTTTGCCTCTGGACCATGTTGGTTTTCCTCAAAAGGATTGGATTTAAAAAAGTTTAATGGTGTTGGAAAAGAGAAAAAGCTTTATGCAAAAAAGTGGTACAAGAAGGAGCTTGTGTAGACTGCGGCTTAGGCTTTTTCATGTCATGCTTGATGTCTTTTTGATAGTATGCTTAGTGGTTTTGCTGTAGCATGACTTGTGTCAAATAACTGAGATTGCTTAATGAGCCTTTGAAAAAAATCATGCGTTGTTTTTAATTGTTTGGAAGCATTATTTTGGTTTTCTCCTTGATGCTTTATTTGGGTTGACTTGGCGCATGCTCACACATGTTAGAATCATACAAAGTCGCCAGTAGCCTCTATGATCATTTAGTTTTTGAATTTTGATGCCATCTTATGCTTCTTTTAATGTCGCTTTGTCGCTTTGCATGATTATGGCCATTATTGCTCTCTTAGTTGGTCGTTCCCAGTCTTTTGCTAGCCCTCGCCTTGTACTGAGTATGAGCTCTACTCGTGCATCCAACTCCTAAAAACCAAGTTTGCCATTGTGTCCACCATACATACCTATTAGCAATTTGCTATTCCAAGTAAATTTGACTTGCTTTTATTTTCTCTTCAAATTAAACTCTTACCAGTGTTATGCAAAAATTGGTCAGTAAAGCTCTCACGAACCGGAAGGCACACTTTACTTTTTCTTGTTCTTAAAAATTTGACATTGTGTTCTCTTATGTTGAGTTTTTATGCTTGCAAGTTGTAAGTTGGAGACTAGCCCAGCCATGCTGTCATTCAACATTGCACTTCTTATTTGAGTTGATATCGTGATCTTTTATTTATTGATGCCCGCGGTGTGAAATGAATTGGGAATCTTGCGGGGATCATAGAGTTTGTATATGTGTTAGGGAAACGCCTGGGCCGCCCATGCATAATTCATGGTGGAAATTTGCAGCATACCCATAGTGGACATTCGACGACGCATCTCAAAATAAAAAGCTAAACAAATGGAAAATAAAAGAGATGTCGAGGTGTTCATTGTCTGCTTGTCCTGTCATTTTGATGTGGGCTTGTTCCATGTCATCGGGCACAGAGGTACCCCGTTGGCGGTTCTCGATGATACGCATATACTTACAATGACAAGAGCCTTGCTTGGGACTCTAAGTAGAGTAGCATGAGGTTTGGGTACTCGTATTCACGGGACACAAGGTTTTGAACTTATGATTTGTCAAGCATATGCATCATAATTGTTCTTGCATTAACTTTAACCATTCAAGATGCTTATGATGGGGGCAATGAGAGCTCAAAGCCGGTAAGTACCATAATTTTTGAAGGTTATAAAACTTGCAATCACTGCTTCCCTCCGCGAAGGGCCTTTCTTTTACTTTTATGTTGTGTCACCACCTTCTATCTTTATGCACCATTAAGAGAGCATAGTTGACATTCTTAGTATAATGTGCATTGTCCCAAAGTTTTCATTGATTGATTCATATTGTTGGTTTCACTTGTTCTCAAATCATTTGTATCTAGTCGCCCTCTTAAACTTGAAGGTGTCCTTTGCATTTATATTTTTCTCTCTATGAAGGACAAGCTAAAAACCATTTGTATGTTTTTCCTTATGATTCAAACACACGTTTGACTTTCATTGTTTCATTTTCATGATCTTTTGTTTGTGTTCATTCGCATGTTTATAACATGGTTGCTAAGTTTTTATTGTCAAGATTATATCTTTCATGCTCATGTTTTAAGTTCTTTTGATCCCAGCTCACAACGCTTACATATGTGATCAAGATTGTGCAGGTGCATGTCACCTCAAAAATTATTCTTTTGTTATCACTTACCTACTCGAGGACGAGCAGGAGTTAAGCTTGGGGATGCTGATACGTCTCCAACGTATCCATAATTTACGCTCCATGCTTATTTTTACACCATTTGCCTAATATTTCGTTACACTTCGTGGCACTTTTATGCATTTTCCAGAACTAACCTATTAACAAGTTGCCACAGTGCCAGTTCCCTGTTTTCTGTTGTTTTTGTGTTTCAGAAAAGATACACAGGAAATATTCTCGGAATTGGACGAAACAAAGGCCAAACATCCAGAAATCCACCGGAGCTTCCAGAGAACCGAAGAGGAGACGGAGTGGGGCCACGAGGGCCCCACACACCAGGGCGGCGCGGCCCAGCCCTTGGCCACACCCCCTATGTGTGAGGTCGCCTTGGTCCACTTCTGACGATGCCCCTTCGCCTATAAAGACCCCCCGACGGGAAAAACCTAAGTACCGCGATCAATTTTCCAGAAACACATCGCGATCCGCCGCCCTCGTCGACCCGAGATCGGGAGGGTCTAGAAGCTCTTCCCGGCACCCTGTCGGAGAGGGGAATCGCCACCGGAGGTCTTCTTCATCGCCATGCTTGCCTCTAGAGCGATGAGTGAGTAGTAGAAAAAGAGCTGCTTGTTGCGTGGTGAATGACCAGCCCGTTGGGAACCCCAAGAGGAAGGTGTGATGAGTATAGCAGCAGATTTTCCCTCAGTTAAGAAACCAAGGTTTATCGTTCAGGAGAAAAGCAAACAATACGACTGAAGGTGATGCTTGCTAGCTTGCGACAGCTTCGGACAATTTATATATGGCGCCTCATCCAAGCTTTGCTTGCTAGCTGCAACGCGGAACCTGCACACAACACAACCAAGTACTTTGCTCCCAACTTGCGATGAGGTTGTCAATCTCACCGGTTTGCTTGAAATAAAGGTTATGAGCGTATCGAGTGGAAAACAGTAGAAGTATGCGAGTAAAGTAAATAGTGCGAGTAAAGTAAACGGGTGAAAGCAATATGATGGAAATAGGACCAGGGTCCACAGTTCACTAGTGGTGTCTCTCCATAAGATAAATAACACATGCTGGGTAAACAAATTACAGTTGGGCAATTGATAGAATAAAGATAAACGTGATATGTCAAGAAGATCACTATGAGATTTACTCTGGGCATTACAACAAAATACATAGACCGCCATCCAACTGCATCTATGACTAATAATCCACTTGTGGCGAATCAATTCGAGAACTCCACAAGTATTAAGTTGCGAACAACACATAATTGCATTAAGCAAAGTGTGTAATGTAAACAAAGCATATGCCCTTGAGCATATGAATGTTGTTTTCTCCCTAGTAGCAATAGCACATCTACAACCTTAGAGGTTTCTGTCGCTCCCCCAGGTTAAATAGAGGCATGAACCCACTATCGAGCATAAATACCCCCTCTTGGAGTCACTAGCAACTACTCGGCCAAGATAGCTACTAACAACGGAGAGCATGCAAGATCATAAACAACATAGAGATAACAAAAGATATATTTCAGTATAGCAACTCAATCATAACACCAATATTCATCGGATCCCAACAAACCAAACATGTAGAATTACATAACGGTGATCTCAATCATATAGGGCAGCTCATGAGATCTAAACATGAAGCACATGGTGGAGAAGACAACCATCTAGCTACTGCTATGGACCCATAGTCCAAGGTAGACTACTCACTCATCGCTCCGGAGGCAAGCATGGCGATGAAGGAGACCTCCGGTAGTGATTCCCCTCTCTGGCAGGGTGCCGGGAAGAGCTTCTGGACCCTCCCGATCTTTGGGTCGACGGCGGCGGCGGATCGCGATGTGTTCTGGAAAATTGATCGGGTACTTAGGTTTTTTCCGTCGGGGGGTCTTTATAGGCGAAGGGGCGATGTCAGAGGTGGAGCCAGGTGGCCTCATGCCTGGCTGGCGCGGCCCAGGCCCTGGTCGCGCCGGCCTGGCGTGTGGGGCCCCTGTGGCTCCCCTCCTACTCCTCTTCGGATCTCTGGAAGCTTCCGGGGAAAATAAGACTTCAGGAACTTGTTTCGTCTAATTCCGAGAATATTTCCTGTGTATCACTTCTGAAACACAAAAATAGCAGAAAACAGGGAACTGGCACTGTGGCGACTTGTTAATAGGTTAGTTCCGAAAAATTCATAAAAGTGTCACTAAGTGTAACGAAACAGTAGGCAAATGGTGTAAAAACAAGCATGGAGCATCAAAAATTATAGATACGTTTGAGACGTATCAAGCATCCCCAAGCTTAACTCCTGCTCGTCCTCGAGTAGGTAAGTGATAACAAAAGAATAATTTTTGAGGTGACATGCACCTACACAATCTTGATCACATAAGTAAGCATTTGTGAGCTGGGATCATAAGAACTTAAAACATGGGCATGAAGATATAATCTTGACAATAAGAACTTAGCAACCATGTTGTAAACATGCAAATGAACACAAACAAAAGATCATGAAAATGAAACAATGAAAATCAAACGTGTGTTCAAATCATAAGGAAAAACATACAAATGGTTTTCAGCTTGTCCTTCATAGAGAGCAAAACATAAATGCATAGGACACCTTCAAGTTTAAGAGGGCGACTAGATACAAATAATTTAAGAACAAGTGAAACCGACAATATGAATCAATTAATGAAAACTTTGGGACAATGCACATCTATTATATATTAAAAGTAGATTACGGGCTAACCAGAAATTAGAGAAAACCACTAGAAATTACCACAATAATCAGAAACATCCGGCCATCAATTAAACATACGTGAAAATCGTAGCCATTAATCTTGAAGATCACTTATTAGGGTGCAAGTAATTACCCACCTATGCCATTAATAAAAAAAATCCTCTCCGTACCCCTTCAATCTCATTAGAACATCTAGGTGAATCTAGCTGAAAAAGAAAGACGTCTAGGTTGCCGGTTCCCCAACATCACGGTGCTGCAACGCCTGCCCTGGGTGGCGCACATGCAGGACGCAGTCCGGCGATTTTGATTCCATAGAGTTTTTTCTACCGGACCTTTTTAATCTAATTGATAGAGAGATGCATCCTCCATCTTTATCGTACGCCGGCCACCGCCAGGTCCGTGAATCCAATTAGGGCAAAAGGCTAACGATCCAATCCATGAAGCCAAGTCCAAGTAAGGCAAAAGGTAACGATCACTAATGTCGATTTCTTTGATCAACCGGTCTGCATGCGATCCTGATTCTTCCGCTGCTTTGATCCAGATTGAGATTTAAAAAAATTGGTACTAATGGGGCTGCTGGACCCGGCCGACGTGGTGCACACGCTGTGACGCGCTAGCCTGGCTCAACGTCGCAGATGATCGTACTTAATTTGACGTATGTACGTATACACGTTTTATTAAACAGTGCAACGCCTGAGAAAAAGGCCGATCGATACAGGGATACGGGAAGGCAATATCAAGGTCGCCGCCGCCGCCGGGGCATGCATGACCACGACGGCCATCGTCAGGTTCGTGGAGCTGGACACATGCACTTTAATCAACCACGGCAAACAGCATGGATGCATGTTTGATGTTTTCTGCATTTACCCATCCTCTTCATTTTTGACAGTTCTAACATGTGAGGTATTTTTTGTAGGGAAGAACTGTTATGCAAACATCGGCCACTGATTCTCCTCTATCGTTGATTTCATACTTCCTTTCTGCCTCAAGCACACATATGAGCATATCGGGTATTTTTCCTTGATCCTAGGCAAACCAAATTTTTTTGTCCTTTATTTCTGAATCTTAATCGACTGCACGTATCACGAGTGCCGGTCAGATGCTAATGAGAAGAGAATTTTTTGCTGAACATGTTGCAATACTAGATTGAACATGTATCGTGAAGTCAGAAATATACTACTTAGTTGAGCCGGTTTTCAGAAGAAAAATTAAATTAGAGTTGGACTCTATCAGACACAGCGCAGGATAGGAATGCCCATAGGTGCAGACAGACGGGTGGAAAAATATATGAAAAGAGCTTGGTCTATAAACTACTCCACCGGTTTTATAAAATGACTGGAAATAGATATCAAATAAACAACTAACAAGTTTGAATGTACTCCTACCTCTTTCTAGATTTAACTTATTAAGTACTTATATTGATTTGAACTTTAAATCAGTAGGTACATATATTTGATATCACAAAAAAATGATCACTCTCATAGCTTGCGGTATGAACTTTAATTTCATCTACTTATCTAACCGCGAATATAAATGACCAATTGAACATCCCACTGTCGAAATGAAAAAAAATCAACTTGATTGATTTATAAATATTTTCTTTCAAACTTGAAATTGAAAAGTTCGATGAACATATTTATCTTTTAGCTACATAAATGGAACATGTTTGATTGAAGCCAAAAATAATGAATAGTGTGACCATTTCTCGCACAAATGATATAGACTACAAAAAATATGGCTAACCACACAGATTTTGATGAGCCGCATAAAACAGTCATTTGGAAAAGTATGACCTATAATAATTGAGTAAACATTGGTCAGGTCATTTCGATTGCAAAATATAATTCCAACTTATTCTATGTTGAATCATTTACACAAAAAGCACAGAAAAGTGGCTCCATGGAGAAGCGCGACAACCACGCCACAACTAATTAAGATGTTAGAAACTATGCCGTCGATTCCAGTATAGTTGTGTTACATGACAGGACAAATAAAAATGTGTAAGACAGTAGAATAGCTAGATTGAATGGGCCAAGTAGCACGGAGAGAGCTAAACAAAATGGATAAAACTAATAATGTTTACGTTCACAGTTAGACACTCTAAAATTTCTCTACCTCTCTCACCTTAATTACCATTATATAAATATATTGGTGTAGAAGACAAAACAAAGTATATTTTTAAATTGTGATGAAATATAATTTATATTTTTGCTTTTACCTACAAAATTTAGCAACACATGCACATACTAAACAATGGTCAAAGTATCACCTCAAGAGTATTTGTCTCAAACATCATGTATTTCAAAACAAAACCTAAAATATAACGTGTGACTGAGAGGATAAAATATCACACAAATAAAATAAAATAAAATAAATACTATTTAGTCAACCTAGACATTGGCGCGAATAAACTCTTTCATGTTTCTCTATAAAAGGGAAGTCGTTTTTACTTGTATCATATCCAAATGTTAAATGGTTGTTTCCAAGGTACACCCTATTTATTATTTGGACGACATCCTACAATGTCTTGACAGTAAAACTAATATGAACAAGGAACAATCAGAATGTTAACCCTTGCATACTGAAATAACATCACTTAAGAACTCTCATCTAACTCGGAGACTTAAGTTATATTATGCATACCAATCTAATATCGTGTATGACACATATGAAAGTTAGTATGGGTCTTTTGAAGACAACCTTGATAATCTTTCATCACAAATTTAAAGATAACTAATGTTATCTTTATATTCCTTATGATTGTTGTTAAAGATTATCTCTATCATGTAATTTAATTTAAATGTCAATAAATGTATTTATTGGTCACTTTCAACACATGATAAAATGATGCTCTCGCATTTGCGAGGGCCACCGTGCTAGTTATACTAAGAATGACAACTATGCTCTCTTAATGGTGCATAAAGATAGAAGGTGGTGACTCAACATAAAAGTAGAAGAAAGGCCCTTCGTAGAGGGAAGCAGTGATTGCAAGTTTTATAACCTTAAAAAATTATGGTACTTACCGGCTTTGAGCTCTCATTGCCCCCATCATAAGCATCTTGAATGGTTAAAGTTAATGCAAGAACAATTATGATGCATATGCTTGACAAATCATAAGTTGAAAACCTCGTGTCCCATGAATACGAGTACCCAAACCTCATGCTACTTTACTTAGAGTCCCAAGCAAGGCTCTTGTCATTGTAAATATATGCATATCATTGAGAACCGCCAATGGGGTACCTCCATGCCCGATGACATGGAACAAGCCCACATCAAAATGACAGGACAAGCAGACAATGAACACCTCGACATCTCTTTTATTTGCCATTTGTTTAGCTTTTTATTCTGAGATGCGTCGTTGAATGTTCACCATGGGTATGCTGCAAATTTCCACCATGAATTATGCATGGCTTAGATTGGCGGCCCGGCGTTTCCCTAACACATATACAAACTCCATGATCCCCACAAGATTCCCAATTCATTTCACACCGCGGGCATCCATAAACAAAAGATCACGATATCAACTCAAATAAGAAGTGCAATGTTGAAAGCTTGCCCATGACTGCATGGCTGGGCTAGTCTCCAACTTACAACTTGCAAGCATAACAACTCAACATAAGAGACCACAATGTCAAATTTTTAAGAACAGGAAAAAGTAAAGTGTGCCTTCCGGTTCGTGAGAGCTTTACTGACCGAATTTCGCATAACACTGGTAAGAGTTTAATTTGAAGAGAAAATAAAAGCAAGTCAAATTTACTTGGAATAGCAAATTGCTAGTAGGTATGTATGGTGGACACTTTGGAATACTTTGGATTTTAGGAGTTGGATGCACGAGTAGAGCTCATACTCAGTACAAGGCGAGGGCTAGCAAAAGACTGGGAGCGACCAACTAAGAGAGCAATAATGGCCATAATCATGCAAAGCGACAAAGCGACATTAAAAGAAGCATAAGATGGCATCAAAAGTCAAAAACTAAATGATCATAGAGGCTATTTGCGACTTTGTAAGAGTCTAACATGTGTGAGCATGCGCCAAGTCAACCCAAATAAAGCATCAAGGAAAAAACCAAAATAATGCTTCCATACAATAAAAACAACGCATGATTTTTTCAAAGGCTCATTAAGCAATCTCAGTTATTTGAGACACGTCATGTTACAGCAAAACCACTAAGCATACTATCAAAAAGAATCAAGCATGACATGAAAAAGCCTAAGCCACAGTCTACACAAGCTCCTTCTTGTACCACTATTTTGCATAAAGCTTTTTCTCTTTTCCAACACCATTTGAAATTTTTAAAGACACCTCTTTTGATGAAAACCAATAAAGATCAGAGGAAAAAATACACCTTGATAAAAAAATATAAGAAGATCTGAACGCAAATCAAGGCAAAAATGAAAACCAAAAGTAGTAGCAGAAAAAGAAGAACACCCGGTGAAATTGTAAGAATGAAAAACGGAGTGTTCTTTGCAAATGAAAACGAGTACATCTCCTCCAAAGGAAATTTATTGGGGTCCAACCATTTATTGCAGCAAACAAAACTAAACTAACTAAGAAAACTAAAACAACTAACGCTCCAAGAAAAACACATAGTGCATGAAGCAATAAAAATATAGTGTCTTGAAAGGTGACCTGATTTTTGCCGATAAAGAATGGGTGCCTCGGGGGCATCCCCAAGCTTTGACGCTTGTACTTCTTGGATATTTCTTGGGGTGATGCATGGGCATCCCCAAGCTTGAGCTTTTGTCCATTCTTCAACTCATCTCATCATTCTCCAATCCCTACACTTGAAAACTTCCTTCATACAAAACTAAACACAAATCTATTAGCAACATTAGTGTAGCATAACATATAATCAACCTCTTTTTGCTTCAGGTTTCAACCCAAAACCACCACATATATAGCATGTACTACTGTAGCAACTTCCCCAAAAGTTCCGTGATCAAAAGAACTCAAAAGAAAGCGATAAAGCGGCAAATACAAATATTGGCAGAAATCTGTCAAAACAGAACAGCTGACAAAGGTCGAATTTTTGAGGGGTTTTGTGTTGCTCAAATCAAAAAGTGTTCAACTAACGAAAGTTTGGATATAACCTGGGGCATATGCACAACAAATCGCAGGTCGAAAAGATATACAGAGAATTTATACGAATTTTTACGGTGCAGCACCGAAAACAGTTTCAGGACAGCAACATCCCCAAATCTTTACCTCACTCGAATTAGAGGCTTCTCTTGGCACAAAAACAAAATAAACAAGATAAGGAGTGGTCATTACAGTAGTAATGACTTCCAAGACTCAAATAAAAGAAAAATTACTGAAAATAAAATATTGGGTTATCTCCCAAGAGTGCTTTTCTTTAACGCCTTTGAGCTAGGCGCAGAAAATTGCGAATCAAGTAATATCAAGAGATGAAGTGCTAGGATCAGCGGGTGCCTTACGTCTTCCTTTCTTACCTTTGCTCTTAACTCTAGGAAAGACATGGTTATTGCAAGATGGAGAGATAAATCTTATGTTGCCCTTTCCCACATCAATGACGGCGCCTAGGAGCTTTAATAGAGATCTTCCAAGTGTGATTTGTCCTTTTCCTACACATTCAATAACAAGATAATCAGTAGATATCATTCTTCCTAGGATTTTTGTAAAGACTCCTTCAGCTATTCCAATGGGAAATATAGTGGCATTGTTAGTAAGATAAATTCCTTCTCCCCCCTCAGAAAGCTTCCAAAGGCTCAAACACTCATAAACATCCTTTGGCATCAGACAAAATTCAGACATAATATCACATCGAGCATGAAAAGTTTTACCATCAATAGTGATTTTTACCGTAGGATACCAACTCAAAGGTTCAGAATTCGTTGGCACATAATCAAAATGCTGGCGCAAAGTATTGTAGCAAGTATTCAAACTAGCAGTGCGAGTCTCAAGAGTATCAAGTCTATTAAAAATGCACACAAGAGAGGAATCAAAATAGGTTGGCATGCTATAAATTGTAATCAACTTTTTTATAATATTGAAGGCTTGATCTCCATCACAATGAAGGAAATCTCCTTCTGTACTAGCATCCAAAGCATATCTATAACGAAGAGAAAGTCCGAAGTAAAAGCTACTAAGAAGCAAACTCAAAGTCATTTTAGGTTCAGTTTTTCCATGCCAATCATAAATTCTAGACCAAGCTTCTTTAAAACTTTCCTCATCCTTTGGTTTAAAAGTGAAAATCATATCCTCGGGTGACAAGGGTATAGTTAATAGATCCCGTTAGTTGAGTACCCCTGAGGCCCGTTAAGCTAGGCCCAATCATAATGATAGTCGAATATGAGTTCTTACCATATGTCGATATTGTAATCTGTATCGGACCCTACCCGATCCTCGAGACCTGGCCACCTATATATAGGGGCCAGGAGGGGACGGTGTAGGGGAGATTGAAAGCAAGCCAGGTTGAACACCCAAGTTTACTTTCGGTACATACTTATTTCGACTAACCTTTACCTTCGAGTTCATCCGACGCCCTATTTCCCCGATCCTAAGTCCTTCATCTAGGACATTTGTCGAGTTAACCCTCGTCAATTGGCGCCGACCGTGGGGAACTGGGCGTTGGAGTCATGAATTCGACGGCTTTTTCGCTTTTAGCCAACAACAGTTCAGAACTCGACGGAAGTCAAGAGATGGAGTTAACAATCGGAAGTTTGAGCATCTTCGTCGGGCCATCGGGTTCATCTCGCCTCTCGGATTCGACGAAACCAGGTCCGTCGGCGAGCAAGCCCAAAACAGAGATAATGGTGGAATCATCAGAAGGCTCTTCCAGCGAGGTAAACTCGCCGGTCAGCTTGGAAAAAGCACCAATCGCAGAAGGCGACAAAATTCGGGAAAATTTCGACTCAGAAGAAAGAGCGCGTCAAACACACAACAACGCAAGGGACTTCGCTGTTGGAAGTAGTGGCGTCTCCAAAGTACATCAGTTATGCGTCATTATCACTGAGGCAGAAGAACAGAACAACAACGAAGGAAGTAAGAAGGTCGACAGGCAAGTCGACAAAATGAAAGAACACAAAAAAAGGATAAGGAGAAAGTCCACGTTTCGGCTGGCAAATGGAGAATGATCAAGTCAGCTATTAATCATGGTACAGAAGTACCCGAAGGATCAAGAAGAGAAGTTCTAATGGGATATCAGTATGCATTATACCAACATAGGAAGAAACTAAGGGAGGAAAGAGACACGGTCCTTCAAAATAATGACAGTATATCAAGGGAGGAATACTGGGATGACTATAGTGAGGATTCCGAGTACAGCAGAGAAAGGCGCAGAGACCCAAAACACAACAGGGGGGCAACAACACGCATCAGAGAGGAAAGGTACTCAAGAAGCCCTACCCCACAGCTAGAAGAGGAGAAAGATGACTTCATGCAAGAAACGTCGGAAGCAGCGTTGATAGCAGCACAGGCGTATTTACTAACCACCAGGCCAGAACCCGGGGATCCACGAGAAGATATGCACCAAGCCGCGATACAAAGCCTCGAAATAGTGGAGAGCAAGATCAGGGAAAAAGGTCTCGACACAAAGTCGACAATCTACAAGGAAAAGCAAAGGGAGAAGCTCAGATACAACTTCGCAGATAATGAGTATAGTGAGTCATCAGAAGAGGAAAGGCGACAAAAGAGGAAGGAGGACGCAAGAAATATAATAGCGCAGGCTCGAGTAAATAAAGCACGCCACGCCTGGAGGGAAGAAAATTATGAAGACGATAATAAAGAGATGGGCGCATTATGCTTTACCCGCAGGGTTCGCAAAACACGAGTACCCAAAGGGTTCAAACTACCACACGATCAACATAAATATGACGGGTCGCAAGAGCCTACCCTGTGGTTATCGGACTATTTGCAGGCAGTGCAGATATTAGGGGGAACAAAAGCGACTGCAATGCAAAGTTTGCAGCTATACCTCACTGGCGCAGCACGGTCCAGGTTGAATACCCTACCCAACGAATCCATTGGAAGTTGGGGAGAACTCGAAAACCAATTCACAAGAAATTTTCGTTCAACATACAAGCGCCCAGCATCACTGGAGGAAGTCAAGGCGTGTGTACAAAAGAAAGGCGAAACTCTACGTTCTTATATACAACGGTGGAGTGTAATCAAAAACTCAGCAAAGGACGTCTCCGACGAACGAGCAATAGACGCTTTTTCGGCCGGGCTTCGTCGCGCAGATCTTGTGGAAGAAATAGGAAGAACAAGACCTACGACAGTAGCCGAGCTAATGGAAGAAGCCAACAAATTTGCTGATGGAGAGGACGCATATAATAACAAAAGAGGACGTTCACCAGAAGTCGACAAAATGAGCAGACAGAGGAGACGACACCGCAGCAGGGATAACCAAGGAAGGCGAAATCAGGTAGCCGCGGGCTACGCAGCAGAAGAAGAGGAAGGATATGTAAACAGGAGGTTTCAGGCAAAAGGAGCAGATAAATTGAGATACTCCGGTCCTTCGGCCGAGGATATATTATACGGACCTTGTCGAATCCACTACGCATATCTTGATGGGAAAAGAGTCTCAAATCACCAGATGAAGGATTGTAGAATGTTCCTAAGGCTACAAAGCGCCATGGGTTCAAACCAAGGAGGACGGCAAGAAGAGAAGCACACAACTCAAGGATATCAAATGCAAAGGCTAGCAAGGCACCTAGAGTCAAAAATTTACATATCAGCTATGATTCAACCGGTGCCGAAGTTGAAGAAAGAGCGGAAGAGCATATCCAGGCAAGTAAACCTAGCAATATCGTCACCCCCAGCTACTACAGAGTACCTGCGGTGGTCAGATCAACCAATTAAGTTCAGTAGAGCAGACCACCCAAGGAAAGTTCCCAGGCCAGGTCACTCGCCTATGGTTTTAAAGGCACAAATAGGAGGGTACGACATCGGAAGAGTATTTATGGATGCAGGGAGTGGCATCAACCTGATATATGCTAGAACACTGAAAGCAAGGTGTATCTCGCTGTCGAGTTTAAAGCCAACAGACTGCTCCTTCCATGGAATAGTACCAGGAGCCGCAAACTACCCTTTGGGAAGAATAGAACTTGACGTCTGCTTTAGCAGTAGCAGCAACTACCGCAGAGAGAAGCTGGAATTTGAAGTTATGGACTGGCCGTCACAATACCATGCAATCCTGGGGCGCCCAGCATTTGCAAAATTCATGGCAGTACCTCATTACGCGTATCTTACGCTAAAAATCCCAGGACCCAAAGGAACAATTACAGTGCAAGGGAGATTTGAAGTAGCCAACACATGTGACCGAGAATTCAATAGGATGGTGCAAACCTTCGGCATGACAGCAGAATATGAGAGGCTAAAAGGTGAAACAGATCATAATGTGCTACCCGACGTTGACGATCCCTGCCAGATCAGGCTTTCGACACAACTCATGACTCGAAGAAGATCCAGGTTCACCCTACAGATCCAAACAAGACGACATCAATCGCGGTGAACTTGGATCCCGCATAGGAAAGCGCGCTCATCGAGTTCCTTCGTGAGCGCTGGGAAATCTTCGCCTGGTGTCCATCAGACATGCCAGGGGTTCCCAGGGAACTCGTCGAGCACGCATTAAATGTAGATCCCAAGGCAAAGCCAGTCAAGCAACCATTACGACGATTTGATGAACCTAAAAGGAAGGCGATAGCATCAGAATTGCACAGGCTGGAAAATGCCGGATTTATTAGAGAAATAAAAACTTCGAGTTGGGTATCGAACCCAGTTATCGTACCCAAGAAGAACACAGACGTACAAAGAGTATGTGTCGACTACACATCTCTCAATAAGCATTGTCCAAAGGATCCCTTCCCTCTACCCCGCATCGATCAGATAATTGATTCAACAGCGGGATGCGCAAGGCTTTCCTTTTTGGACGCGTATTCTGGTTACAATCAGATCAACTTGAAGAAGGAAGACGAAGAAAAGACGGCCTTCATCACACCGTACGGAGTGTTTTGCTACCAGGTAATGCCGTTTGGCCTAAAAAATGCAGGAGCAACTTATCAACGGATGATGCAAAATTGCCTCGGGAGCCAAATAGGACGCAACATCCAAGTCTACATTGATGATGTGGTCATCACTACAAGAGAGGAGCAATCTTTAATTAGCGACTTGGCAGAAACTTTCGACAACCTGAGCAGGTACAAGCTTAAGCTTAACCTGACAAAATGTTCCTTCGGCGTATCAGCAGGACAACTTTTGGGGTTCCTGGTATCAGCACGAGGAATAGAGGCGAACCTAGAGAAGATTCAAGCAATTTTAACAATGGGAAAACCCACGAAACTACACGACGTCCAGAAACTTGCAGGATGCGTCGCGGCATTAAGTCGTTTCGTGGCTCGATTGGGAGAAAAGGCGCTTCCTTTCTATGCACTTATTAAAAAATCAGATGATAAATTTGAATGGACAGAAGAAGCAGACGCGGCTTTTGCACAGCTGAAGAAAGTGCTTTCCACGCCACCAGTGCTGGTCGCACCAAAAGAAAAAGAACCACTACTACTCTACATTGCCGCAACTCATCAGGTGGTGAGCACAGTACTGGTAGTCGAAAGAAGCGAAGAAGGAAAAGCCCACGGCGTCTAGAGGCCGGTATATTTCATCAGTGAAGTGCTATCCTCGACAAAACAGAGGTACCCACATTATCAAAAGCTCGCATATAGTGTTTTTACAACTGCACGAAAATTGCGACAGTACTTTGCGGTGCACCCAATTATAGTGGTCAATGAAGCGTCACTATCGAACATATTGAACAATCCTTCAGCAACAGGACGTGTCTCTTTGTGGGGAATCGAATTATCTCCCATGGACATCACGTATAAAAAAAGGAAGGCAATCAAGTCGCAAATCTTGCCAGATTTCACAGCAGAATGGTTGGAGCTGCAGAGCACGGGACCGCCAGATCTGTCGAGTGTCTGGACAATGTACTTCGACGGCTCTAAGAGAGTACAAGGCGCAGGCGTGGGAGTAATCTTGATATCGCCGCACGGCGACAAAATAAAGTACGTATTAAGGATGAGTTTTCCATAGGCTTCTAACAATGAAGCAGAATACGAGGCCCTGTTACATGGAATGAAGATGGCCAAAGCATGTGGAGCAACCCGACTAAAAATATTTGGGGATTCAAACCTTGTCGTCCAACAAGTTATGAATAGATGCGACACAATCAATGACAACATGATGGCCTACAAGAACCTATATCACTATCTCGAAGGAACATTTGATGGATGCAAAGTCTCGCACATCAGTAGAAATAGCAACGAAGAAGCCGACAACTTAGCAAATATCGGGTCCCAGTGTTTACCCGTGCCATCTGGAGTATTCTGGGAGGAAATAGTGGAAAGGTCAATAAAAAGTGTCAAAAGTTCGACTACTGCAGCAGGCTCGGGGGCTACGTCGGAACCCGAGGAAGTCATGATGATAGAAGAAACTTGGATGCAGCCGTATCTCGCATACATGATAAATAAACAATTACCAGAAGATGCAGTGGAAGCCAAGAGGATAACTCGACGGTCGAAAGCGTTTGTCGTGTTGCAGGGGAAATTATACAAGAAGAGTATTATCGGCGTTTTGCAGCGTTGTGTAACGCCTCAGGAAGGACAAGTAATACTAAAAGATATACATGGCGGAGTGTGCGGCCATCATGCAAGCAGCAGGGCAATAGCTGCAAAAGCGTTCCGTGCAGGATTCTATTGGTTAACAGCCATCGAAGACGCAAAAGATATAGTCCGGAAGTGTGAAGCATGTCAAAGATTCGCATCTCGACCACATGCACCAGCAGCAGAGCTACAGCCAATACCATTGTCCTGGCCCTTTGCACAATGGGGACTCGATATGGTAGGAAAATTGCACAAATCCTGGCCAGGAGGACATGTTTACATGCTAGTGGCAGTCGATAAATTTACCAAGTGGGTGGAAGCATCCCTGGTAACAACTCAAGATTCAACAGCAGCGATCAACTTCATCAAGTCAATAGTGTTTCGTTTTGGCGTACCATATAGCATTATCACGGACAATGGGACAAACTTCATTTCAAAGGAATTCAAGAGTTACTGCGAAGGACTTGGAATCAAACTCAAATTTGCATCTGTGGCGCACCCGAAGACAAATGGACAAGTCGAAAAAGCCAATGGCCTGATATGTAGTGGGATAAAAAAAGAGGCTCTTAGCACCTCTCGAGAAAGCCAAGAGCGCTTGGGTAGATGAATTGCCCTCCGTTCTTTGGAGTCTAAGAACCACGCCCAATGCAGCAACTCAAGAAACTCCTTTCTTCCTGGTCCATGGCGCAGAAGCCGTGCTTCCAGTCGAAGTTACACACGAGGCTCCAAGGGTGACGGCATACGACGAAACAACATCAACATAAGCATTGCAAGACGATGTCGATGCACTAGATGAAGCAAGAGATAAAGCATTAGAAAGGGCCACACAGTATCAACAGAGTCTACGAAACTACCACAGTAGTCGAGTTCGACCATGATCCTTCGTGGTGGGAGATCTAGTTTTGCGACTCAGGCAAGACAGCCACGGGAAACTAGAGTCCCCTTGGGTGGGACCTTACATCGTTACAGAAGTAATACCAGGAGGAGCTTATCGACTACAAGATAAGAAGACGGGAAAAGACGAGGGCAACCCGTGGAATGCGGAGCAGCTACGGCGTTTTTACGCGTAGAGTAAATTTAGTGGTATCATTAAACTCGAGTTAACCTTCTGAACCCAGAACATGAGGCCATAGGTCGGGTTCCTTGGGTTGAACTCGACAAAATTGTACAAGTATTTCTACTTCTCCACTCGGGGGCTTCAACCCTCGGGTCGTACGAAAGAAATTTTTATCGCGACATGGAGATCTTTTTTCACTATAAGGTTGTGCAGACAACCCGATAATATTCAAACAAACTGGTTCACAAAAGAACCCGATATTCTTCATACCAATTGGTTCACAAAGAACCCGATATATAGAACAGTGATTTGTTTTCATGGTACTAATGGAAACATCAAAACAAAGTACGAATATTCATTACATATAGCACGGCAGCAAGGATATTATCAAAAGAAACTACATATAAAGCATATCTTAATGAAAGTGGGCTTCAGCTTCATACTCCTTCTGGCACTGAGTGCCGTCATAGATCTTCACGTCAAACTTTGACATGCCGATATGGAAGTCGAAGGTCATGAAGAAGCCTTGGTGGATGTCGTGGTCTTCTGCAAACTGCGACCAGCCACCCTTAAAATACTGCTCGCCGTTGCCATCATACCAAACCTCCACTTCGTATGGAGTCCCACTGCCAGATTGTTCGTGGAGAACCGCTTCTCGCAGTTCTCGCCCATCCATAAACTTGGTGAAATTCAGCGGCAGACGCTGAATCTCGCGGCACTGCGCCATGGCAATGCAGAAGAAAGAAAAGATTCTGGGAGGAGCAGCAGGAGCAGCAGGAGGAGGAGCGCTTGGACCTGGGGCAGCGCCAGTCACCTTGGGCTTGTTTTTGCTACCAGGTGGGCGGCCGGGACGACGCTTAACCGGAGCGGCCGATGACGATCCTGCGGCGGCCGGAGTTGTGTTGTTCTTGTTCTTGCTTCCACGAGGGCGACCCCGACCTTGCGGCGCCACCGGAGAGCCAAGGTTCAGACGAGAACCATCTGCGTCAGCCATGTGGACAAGGGAAAAGGCTAGAAAACCCTAGATGGAGAGAGAAGATGATGCGGCAGAGGAGGAATTTGATTAGGGTTTTTACCCTTGACAGAAGGTGCTTTATTTATAAGCACGTATTATCGGGCCCCCGTGATAAGCAAGGCCCATAAACGTATTCTACGAAAGAGTTAAATTCTCCACGTATCAGACGATAAATACCAAAGGAGAAAAAATAAGAAGGAGAGAGTGTGGTTGCATGATATAAAAGACCTCGCCTTGGGCTCGGGGGCTTGTATACAGGAGACATTACGAGAAAGAAGACGAAGTGAATTTTGAGCCTATGCTTGACTACAAGTATTCAAACATAGCCTCGGGGGCTACTCCCATCGGGAGCGCTGAGCGCGCACCCGATAGAGGATGAGATAATCAATATCGAGGATGAAGAAAGTATATCATACAAACTTCGGCTATATAGTCGACAAAATGCAAAGAGACTACTCCCATCGGGAGCGAGTTTTATGGTTGTTAAAACCCGAATATTTTCAGTCAAAATTTGACTGCGACATGAGATTCTCGAGTTATGTTATCGCAACGCAACTCGAATGCCGTGACTTGTCACGAAGGTAAGATCCCGGGATCCGTCCTGTGTGGCCTGGTATACGCACATGGATGCGCTCTGCTGGTATGTATCCGTGTCTACGACGCGAAGAAAATCCTGGTGGACGCACTGGGTACCCTGAGAATCACTGGGATTCATTCTTTGTAAGTCCTAAATGCGGCAAAAGAATGGGTTTGACTGGTATCCCGAATTCAAGTCCAAGGGGATTGAATTTGAAGTAGGTGACAAGTATCTGTTCCGACAGTTAACTGACCTCTTGATCCGTCAAAGTTGTCAGGCTTGTTCATCAAAACCCCTTGCGAAAAAAATATCATGAAAGTAAGTCGAAAGACCAAGTCGAAGATTTGAAGATATGAAGAAATCGAAGAATTGATCAAGTCGAAGATTTGAAGATTAGAGATTCAACCCGAATCTGCAATTCCGGTAGAATCTCAGGGGCTACTGACAAGGGTATAGTTAATAGATCCCGTTAGTTGAGTACCCCTGAGGCCCGTTAAGCTAGGCCCAATCATAATGATAGTCGAATACGAGTTCTTACCATATGTCGATATTGTAATCTGTATCGGACCCTACCCGATCCCCGAGACCTGGCCACCTATATATAGGAGCCAGGAGGGGACGGTGTAGGGGAGATTGA
Source organism: Dactylis glomerata (assembly GCA_007115705.1). NCBI lineage: Eukaryota > Viridiplantae > Streptophyta > Magnoliopsida > Poales > Poaceae > Dactylis > Dactylis glomerata. The sequence goes on from QXEO01000103.1 coordinate 386,872, forward strand.
AAGCAAGCCAGGTTGAACACCCAAGTTTACTTTCAGTACATACTTATTTCGACTAACCTTTACCTTCGAGTTCATCCGACGCCCTATTTCCCCGATCCTAAGTCCTTCATCTAGGACATTTGTCGAGTTAACCCTCGTCATCGGGCGACATAGTAGTAGCAACTGAACTAGACATAATAAACAACTACCAAGGATTCTATTTTTTTGGGTTTTTGATATAAAATGATGCAGGTAAAATAAATAAAGTAAAGCAAAACAATAACAAAGTAAAGGATGTGTGTGCGAAAAACTCCCCTTGCAGAGGTCTTCCACTCTTCTCCCTGGCAACGGCGCTAGAAAAAGAGCTGCTTGTTGCGTGGTGAATGACCAGCCCGTTGGGAACCCCAAGAGGAAGGTGTGATGAGTATAGCAGCAGATTTTCCCTCAGTTAAGAAACCAAGGTTTATCATTCAGGAGAAAAGCAAACAATACGACTGAAGGTGATGCTTGCTAGCTTGCGACAGCTTCGGACAATTTATGTATGGAGCCTCGTCCAAGCTTTGCTTGCTAGCTGCAATGCGGAACCTGCACACAACACAACCAAGTACTTTGCTCCCAACTTGCGATGAGGTTGTCAATCTCACCGGTTTGCTTGAAACAAAGGTTATGAGCGTATCGAGTGGAAAACAGTAGAAGTATGCGAGTAAAGTAAATAGTGCGAGTAAAGTAAATGGGTGAAAGCAATATGATGGAAATAGGACCGAGGTCCACAGTTCACTAGTGGTGTCTCTCCATAAGATAAATAACACATGCTGGGTAAACAAATTACAGTTGGGCAATTGATAGAATAAAGATAAACGTGATATGTCAAGAAGATCACTATGAGATTTACTCTGGGCATTACAACAAAATACATAGACCGCCATCCAACTGCATCTATGACTAATAATCCACTTGTGGCGAATCAATCCGAGAACTCCACAAGTATTAAGTTGCGAACAACAGATAATTGCATTAAGCAAAGTGTGTAATGTAAACAAAGCATATGCCCTTGAGCATATGAATGTTGTTTTCTCCCTAGTAACAATAGCACATCTACAACCTTAGAGGTTTCTGTCACTCCCCCAGGTTAAATAGAGGCATGAACCTACAATCGAGCATAAATACCCCCTCTTGGAGTCACTAGCAACTACTCGGCCAAGATAGCTACTAACAACGGAGAGCATGCAAGATCATAAAACAACATAGAGATAACAAAAGATATATTTCAGTATAGCAACTCAATCATAACACCAATATTCATCGGATCCCAACAAACCAAACATGTAGAATTACATAACGGTGATCTCAATCATGTAGGGCAGCTCATGAGATCTAAACATGAAGCACATGGTGGAGAAGACAACCATCTAGCTACTGCTATGGACCCATAGTCCAAGGTAGACTACTCACTCATCGCTCCGGAGGCAAGCATGGCGATGAAGGAGACCTCCGGTGGCGATTCCCCTCTCCGGCAGGGTGCCGGGAAGAGCTTCTGGACCCTCCTGATCTTCGGGTCGACGGCGGCGGCGGATCGCGATGTGTTCTGGAAAATTGATCGGGTACTTAGGTTTTTTCCGTCGGAAGGTCTTTATAGGCGAAGGGGCGATGTCAGAGGTGGAGCCAGGTGGCCTCATGCCTGGCTGGCGCGGCCCAGGCCTTGGCCGCGCCGGCCTGGCGTGTGGGGCCCCTGTGGCTCCCCTCTTACTCCTCTTCGGATCTCTGGAAGCTTCCAGGAAAAATAAGACTTCAGGAACTTGTTTCGTCCAATTCCGATAATATTTCATGTGTATCACTTCTGAAACACAAAAATAGCAGAAAACAGGGAACTGGCACTGTGGCGACTTGTTAATAGGTTAGTTCCGAAAAATGCATAAAAGTGCCACTAAGTGTAACGAAACAGTAGGCAAATGGTGTAAAAACAAGCATGGAGCATCAAAAATTATAGATACGTTTGAGACGTATCAGTAGTCTACCTTGGACTATGGGTCCATAGCAGTAGCTAGATGGTTGTCCTCTCCACCATGTGCTTCATGTTTAGATCTCATGAGCTGCCCTACATGATTGAGATCACCGTTATGTAATTCTACATATTTGGTTTGTTGGGATCCGATGAATATTGGTGTTATGATTGAGTTGCTATACTGAAATATATCTTATGTTATCTCTATGTTGTTTATGATCTTGCATGCTCTCCGTTGTTAGTAGCTATCTTGGCCGAGTAGTTGCTAGTGACTCCAAGAGGGGGTATTTATGCTCGATAGTGGGTTCATGCCTCTATTTAATCTGGGGGAGTGACAGAATCCTCTAAGGTTGTAGATGTGCTGTTGCCACTAGGGAGAAAAAAACATTCATATGCTCGAGGGCATATGCTTTGTTTACATTACACACTTTGCTTAATGAAATTATCTGTTGTTCGCAATTTAATACTCGTGGGGTGTTCGGATGATATCCCCGTGGGTTGATTATTAGTCATAGATGCAGTTGGATGGCGGTCTATGTATTTTGTTGTAATTCCCAGAGTAAATCGCATAGTGATCTTCTTGACATATCACATTATCTGTATTCTATCAATTGCCCAACTGTAATTTGTTTACCTAGCATGTGTTATTTATCTTATGGAGAGACACCACTAGTGAACTATGGACCCCGGTCCTATTTCCATCATATTGCTATCACCTGTTTAGTTTACTCGCACTGTTTACTTTACTCGCATACTATTATCATTTTCCACTCGATACGCTCATACCCTTTGTTTCAAGCAAATCGGTGAGATTGACAACCTCATCGTAAGTTGGGAACAAAGTATTTGGTTGTGTGTGTGCAGGTTCCACGTTGCTACTGGTTGAAGACGCGCTAACAAGTTATCATTAATGGCGCCCTTGTTAGAGCATCACACAGCTAGTAGGCATCACCTTCAGTCGTTTGTTTGCTCCTCTCCTGATCGACATACCTTGGTTTCTAACTGAGGGAAAAGCTTGCTGCTGTGCTCATCACACCTTCCACTTGGGGTTCCCCAACTGACTGGTTATTATCATCATCATCATCAACTACACGCCAGCCATCAAGGAGCAGGTGGCGCAATAGGAGTGCAGATAAAATCATTGTTTTTGGTGCTAGTAAAGTCACACAACTTGGTGTTTTCAGGAGTACCCATTCTAGCAAAACTAAAAGCAAGTAAATAAAAGCAACTATAAAGCAAACTATTTTTTTGTATTTTTCGTAAAAAGATGCAAGCAAAAATAAAGTAAAGCAAAACAATAAACAAAGTAAAAGATTGTGCGTGCGAGACTCCCCTTGCAGAAGTCTTCTTTCTCCCCGCCAACGGTGCCTGAAAACTTGTTGATGGAGCGGTATTGATGATGTAAATGACCGACCAGTTGGGAACCCCAAGAGAAGGTGTGATGAGCACAGCAGCAAGTTTTCCCTCAGTTATGAAACCAAGGTAATCAATCCAGTAGGAGAAAGCTAAACTTAAAATGGTGATGCTTGCTAGCTTCGCGGCACTCCAGACAATGGCGCCAGACAACTTGCTGGTGCATAGTTGACGTAGGAGCTTCTTCACCTAGCAGCAACGTGAAACCTGCACACAACACAAACAAATACTTTGCTCCCAACTTATGATGAGGTTGTCAATCTCACCGGTTTGTTGTAAACAAAGGGATGAGCGTATCGAGTGGTAAAAGGATAATAGTAATGCAAGTAAAAGTAAAAAATGTGAGTAAAGTAAACTAGTAAAGCTATGTAAAGGAAATTGGACCGGGGTCCACAGTTCACTAGTGGTGTCTCTCCATAAGATAAATAAAGCATGCTAGATAAACAAATTACAGTTGGGCAATTGATAGAGTAAAGATAACGTACATACATCATGAGGATCACTATGAGGCTTACTCTGGGCATTACGAAAAAATACATAGACCGTAATCCAACTGCATCTATGACTAAAAATCCACTCACGGGGAATCGTCCGAGGACCCCTTGAGTATTAAGTTGCGAACAATAGATAATTGCATTAAGCAAAGTGCGTAATGTAAACAAAGCAAATGTCCTTAGACACAAGAATGTTGTTTTCTCCCTAGTGTCAGCAGCACATCTACAACCTTAGAGGTATCTGTCACTCCCCCAGATTAAATAGAGGCATGAACCCAACTATCGAGCATAAATACTCCCTCTTGGAGTTACTAGTATCTACTCGGCCAAGATAGCTACTAGCAACGGAAAGCATGCAAGATCATAAACAACATAGAGATAACATAAGATATAATTCAGCACATCAACTTGACATAGTACCAATACTCATCGGATCCCAATAAACAGCCCATGTATGATTACATAAAGATGATCTTGATCATGTAGGACAGCTCATAAGATCTAAACATGAAGCACATGGTGGAGAAGACAACTATCTAGCTACTACTATGGACCCGTAGTCCAAGGTAGACTACTCACACGCCGAGAAGAGCTCCTGGATCCTCCCGATCTCGATTCGATGACGGCGGCGACTTGCAGTATGTTTCTGGGAAAAACAATCCGTCCCTTAGGTTTTTCTCGTCGAGGGGACTTTATAGGCAAAGGGGCGTCGTCAGGAGGTGGGCCAGGCGGCCTCACCATGGGTGGGCGCGACCAGGGGCTGGGTCGCTACCCCCTGTGGTGTGGCTGTCCTCTGGCCCCCCTCCGTCTCATCTTCGGTCTTCGCGAAGCTTCGGTAAAAATAGGAGGTTCGGCTTTTGTTTTGTCCAATTCTAAGAATATTTCCTGTGTAACTTTTCTGAAAAACAAAAACAGCAAAAAACAGGGAACTGGCACTGTGGCATCTTGTTAATAGGTTAGTTCCGGAAAATGCATAAAAACGCCACGAAGTGTAACAAAACACTAAGCAAATGGTGTAAGAACAAGCATGGAGCATCAAAAATTATAGATATGTTTGAGACATATCAGTAGACTACTCACACATCACTCCGGAGGCAACCATGGTGGTGTAGAAGGCCTCCGACAGGGTGCCGGGAAGAGCTCTTGGATCCTCCCGATCTCACGATGGCGACTGCGGCGGCTTGCAGTATGTTTCCTGGAAAAAAGATCCATCCCCTAGGTTTTTCCCGTCGAGGGGAACTTATAGGCGAAAGGGCAGCGTCAGAGGGTGGGCCACCTGGCCTCATGATACGTCTCCAACGTATCCATAATTTTTGATGCTCCATGCTTGTTTTTACACCATTTGCCTAATGTTTCGTTACACTTCGTGGCACTTTTATGCATTTTCCGGAACTAACCTATTAACAAGTCGCCACAGTGCCAGTTCCCTGTTTTCTGCTATTTTTGTGTTTCAGAAAAGCTACATAGGAAATATTCTCAGAATTGGACGAAACAAGTTCCTGAAGTCTTATTTTTCCGGAAGCTTCCAGAGAACCGAAGAGGAGATGGCGTGGGGCCACGAGGGCCCCACACACCAGGGCAGCGCGGCCCAGCCCCTGGCCACGCCCCCTATGTGTGAGGACACCTCGGTCCACTTCTGACGATGCCCCTTCGCCTATAAAGACCCCCCGACGGGAAAAACCTAAGTACCCGATCAATTTTCCAGAAACACATCGCAATCTGCCGCCGTCGTCGACCCGAGATCGGGAGGGTCCAGAAGCTCTTCTCGGCACCCTGCCGGAGAGGGGAATCGCCACCAGAGGTCTTCTTCATCGCCATGCTTGCCTTCGGAGCGATGAGTGAGTAGTCTACCTTGGACTATGGGTCCATAGCAGTAGCTAGATGGTTGTCCTCTCCACCATGTGCTTCATGTTTAGATCTCATGAGCTGCCCTACATGATTGAGATCACCGTTATGTAATTCTACATGTTTGGTTTGTTGGGATCCGATGAATATTGGTGTTATGATTGAGTTGCTATACTGAAATATATCTTATGTTATCTCTATGTTGTTTATGATCTTGCATGCTCTCCGTTGTTAGTAGCTATCTTGGCCGAGTAGTTGCTAGTGACTCCAAGAGAGGGTATTTATGCTCGATAGTTGGGTTCATGCCTCTATTTAATCTGGGGGAGTGACAGAAACCTGTAAGGTTGTAGATGCGTTGTTGCTACTAGGGAGAAAACAACATTCATATGCTCGAGGGCATATGCTTTGTTTACATTACACACTTTGCTTAATGCAATTATCTGTTGTTCGCAACTTAATACTCATGGGGTGTTCGGATGATATCCCCGTGGGTGTATTATTAGTCATAGATGCAGTTGGATGGCGGTCTATGTATTTTGTTGTAATGCCCAGAGTAAATCGCATAGTGATCTTCTTGACATATCACGGTTGTCTTTATTCTATCAATTGCCCAACTGTAATTTGTTTACCCAGCATGTGTTATTTATCTTATAGAGAGACACCACTAGTGAACTGTGGATCCCGGTCCTATTTCCATCATATTGCTATCACCTGTTTACTTTACTCGCACTGTTTACTTTACTCGCATACTTCTACTATTTTCCACTCGATACGCTCATACCCTTTGTTTCAAGCAAACCGGTGAGATTGACAACCTCATCGCAAGTTGGGAACAAAGTACTTGGTTGTGTTGTGTGCAGGTTCCATGTTGATACTGGTTGAAGACGAGTCAACAAGAATCGTTAACGGTGCCCTTGTTGGAGTGTTATTAAGCCAGTCTGCATCACCTTCAGTCGTTTGTCTGCTCTTCTCCTGAACGATAAACCTTGGTTTCTTACTGAGGGAAAAGACTTGCCGCTGTGCTCATCATACTTTCCGCTTGGAGTTTCCCAACTGCTTGGCCATAATCATCATCAACTACACGCCAGCCATCAAGCCCTTTTCTAGCGCCGTTGCCGGGGAAGAAGTGGAAGACCTCTGCAAGGGGAGTTTTTCGCACGCACATCCTTTACTTTGTTTTATTGTTTTGCTTTACTTTATTTTTACTTGCATTGTTTTATATCAAAAACACAAAAAAATTAGTTTACTTTATAGTTGCTTTTATCTACTTGCTTTTAGTTCATCATGTTGTTCCCTAAGTATGTTTTGGAGGACCTCTCAGTAGGTAGTGGTTCAATTATTGGGAAAGATAACATTGAGGAGTTCTTTAATCACATTAGTATGCATAAAGAAGTTGAGGAAAAGTCTTTGGTTGAGCTAACTCCTAGTTATGAAGTTGCTTCCGCTTATTTAGTTCACATGTTAGAAGCTAGGTTTGCTAACCTTAATCCCTTTTTGCAATACATGTTCCTTAAGCTTCATGAAATTGAAGATCCTGAAAAGAAAGCTTTCATTTTGGAAACTTTGCGCTTAGAATTTAAAGATGTTGCCAATGAGGCTAGAAAAGTTTTTAAGAAATTTAATAAGCTTGACTCACCTGTAGCGGTTGTGGGTACACCCAATGAAGATTTTAGAGTGCCAATACCTTATAAACTTTCAGGAATTCATGATGTTTGGGAAAATAATTCTAGTTGGATCTGTCCTAAAAATCCTTTTGATGAAAGTAGTGTACCAAAGCGTGATCATAAAGGATCTTCAAAAACTCATTTGGACACAATTCCCTTCATTGTTGAAAAGACTCCTATTGTGGATCATAATGCTTCTTTCATAATTACTTGATTCACAATTTTCTGCGCCTAGCTCAAAGGCGTTAAAGAAAAGCACTCTTGGGAGATAACCCAATGTTTTCTTTTCAGTAATTTTTCTTTTATTTGAGTCTTGGAAGTCATTACTACTGTAATGACATATCCTTATCCTTTTTATTTCATTGTTGTGCCAGGAGAAGCCTCTAATTTGAGTGAGGTAAAGATTTGGGGATGTTGCTGTCCTGAAACTGTTTTCGGTGCTGCACCGTAAAAATTCATGAAAATTCTCTGTATATCTTTTGGACCTGCGATTTCTTGTGCATATGCCCCAGGTTATATACAAACTTTCATTAGTTGAACACTTTTTTATTTGATCAACAGAAAACCCCTCAAAAATTCTAAATTTGTCAGCTGTTCTGTTTTGACAGATTTCTGCCAATATTTGTGTTTGCCGCTTTATCGCTTTCTTTTGAGTTCTTTTGATCACGGAACTTTTGGGGAAGTTGCTACAGTAGTATATACTTTATATGTGGTAGTTTTGGGTTGAAACCTGAAGCAAAAGAGGTTGATTCTATGTTATGCCTACACTAATGTTGCTAATAGATTTGTGTTTAGTTTTGTATGAAGGAAGTTTTCAAGTGTAGGGATTGGAGAATGATGAGATGAGTTGAAGAATGGACAAAAGCTCAAGCTTGGGGATGCCCATGCATCACCCCAAGAAATATCCAAGAAGTACAAGCGTCAAAGCTTGGGGATGCCCCCGAGGCACCCCTTCTTCATCGGCAAAAATCAGGTCACCTTTCAAGACACTATATTTTTATTGCTTTATGCACTATGTGTTTTTCTTGGAGCGTCAGTTGTTTTAGTTTTCATTATTAGTTTAGTTTTGTTTTCTGCAATAAATGGTTGGACCCCAACAAATTTCTTTTGGAGAAGTTGCCTTGCTTTTCATTTGCCAAGAACGCTCTAGTTTTCATTCTTATCAAAAACCGAGTGTTCTTCTTTTTCTGCTACTGCTTTTGGTTTTCGTTTTCGCCTTAATTTGCGTTCAGATCTTCTTATATTTATTTATCAAGGTGTATTTTTTCCTCTGGACCATGTTGGTTTTCCTCAAAAGAGTTGGATTTAAAAAAGTTGAATAGTGTTGGAAAAAAGAAAAGCTTTATGCAAAAAAGTGGTACAAGAAGGAGCTTGTGTAGACTGCGGCTTAGGCTTTTTCATATCATGCTTGATGTCTTTTTGATAGTATGCTTAGTGGTTTTTCTGTAGCATTACTTGTCTCAAATAACTGAGATTGCTTAATGAGCCTTTGAAAAAAATCATGCGTTGTTTTTAATTGTTTGGAAGCATTATTTTGGTTTTCTCCTTGATGCTTTATTTGGGTTGACTTGGCGCATGCTCACACATGTTAGACTCATACAAAGTTGCCAGTAGCCTCTATGATCATTTAGTTTTTGACTTTTGATGCCATCTTATGCTTCTTTTAATGTCGCTTTGTCGCTTTGCATGATTATGGCCATTATTGCTCTCTTAGTTGCTCGCTCCCAGTCTTTTGCTAGCCCTCGCCCTGTACTGAGTATGAGCTCTACTCATGCATCCAACTCCTAAAAACCAAGTTTGCCAAAGTGTCTACCAAACATACCTACTAGCAATTTGCTATTCCAAGTAAATTTGACTTGCTTTTATTTTCTCTTCAAATTAAACTCTTACCAGTGTTATGCGAAAATTGGTCAATAAAGCTCTCACGAACCGGAAGGCACACTTTACTTTTTCTTGTTCTTAAAAATTTGACATTGTGGTCTCTTATGTTGAGTTGTTATGCTTGCAAGTTGTAAGTTGGATACTAGCCCAACCATGCTGTCATGGGGCAAGCTTTCAACATTGCACTTCTTATTTGAGTTGATATTGTGATCTTTTGTTTATGGATGCCCGCGGTGTGAAATGAATTGGGAATCTTGCGGGGATCATGGAGTTTGTATATGTGTTAGGGAAACGCCTGAGCCGCCAATCTAAGCCATGTATAATTCATGGTGGAAATTTGCAGCATACCCATTCGATGACGCATCTCAAAATAAAAAGCTAAACAAATGGCAAATAAAAGAGATGTCGAGGTGTTCATTGTCTGCTTGTCCTGTCATTTTGATGTGGGCTTGTTCTATGTCATTGGGCACGGAGGTACCCCATTGGCGGTTCTCGATGATATGCATATACTTACAATGACAAGAGCCTTGCTTGGGACTCTAAGTAAAGTAGCATGAGGTTTGGGTACTCGTATTCACGGGACACGAGGTTTTCAACTTATGATTTGTCAAGCATATGCATCATAATTGTTCTCGCATTAACTTTAACCATTCAAGATGCTTATGATGGGGGCAATGAGAACTCAAAGCCGGTAAGTACCATAATTTTTGAAGGTTATAAAACTTGCAATCACTGCTTCCCTCCGCGAAGGGCCTTTCTTTTACTTTTATGTTGAGTCACCACCTTCTATCTTTATGCACCATTAAGAGAGCATAGTTGTCATTCTTAGTATAATGTGCATTGTCCCAAAGTTTTCATTGATTGATTCATATTGTTGGTTTCACTTGTTCTCAAATTATTTGTATCTAGTCGCCCTCTTAAACTTGAAGGTGTCTTATGCATTTATGTTTTGCTCTCTATGAAGGACAAGCTGAAAACCATTTGTATGTTTTTCCTTATGATTTGAACACACGTTTGACTTTCATTGTTTCATTTTCATGATCTTTTGTGTGTGTTCATTTGCATGTTTATAACATGGTTGCTAAGTTTTTATTGTCAAGATTATATCTTTCATGCCCATGTTTTAAGTTCTTTTGATCCCAGCTCACAACGCTTACATATGTGATCAAGATTGTGTAGGTGTATGTCACCTCAAAAATTATTTCTTTTGTTATCACTTACCTACTTGAGGACGAGCAGGAGTTAAACTTGGGGATGCTGATACGTCTCCAACGTATCCATAATTTTTTATGCTCCATGCTTGTTTTTACACCATTTGCCTAATGTTTCGTTACACTTTGTGGCACTTTTATGCATTTTCCGGAACTAACCTATTAACAAGTCGCCATAGTGCCAGTTCCCTGTTTTCTGCTATTTTTGTGTTTCAGAAAAGCTACACAGGAAATATTCTCGGAATTGGATAAAACAAGTTCCTGAAGTCTTATTTTTCCCGGAAGCTTCCAGAGAACCGAAGAGGAGACGGAGTGGGGCCACAACGGCCCCACACACCAGGGCGGCGCGGCCCAGCCCCTGGCCGCGTCCCCTATGTGTGAGGACACCTCGGTCCACTTCTGACGATGCCCCTTCGCCTATAAAGACCCACCGACGGGAAAAACCTAAGTACCCGATCAATTTTTCAGAAACACATCGCGATCCGCCGCCATCGTCGACCCGAGATCGGGATGGTCCAGAACCTCTTCCCGGCACCCTATCGGAGAGGGGAATCGCCACCGGACGTCTTCTTCATCGCTATGCTTGCCTTCGGAGCGATGAGTGAGTAGTCTACCTTGGACTATGGGTCCATAGCAGTAGCTAGATGGTTGTCCTCTCCACCATGTGCTTCATGTTTAGATCTCATGAGCTGCCCTACATGATTGAGATCACCGTTATGTAATTCTACATGTTTGGTTTGTTGGGATCCGATGAATATTGGTGTTATGATTGAGTTGCTATACTGAAATATATCTTATTTTATCTCTATGTTGTTTATGATCTTGCATGCTCTCCATTGTTAGTAGCTATCTTGGCCGAGTAGTTGCTAGTGACTCCATGTGGCGACCTCAAATTTGATAACAAATTCGAAGTGCCTGTTATGTATTCCACCGCAATCCCAGAACCATTGTTGCGATATACATAACGTAGTTGGTAACCAGTTCCATAGACATTACAATACGATGATTTAAATACCATGGTCATATAGACCAAGTCATATTACAACACAATATAGCAGCGGAAATAACGTCTTCGGCCCATGCCTTCTCCCTACAGGCAAATGGCGACTCACGGAGACGAGCTTAGTTCTGGTACTCTTCTTCATACCCTTCCTCCTGGTAGTCCTCCCCATAGTCTGGCCAAGTTGATAGCCAGGGACACAGCCGTGAGTACATTGGATGCACTCGCAAACCATCTTATAAATGAAAAGATGAAGTAGATATGCAAGGTTTGGTATAGTGGACTAAGCACTAAGTTGGTTTGCAAAAGCTAGTTTTATTTCCCAAGAATATTTGTTTATAGGAAAGAGATTTAGTTCTCTAAGTTCCATCTAGAGAGGATTTCAGGTGTCAACAGCATGTCACGTCAAGTCCTTCACCAAGTCACCATTTTCTCTTTTAATCCTGACAAAAGTCAAGTACAGCTTGCCAACCGTCCATGACCGCGGACGCGGCTATTCGAATAGTTTCAAAGCCTCTGCAGAGGGGTACACTTTACCCACAAGATTCGATACATCTGCCGGGGGAAATCCACGGTTCGACATACACAAAGTATGCGAGGTTCAGATAATCAAACAAAACCTTTCACTTGCTCATCCTAGTATAGGATCCTTCCCTAGAGCCCGGGATACGGAATCCCGTTCCGGCGCCTCTAGTTATGCCCATCCCGGAGGCCGGGTTAGTGGAATCCACCTGGTCAAGAAGTATCCGCCCGTGGAGTCCTTCCATGAAGATTTGATGCAAGACCTCCCATACTAAGATAAACAAGCTACGGATTTAGCCCCTTCCCATATAGGGGTAATATGGTTGTACGGTAAAATTGGCTCCCATAGTACATCACTCGTTGCCATTGAGAAAGATATTTCATAGTTCTTAGTCAAGATTGATTTTCTTTCATAAAGCCATTAGGTAGGAGAGATCTCCATTTCAAGTTTCAAGTTCAAGTCACCAATTTCAACTAGAGTTCCCCTTATAGATGGCCTCAATATTATTAGCGACTAAGCAACTACATTGAGTGATGACCAATAGGTAGGGTTGGATAAACTCAGCTTGATGCTCTTGATAATCAAGACATCAATTTACTTCTATCATTCTACTCTAGCAATTCAATCATGCAATTTACTTAAAACAAGTAGAATGCAATATTAAAACTAGGTAGGGGGAGTATGAATCAAAAGATGGCTTGCCTTGGTTGGCAAAGTGTCCGGGGTTTTCTTCTTCTTCTTGATAATAATAATCCCCTCCAATATCCTCCTCGGCAACACTAGCATCTATTAACGAATAAACACAAAGCACACCATCACTTCACCAAGCTAACAACACACCAAGCACACATCTTTGTTTGCTAACCAAAGCATTCATGTTGCATTTTTAGGGTGTTGGAGTGTAAGTCTTTCTTCTACGTTTTCTTCAAGTGTGCAAGCTAGATTCTTTACTAAGTAGCATAAGTGGTTCACTTGTGCAGCATTGGTGTTGATTTAGGGTTACTAAGACAAGTTTAAGTGGGATGGGTCCACTAAGTGAATTGGTAATGAGGGCAATTAATTCTAAGTGTGCACTAGTGATCTATCATTTTATGCTAACAAATAAGTTTGGGTTAGGGTCTAAATGATCACACTAATATGGTTTGGGGTAGATTAGTGTTGACTAATAGTAATAGGGGTCATTAGCAAGTTCACATTTTAATTTTTATGATTTTTGATAGCTTAAATAATTTTCTAGAAATCTTTCATTATTAAACAAGCTAGGGTCACACTATTCATATCTGAAATAATGCTTAACTTGTTTTGAATTCTAACCAGTACTATTGGATAGAGTATTTTATAAGCTTTCCAACGAATATTTATTTGCTAGATTTGGATTTGTAAAACTCTAGGAATTAAAGTTTGAAAATAGCATCTGAAACAGATTTGAAATAAATGAAAAGACGGGAATTTAATTAAAAACGATTCGGACCGAAACTTCACTAGCCAGGCCCAGTCCAGACAAAACCCGAACGGGCCGGCCCAGAAAACGTTTCGCGCGGGGAAAAAGAAATAACAGGGGAGCTGACAGGTGGGGTCGCGCTGTCAGTTCACTTAACGGTTCCCGAATCGGTAAGCTATCGTTGGATTAGAATCGGACGGCTCGCGTCCATCGTCTTCCTCAGCACAGGCGGGGGCTCACCTGCGCGCAGTGACGAGTGTTCGACGGCGATGGCGAGGCGTAGGGGAAGCAGAACTTGACGGCGACGTGCGGGATCGGCGGCGGTGCTCCTCCTCCTCCGATTCCCTGCAGCAGATCGCTCCCAGGTGCTCGGACGCGGCGGCGCTCCGCTCGTCTAGTGCTACTCCGGCGAGGCTGGCGACGGCGAACTAGGGCAAGCTGGGCTGAGCGGCGATGTCTGGGAGGTAGAGGGGAGAGAGGTGCTTTGCTCCGTTTGATCGGAGGGGCTTTTTATAGGCCGAGGCGTCGAGGGCGAGTGCGTCCAGTGAACGACCGGCGCAGGACATGCTGGCGGCGTGCACGGGCGACACTGGCCTCGTCGGCCTTACTCGCGTGCTGGAAGGGGTTGGTCTCGGCCGCGGGGTGCTGTGGGTCGGCGCTGGCGAGGGCAGGGTGGTCGTCGACGTGCAGGCTGCTGGGAAGAAGAGAGGGGGGTCCGGGGGTTGCTGCCTCCTCTTCTCCTCCTTCTTCCAGGGCTTGGGTCGGGGCAGAGGGGGCTGGCATCGACCAAACATCCTCCCAGGGCATGGCTACAGGCGTGGAGCGAGCTAGAACAGTGCAGCACCAGCAGCTTTGATTCGATTTTGATTTCCTTCTGCCAGTGTTCGACGAAATGCCTGCAAGAACTCAAAATTCGAATTTTTCAAATTTGACACTTTGGGTGCTCATCATATTGGATAAGGTACCCTGTCATATTTTTGTTCTGGAGAAAGAATGAGTTTTGCAAAAATTTATATTTCAAATTGGATATGGTTTATGTTTCAGATTCAAACTTTGGCTCAAGTTTGAGTTGTGTTCCAGTTTGAAATTTTGGTAGATCTTTGTTGGTTGAGTTAGTCCATCACTTGGTTGAGCTCAACTTACTGGCCAAACATGAAGGTGAGCTGTAGATTGCTTAATCTAAGGGCTCAAAGTGGTGTAGTCATTAACAGTTTCTAGATCATATTAACTTTATCTCTTTCTTACCTATTTTTATTTCTTGTTGCTTTGGTTCTTAAACTCTCTCTCAATTGATTCTGTTGGTTTACTTAGGGTTATCTAACCAATGCTCAAACAAAAATAACACACATAAAATCATAGAATACATATAAGAGGAAAATACATGTATGCATAAAATAATGAAGAAAAGTTTTATCTTAGCCCAAAATTTGGCACTTTATTTAATAAGAGTTGGATTACAATTTCTGAGTTGTTACAATCTTCCCCCCTTAAAAAGAATCTCGTCCCCGAGATTCACTAATCAAGAACTGAAAAGAGTGGGAAACTCTTTCTGAAGGTAATCTTCTCGTTCCCAAGTAGCTTCCTCTTCGGTGTGATTACTCCACTGAACTTTCAGAAACTTGATACTTCGGGTTCGAGTGGTTCGATATGCTTCCTCGAGGATACGGATAGGCATTTCACGATAGGTCAAATCCTTGTTGATGTCCACCGAACGGTGATCAATATTCTTGAAAATTTCGGGCTTCTCCGGCACTTCCAGACATTTCCGAAGTAACGACACGTGGAAGACATCGTGTACTTCAGACAATTCAGGGGGCATTTCCAACTGATAAGACACTTCTCCTCTACGGTCTAGTATCTTGAATGGTCCAATATATCTTGGCGCAAGCTTTCCTTTTACTTGGAATCTTTGCATTCCCTTGAGGGGTGATACTCTGAGGTAAACAAAATCTCCAATCTGGAAGGTCAGTTCTCGACGTCTCTTGTCGGCATAACTCTTTTGTCTTGATTGGGCTGCCTTGAGGTATTCACGAATCATGCGAACCTTCTCCTCGGCTTCTTGCAAAATATCTGGTCCAAAAATCTGACTGTCTCCGGTTTCTGACCAATTCAAAGGGGTACGACACTTTCTTCCATATAAAGCTTCAAATGGGGCCATTTGCAAACTGGCTTGATAACTGTTGTTGTAGGAAAACTCCGCGAAAGGCAGACAATCTTCCCACTTTGCTCCATAAGCAAGAACACAGGCTCTCAACATATCTTCAAGTATTTGGTTCACTCTTTCCGTCTGTCCATCAGTCTGAGGGTGGTAAGCTGTGCTAAAGGCTAACTTGGTTCCCAAAGCTTGATGCAAACATTTCCAAAATCTCGAAGTGAATTGGGTTCCTCGATCAGAAACTATGGTTTTAGGGACTTCATGCAAACTGACAATTCTGGATAGGTACAGATCTGCTAGCTGTCCCGAGTTGTAAGTGGTCTTGACAGGAATAAAGTGGGCTACTTTGGTTAGTCTATCCACAATAACCCAAATAGAGTCATTGCCACGGCTAGACTTTGGAAATCCAGTGATGAAATCCATTCCAACAGATTCCCACTTCCATTCCGGAACTTGCAAAGGTTGCAGCAGTCCAGCAGGACGTTGATGTTCAGCCTTGACTCTTTGACAAATATCACACTTAGAGATGAACGATGCAATCTCACGCTTCATTCCATGCCACCAAAATTGTTCCTTCAAATCTTGGTACATCTTAGTTCCACCGGGGTGGATGGAGTAAGGTGTCTCGTGGGCTTCCTTCATAATCACTTCCTTCAATTTTGAATCCGCTGGCACACAAATACGGCCTTTATACCAAAGAACTCCTTGATCATCCTCTTCGAATCCTGGCACCTTGCCGGAACTAATTCTGCGCTTGATTCCTTCAATACTCTCATTTCCCTTCTGGGCTTCTTTGATTTGGCTCATCAAGGTGGGTTGAAACTCAAGGTTGGCTAGGAATCCTTGACTGACTAGTTCCAATCCAAATCTTTCAAACTCTTGATGCAACATAGGTTGCTCTTCCTTGATCATCATATTTAGTGAGCATGGCTTCCGACTCAATGCATCGGCCACTACATTTGCCTTACCGGGGTGATAATGGATTTCCAAATCATAGTCCTTGATCAATTCTATCCATCTTCTTTGCCTCATGTTCAATTCCTTCTGGGTGAAAATATACTTCAAACTCTTGTGATCAGTGTAGATCTCGCATCGGTTGCCCATCAAATAGTGCCTCCAAGTCTTCAAAGCTAGAACCACGGCTGCTAACTCTAGATCATGGGTTGGATAATTTTCTTCATGAGGTCTAAGCTGCCGAGAGAGGTAAGCTATTACCTTGCCTTCTTGCATCAAGACACAACCAAGTCCAAGTTTGGAAGCGTCGCAATAGACATCAAAGTTTTTGGTGATATCGGGCATGGTTAGGACGGGGGCGGTCACCAATCGCTTCTTGAGCTCTTGAAAACTCTCTTCACACTTAGGGGTCCATTCAAACTTCTTGTCCTTCTTTAACAATTGGGTCATTGGACGGGCAATACTGGAAAATCCTTCAACAAACTTGCGGTAATATCCCGCTAATCCGAGAAAACCTCTACCTTCCGTCTGAGTGGTAGGGGCTTCCCATTCCATGACTGATTTGATCTTCTTGGGGTCTACCGATATTCCTCCTGCTGATAGCACATGGCCTAAGAATCCAACCTCCTTCAACCAGAACTCACATTTACTGAACTTGGCATACAGCTGATGCTCCCTTAAGGTTTCTAGAATTAATCTCAAATGGGTTGCATGCTCTTCTTTGGATTTGGAGTAGATAAGAATGTCATCAATGAAGACAACAACAAACTTATCCAAGAACTCCATAAAAACCTTATTCATGAGATTCATGAAATAAGCAGGGGCATTGGTTAATCCAAATGACATTACGGTGTACTCATACAATCCGTATCGGGTAGTGAAGGCTGTTTTGGGGATATCCGTTGCACGGATCTTCAGTTGGTGGTATCCAGTTCTAAGATCTATCTTTGAGAATACTTTGGCTCCAGTCAGTTGGTCAAACAAATCTTCAATCTTCGGAAGAGGATACTTGTTCTTGATGGTCACATCGTTAAGCTTGCGATAATCAGTGCACAGTCGGCTAGAACCGTCACTTTTATCCACAAACAGAACAGGTGATCTCCAAGCGGAAGAACTTGGTTGAATCAATCCTTTGCTCAGAAGGTCATCCAATTGCTTCTTCAACTCAACTAATTCAGTTGGGTTCATACGATAGGGTCGTTGGGCTATGGATCCAGTTCCGGGAATAAGCTCAATGATAAACTCAATATCCCGATCCGGTGGCATTCCGGGTAGCTCATCGGGAAAGACATCCGGGTACTCACAGAGGATGGGGACTTGCTCCAAAGTCGGTCCTGAGATACTCTTATGACATCGGGTGGTTTGGGGTGGTTTTACGGACACATGCTTGACTATGATTCCATTGCTACTCTTCATGGTGATGGTCTTCTTGGCACAATCTATCACTCCTTGGTGTAAAGACATCCAATTCATACCCAGAACTACTTCCAAACCTTTGGTTCCCAACACTATCAAATTGGCTAAGAAAGCTATTCCATGGATTTCTATGGGCACTGCCAAGCAGGTACAACTGGCTTTGGTTACGGACCCGGGAATTTGCACAGACATGACATCTTTCAAGGGTGTGGGTTGAAGTCCACTTTTATCAACGAATAATTGGGTAACAAATGAGTGTGAAGCTCCAGAATCAAACAGAACTCTCGCAAGAACTGAGTTAACAGGGAACATACCAAGCACGACGTCTGTTGCTTCCTGAGCTTCTTCAACATTCATGTGATTCAGACGGCCATGAGAATGAGGCTGGCTCCTCGGTGGATAGTTCTTGCCATTTCCCACACGGCGCTGCTGCTGAGCAGGAGCAGTAGTCTTGGATGCATCATTCAGCTTCTTGGGGCACTCATTGGAGTAATGCCCTTTTAGTCCACACTCATAACAGGTAACACCAGACTTGTCACCGGGCTTGGGTAACACAGGGGTGCCATTTGGCCTTGGAGTGTTGGTGTTGAAGTTGTTGCCACTGGGTCTAGGGGGTGCACGGTTGAAGTTGTTGCCGGGTGGACGGCTAGGATAGTTGGGACGCGGAGTAGGTGCAGACGGCCTCATAGGTCTAGGGGCGAAACCCATTGGTGCATTTCCCCTTGGCTTCTGCGAGTTGCTCGAGTTGCCTTGATACATCATACGGCGCTTGCGGTTCTCGGTAGCTTGCTTGAGTTTGCCTTCCATCTGAATGGCAGAGTCAACCAATGACTCCAGGTCGGCAAAGGGAATACTAACCAGGACACATTGCATCTCATCATGAAGTCCATCCAGAAACCTTTCTTGCTTCTTCTCAGTGGTGTTGGTGTCATCTGGGGCATACCTAGACAAGGTAAGGAACTTGTCACGGTAATCCACCACAGACATGGAACCTTGCCTCAGATTTCTGAATTCATCTCTCATCCTTTTAACCAATCCCATAGGAACATGGGCTTTGCTAAACTTGCTCTTGAACTCCTCCCAAGGCATCACATATCCTGGGGCTTGCATTGCACGGGTGCTGTCCCACCAAGCTCTCGCTGCTCCAGCAAGATAGTGGGTGGTATACAAGACCTTCTCATTTTCACCAACTTCGGCGACTGCCAAGTTGTTCTCCATGGTACGAAGCCAGTCATCGGCATCTAAGGGCTCTTCAGACTTAGTGAATATAGGAGGGTTGGTGTTCTGGAAACTCCTTAACTTGGATCGGTGCTCTCCATTGCCATGGTTTTCTCCTTCACCATTGCCATTTCCATTGTTGTGGTTCATTGCCATCTGGGTTAACTGCTGAAGAGTGGCCAAGTTGGCTTGGCGCTCAGCTCGGGCTGCTTCCCGGTCTTCCATGATCAACCTTAGCAATTCTGCCATTTCCGGGTTCGGGGGTGGGGGTGCTCGCGGCATCTGAAGATAAGGTTTGTAAGACAAGAGGGAAAAAGCTAACTTGCTAAGATTTAAAGGTAACATGGATGATGCAATTTTGTTTTACTAAGGCCTTAAAGGCCAAATTCAAATTTCATTCATCACTCATCAAACATATCATACACACGAGTTCACACACTACAAATGGTTTACATCAAACCATTGCGACTTGTCTACTAGAGAGGGGGATACAACTCACACCTACACGAAGTGAGAAATAAAGTGGAACTCATAACTAGATAACACGTGGATCTCGAGTCTAAACAGCGGGCTCCTCGGGATCTTCCTCGTCGTCACTCACAATGAATCCATTGTGCCCACCATCTTCCGGATCATCGAGGTCCTCCATGAAGTCATCCTCGTCACTAATGAGGGCATTATCCTCCTTGCGGAGATCAATGCCTTCCTCCTCACCAAGGTGATCCTCAAGACTCTCAATGTACGCAGTCAACTCCGCCACATTGGCCTTCAACTCCTCAAGGTCCTGTTCCTTCTCATCGCGCTGGCGACGAAGGCTCTTGCGCTCCTTCGCAAGAATCCTGATAGTGCTCCTCGCCTCCACTAGGGCAAAGTGCTCGAGGTTGGCCCTAGTACGGGCACGATCGGCCTCCTGCTGAGTGGAGTACAGCAAGAAGTCCATGTGGTCGATGTAGGTACTCGGCTCATTCTGCCCGGGCATGTTTGCGGGACGTCCATCCGCATCACGCCGAGCAAAGTCCTTGAAGCGTCCTCCCTGAACCTCCTCCACATGAAGTCCGCACAAGCGGGCGTGCATCTTCTGCATCGCTCGGACCAAACCATCGGCCCAAGTGTTCTCCACAAGCTCAAACTTGATCCTTGGCGAACCCAACATCCCCTTCTTGCCACGGCAACTAGCTCGGATGAGCCACCGTAGCTCTCCATCCGGGTGCTCCTTGAGCACGGCTCCCTTGAATTCTGGGTACAAACGGTTCAGGAACAAGGTCAACGTGGTGAGATCGCGCTCGAAACAAAGGCTGTCACCTTGGCCCAACTGGTACTGCTCAGTGAATACCAAGGCCATCTACAAAATTTTAAATTAGTTCAAGTTAGTGTTCAACTCAAGTGTGCAAAATTTTAAGTAAGCAAAAACTGAAGTATGTATAAAACTTTGCAACTAGAGAGGAAAGACTAAGACATTTTTGCAACCGTTCTTGTATCTTTCTTTTATCAAGGTTTTTGTTTAACGCCCATTCTAACTAAGGTCTCCTATGGTCAGCCTAGGCTCTGATACCAACTTGTGGCGACCTCA
Organism: Dactylis glomerata; assembly: GCA_007115705.1. Classification (NCBI taxonomy): domain Eukaryota; kingdom Viridiplantae; phylum Streptophyta; class Magnoliopsida; order Poales; family Poaceae; genus Dactylis; species Dactylis glomerata. Next base: position 407,638 of record QXEO01000103.1, read on the forward strand.
AATTTGATAACAAATTCGAAGTGCCCGTTATGTATTCCACCGCAATCCCAGAACCATTGTTGCGATATACATAACGTAGTTGGTAACCAGTTCCATAGACATTACAATACGATGATTTAAATACCATGGTCATATAGACCAAGTCATATTACAACACAATATAGCAGCGGAAATAACGTCTTCGGCCCATGCCTTCTCCCTACAGGCAAATGGCGACTCACGGAGACGAGCTTAGTTCTGGTACTCTTCTTCATACCCTTCCTCCTGGTAGTCCTCACCATAGTCTGGCCAAGTTGATAGCCAGGGACACAGCCGTGAGTACATTGGATGCACTCGCAAACCATCTTATAAATGAAAAGATGAAGTAGATATGCAAGGTTTGGTATAGTGGACTAAGCACTAAGTTGGTTTGCAAAAGCTAGTTTTATTTCCCAAGAATATTTGTTTATAGGAAAGAGATTTAGTTCTCTAAGTTCCATCTAGAGAGGATTTCAAGTGTCAACAGCATGTCACGTCAAGTCCTTCACCAAGTCACCATTTTCACTTTTAATCCTGACAAAAGTCAAGTACAGCTTGCCAACCGTCCATGACCGCGGACGCGGCTATTCGAATAGTTTCAAAGCCTCTGCAGAGGGGTACACTTTACCCACAAGATTCGATACATCTGCCGGGGGAAATCCACGGTTCGACATACACAAAGTATGCGAGGTTCAGATAATCAAACAAAACCTTTCACTTGCTCATCCTAGTATAGGATCCTTCCCTAGAGCCCGGGATACGGAATCCCGTTCCGGCGCCTCTAGTTATGCCCATCCCGGAGGCCGGGTTAGTGGAATCCACCTGGTCAAGAAGTATCCGCCCGTGGAGTCCTTCCATGAAGATTTGATGCAAGACCTCCCATACTAAGATAAACAAGCTACGGATTTAGCCCCTTCCCATATAGGAGTAATATGGTTGTACGGTAAAATTGGCTCCCATAGTACATCACTCGTTGCCATTGAGAAAGATATTTCATAGTTCTTAGTCAAGATTGATTTTCTTTCATAAAGCCATTAGGTAGGAGAGATCTCCATTTCAAGTTTCAAGTTCAAGTCACCAATTTCAACTAGAGTTCCCCTTATAGATGGCCTCAATATTATTAGCGACTAAGCAACTACATTGAGTGATGACCAATAGGTAGGGTTGGATAAACTCAGCTTGATGCTCTTGATAATCAAGACATCAATTTACTTCTATCATTCTACTCTAGCAATTCAATCATGCAATTTACTTAAAACAAGTAGAATGCAATATTAAAACTAGGTAGGGGGAGTATGAATCAAAAGATGGCTTGCCTTGGTTGGCAAAGTGTCCGGGGTTTTCTTCTTCTTCTTGATAATAATAATCCCCTCCAATATCCTCCTCGGCAACACTAGCGTCTATTAACGAATAAACACAAAGCACACCATCACTTCACCAAGCTAACAACACACCAAGCACACATCTTTGTTTGCTAACCAAAGCATTCATGTTGCATTTTTAGGGTGTTGGAGTGTAAGTCTTTCTTCTACGTTTTCTTCAAGTGTGCAAGCTAGATTCTTTACTAAGTAGCATAAGTGGTTCACTTGTGCAGCATTGGTGTTGATTTAGGGTTACTAAGACAAGTTTAAGTGGGATGGGTCCACTAAGTGAATTGGTAATGAGGGCAATTAATTCTAAGTGTGCACTAGTGATCTATCATTTTATGCTAACAAATAAGTTTGGGTTAGGGTCTAAATGATCACACTAATATGGTTTGGGGTAGATTAGTGTTGACTAATAGTAAGAGGGGTCATTAGCAAGTTCACATTTTAATTTTTATGTTTTTTGATAGCTTAAATAATTTTCTAGAAATCTTTCATTATTAAACAAGCTAGGGTCACACTATTCATATCTGAAATAATGCTTAACTTGTTTTGAATTCTAACCAGTACTATTGGATAGAGTATTTTATAAGCTTTCCAACGAATATTTATTTGCTAGATTTGGATTTGTAAAACTCTAGGAATTAAAGTTTGAAAATAGCATCTGAAACAGATTTGAAATAAATGAAAAGGCGGGAATTTAATTAAAAACGATTCGGACCGAAACTTCACTAGCCAGGCCCAGTCCAGACGAAACCCGAACGGGCCGGCCCAGAAAACGTTTCGCGCGGGGAAAAAGAAATAACAGGGGAGCTGACAGGTGGGGTCGCGCTGTCAGTTCACTTAACGGTTCCCGAATCGGTAAGCTATCGTTGGATTAGAATCGGACGGCTCGCGTCCATCGTCTTCCTCAGCACAGGCGGGGGCTCACCTGCGCGCAGTGACGAGTGTTCGACGGCGATGGCGAGGCGTAGGGGAAGCAGAACTTGACGGCGACGTGCGGGATCGGCGGCGGTGCTCCTCCTCCTCCGATTCCCTGCAGCAGATCGCTCCCAGGTGCTCGGACGCGGCGGCGCTCCGCTCGTCCAGTGCTACTCCGGCGAGGCTGGCGACGGCGAACTAGGGCAAGCTGGGCTGAGCGGCGATGTCTGGGAGGTAGAGGGGAGTGAGGTGCTTTGCTCCGTTTGATCGGAGGGGCTTTTTATAGGCCGAGGCGTCGAGGGCGAGTGCGTCCAGTGAACGACCGGCGCAGGACATGCTGGCGGCGTGCACGGGCGACACTGGCCTCGTCGGCCTTACTCGCGTGCTGGAAGGGGTTGGTCTCGGCCGCGGGGTGCTGTGGGTCGGCGCTGGCGAGGGCAGGGTGGTCGTCGACGTGCAGGCTGCTGGGAAGAAGAGAGGGGGGTCCGGGGGTTGCTGCCTCCTCTTCTCCTCCTTCTTCCAGGGCTTGGGTCGGGGCAGAGGGGGCTGGCATCGACCAAACATCCTCCCAGGGCATGGCTACAGGCGTGGAGCGAGCTAGAACAGTGCAGCACCAGCAGCTTTGATTCGATTTTGATTTCCTTCTGCCAGTGTTCGACGAAATGCCTGCAAGAACTCAAAATTCGAATTTTTCAAATTTGACACTTTGGGTGCTCATCATATTGGATAAGGTACCCTGTCATATTTTTGTTCTGGAGAAAGAATGAGTTTTGCAAAAATTTATATTTCAAATTGGATATGGTTTCTGTTTCAGATTCAAACTTTGGCTCAAGTTTGAGTTGTGTTCCAGTTTGAAATTTTGGTAGATCTTTGTTGGTTGAGTTAGTCCATCACTTGGTTGAGCTCAACTTACTGGCCAAACATGAAGGTGAGCTGTAGATTGCTTAATCTAAGGGCTCAAAGTGGTGTAGTCATTAACAGTTTCTAGATCATATTAACTTTATCTCTTTCTTACCTATTTTTATTTCTTGTTGCTTTGGTTCTTAAACTCTCTCTCAATTGATTCTGTTGGTTTACTTAGGGTTATCTAACCAATGCTCAAACAAAAATAACACACATAAAATCATAGAATACATATAAGAGGAAAATACATGTATGCATAAAATAATGAAGAAAAGTTTTATCTTAGCCCAAAATTTGGCACTTTATTTAATAAGAGTTGGATTACAATTTCTGAGTTGTTACACTCCAAGAGGGGGTATTTATGCTCGATAGTTGGGTTCATGCCTCTATTTAATCTGGGGGAGTGACAGAAACCTCTAAGGTTGTAGATGTGCTGTTGCTACTAGGGAGAAAACAACATTCATATGCTCGGGCATATGCTTTGTTTACATTACACACTTTTCTTAATGCAATTATCTGTTGTTCGCAACTTAATACTCATGGGGTGTTCGGATGATATCCCCGTGGGTGGATTATTAGTCATAGATGCAGTTGGATGGCGGTCTATGTATTTTGTTGTAATGCCCAGAGTAAATCGCATAGTGATCTTCTTGACATATCACGGTTGTCTTTATTCTATCAATTGCCCAACTGTAATTTGTTTACCCAGCATGTGTTATTTATCTTATGGAGAGACACCACTAGTGAACTGTGGATCCCGGTCCTATTTCCATCATATTGCTATCACCTGTTTACTTTACTCGCACTGTTTACTTTACTCCCATACTTCTACGGTTTTCCACTCGATATGCTCATACCCTTTGTTTCAAGCAAACCGGTGAGATTGACAACCTCATCGCAAGTTGGGAACAAAGTACTTGGTTATGTTGTGTGCAGGTTCCACATTGCTACTGGTTGAAGACGAGTCAACAAGAATCGTTAACGGCGCCCTTGTTGGAGTGTTATTAAGCCAATCTGCATCACCTTCAGTCGTTTGTCTGCTCTTCTCCTGAATGATAAACCTTGGTTTCTTACTGAGGGAAAAGACTTGCCGCTGTGCTCATCATACTTTCCGCTTGGAGTTTCCCAACTGCCTGGCCATAATCATCATCAACTACACGCCAGCCATCACCTCACCATGTGGTGGCGCGGCGAGGGGCTGGGCCGTGTCACCCTATGGTGAGCCTGGCCCCTGGCCCCCCTCCGTCTCATCTTCGGTCTTTGCGAAGCTTTGGTAAAAATAGGAGGTTCGGCTTTTGTTTCGTCCAATTCCGAGAATATTTCCTGTGTAACTTTTCTGAAACACAAAAATAGCAGAAAACAGGGAACTGGCACTGTGGCATCTTGTTAATAGGTTAGTTCCGGAAAATGCATAAAAACGCCACGAAGTGTAATAAAACACAAAGCAAATGGTGTATAAACAAGCATGGAGCATCAAAAATTATAGATACGTTTGAGACGTATCAAGCATCCCCAAGCTTAACTCTTGCTCGTCCTCGAGTAGGTAAGTGATAATAAAAGAATAATTTTTGAGGTGACATGCACCATCACAATCTTGATCACTATGTACAGCATTGAGTGCTGGTATCAAAGAACTTAAAACATGGGCATAAGAGACATAATCTTGACAATAAGAACCTAGCAACCATGTTATAACATGAAAAGAAACACAAACAAAAGATCATGAATAATGAAACAATGAAAGTCAAACGTGTATTCAAATCATACGAAAAAACATAGCAAATGGTTTTCAGCTTGTCCTTCATAGAATAGCAAAACATAAATGCATAGGACACCTTCAAGTTTAAGAGGGTGACTAGATACAAATAATTTAAGAACAAGTGAAACCATATTCATGAAATCAATCAATGATAAACTTTGGGACTATGCACATCAAACTCAGAATGCAACTATGCTCTCTTAGATGGTGCATAAAGGTAGAAGGTGGAGACTCAACATAAAAGTAAAAGAAAGGCCCTTCGCAGAGGGAAGCAGGGATTAAACATGTGCTAGAGCTTTGCATTTGTAAAACAGAGAGATAAAAATTGGTTTTGAGAGGTGGTTGTCTTTGTCAACGACTAGTAATGGGGTTCTTACTATCTTTCATACAAAAATGAAGCAAGTTTTTGAGAGAGAGATTGGCACTTTGGTGCTCTTTTATAAAGCTTTGCACTCCTCCCCACCTTTTTTCCTTTCTTAAACCATGGCTAACCGATTCCATCGGGTGCCCACCAACATTCACATACCATGGAGGAGTGCCTTTTTTTCTTTTCTTTTTTCTTTTTTTCTTTTTGGAATAAAACAATATGGAAGATAACAAATCCGACCACTACGTGCCCATGAGCTAAAAACAGTGTCACAAAATGAGATGTATTTTGAAGGGTTTTTTAAGATAGCACATGAAAATTTACTTGGAATGGCTTGCAAATACCATGCATAGGAATTTATAGTGGACACATTGAAATAACTTGGTTTTTGGGAGTTGGATACACGAGTAGAGCTCATACTCAGTACAAAATAAGGGCTAGCAAAAGACTGGGAGCGACCAACTAAGAGAGCAATAACGACCATAATCATGCATAACGACAAAACATCATTAAAAGAAGCATAAAATGGCATCAAAAGTCAAAAACCAAATGATCATAGAGGCTTATGGCGACTTTGTAAGAGTCAACCATGTTGTAAGCATGCACCAAGTCAACCCAAATAAAGCATCAAGGAGAAAACCAAATAAATGCTTCCATATAATAAAAACAACGCATGATTTTTTTCAAAGGCTCATTAAGCAATCTCAGTCATTTGAGACAAGTCATGCTACAGCAAAAATCACTAAGCATACTATCAAAACGACATCAAGCATGGCATGCAAAAGTCTAAGCCGCAATCTAAACAAGCTCCTTTTTGTACCACTTTTTTTGCATGAAATTTTTTCTCTTTTCCAACACCATTCAAACCTTTTTGAAACAACTCTTTTGATGAATACCAACATAGGCCAGAGGTCTAAATACACCTTGATGCAAAGATATAACAAGATCTGAACATAAATCAAGGCAAAAAACGAAAGCTAAACACAGTTCTAGAAAAAGAGAACACTCATTGAATGATAAGAGTGAAAACTAGAGTGTTCTTGGCAATTAAAAATGGAGTGTCTCCTCCAAGAGAAATTTGTTGGGGACCAACCATTTATTGCAGCAAACAAAACAAAAGAAAACTGAAAGCAAAAGTAAAGACGCTCCAAGAAAAACGCATAGTGCATGAAGCAATAAAAATATAGTGTGTTGAAAGGTGACATGATTTTTGCCGATGAAGAAGGGGTTCCTCGGGGGCATCCCCAAGCTTTGACGCTTGTACCTCTTGGATATTTCTTGGGGTGACATCGGCATCCCCAAGCTTGAGCTTTTGTTTATTCTTTATCTCATCTCATCATTCTCCAATCCCTACACTTGAAAACTTCCTTCATACAAAACTTCAAACAATTCTATTAACAATGTTAGCATAAACATAATAGTAAATCAACCCTTTTGGTTCAGGTTTCAACTCAAAAACACCACATATAAAGCATATACTACTGTAGCAACTTCCTCAAAAGTTCTGTGATCAAAAGAACTCAAAAAGAAAGCGATCGAGAGGCAAACACAAATAGTGGCAGAAATCTGTCAAAACAGAACAGCTAACAAAGGTCGATTTTTTCGAGGACCTTCTGTTGCTCAAATCGAAAAGTGCAAAACTAATGAAAGTTTGGATATAACCTGGGGCATATGCACCAGAAATCGCAGATCAAAAAGATATTCTGAGAATTTTCACAAATTTTTACGGTGCAACGCAGAAATCTGTTTTAGGACAGCAACTTCCCCAAATCTTACCTCCCTCAAATTAGAGGTTCTTCTTGGCACAAAAAACAAAATAAAAAGGATAAGGAGAGGTTATTACAGAAGTAATAACTTCCAAGACTCAAATAAAAGAAAAATTACTGAAAAGAAAATATTGGGTTATCTCGCAAGAGTGCTTTTCTTTAACGCCTTTGATCTAGGCGCAGAAAGTGCAAATCAAGTATTATCAAATGAAGCATTAAGATCAACTGTTTCCTCAAGAGCACCACTTACCACACTAGGCACTTTAGAAGTTCCTGAAGATGATTCGACCTGCAAGTCACTCTTAGTTTAACTAAAAGTCTTACCAATCTTAAAAACATGTTGCAGTTTAGGCACAGACACCTTAGGAACATACATAAATTTTTGCTCTTTTCCAACAAAAGCTTTCTCCTTCTTAAATTTAAGAGAAGAGAAAATTGAACTTAAAGTTTCCATAGACTCCTCTAGTTTACCAATCCTAGGGTTTTGACTATCAAGAGTAGTACTAGCCTCTAAAACGGTGATTCTCTTACCGATACTTTCTATCGATTCATTAACCTGGCTAGCGTTATCAAGGATATTTGGCAAACTTTTTTCTAAAGAGCTAAGTTTTTCCTAAAACCTCATCCAAAGTGACCTCCGTTTTAATAACATGGATAGGTGGTACTTCCACTAGACTTTCAATTAAAGTGCATGCTTCAAGAGCGGGAGTACCCAGAAAATTACCTCCTGCAAGAGTATCAAGAACGTACCTATTCCAACTAAATATACCAACATAAAAATTTCTAAGGATGATCATGGTAGAATGCTTCTTCGTACGCCTATGATGAGCATTGCTAATACGGTACCAAGCATCTTTTAAACTCTCTCCCCCATGTTGCTTAAAAGTATGAACTTCAACTTCAGGATTACTCATTCTAGCAAGACTAAAAGCAAGCAAGTAAAAGCAACTATAAAGGAAACTAATTTTTTTTGTATTTTTGATAAAAAGATGCAAGCAAAAATAAAATAAAGCAAAACAAGAACAAAATAAAAGATTGTGCGTGAGAGACTCCCCTTGCAGAAGTCTTCTTTCTCCCCGGCAACGGCGCCAGAAAAATCGTTGATGGCTTGTAAGTAACAGCCCGTTGGGAACTCCAAGATGAAGGTATGATGAGCACAGCAGCAAGTCTTCCCTCAGTTGTGAAACCAAGGTTATCGAACCAGTAGGAGAAAGCCAAACTTCAGAAGGTGATGCTTGCTAGCTTCGTGACACTCTAGACAATGGCGCCAGAAATATTGCTGGTGCGTCTTCACCTAGGAGCAACGTGAAATCTGTACACAACACAACCAAGAACTTTGCTCCCAACTTACGATGAGGTTGTCAATCTCACCGGTTTACTGTAAACAAAGGATTGAGCGTATCGAGTGGTAAAAGGATAATAGGTTGCAAGAAAGTAAACAGTGCGAGTAAAAGTAAAACGGTATAACAATGTAAAGGAAATTGGACCGGGGTCCACAGTTCACTAGCGGTCTCTCTCCATAAGATAAATAACAATATGCTGGGTAAACAAATTACAGTTGGGCAATTGATAAAATAAAGATAACGTACATATGTCACGAGGATCACTATGAGATTCACTCTGGGCATTACGACAAAATACATAGACCGTAATCCAACTGCATCTATGACTAATAATTCACCCTTCGAATGTCGTCCTAGCAAACATTGAGTATTAAGTTGCGAACAACGGATAACTGCATTAAGCAAAGTGCGTAAAGTAAACAAAGAAAATGTCCTTGGACATAGGAATGTTGTTTTGTCTCTAGTGGCAACAACACATCTACAACCTTAGAGGTTTCTGTCACTCCCCCAGATTACTAGAGGCATGAACCCAACTATCGAGCATAAATACTCCTTCTTAGAGTCACTAGCATCTACTCGGCCAAGATATCTACTAGCAACGGAGAGCATGCAAGATCATAAATAACATAGAGATAACATAAAGATATATATTCAGCACATCAACTTGATATAGTACCAATACTCATCGGATCCCAACAAACACAACATGTATGATTACATAAAGATGATCTTGATCATGTAAGGCAGCTCACAAGATCTAAACATGAAGCACATGGTAGAGGAGACAACCATCTAGCTACTGCTATGGACTCGTAGTCCAAGGTAGACTACTCACACATCACTTCGGAGGCGACCATGGTGGTGTAGAAGGCCTCCGGCAGGGATTCTCCTCTCCGGCAGGGTGCCAGGAAGAGCTCCTGGATCCTCCCGATCTGGCGACGACGACGGCGGCGGCTTGCAGTATGTTTCATAGAAAAAAGATCCGTCCCCTAGGTTTTTCCCGTCGAGAGAAACTTATAGGCGAAAGGGCAGCGTCAGAGGGTGGGCCACCTGGCCTCACCATGTAGTGGTGCGGCCAGGGGCTGGGCCGCGCCACCCTATGGTGAGCTTGCCCCCCCTCCGTCTCATCTTTGGTCTTCGCGAAGCTTCGGTAAAAATAGGAGGTTCGACTTTTGTTTCGTCCAATTTTGAGAATATTTCCTGTGTAACTTTTCTGAAACACAAAAACAGCAGAAAACAGGGAACTGGCACTGTGGCATCTTGTTAATAGGTTAGTTCCAGAAAATGCAAAAAAATGCCACGAAGTGTAACAAAACATAAAGCAAATAGTGTATAAACAAGCATGGAGCATCAAAAATTATAGATACGTTTGAGACGTATCAACGCGTGATCAAGTTTGATTTGTATGATTTTGCATCGAATTTATGTCTTACCATGGAATTTGTGTCCTTTTGCCTAAACTTGTTTATTGGTAGTGCACAATGCTAAATTGTTATGACATTTTCTAAATTTATAATTATGCAATTGTTTGCTATTGTTTCAATTGTTTGGACATATTTCTATCAAATGTTCATAAAAAAACGGTCCTTGGGGCCAAAATTTGTCGGGCCGATGGGAGAGCGCCCAACCCAAACGGATAAGGGGAAGACACAGCCCCAAACCTGTCCGCTGCCCGACGCAAACGCTCCAAAACGGATCCGATTTGGTCCCAAAATGCGTCGGAGATGCCCTTAGTCCCCACGCTGAAATGCTCCTACCAAACTTTTTTTCTGATAAGGAGTATATATTAAAACTAAAGATACAATTATATATAGCCTCTGTAACAATGCAATGTCCTAATGGCATCACGGATGTACATAACCAAAAAAATAAGAATCGGCCAAACCGCGCAACAAGGAGGGAAGGGGAGGCGGCCAGCACCTAGATCAAGATCTAGGGTTTCAACCCCACCCATGGCTACTGACCTCTGCCTCCTCCATCAACTACCACATGTGGCTACCGACCTCTGCCTTCTCCATCAACTACCACACGTGGCTACCGGGAGAGCGCCCAACCCAAACGGATAAGGGGGAAGACACAACCCCAAACTTGTCCGTGACCCGACGCAAACGGTCCAAAATGGACCCGATTTGGTCCCATAATGCGTCGGAGATGCCCTTAGTCCCCACGCTGAAATGCTCCTACCAAACTTTTTTTTCTGATAAGGAGTATATATTAAAACTAAAGATCCAATTATTGTCGTCGTGGTGAAACAACATATGCCATAGGATGGCTTAAATGGGGGCCGACTAGATGCTGGAGGATTCGGGAGAGGGGAACGAGCTAAAGAGCCCGACAGAAAGGAACACAGATCTACCCAGGTTCGGGGCTCTCGTAAGGAGATAACACCCCTACTCCTGCTCTACTTGCTTTATATACTTGGATCGATGGAGTATACAACACTGGTGCTCCCAAGCTCTCTGCTAGAGGAGGAAGATGAACTGCTAAGTGTAGGACTACTCAGTTACCAACAAACCTCCAACCCTTTGCTAGTACTCCCTGTGCCACCTTATATAGTGGTGGCCAGGGTTACAATGGTCATAGGAGACCAGGAGACACCAACTACACTCCAAATAGGACTTGCTGTCGAGGGCAGACGCCCATGACTTTCTCCCTGATTGCTCTCGATGGGACTCACCTTGCTGTACCTTGTACTTCCAGGACTGTGACCTTACCACTCTGAGGTAAGCTTGTACTTGTGCACAGTGAGAGTAGGTAACCTCCACTGTGCACCCTGCCATCACTCTGCTACCATGCTTGGATGTTTTCTTCCTTGATTGTAGCGATGTGACACCTTGGTTGACTTGAGTATCCCGGATACGACCGTGGGCCATATCCGGGACCTATATGCCGGACCAACGACCTACGAAGGTCGGGTAATCTGGCCTCCCCTGCTCCTGCACAACACACAGAATAGATAGGCCGACATATCTAAGTATATGCCGGCACTCCTCAGTTTGTATTCCGGTTATACCGGCATATCCAGACATAAGCCGGGATGTACATATATGCCGGCCTAGTCGATGCTCCTATATTCCGGCCAGGCCCTTCCTTGGTCAACCGGCATAAAGTCAACTACGAACCTTGTACCTTTCTAGTCTCTTGACCCTATCGGGGGTCATCCCCCCGACACTAGTCCCCGAAGCTGCCGAGGTTCCCCAGTCTTAACTGTGGAGCCTTGACAGGTTTAACATAACTTCCTTTCATTATACTCCGGTTCTCCGGTATATCCCGATGATCGGATTATATGCCGGGACATCCGCACATATCCCGACCACTGTTCCTCTTCCAAAAGTTATTCCGGCCGGTCTCGAGGGTATTCCGGACGGAACATATATATCTGGCAGTTATTTCGACATATAGACGAGTCTTCCTCGAGAAGCCACGCCTGACAGTTTGCATCGAAACTTGTAACTGCCCTGTCACCTCGAACGGTCACACGACGTGACGGTTCACAGCGCAGTTACTCCTGGCCATCATTGCGTCGTGGCTCGGTTACAGGAACCGCCGCCCCACTCCGTGCCGCCACGTGGCGCCTCGCCGCAGAAACGGTCGGGGGAGTGGAGCACTTCCCTCCCCACGACCCTTACCTGGCAGACATATAAATAGGGCGGCGGGGGTAAACTTATCTTTTTACCCCACACCATCGTCCTCCTCCTCTGCTCATCTGCCTCCTACTCTTCCCCGCCGGACCGAAGAATAGGAGAACCGCATCGCCGCCGCCGTCGTCCCTGCTCCCCACCGACGCCGACGCCTCGACGACGCCCGACACCTCAGTCGACGACGCCGCCGCCGCCGCATCTCTCCTTCGCGACACTGCTGGGAGATCGAACCTTCTCCTGCACGCCCGCCGCCGCTCCATTGTCGCCGGCCAAGCTCCGGTGAGATCATCCTTTGCTCTTTCTTTCTCATGCTTTTCTATAGCCTCGCATCGGTAGCCACACTTGCATAGATCTGCAGCAGTTTCTCTGCTTATTTTCCCTTTGATTTGACTAGCATTGCTAGCAACGCTCGCAGGTGTTCATCCTTAGAGGTTTTATCCTTGTTTGTTTCCTGTTTTAACTGTTTCGGTAGATCTTCTATCTCTGCTAACATTGGTGAGGGCGGTATGCCGGAGAGACTAACCTCCCTCTTTTCTCCGGCCTTGATAGGATTAACATCACGGGACTCCGGCTCTCACGCCTTGTCCCGGCCATTAAGATGGCATCTTCGAGCATGACGGGTACCTCGGCCTCGGAGGAGGATAACTCGGCCCGGGTCCAAGGACGCTCCGGCTGGGAGGGGTCGGAGGTTACCCCGGCCGACATATCCTGGGTCACCTCCACCAGGAGAGTCCCGGAGGGCGTAGCATGCCGGCTACCGGCGGGAGAAACTGTGCCGGCACCTGAACCCGGCGAACGCGTCGTCTTCATCGCCCACTTCGAGCGGGGCTTCGGTCTGCCGGCATCGGACTTCTTCCGGGACTTCCTCAACACCTATGATCTACAACCTCATCATATCCCGGCCAATGCCGTGATGATCCTCTCAGCCTTCGCTGCCTTTTGCGAAGGCTATGCCGGCATCGAGCCCCTTACCCAAGGCTGGGCGAAATACTTCCAACTGCGGAAGCAAGTCGTCCAGGAGCCGCCCCGGAGCAAGGATGACCCGCCGGAGACGGCCCAGGAAAAGAAGGACCGCCCCATGACCTTATGCGGCGCGGCGACCATCATGTCCCGGAAGGGCTCGGACTTCCCCAAGGTGGAGCTCCTTGAGTCTTGCAAGAAGTGGCAGAAAAGCTTCTTCTACGTCAAGAACACCACCGACGAGGATCTGCTCAACCTGCCGCCATTTGTGGACGAGCCACCTTTGGCTATGACGAATTGGACCTATAACCCGAAGAACTCGGTGATGCCGGTGAATGCTCTCCACCGGGTTAAGGGCGAGCTCCGGGATGCCAGCCTTACCCCTCAAGATCTGGTGGCCTGCTACATAAGCCGGCGCGTCTCCCCTCTGCAGCGCCGGTCGCACAAGATCTGCCAGATGAGCGGGCCCATGGACCCCACCCGGCACTCCACACATGAGCTGACTCCGGCCGACATTCTGCGGCGGATCAAGGACGTCTGCAAGTCCTCTCAGGCCACCTTTGCCTGGGGGCTAGAACCATATAGCCGGGATAGGCCCGCCCCAACGGTAAACACCTCGGCCAACTAATACTCTTTTACCCGGCACATAGATACTTAAGCCGACACATATCTATTTATCGACATATATCATGCCTGATCCGACATACCTCTTGCACCGGCATATTCCTTGCTTCTGACCAATTTACTCTGCATTATGCAGAAGTTCAGCTTCCAGGGTATGGAGAACTCCCGGATCAAGATCGCGGCAGACCGCAGTGTTGCGGATGTTGAAGATCCGGATCACTGGGATAAGCTACCCAGGAGCACCTGTGCTGCAGCTGCCATGGGTAAGGGCTCTTCCTCCCGGCATTTCTCTCAAGACCGGAGTGACGATGACTCCAATGAAGACTGCCAGACATTTATCTGCCCGACACCTCTTGCTTATGCTTTTCCAGAAACACCTATTGCTTATGAGTTTCCAATGCCGTCCTCAGCTATTCCGGACGACATGGTTATCGATGCCGCCCCTCTGAACCAGGGACCTCCTTCCACCGGCGGACGTGCCGGCCGGAAGCGAGGGGTGAAGCCCCAGCCCGACACACCTCAGAATTATCTGCCGACACATGAGCTCAATCCGAGCTTCAAATCCTAGTCACCGAGAGCCGGGATAGGTGAGCACTCACCTGTGTCGGGTCTCTAACAACTTCACATCTCAATTATTTTTCAAATCCTCTTGACCGAGATATAAGCTCGATTCGAGCTTCAAATCCTAGTCACCGAGAGCCGGGATAGGTGCGCAGCACCTGTGCCGGGTCTTCAAAAGAATGATCACTTGATAGAATCTTCAACTTAATTAACCTGCCAAATTTCTTTGCTGACATTTCAAATCCCGGCCTTTTGCAGCGCATGAACAACACCCGGGCCGACATATTTCATGACTTGGTATGCGAGCATCGGAAGTTATCCGACGAGCATAGCAAGCTTCAGCTGGAGCTGTCCAAGAAAGGTAATCCTCGCCGATATACCGCTATATGCCGGACACCCTTCCTCCTCTTTGCCGGCACACCTTAATATGCCGACACATAACCTTTTTCCGTCACTCCGCAGCTGGTGCCGAAGCCCAAGTCACCGATCTTGTCAAGAGAGTGAAGGAGCTGACAGGTATGCCGGATCCTCTTAATCTTCAACTAATCCTTCTGTACTTCAAATCCTTTAATCTTTTCACTGTTTTCTTTCTTCAAATTCTTGCTTTGATTTCAAATCTTTTCAGACGAGAAAGCTGCACTGGAGGCACGCCACCAGGACTGTATGTCCTCAGTGGATGTGGCCAAGCAACTGGACGACCGGGATGTCGCTCACAAGGCCGAGGTAGAACAGCTGAAAGGCCGGATCACCGAGCTTCTGGACGAGAAGGAACAGAGGGAGGGCCAACTGAAGAAAACCCAGGACTTGCTCGTTGCCTCCGAGACTGATGCCTCCACTGCCCATGCCGAACTGTCCAGCCTGAAGGAGCAGGCGACCAAATGGGAGGTCACAGTCGCACAGCTCAATGCTGACCTCGCCAGTAAGCTTCAAATCCTTTTTCCTTATCCTGCCCGACATATCATGCTTTCTTCCGACATACCCTTTATGCCGACATACTCTCCTTATGCTAACATCATCTATTTTTCTCAGACATGTTCCCCGCTTCCGTCAAAGACGTTGAGAGGGCTCTGCAGTTGGATCGAGAAAACCGGGGTGTTCCGGTTGACTCGGCCAACTGGGACATGTCGGAGCAGCTGCTGGCTCTGCAATCCCGGAAGAACGCCATGACGCTCTACACCGAAGAACTCTTTTATGGCGCCCAGGAGGCATTCTCTGCCCTCTGGCCGGGACAAAGGACGCCCACTGACCCTGTTGATCTCGGCAATGATCTGCAGCTTGCCAAGGTCCGCCTCCGGGAGTGGCGGGATTCCGGCGCGAGGGTTGGAGCTGACGAAGCTCTCAGCTACTTCCTCTCCTGGTATGAGAAAGCAGACCTGGAGACTTTGCGCACTGTGCGCGAAGGATCCATCTGGACCACGGATCCGGAACACATCCGGCGTCGGCGGGAGTTGGCCCACAGCTATGTGGACTATGCCGACACCGACGCCTTCGTCCGGGACATCCGCGAGCCGGAGAAGAAGGACGACGCCGGGGCATCTGCCGCTGCTGAGGGCTCCGACTCCAGCCAAGATGAAGAGGAAGCCGAAGAGGCCGACACCGATGCCCCGGAACAGGGATCTGCCCCGGGCGGAGGTGATGGCTCCATTCCATCTGCTGGGTCCGGCACTCCTGAAGCCGATACTTCTACTGCTACAGCTCCACCAGCCGGCGGCCCTGCTTCTGCCCCTGCTCCTTGACTTTGCAGCACAAAAACTTTAAGCTTTATTAGATCCCCGGAATGCCGGGTGCAGTTGTAATATATACGTTTAATTTCCTTTGGTTTGCTACCTGAACAAGTTTTATCTCGGTTTGCTTGTTATTAACGCCGGATCATCTTTGGCTAAGTCACCGAGTTTGTTTTCCTGTTTCCCCAACTTCACAACCTTAGCTTCTTGTCTACCTTATTTGGCTTTCGACATATGAGTCTCAAGGTTGCTTCATTGAACATACAGTACTTTAACTTTGAGACTTAGACTTCAAATCATCCGACACTTCAAATTTTAACTTTAGCTTTAACCAAAATGTCGGTTCGCTTGCTTTACATTTCCTTAGCCGTTTTCCATGTGTAGACAATCTCCGGCATCTACTCTTGCTAGCCATGAAGCTGGGTTTCGGACAGCAGCTAAGTCGAAGAGTGGCCTTTGGTGCCGACACATTACTAGGCCGACATAGGAAACATTCAAATCAAGCCAGCCGGCATATACAACAAAAACTGAAAAATAAACAACGATATATCTCGGAGGCAGTGCCCGATCTCTTCGGGATGCCGAGATATCATTTATTAGACTTGTGCCGGCACAAAGCGCCGGCACTCAAAGCAAAAATATGGAAATACATACATTGTGCTGCTCAGGAGTAAAAGGGGCGGAGTAGGGCTATGTTCCATGGTCTCTTGGTTTCTTCTCCGGACCTGTCCACCTTGTCCTTCTTGGGGGCCTGCGCATCTATAAGATAATAGGCATCATTGTGCAGAGCTCTGCTCACAATGAATGGCCCCTCCCATGGAGGAGTTAACTTATGCCGGCCTTCTGTTCCTTGCTTTAGCCGGAGTACTAGATCTCCCTCTTGAAATCTCCTTGGATTTACCTTCTGCGCATGATAGCGTCTGAGGTTCTGCTGATATACTGCTGTTCTTGACAGAGTTATTTCTCTTGCTTCCTCTAGCAGATCTACATCATTTTCCCTGGCTTCTTTAGCCTCTTCCTCACTATATAGCACTACTCTTGGTGCATCATGTATCACATCTGTTGGAAGCACAGCTTCTGCTCCATACACCAGGAAAAATGGTGTGTAGCCTGTTGACCTATTCGGAGTTGTCCTTAAGCTCCAAAGCACTGCTGGCAATTCATCTAGCCAGCATCCCAGAGTCTTCTCCAGTGGCTCTATCAGCCGGGGTTTTATGCCGGATAACACTAGCCCATTTGACCTCTCTACTTGACCATTGGTACAAGGGTGAGCAACCGACGCAATGTCCAGCCGGATTCCCACTTCCTCACAAAATCTGGCAAATGGCCCTTGGGCAAAGTTTGACCTATTGTCAGTGATGATGCCATGAGGGACACCATACCTCAAGATTATATCTTTTAAGAATTTCACTGTTGTGTGACCATCACACTTGCTTATGGGCTTTACTTCAATCCATTTGGTGAACTTGTCCACCATGACCAGGATATGGGTCATCTTTCCTCTGGCCGGCTTAAAAGCCCCGATCATATCCAGGCCCCAAACAGCAAAGGGCCAGGTTATTGGGATAGTCTTCAAGGCAGATGCCGGCTGATGAATCTGGTGAGCGTATCTCTAGCATCCATTGCATTTTCGGACCAAGTTTTCTGATTCTTGCAGTGCCGTCGGCCAGTAAAACCCATGCCGGAATACCTTTGCCACCAACGCTCTGGACGAAGCGTGGTGGCCACACTCCCCCTGATGAATTTCCCGGAGCATCTCCAGTCCTTCTGCATATTCGACACATCTCTGCAATACTCCGGTGACACTTCTCTTGTATATTTCTTTGTTTATGATGGTATACCCTTTGGATCTCCTTGCAATCCGGCGTGCCTCGGTTTCATCCGCCGGCACTTGACCATCCACCAAGAAATTCATAATAGGACGTGCCCACGAGGGCACTTCCCTTACAGTGAACACTGCCTGATCTATTTCCATCATTTCGACCGACACGTAATCGATCTCCATGGGCTGCGAAGTCCCCGGGACTGTGGGATCAGTCCCCGGGTATGCCGGAGCAGTCCCCGGATATACCGGCACTACCTCTTGGTAAATTTTACCCTTGCCCTTAGCTCTGCTCCGAAATACCGCACTCACCGCGTATGTCGGACCAGTCCCCGGGACTGAGGTAACAGTCCCCGGGTTATCTGATCTGGCTCCGGCATCTACCTCCATTGGAACCGCATCCTCCGGTCCTGGCGGGACATAAATGGAAGATGACTCCGGCGAGGGCTTGATTGATGGCTTCCTCAGATGCTCCAAAGAAATGCCGGGCGGGATTGAGTCTCTGGAAGACCCCAGCTTGGACAATGTATCGGCTGCATCGTTCTGAGCTCGGAGAACATGCCGGAACTCACAACCTTCGAAGTAACCACTTAACTGCTGCACCAGGAAACGGTAGGATCCCATGTTAGCATCATGCGCATCCCATATTCCGGAACACTGCTGAATCACTAAGTCAGAATCACCGAAACACATAATCCGGCGAATTCCTATGTCCTTAGACACTTTTAGGCCATGCACAAGTGCCTCATATTCCGCCACATTATTTGATGCTGCAAAATGAATCTGCAGGACATATCTCAATTGGTCATTCTTTGGAGAACTGAGAACTATGCCGGCTCCCAGGCCATGGATTGTCTTGGACCCATCGAAATGCATCCTCCAATAATTTGCATCTGGCAATGGTGGCTCATACTGTATCTCGGCCCAGTCAATAAAGAAATCAGCCAACACCTGGGACTTGATTGTATCTCTCTTGTCATACTGAGGTGTATATGGTGACAACTCTATTGCCCACTTGGCAATTCTGCCACTGGCATCTTTGTTACTTATGATCTCCGAGATAGGGGCCTCGGCCACAACCCGGATTGGATGCTCTTGGAAGTAATGCTTGAGCTTCTTGGCCGCCATATAGACTCCATAAGTCATCTTCTGATAGTGTGGGTAGTTTTGCTTTGAGGTGGAGAGGACTTCACTCAGATAATATACCGGCCGCTGCACGGTTTTGCCTCCCTCCTCTCGCTCCACTACTACCACTGCACTGACAACCCTGTTGGTTGCCGCTATATAAAGCAACATCGGCTCCCGGGGCATTGGAGATGCCAATACCGGCGTTGTTGACAACATCTGTTTCAATTCCTTGAAAGCTGCATCTGCCTGCGTTGTCCAGACAAATGTGTCGGACTTCTTCATCAACTGATATAACGGCAAAGCTTTCTCGCCCAGCCGGCTTATGAAACGGCTCAGGGATGCGAGGCACCCTGCGAACTTCTGTACTTCCTTCAAATTTGTCGGCGGCTTCATTCTTTCTATAGCACGAATCTTGCCGGGATTTACCTCAATACCCCGGCTGGAAACAAGGAAGCCGAGCAACTTGCCCGCCGGCACACCGAAGGTACACTTTGCCGGATTTAACTTCATCCGGAACCTCCTCAGATTTGCGAAGGTTTCCCAGAGATCGCCTATGAGAGTTTCACTCTCCTTGGTCTTTATGACGACATCGTCGACATATACCTGCACATTTTTATCTATTTGATCATGCAAACACTTCTGCATACATCTCTGGTAAGTTGCGCCGGCATTTCTTAAACCGAACGGCATAGTGAGATAGCAATAAGCCCCGTACGGGGTAATAAAGGATGTCTTTATTTGATCCGGCTCATACAAAGGGATCTGGTGGAAACCAGAATAGGCATCTACAAATGATAACAGTTCACATCCGGCTGTGGAATCAATCACTTGATCGATTCGAGGGAGCGGGAATGGATCTTTAGGACATGCCTTATTCAAGTTGGTGTAATCAACACACATCCGCCATACTTTCACTATGGCGGGCTCATCTTTCTTCTTTTCCACCAAAACCGGATTAGACACCCAGTCCGGATGAAGCACTTCTTTGATAAAGCCGGAGGCTAAGAGCCTGGCCACTTCCTCCCATATGGCTTTCCTTCTATCGCCGGCATTCTGCCGGAGCGGCTGCTTCACCGGCTTAGCGTCCGGTCTCACATGCAATGCGTGCTCAGCCAGCTCCCTCGGCACCCCTTGCAAGTCCGAAGTAGACCATGCAAAGATATCCCGATTCTCACGGAGGAAGCTGATGAGCTCGCTTTCCTATTTGGGATCCAAACTTACCCCAACGAGGGCATGGCGCTCCGGGAAAGCTTCATCCAGAGGCACCTTTTTGACCTCCTTGCCTGCTTGAAAAGTAGCACTGCCGCCGGGATTTGCCATGCCCGGCATAGATTTGCCGGCCACGACCGTTTCAGCAATCTCCACTGCTCGCTTGAGCCTCTTCTTTTCCTCTGCAATGATCAGAGTCTCGGCCAGATTAGATCCGGCTGTTGCACATGCCATCGATCGCTTGTAATCACCAATGATGGTGATCACTCCCTTTGGCCCCGGCATTTTCATCTTCAGATACGCAACATGCGTAGAGGCCATGAATTTTGCCAGAGCCGGCCTACCCAGCAAAGCATGGTAGGGGCTTTCCAGATCAACCACCTCGAACATGAGGTTCTCCACCCTGCAGTTATCCCGGCTCCCAAACATGACATCCATCCGGATCTTGCCCATTGGCGCACACGAAAGTCCCGGCACAATGCCGTGGAACGTGGTCTTGCTTGGCTCCAACATATTTTCCTTGATGCCCAGCTTCTGCATCGTATCTTGGTACATGATGTTGATGCTGCTTCCATTGTCAATGAGGACCTTGCTGAATCTCACGTTGTTAGCCGGCCCGACGAATGTCGGATCCACCACCAGAGCATACCCGCCGGGGTTCGGCATGATCCTGGGATGATCTGCCCTGTCCCAGCCAATAGCCTGGTCAGACCAGTACATTAGCTTCGGTACTGCCGACATAACGGCATTTACCTCCAAACACCGCCGGTACAAGCTCTGCTTGTCTGTTCTTTCGGTCTCAAAGACCACGTAGCTCTGATCATGCTCCTTGTACTCATTCCGGCCCGCTGCTGGGCCTCCGGCATAGTACTCCGGGTTATGGTTCTGATCCACTTGATTTACACCGGCATTTCCGGCATTGTCCTGATTCCCGGGATTAACCGGCCTGGGCGGGACTGCAATTGTATTGGCACCTGTCAACGGCGATGGAGCTGCCGGGACAGATGGTCTAGCCGGTCCCCAGGGACCTGCACGACCTGCTAATATGTCGTCCAGCCATGAACAGTTTCTTGTCAAATGGTTTGCCGGCTTACCCGGCTGGAATGTGTGAAACACACAAGGTTTGTCCATGGCCAAACCTACTGTATACTTCGGCCACTGCTTCTTTTGTCCGGCGGCTCCGCCGGCATTCTTGTTGACCCAGACATTCTTCTTCTGGAAGGGCTGTGCTTGCTGCTGCGGTTGTTGTTGCTGAGGCTGCTGATAGCCCTCATATCTCGGACGCTGGCTACTGCCGGCGCCCTCTTGCTCTTCTTCCACAGCTGCCACTTGTGCTGCCCCATACCGGTGATCCGGCCTTTCCTCTCTTCTCTTGTTCCGGTTATCAGTGCGATAGTATTGCCCTGGTCTCCCGGCGCTGATGGTGTTCCCCTGGGTCTGCCCCTGTCCTTGTGAATCAAGGGTGGGCTGCATGGGATCTCCCAGAGCATAACTATCGGCAATCTTGATCGTCTCGGCCAACGTGGCCGGCATTACCCTCTGAAGCTTTTGCCACAACATGGTGCCATGCCGGCACCCATGAGCGAACCACATGATGGCTTGCTGCTCCACAACTCCTTCGCAGGAATTGCGCAATGTGCACCACCTGGTCAGGTAGTCACGGTCAGTCTCATTCACTCCTTGCCGGCAGTTAGCCAGCTGCTGAGGACGATTCGGCCTCTTGTATGTACTGGTGAAGTTTGACACAAACTGCTCTTCGAAATCAACCCAACCGTTGATACTTCCGGCCGGCAGATTGTTCAGCCATATCCTGGCTGGTCCTTCTAGCATTTGCGGTACATATCGTACCGCCCATCTGAGGTTTCCTCCGGCAATGTTCACTGCGGTGGAGTAATCCTCCAACCAATCTTCCGGCTTGGTACTGCCGTTGTATGCCCTCGCGCCACGCGCGAGCTGGAAGTAGTAAGGTACCGGCTCCCCCATAATTCGGGGTCCAAAGCACATAGGACCCGGAGCTCCCTGCCTTTCCACCAACTCCGATTGGTGAATCCTGTCCAGCTTGAAGCGCGCATCACTTGCTGCTAAGGACCGAGGTCCTAGCCGGGACGCAATTGGGCCCGCGATCATTTTTTCCTGCTGCTGCTCCGGCTGGTGCTGCTCACTATGCCGGCCTTGCTGATGCTGCTGCTGATATCCCGCCCTGACCAGGGCGGAATTCCCATCATCCTCTCGATGTCCCGGTTGACCTGCACATTGCTGCTGCGCTGCTCCTCCGGCGCCCTGCTGCTGACGCCGGGCTGCACTGTTACTCCGGCCACCTCTGGCCGAAGCTGCTCCTTGCCCGGCCGGCACATTCTGGCCAGCATTCTTGCCGGCGACATATCTGTCGGCTTGGCCGGCACTCTTCTGAACTATTGCCTGCTTTCCGGCAATTGCCGGATCATACACTTGGATCTGCTTGTCCCGGCGGCCAGAGGTCACACTTCCGGCACGCCGGGCGCTCGGATGCGGGGATGAAGCCTCGCCTCTTGACCTTGCGCCGGCACCTCCTACCGACGCAATGTACTGGGATGCCCCGGCACCTGGGTTTGCCTTCTTAAAGGCCTCCTGCTGCTTAGTGGCTTCAGACAAAAGATGGTTAAGCCGGGCTTGCTGCTCATGCAGTGCTTCTCCGAACAAATTAGATAAGTCCTTAGCTACCTCTGCTGCTGCTCTAAGGTTCTTCACTGGAGAGCTATAAATTACCTTAGGCACAGTACTAGTTGCAGTATGACTCTTAGCTCTAGTATCTTTGCCTAGCTCAGTATTAAGATCTCTACCTCTAGTTCTAACCTCATCTATCCGGCTAGGCCGGGTTACCACGGGAGTAAAACCATGGGCTGCCTCATACTCACGGAGTTGCCGGTTAAACCGTTCGCGCTCCTGATGCATGGCCAGGGCCTCGTCGACGAGGGCCTGACGAGATCCTTCCAGGACCTCCCTTGTCTGCTCCGGATCATCGCCGGATCGCACCGGCTCAAGAAGTCGCTCGATGACGGGAAGGAGCACATGACCTTTTGCCGGCACAGCGGAAGTGCCGGCCAGGTTCTCGACACGCTCCAACGGAGGACGTGCCGACCTCTTGGTCTTCGGCGGCTCCGGGGGAGTATCTCCTGCTGCTGCTGCGGCGGCCATGCCGGCACCGTCTGCCGGCGGCGCTGATGTGCCGGCCATCATCACCTCGGCCGACTCTACTGAGCGAGCGCTACGCCCAGCGTGAGCCAACCGGTGTGACGGAGGATCCGACGCCACCAGCACCTTTTCCCTGCAAACTCTCTCAGTCCCCACGTACACCTCGTGGGAACCAAAAGACATGATCCGGCCATTCCTGGGGAACGGCCGGCCGTCGAGACATCCTGCGTTATCACTGACGAAGCTGAGCGAGCCTAGCCTCTGGACGAGGCCAGAGACCACGCGCACTCCCGAAACTGCTATCACAGACCCCGTCCGAATAAACACTCCGCCCAGCATATCGGAAAGCCCCACGGTGGGCGCCAAATGTCGTCGTGGTGAAACAACATATGCCATAGGATGGCTTAAATGGGGGCCGACTAGATGCTGGAGGATTCGGGAGAGGGGAACGAGCTAAAGAGCCCGACAGAAAGGAACACAGATCTACCCAGGTTCGGGGCTCTCGTAAGGAGATAACACCCCTACTCCTGCTCTACTTGCTTTATATACTTGGATCGATGGAGTATACAACACTGGTGCTCCCAAGCTCTCTGCTAGAGGAGGAAGATGAACTGCTAAGTGTAGGACTACTCAGTTACCAACAAACCTCCAACCCTTTGCTAGTACTCCCTGTGCCACCTTATATAGTGGTGGCCAGGGTTACAATGGTCATAGGAGACCAGGAGACACCAACTACACTCCAAATAGGACTTGCTGTCGAGGGCAGACGCCCATGACTTTCTCCCTGATTGCTCTCGATGGGACTCACCTTGCTGTACCTTGTACTTCCAGGACTGTGACCTTACCACTCTGAGGTAAGCTTGTACTTGTGCACAGTGAGAGTAGGTAACCTCCACTGTGCACCCTGCCATCACTCTGCTACCATGCTTGGATGTTTTCTTCCTTGATTGTAGCGATGTGACACCTTGGTTGACTTGAGTATCCCGGATACGACCGTGGGCCATATCCGGGACCTATATGCCGGACCAACGACCTACGAAGGTCGGGTAATCCGGCCTCCCCTGCTCCTGCACAACACACAGAATAGATAGGCCGGCATATCTAAGTATATGCCGGCACTCCTCAGTTTGTATTCCGGTTATACCGGCATATCCAGACATAAGCCGGGATGTACATATATGCCGGCCTAGTCGATGCTCCTATATTCCGGCCAGGCCCTTCCTTGGTCAACCGGCATAAAGTCAACTACGAACCTTGTACCTTTCTAGTCTCTTGACCCTATCGGGGGTCATCCCCCCGACAATTATATATAGCCTCTGTAACAATGCAATGTCCTAATGGCATTATGGATGTACATAACCAAAAAAATAAGAATCGGCCAAACCGCGCAACAAGGAGGGAAGGGGAGGCGGCCAGCACCTAGATCAAGATATAGGGTTTCAACCCCACCCATGGCTACTGACCTATGCCTCCTCCATCAACTACCACACGTGGCTACCGACCTCTGCCTTCTCCATCAACTACCACACGTGGGTACCGACCTCTGCCTTCTCCATCAACTACCACACGTGGCTACCGACCTCTGCCTCCTCCATCAACTACTCGGGAAGGGGTCTCGCTTCCAGACTTCTATACACCGATGAATTTTCATGACCTCGAGAAGACATTACGATGCTTTCACAAATTCTTACAAATTTTGGAATGGACATGGGTATTGTGATGAACTTTGCAAAGATCATGGTGTGACCCTATCCAGTGTGGTGATATTGACCTTGAGAATGTCCTTTAAGATCTTCCGGCTACTTTCACGAGCTTCCCAATGATATACCTTTGGCTACCGCTAGCGGTTAAAAGACTAAAAAGGTCTCACTTCCAATATACCTTGAAGACAAAGCAACAAAGTGGCTCGCACCTTGGAATGGAAGATACTTCAACATCTCGGGAAGGAAGGCGCTTGTCAAATTTGTGCTTACCTCACAAGCCATCTACCCTCTCACTGCCTGACGTACAAGTTGATCTCCTACAAATAATTCAAAAAATCATTAGAGCATTCTTTTGGGCGGGCAATGACAAAATGACCAGAGGAAATTGCAAGGCCAACTGGACGACGGTGGTTGGTCTTGGTATTCTAAACATGGACAAATTTTGGAGTGCTCTACGCTTATGTTGGTCGTGGCTTGCTTGGATGGCACCAGAGAGACCTTGGGTTTGTAGGAGAGACCTTGGGTTTGGATGGGAACACTTGTAATGACAAGGACATGGATCTCTTCTACTCCCTAACAAAGGTCTCGATTGGTGACAGAAATAGAGCTTGTTTTTGGGATGCCCCCTTGAGCCGGTGGACTTAGCCCGAAATCCATTGCGCCTTCCATTTATTCAATATTTAAGAAAAAAAATTGGTCCATCCGCAATGACACCAACAATGATGCTCGGGTCTCTCAAATTGACACCTCCAATGGCCTCTCCTTACAACACCTACAAGAGTTCGCGGAGCTTTGGGCGTTCACCTCGCAACTTCACCTTGTCGATGACACTCTGGACTCCATTGTTTGGAATCTTACCAACTCCAGGGAATACCGTTGCTCTTCCGCTTACAACACGCAAACCAGCGGATAGATTCTTTCGCATATGGATTCATTAGTTTGGAAAAAATGGGCCTCTCTGGAGTAAAAAAAATGTTTGCTTGGTCATCATCTACAGTCGGGTTTGGACGGTCAAGACCCGCCTTGACAAAAGAGGTTGGCCGAATGGGTTGATTTGTCCCCTTTGTTGACATGAGAAGGAATAGGCTTGCCATATCCTCTTCCGCTGTCGCTACTCCATATAAACTTGGAACATGGTTAAAGATGGGCTTGGGCTTCATCACCTTGACCCCTCGGCTTGGATTGGCCTTAGATGATGTTCTTGAGCGATGAAGCAATGTGATTCTCAGCGATGATGGAAGGAGGAAAGCTATGGCGTCACTTGTTATGCTTGTAACTTGGAAAATTTGGAACAAGCGGAACGCGAGGATTTTCAAGAATGAAAACACTTTGCCAACTATCATCTTCTCTAGAATTAAGTTAGAAGCAAGAGTGTGGGTTTTGGCCGGTATCAAACATTTGGGTATTCAAAGAATTAAGGCAAATATTTTGCCTTTCTTTCAAAATAAAAACTCCTATTAGGCTACCACTACTATTATAACATCAATTGATGTTCGTTTGCATACTTGCAGCACAGTTGTGTCAATCAATTATCGTGGGTAGTTGCAGCTTGTCGAAAGCTCATGAATGCGGAGGTTCTCATCCAAAAATAATAATCATGAACGCACAGCGGTACTCTGGCCAAAGCTCGAGTAGTAATCATGTCAGATGGTCCTGATCACCCTGCAATCATAAGCTCTTCATATCACCGTAAAATTGTTCATATGCACGAGCTCAAAAATCCCATCTCCATCTAATTTCCATCAGCATCTATCTAGTGGTTGCTATATAAGTCAGGCCACGCTCCTCCAATCCCCTCGCTCGCTCGCACCGACGCCTGCGCACCGGCCACTGTCCCTGTCACGCTCGGCCCCGCTCCCTCCCACAGTGAGCGAAGTGATCCCACACTTCCACCACAGAATGCCGCCTCCGACGACTGCAAGAACCAAGCGGCCGGAAGCGGCCAAGCTCCTCCTCCTGCTACTCACATTCCTCTTCGCCCAAAATGCACTCGCCGCCGCCGACGGCGCCAGCGCGGACGCCGAGCACGCGGCGGCCGTGGACCGGCATTGCGCCGGCATGCTGCACCGCGAAGTGTGCGTGTCGACGCTGGCCTCCATCCCGGGCCTGGCGCGGAAGCCGCTGGGGGAGGTGATCTCCGAGGTGGTGGCGCGCGCGGCGTCGGCGGTGCGCGCGGCCGCGTCCAATAGCACGTCCTACCTCTCACGCCCCCAGCGTCTGCGCACGCGCGACCGGCTCGCGCTCTCCGACTGCCTGGAGCTGTTCGGGCACACGCTGGACCAGCTCGGCACGGCGGCGGCCGAGCTCTCGGCGAGCAACCGCACCGCGGAGGAGTCCGTGGCCGGGGTGCAGACGGTGCTGTCGGCGGCCATGACCAACCAGTACACCTGCCTGGACGGGTTCGCCGGCCCGTCGGGCGCAGTCGAGGACGGCCGCGTCCGGCCCTACATCCAGGGCCGCATCTACCACGTCGCCCACCTCGTGTCCAACTCGCTCGCCATGCTCCGCCGCCTCCCGCAGCACCAACCCCGCCGCCAGCGCGGCCGCGAGGCGTTCGAGGAGTACGGGCCCGTGCGGTGCGGGTTCCCGTCGTGGGTGTCGGGCGGGGACCGGAGGCGGCTGCAGGGCTCCACAGCCTTCCCCGACGCGGTGGTGGCCAAGGACGGGAGCGGGAACTTCACGACGGTGGGGGAGGCGGTGGCGGCGGCGCCGAACAACAGCGCGACGCGGTACGTGATCTACATCAAGGCCGGGGGCTACTTCGAGAACGTGGAGGTGGGGAGCGAGAAGACCAACATCATGCTCGTCGGCGACGGCATGTGGAGGACCGTCATGAAGGCCAGCCGCAACGTCGTCGACAACTACACCACCTTCCGCTCCGCCACGCTCGGTACGACGTGAACTCGAATCCTCGTTACCTAGCTCGCACGTGCTGCTCTGCACTTCACACTTCACTTGCCACTGATCTAGTGCTAGACAGAGTCGAGTTACTGCTCTCTGCGCTCCATGATAGATCGCACACTTGCACGAACCGATTCCCTGTTCAGTGTTCACCACGAGCCGCTGTCGGCACGCCGACGGCCGGCGCGCATGGCCGGAAGAGTGACGCACTGCTGACGTACCTTTGTTTGCGTGAGATGCGAGCTCGTGATCAGGGAGCGTCCGTGGTAGTACATTTTGTCACGAGTGTCATCGTGATCGTGGTCAGGTAACAAGGGGGAACGGGGCCTGCTTCTTTTACTCTTCTAGGACTGGTACCGTACTAGGTGCAGGAACTGGACCACCTGTGACTAGTTACAGACAAATTCTAACTTGGTTGCATGCTTGAGCTAATCGGATTGATATATTTGGTGCCATTTGGGCTACATTATTGTGCTAGCTCACCACAAGCTCATTGTTTGATTTCTAGTTTAAAATTTAGCCTTAAAATTTGAAGTAGAAATGACAAAATGAACTAGAAGTGTGATTTCGGTGGGATACCACTTACACCTCAGTCAGAGAGCTTAATGGAGTCTGTTTCCGTTTCAGAAACAATCTTCTTCAGTGCAGACTTGATTCTGCTAGTGCCCAGTACCTTGTTAGAGCACACGGTCCTTAATTCTTGGCATTTGCAGTTATGCAGCCCGGAAATTAGGTAAGGCGAAATGGAAATGTGGCCGGAACCGAAGGACGAGATCGGTAGGGCAGCAGAAACCGATCCTATGATCTGACACCATTCAACAGCCACTACTACAAAGGGCAACCAATTATAGCACGATCGAGTCCTTTTTTAGGGCGCTTCGATCTCCTTTTCCGTTCCTCATCTTTTCCTGTAGTGGATGTGAACTGGTGTCTAGCTCTGCTCTGGTCCAACATTTTTATCGAATGGCCCCAGCCTCATGTTTTTGTAGGCACCGACAGGTAGATTCGGTTGCAAAAACGGTTATCACTCGATCCAGTGGAGTACAACAGCTAGCTTTGATTATGCCTCAAACTTAGATAAGAGCACATGCACACCTTTAAGAATAAAAATACTCCTTCCAATCGAAAATAACTGTCGATGATTTTCTATTAATTTAGTATAATTTTTATACTAAGTCACCAACACTTATTTCTGATCGGAGTTTGTTACTCCCTCCATTCACTAATACTCCATCCATACCGGATTACTGGGCAATTATGCATTTTAAGAAAAACTTTAACCATTAATTTTAGTCAAGAAAATATAAAATATATGACTAAAAATGTAGCATAAACCTTATACTTTGTTAACAAAATTAATGGTCAAAGTTTTCTCGAAGTGCGTTCTAATTATCCGGTATGGAAGGAATACAAGACATGTTAGATGTTTTAAAGGTACACGCTAAAATTAGTCTAGATATAAACCAAAATAAGTGAATCTACAAAATGCTAAAATATCTAATATTAGTGAACAGAGGGAGTAAGAATTAAAATGTGTTATCCAAGATGAGCAATCTCGTTAGGTCCCCTGATGCCACATTAAGCCAAGGTACAAGAGCAAGCTAACACTGGTCGTATCGATTGATGGAGAAAGAAGCGTGGGATGGCTTATTTTCGGCTCTGTCTGGTTGCTCCATCACATAGAAACACGCATTTTAGGACAGAAAAGTGGGCAACATGGGCGAACCATTAGCTAGGAGGATATGCTTGCTAGTAGCTACGCAGCGCAGCCTTAATAACTCCGTCGCCGAATGTGGCACGCGGTGTGGTTGGCACGGCACTGTCGTCGCGTCCACGGTGTCGGTATGGAGACAATGCATCGCCACTCACGTGCACCCTGTATCTTCATAATGCCGTTCATTCATGGCCACCACGCCCGCTACGTATGGCTGCACCTGCACGACAGGCCATAGGACCGACGTGTGCCCATGTTGCATCGATCATATGCAGATGAGAACATAGCACCGGTAGAAACAATCTAAACTTCATAAAGCTTTCCGGTTTTATTAGACTCATTTAATAAATAAAACATATGTATATGTTTCGAAACTAAATGAGAAGAAATTTGGCATAGTCAATGATGTAACCTACAAGCATGGAAAATTGCAATGCAAAAATAATTGTATCGTGGGCTACACAAGAATGACAAAATCTGAATATTTTTGGAGATATGAAAATATGCATACTCGGATCCACATGTTTGTCATTTTTATGTAGCTTCCTGATACAATGTATTTCAAATTGATATTTTGCACCTATGGGTTACATCATTGGCTACATCCAGAAAAAAATTCAATTTTTTAGAAACTTGTAAATGTGATTTTCGAATCTTTTAAAACAATAGACCACTGGTGCCCGGGAGGATAGATGGCAAACAGTACTGGCTCAACGTTGCTAACATCTGTTATGGCAACTTGCAGCGGTGGTCGGCGCTGGGTTCCTGGCGCGTGACCTGACGGTGGAGAACGCGGCGGGGCCGAGCAAGCACCAGGCGGTGGCGCTGCGGGTGAACGCGGACCTGTCGGCCTTCTACCGCTGCAGCTTCGCGGGGTACCAGGACACGCTCTACGCGCACTCGCTCCGCCAGTTCTACCGCGACTGCGACGTCTACGGCACCGTCGACTTCGTCTTCGGCGACGCCGCCGTCGTGCTCCAGAACTGCAGCCTCTACGCGCGCCGCCCCAACCCGGGCCAGAAGAACGTCTTCACCGCGCAGGGCCGCGAGGACCCCAACCAGAACACCGGCATCTCCCTCCAGGGCTGCAAGGTCGCCGCCGCCGCCGACCTCGTCCCCGTGCAGGCCAACTTCTCCTCCTACCTCGGCCGGCCGTGGAAGCAGTACTCCCGGACGGTGTTCATGCAGTCCAAGATGGAGAGCCTGATACACCCTCGGGGGTGGCTGGAGTGGAACGGCACCTTCGCCCTCGACACGCTCTACTACGCCGAGTACATGAACCGAGGGCCGGGCGCCAACACGTCGGCTAGGGTGGCGTGGCCGGGGTACCGCGTGCTCACCAGCGCCGTCGACGCCGGCAACTTCACCGTGCAGGCCTTCGTCCAGGGCGACCTCTGGCTAAACTCCAGCTCCTTCCCCTACTCGCTGGGTCTCGGATAGAAATGACTACCAGGATTTTTGGTCCATACAGTTCACAACACGTCGTCTAATTGGTCCGTCCGTTTGGAATAAGAGTTGGTTCATCTACCTCAAGGCTGTTTGCCCGAAAAATGTACTACTACTTCAGGTCTGGCCACCAAGGGATAACATCTACAGTGGCCGAAGACTTGTTAGCCAGGAAATGGGACAGAGCTCTCTCAGTGTGATAATCTAACTCGCCTCTACTAGATTGCTAATGCAAATGTTCAGATCTGGTACTGTAAACTGGTGTTCAGATCTGTAATGCTCATGTAACTGTACTGGTAGGGTTGGTCTGTTTACAACAGGACGAACATTAAACATGTGTGCTAACGTCTTATGGACAAACAACAACGGAATCGACAGTGCAAACAGGAAGTGTACACCCAGGAATCTAACGCCACTTATTCACCATTCTATCTACCCGTGACTGTGAGCCTGTGACACCGTCATTTACTGACCTTTTAGAGATGTTTCTTGTCCCCCTTTTTATTGAACTGAACCTGGACACCGTCCTGATCTTACAGCCTTGCCCTTTGCAGCTCCAGCTTCGCGATTGTGCCGAGATGAACTTCATCAGGGCCGTCTGCGATACGCAGTGTCCTAGCTGTAGCCCATAGATGTGACAGGACCGTGTCGGATGAGACCCCAGCAGCTCCGTGGACTTGCATTGCCATGTCGAGCACTTTCAGGGCCATATTTGGAGCTGCCACCTACATGAGGGCCAGGTTCATTCATTTTTGGTAGCTAGAATGATTAAAAGGAAGCCAACTCGCAGAACCTTGGTGGTTTACCTTGGCCATTGCAAGGATCCCACGGGCTTTCTTGTTCCCATGACGATCAAGTTGATCGGCTGCTTCAAGCACCAAAAGTCTAGTTTGTTCCAGTTCTATCCGACACTGGATTCCACACATTTATGTTAGTGGAAGACACCGCAAGAAAAGATGCGAGGAAAGAAATGAAGTTCAGAAAATGAAATGTCCCTAGACAAAGTGGTACGACAGATTGGTAAGTGATAACTAACTCATGTGGGACCTAGCTTCTGTGAAATAGACACTTCTGTTAACCAAACCATGGGTTTGTAAACGAACCATCTAAACGATGAAATGAATCATGCAACGCAATCAAAGAGGTCATACCTTTGCAAGGTCTGATTGAAATGACCCATGCTGTGCAATCCTCTTTCCAAATGCCGTCCTACTTAAGGCCCTCTCAACCATCATGTTCATGCCACGTTCTGCTGCTCCTATTAGTCTCATGCAATGATGTAATCTTCCGGGACCTAGTCTTCCCTGTCAGCCAAGCATCTTAAACATGACACAGAATGTACATATTATAACAAAATTATCAGCGCAACAGAATAGTGTTGCTTACTTGAGCAATCTCAAAACCCCGTCCTTCCCCTAGCAGGATATTTGTGGCTGGAACACGCACGTTATCAAAAATAATCTCTGCATGTCCATGTGGTGCGTCATCGAATCCAAAGACTAACAATGGTCTCTTTATCTGCACTCCAGGAGTGTTGATATCCACTAAAATCATTGACTGCTGCTTATGTCTAGGTGCAGAAAAATCTGTTTTCCCCTGCATGGAACAAAAACCTTTACATCAAAAAGAAAAATATACATCAGTCATTGCACCTTTTTTATGGATAAATGTTAGTTACCATTAATATCAGGATTTTGCACCTTGGGTCCATAGCCCCGCTGGTCCACCACTTTTTGCCATTTATCACATAGAAATCTCCCTGTCTGTCGAGGGAAAAATATTACAGGTAATCAGAAACACAGAAAGATCAAAGTGAGTGATGCCATCTGCATAAACTATCAAAACAGGAGGGTCAGGAAATTTATGCCATGTGGATATAACTGTTTTCCTGATAGGAGTATATTGGCTGTAATAACATCTTATATTATGGGATGGAGAGGATACCTGTTAAGGCCTATCATATAATTGCGAATGACATGCTTAGCAGATCCTAGTTCTACAGTAATTAGCCTTTTCTTTTGTCTATTTTTTGTCATCTCAAATGTATTTTCAGTTTACCAAAAAAAAAATTTATAATAAAGGGAGACATCATAAGAGAGGCTATGTAATTAAAATATCAACAGCCTAGCTTGTTGCCCAAAAATATTTTATCCAAGTTTATTACCTGGATATTGCGCATTCTATGTTCGTTGCATCCGAAGATGCAACTTGTGGTTCCGTCATTGCAAATCCGGAACGAATTTTCCCTTCCAATAAAGGAACAAGCCACTGCTTTTGTTGCTCCTTAGTCCCATACCTCAGTAAGACCTATAATGAGATTGTCATAGGATAAATTCTCATATACAAAAGTACTAGCACCAACCATTACAAAACACTCAAACTTGACAACGTGTTTTAAGAACCTTCTAAAAATGATTGGCATACTAAGGATGGCTCATTTGCTAGGACTAAATAAATAAGTCGTCTACATTGCTCTATGCTGGGAAATAGAATAAGAAATCTGACTCTACGATATACATAAAACCACAGAATCAAGAGGATAGCTGTTACTGTCACGATTTATTAAGCAGCATCAATAATTTGAGGATTTTATACAGGCAGATATTTTCAAAACAAGTCATTTCTCCAAATATGCTTTTCTGTAAATAAACAAAAGAATCTGTTTTACCTCCATATTGCCTGTATCAGGTGCACCACAGTTAAATATTTGTGGAGCCCAAACTGAACGGCCCATTATCTCACATAAATATCCATACTCAAGATTTGTGAGACCCGCGCCTAGCAAAAGATCATCCGAACTTCCAGGAGAAATATGAGATCGGTCCTCTAGTAGCAGCTCTCTTGCTCTAGCTGCACTATCAAGCTGCAGAACAACCATTTTAATCAGCATAGAATCCAGCAAAAATATGTGCACCCTAAGTAAGAAACAAAGCTCTTATTTTTTCAGATCAGGTAAATATGGAAATGTGTCAAAAGAAAACAGAAAGTACCGGAATAAACAAGTTCCACAGTCCCTCCTGTTTTGCTAATGTTTTCAAATTTTCTTCTTCTGGATGAATTGTCCACCGTGAGGTTGATTGTGCATGTTTGTATAACTCATCCTCCTTGGGGTATATATGATCTTTCATAAACTTCATTATTTTTTTCCGTAGCTGCATAACCTTTTCGTTAGGAACAAATCTGCCTTGACCATTTGTCAAAACTGAACCTTCCTGATCACTGTGGAACTCTTGCCTTGGAGCTTTCAAAACATGCATACCTAATTATTAAAAGCAAAGGCTGGTCAGTTAACAGAATTTAAATACATTAGACTTTACAAGAACTAAGGATTGTTCCTAAAAAGGAATAAAGGATCATAACCACATTTTCCATCTCTATGCCAAGCACTTTATTTGGAAGCAGCAAAAAAAGCTTTAAGAGAACATAAAGAGTGAGCGTGTCCACAAAGCGCACTAAACCATGAGGCAGGAGGCTTTTGAGACAATGCTACAAAATATAATAACCTGTAGCTGGTTGTTCTCGAAGGACATTTTCTCGATTTATGTAATCCCAGGCACAGTCAACCATAGCATTACCAGCCTTGCCAGCAAATTTAGCACGCTCGCCACCTGAAGCATTACCCTGCGTGACAGCTCAAATAAATTAGAATAGAAGAACACACACAGATTTTCAGAGTTAAAGACAAGTACCATAGTCCATCTGTGATATACTCCTGCATAGATAGATGCCCCTCGAAACAGTGAAAAGGCGACATAGAACTTCCAATTTGTTGCAGGCCAGGGTCTTGCCTGAGGAAAGATTCGAACGAGAGTAAGGGATAATAGGCAGTGAGTAAGAGGGGCATATTTATCCAGCCAGGGTAAAAAATGCAAACAATACGATGCTTACAGACATAGAACAGTACACAGCTAGGTACTCTTCCAGTTGAGGAATGCCATCTGGAATGCTAGGACGCTCAGATCCTCTATAGGAAATATTTTCAGTGGGTGTTGAATCAATAATATAGGTCTGCAAGGATAAATGACAATTACTTCAGCTAAATCATGGTTAGCAAAACGTGAGATAATGCCAATGAGTACATATAAGCTAACACAATAATGAAGAGCTAGAACTGTTACTTAGATTGCATGCAAATTTGCAAATCATAGAAATCGTGTTGTAAATATGTGAATGATGCCTAACAATATTATGCATAAGA
This sequence comes from Dactylis glomerata, assembly GCA_007115705.1. Lineage (NCBI taxonomy): Eukaryota > Viridiplantae > Streptophyta > Magnoliopsida > Poales > Poaceae > Dactylis > Dactylis glomerata. The sequence continues at coordinate 442,881 of QXEO01000103.1, forward strand.
AAACATCTCATATTTCTTAAACAAAACATATTTCATACCATACAGTTGTAAGCAACATCACTCATCTGATTCCCCAAAGTAGATAGTTCCCAATCAAGTACACCGATTACTCGATCCTGTAGAAACATAAGGGATCATCATACAGAAGGTTTAAACTATGTACTCCTAAAGTACTCCTTCCGTCCCATAGTATAAGATTTTCTTACAACCAATATAGGAGTATGTTGGTTGTAATAACATCTTATATTATGAGACGGAGGGAGTAGTTAGGACTTAGGTGGTAACATAAACACGTGAGATGCCAAAAATACAAACCTCTGTTGGATGAAATACAAGGTTATCAATACGATAATCACCATGAACAAGACCAGTTCCAAATCCTGTCGATGAATCTTCTACTGGAACATTATCCTTCAACCAACGAATTAGATCAAGCATCTTCTGATAACGAGCAGGCTTTCCATCACCAGTTGACTGAAGATACTGTCTTTCCCATCTTTCAACCTGAACCAGGAAACAGTAACTATCAAATCACGGTTATAATTATTCAGAACGTGACAGCTATAATTTATTTTACTCTCTTGAACTCAGTTGATCAAGTCAAGTTGCAACAGCTGGGAACACGCAGTCTACGGAGCAAGTGATTGTGAAAAAAGAGAGCATGTTTGCTAGCAGAGTTCTTAGGGTCTGTTTGTTTGGGCTGCTGCTGTTGAAAAGCAGCTGTAGCTGGTGAGCTGTTAAAAAGCAGCTGTAGGAAGCAGATGTTAGAAGCTGAGATTTGATGTTTGGCAGGATTGCTGTTGATAACTGTTGCTGCTGGTTTGAAGGATAAAATGTCTAAAATGCCCCTAAATACTGAAGGGGTTTTATAAATGCAGATTTGACCTGAATTAGCTAATTTTGTCCCCTTTTAAATATAATTGTTATAATTAAGGGCTAAATTAACTCTATTTTTCCTCGGATAATTGCAAATACTCTTTATCACAAAATAATTTGTTAAGACATTTTGTTTTAGCTTTTGGCTTTTAGCTTCTAGCTTCTGGCTTCTGGCTTTTGGCTTTTCAAATCTAGCGTGGTGTCGTATTTGGTAGACGCAATAGCACCTTATCGCGCTGCGCTAGATTTGAAAAATTCTAAAATATAATATTATTTATAAAATAGATTAAAAAATCGTCAAATTTGTTTGGCAGCTATTTCTGATTGTTTTATTACACTAGTAAGCACCATTTAAAGACTTATCCGTATCACCAAACATATGACATCATATATATATATTCATAAGATACGTTTTTGGATTTTCCGATAGGTTGAAATTTTGGTGGCAATTATTTTAAGAGTAAAACACTTCTACCGAATAATATCTAAATCTACACTATCAGCAAACGGCTTGAACTATTGAGTCAAAATACATCCACGCATCAGGGAAGAACACACGAATTCGTGACCTATGCAGGAACGTGATCCAGCGGTGGTCAGCAAGGATTTGGAGCAATAGCTTGGGCGGTGGTCGACAAGGGTCTCTGGCAGCTGACGGGAATGAGCTCGTCTTGCGCTGCAGCCGGTCGATTCAGGGCCGGCCCGAGCGAGTCGTCAAGGTCTCCCACCAGCGAGGCGCTGGCGCGACTGGCCAGCGCGGCCAAATCCTCAGCCTGCTCATGGATACGGCGTCGAGCGAGAGCGGGCAAGACTTCGGCGCCTCGAGCAGCTCCAGTCGCCGGCGGACGGCGTGAATCTATCCAAAACATCACAGGAACGCCTCGATCTGGACTGCGCTCGTGGACCCAAACGGATAGAGGGAGCAGGGGCCGGCGAGGAACGGCGGCGACGGCGTCTGGTCGGCGACGGGGGCGGGTCGGCGATGGGGGCTGGGCGGCGGCGGCGGTCTGACCCAAACCCTAGCCGCCATCGCTTGGATACGGGAGGGCTCGGGGGAAAATGGCAGGATTCGGTACCAATTCGCTGTGGAGCGCCCATTATATACCCAGTGGCAGTTTTCTGTAAATACCCCGAAGTGGTAAGGATAGCCGCGTCTTTTCCAATTTGAGAAGCTCGGGAAGCAGCTGGAAGCAGCCCCCGGCTCGCTTCGCAGTACCAGCGGTCGTTCCGTGTATTCTGGTGCAGCGCTTTTGTTTAGCGCTTTTCAAAATGTTGTTGTTTGTTTCAGCTTCTGCTTTTGGACCCCAAAAGCACAAGCAGAAGCGCAAACAAACACAGCCTTAAACAGCTCAATGCACTTCACGAACTCAGCTTGTCAGATCTATGTAAATTTAAGTATTCGTAAGCTAGAGTTACTACTTGAGTGTAATAATAGTTCGAGTTGCAGTCCAGCAAGAAAACAAACTTGCTTGGCTTTTGTCCTAAGAAGATGGCCAGAAAGGGGGAGAGTGTAGTGGTAAATATTAGAGAAGACCTACTTGTCTTTTGCAATAATTGTCTCTTTTCCCATACTTCTGCAATCCAACTGCAGAAACATCTACTTTGTGTACATCTGCCAAAGTTTTGGCTGCAGCAAAGTATATAGCCTTCCTTTTAGCTGGGTTTATTCCCTGCATGGAGAAGGGCAAAGAGATCATCAAATTAACATGAATAAATTTTTCGCTCACCACAAAAATAATAATAAAGTGAATATACGCCTTGCCGATTTGATAGATTTTTTTTCCATAAAAGAGGATAATGGGAACTCTGATCTCAGCTCCTAGAAAAACTCTAAATGTTGTAGAGGAAGGAGGGGTTTGAAAAGTGGTGTTGCCTTATAGAGTTTGAATTTAATCTAAGGCTCTAAGCCTTGTATGTTTGAACCAATGACTAAGGTTGCTAGTTGTCAATCCAATGTTAAGACTGCTCTTTTTATGTTCATATACATTGCATACAAGAACAATTACACTGTATCTTGTAATACAACCAGTAGAATTCATTATCATAGGCTAGAGGAATGTCTGGTGGTAGGCAAATATTTGTCCAAATTCTGCACGGAAACATTACCAACTCACAAGTATAAGTGAGGTTGATGAAGTGGTCAGTGAATCTGAAGAGTTTGCAAGACTAAGAAGAGACAATGAACAGCGTACCGGTAGCGTGCTATCAAGATATAGTACTCCTTCCAGGTACTCCATTATGTAGAAAGGGGTTCCAATCACACTTGCATCAGTGCATAGGCAGAACACCTTAGGGACAGGAACATCCGTGTACGCGCCTAAAGCTTTGAGAACCTGCTCCCATATCAACGACAAGTCAGGGGGTAAGTTCACTGTCACTTCTCAGAAGGAAACAACAGCGCATAAGAAGCATTTCACATCAACATATAGAGTAATTTAAACCCTCCTTCATCAGGTAGTTACAAGATAAAATATGGCAACTGTTCTGATGAGTGATCAGTAGAGCTAAGTTCCTTAATCATTCAGGAGCTAGAGTGTTCAAGATGCTCTAAATAAGCATGAAACTAGATTGTCTAGTTAGCAGCAACCTTACGGGCTTTGTAATGAGCAAGGGTAGTCAGCGGAGGCCTCCTGAACTTTGTAAGTAAACGCTAATTCCACTGTACCACTTGCAACCATATGACCCCGAGGTTACTCTGCCTACCAGTTTCAGATCGAACCCAGGGTCGAACTGGAGAAGTTCAGACAAACTAAATTGTGCTGGTGAATAACAAGCCTAAATACTTTTTTCACGCGAGACCCACGAACGGGCTCGATTTCCATTATGAACATAACGGAAAGCAGAAGCCTAAATACTGAAGTGAACTGCTCAGGGAAGCGGAGGAGGAGGACCTGGAACTCGCGCTCGACGGCGTGTGCGGACTGGAGGATGGCGCCGGCGGGCTTCTTCCGCAGCACGTAGCGCCTGGTCTCGGTGGCGGAGGAGGCCTGGAGGCAGTAGGTGGGGTTGGACTGGCCGTGGCCGAACTGCGTGAGGGCCAGCGCCGGCGACGGCGCGGGGAAGCCCCGGACGTGCGCGGCCGCGTACCGGAGCAGCGCCGCCTCGTCCAGCGCCAGCGCCGCGTCCACGGGCCGCAGCAGCTCCGAGGTCAGCGTCGCCATCGCGCGGGGTGGATTGCGGTGGTGGGGGAAGAGGACGGGTCAGGGGTGGGGGTGGGGGTGGGGGTGGAGTTGACTGATGCTTTCCTCGTTTTTTTCCCTGTTTAGGCGAGGCAGCTTGCTTCGAGGACGGGTCAGGGGTGGGGGTGGAGTTGCGTGCGCGCGCGCCTCGAAGACATCGGCGCATCTCGTTTGAAATGGAACGGCGTTTTCCGTTGCGTTGCCGGCTGCTGAACTGAAATGCGGCGGCGTGACAGGCTTGGCACGTTTGTCACACTGTATCTCTACGGCTGACGATCGAGCGTGGCAACTTGTGATCCTCAACTCCTGATCAGTGATCACTGTTCACTGACGATGATGCCGGCGGTGAGAGGCCGGCCGGCCGGACGGCGGACGGCGCAGGATCGACAGCGATGTAAAGAGCATATCCCAAGCCGGGATGCGCCTCCAATACAATGTAGTACATCAACAACGCCGTATGGTTGGCTGGTTGCTAGCTAGTCGGAGCACTGGCACTAGTTGTTGCCGGCGTGTTGTGAGCGACGGCTGCATCAGCAGCCCTCTTTTTTTTAAATAGCTACGTATATATTTTATTAGACAATCTATTGATTACACATATGCTCGTGCGTGTCAAGCAAACTTGTACAAAAAACTCTATAAGAAGTAAAATTATAATTTCACCCTTGGAGAATCCCGTGCCTCGCCGAAACATCGTCCACTGTCGTCCTCCGCCACCACCATGGCAATATCGGAAGAAGAGATGAACAACCACTAAACTGAGATCTGGAAGAGCACGATTGCATACAAGGATGCTTTTAGAGTCGATGAACCGAGCGTCGCAAGCGACGAGACCGAGACTTTGTAGCACGTCGGCCCGGAATCTTTCCCGTGGTTAGGGGTGGGCATAAAACACCAAAACCGAACTAACCAGAACCGAAACCGAATTGACCGAAACTAATTCCGGTTAGTAAACATGATAAACCGAAATTATAAATATTAGTTTGGTTTTGACCATGTGTTAACCGAAGCAACCAAAAGAACCGAAATATAAGGTAACAGAGAGAACAATTACGTCTAGGCGTGCGTACATACTAGCCTATGCACGTATTTGTTTTATATGTGTATGTCTCGAAAAGAAACACATCATGCATTTCTGAGTTTTTTCTACAGCTGCGTTCACGTTGCTTCAGCTAGCTAGCCATGTATCAATTACAATCAGCCATGTACGTACTGCTTCAGCTAGCCATGTACAGTATCAGTTAGTCGTCAGGCGCGTATTGCTTCAGCTAGTCCATATTCCCTGTCGACCTGCACTCGCGAGTTGCTTCATTATACAAACATAAAGACTACTGACTAGCTGCAGGCTGAAGATTGAAGCAAATACATGCTTGGCTAGCTGAAATGTTGTCCAGTTCCGTGTAGTTCGGTTAAAAACTGAACACCGAACCGAATTTTTGATTAACCGAATTGTCTGTTAATTGAAAAACCATGAAAATTTCGGTGCCCATTTCTTATTACCCAAATTACAGAAAAACCGAAGAACCACACCGAATTTTCGGTTAAAACCGAATACCCACCCCTGCCCGTGGTCACCAGATCCCAACGCCGCCACCTTCATCCGACGTAGTCGAAGAAAAGGAACGTTGTCACCTGCCATCATCCACATGTCCAACTGCAAGATAGCAAACGTAACAACGGCTGCCGACACGACATTCGCCCACGAGAGCGCTGACTGTCGACCACCAGACACGAATCTCACCGGGTCTAGAGATCGGCGAGATGACCGAGCCACCTGCCCCCCAACGCCACCGGATGAAGCAGCGCCGAGATGGAGGAAGAGCAGAGGCAGATTATTCTAACATCAGCAGCTCTCCTAATACGCCGGTCCAATAGGTTTATTTTCACTTTCTTTAAACATTTGAAAAATTTGCAGATTAAACACATATAGAAATATGCATAAATTTTGAAGTCTTGGCAAAATGCCACCAAGTCCGGCCACACATATTACAACACTACAAACATCAAATGGAAGAAGTTGGCGCTTCCCACGCCCACGGGTGAAGATATACATCATGTTGAATTCCATATCATCGTCGTGGATCGCTCGAAACATCAGTAGCGTGCCAATCTACTGAGCGAAAGGACGCATGTTAATACATGAGGGTATTAGTAAAGCCAAATTGAGCAAGTTTTAAATCATACCGTGTCCTCCATTGTCTTTCCGCTCTCGGGTCTTCTGCGAATTTGCTCAATAACGCCATGAAACTTGTTACAAACCGCTTGTACTTGTCACTACGTTTGTCGAGCACCGGTAATGGGGTCAAAAACTCACGGCCTTCCAAGCTTCGTCGACGCACTCGTCCTCCAAGGTCTTCCATGTTGGGCCTCGGCTCTCATTCCTACACTTGAATTTCTTCCCGGTATCAAACATTGATGGTTGAGAGTTGTTCATCTTCTTCATTTTGTGTGTCGGTGGCCTCGGTTCCATTATGGATTATTTCATGCAAGATGACATCATCATTCTATGGACAGAAACACAAGTCCTACTACATTTAGCTCAAGATCATATTATGCACACAAAACACAATAACTTGAATGGGATCAGCCCCGTCATAGGGCCAGCGAGCCGGCATAGGGGCAGTTAAGGTCGAGTGTAATACCTTGGCGATGGTCGGGGACACGTGGGGAAAACACGATGTTCGAGTCAAAGCCGCCAGGCTTGCTCTCGCCGAACCTTGACAACAGGTTTCACGTTGGCACTTTCTTCTAAGTACGCTACGAAAGATGGAACGCGCTCCTTGAATGGGCCACTGTGGTGCTCCCTTGACTTCCATTAGGCGGAGATAGGGCCGTTGTTGCCGGCGCTGGCGGTAGCGATGAAACCTTGGCTCAAGGCGGCCATGTGGTCGTTGCTGCCTCCATCACCGTCTTCTTAACGCCTGCGACTTATGCGTCACCCTTGGCGGTTGGCTGTGACAATGTAAGGGTAAATTGCCCCTAAGTGTGTTTTTGGTAATTAATGACAATCCCTATGGACTAATGTTCTCATTGAGCTTTTTTAAAGGAATTGTTCATAGGAATTGCTTGAAGTCCATGTGTTGGATTCAAGGCTTGGATGCCATGAAGATAACGATATATCTTAAGTATTGGCATCAAGATCATTGAACAAGAAGAGATGAATCCAATATGATCAAGAAGAAGAAATAAATATGTTGTTCTTGTGTAGAACTCAAGTAATCCATGCTCTAGCTTATGTGCTAAGCCAAGGAGTCTCAAGATCTTGAGAGTTTGGTTACATGAGAAGAATTCAAGATATGGCTCTATGTTGAGGTCATGATGGTCTCATGAGTTGAGATATGATTGACTAATACCTAGAGCATGCAATCAAATGAAGAATTCTTTATGTGGCTCAAGATATTGTGATAGAGCACGAGAAGATTCAAGGTTGACCAAGGCAAAGATCAAAGATTGGATTCTAGTTTGGTCAACACATGAAGCATAAGGAATGTGCCACATGGGACCAATCCACTACTAGGAAAACAGCTACCCGTAGCGCACCTGTTATTATTACCCGTAGCGCATGCCCCCGCGCTGCCACTACCACGCCACTGGTATCTAATTAGTCGTAGCGCACCACCACCGTGCGCTACGGGTATCTTACTTACCCGTAGCGCATGCACACTGTGCGCTACAGCTAATCCTCAGTGCGCTACGGGTATATGCATTAGTGGTAGCGCACCACATACACCATGCGCTACGGGTACTCAACAACACCAGCAGCGCATCACTGGACAATGCGCTACGGGTATGTTTTTTCAAATTTCAAAAATAAAGCCATTTATACTGCCAGATTACAGTTTTTATACAGGAAATTACAGAAATACAAGATTACAAGAAGTATACAGGAAAATGCAATATACTTAGTATGAAATAGACACGGAATATGAATCTCATTATTTTCGAAATGAAGCGATCACATATTACATGAATTCAATGTCTCTAAGTCATCGATACCGGTCAAGTACGCAAGTTCATCATCCCACATTACATGAATAAGATAGTCACCTACGGTACGATGAAGTACACTACAACCGCAATCACCGCGGTGAGCAAGACGGCGGTGGTGACGCTGAAGAAGGTCGTCCTCCTCTCCTCTCGAAGATGGTTCCTCCACCTAGCTTCCGCATCCGCCATCGTCGTGTACCCTTTGTAGCTGTTGCCCTTAAACCTATTGACTTGCTTCAAGCAATCTTCCCAGTGGACATAAACTCCAGGAACCCTACCTTTGTACACAACATACGGCATCCCTACCTTCAAGACAAATAAGGTTAGATAACAGAAAGCAAGAAGTTCATCACATGTATGCAATAGTAATGAAATATGACATAATTAACTAGGATGTACTTATTAACTTTACACCACGACTAAGTTCATCACACACTACACGATCAGAACTAATAAGTTCACCGATGTCTACGAAACATGCCATGCTAAGGAAGCTAGGAACATAGTGTACTTATTATTACAACTTTTGCTTGCCAGTATCAGGAACAAAGCGGAAGCCGCGTCCTGGCAAAAAGAATGCCCTGTCATCGCCCTGCAGAAGCAGCCTCTGATCTACTTCTTCATTTGACGGCTTCAGCTGGGCAGTGTAGAACATCCCCCCTTTTCTGACGACATCTTGAAAGATGATTGTCGCAAACTGCTCCTGGATGCGATAGAACTGTCCTCGTAGATTGTCATCATCAATCATCGCCAACTTTTCGGCCCAGGGTTGGAGTGAATCTGGCAGCGTCGAGTTTTTCTTGTCCCGTACCATCGCCAGCATATGATATAAGGCGTAATAGGCCTCCCTGTGACTTCCCTCGGGCTGCTTGACGCAGGGGAACGACGTAGTATGGGCGAAGCTGTACAAGCCGTGCTTGGGCGGCCGTTTACTCTTGAATGAGCCACCCTGAAGGACGTACTTGGTAAGAGCATCATCCAAAACTATCTTGACATGCGTATAGTTTTTCTTGATTGCACTGCCCGAGTCCAAAAACAGGGTACGCATATACACCGGGGAGATGTGGATGAGTGTGCAGTATTTGTCACTGCGCAAAACAAATCAAACAAAATGTTGGCAAAGACCGAGATGGAAATCTAAGAAAGAAGGCGGCGAGCCAATCACTTACTCGGGAAAGTAGGCCAGGAGCAAGTCCTTCCCAATGTTTGATATCATGACGTCGCTGAGATAGCTAATAGCGGCATTTCGGCCCGCCAACTTAGACAATTGGCTTTCACGCATGTAGTAGGGGTCCACTACCACGATGCCCGGGGTCTTGTCTCGTATGATCTGCATCTGAATACTTAGAGAAAATAGGCGGACGAAGGTCTGGTATAGCCGATACATGTGAAATAGGTCGAAGATGTCGGCAAACCGAAGAAGCATAATATCGGCGGGGGCAGCCTCGACGAAGCCCTTGCCCTTTGGCACCTTGGCCATGTAAAGCGGGTACATTGAATCATTTTCATCAAGTTGGCGCTGTTCTAGGTATAGAATAGAGTCATGTAGACTCCGCATATCGGCACTGCAAGCCTTGAGCATTCGCTCATTCAGCATCGGCTCACCCATAGTATGCACGATGTGATTAAGACCCTTGTGTCTTGGTGGCCCGTCCTGAGCTCGGATCGGTTTCGTAACCGGCGGCGGCTGGCTCTCAATTTCCTTCTTATTTTTCCTTTTCCTTTCCTTCTTCTTCATGGGAATTGCATTCTGCTTCTCGACCACCTTATGGAGTGTCGTGGGGGAGATAAAGCCTCTTGGAGGCTCCGTCCAGGCGGCATCTGGAGGCGTCTCCTGAGAATGGAATGACAAACGTTTGGTGATAGTTTATCGTTTGTCCGAGGGACCTTCAAGGTCATCTAAGCCATCACAGTAGGCGGTATTGATGTAGGCCTCAACGTTGACATCATCATCATCATCATTTGGATCCTGTGCCATCTGCATATCAGGATCAGGATCAGGATCAGGCACCACATGGCTTGGCCCCGGCACGACCGGCGGTGTTATGCGTGGGGCGGTGCTCCCTGCCCCCAGACGAATCTGACTCTCCGGCCATAGCATTGGGTAGCCAAAGCACTGCCTGAGGGCTTTCGGCTCTTCATCTTCGTCTCCCTCGGGCTGAAAGGGAGGCATCACGTGGTCACAACCCCGCAGCGTCCGAGCCACTTGGACCCTTAACACGTCTGATGGCATCTGCCGACCGTGGAACATCCTGTTTCCCGGTTGCATGATACTACCAGTGGCAACATCCTTCAACACGCCGTCGACGTAATGTAGGAGAGTGCAAGGAACGTCGGCGCCTGCGGCCTGCGAAAACAGGTGGTGTAGGCCAGATGTTATGCAAGTGTATAGGTTACACAATGCGGAAAGTGTAAGTTGAGCCACCGCCGCTTAGTTACCTTGACGGCGTCGAGCTCGGCTGCTGTAGAAGGACCGCCGACGTACGTCGGCGTGCAGGTCACGGATGGAGTGCTTCATTGCGCGGTACCTGCCGCTGCATTAATCTCCGGCGCCGCGATGTTGGCGACGGGTGTCACCAATACGTTTGGCGCCGCGGTGTTGGCGGCCGGTCGTACGTTCGGCGCCGCGGCGTTGTTTGAGTTGCTGCCCATGCTGGGTATCGGGGGCGGCCCAACTCGACCGGCCGCTTCCCAACTCCCAAGCGCTTCAACAATGGTAGGGATGAACGAGGTCATCTTTTCTTGAACTTGTTTTTCGACAAGCTGTGGGATCTGTGCCACTTTCTCCCTGAGTTCTTGAAGCTCGCGGCTTTCATCCGCATTGAGTGACTTTTTTCCCCTTTCTGGCTTGCCAAACTTGTCCGACCATTTCACGGACAATCCTTCGCCGAGCACACGGCCAGCTGACGTCGGCGGTTTCAACTTTGGCCGTCCCTTTATCACATTCACAGCTCTATTCAAAGCTGTGTCCCACCTAGACGACCCAGTGGTGGTCGAACCCTGGGATGACGACGTCTGAGATGCCTTTTCTTCAGCTAGCAGAATCTCCTCAAACTTCTTCACCTTCGGATCCGTGGTTAGTTGCTTGGTTTTCGGGTCCCAATGGTACTTGGACCTAATTACTGCCCTGGCCGTCGGATCTTCGATCCTGAGCCAAGGGTTTTCGATGCCCTTCGCCGCATATTCTGCGTCCTCTCGCGCCCATATCTTATCCTTCCCTCGGTAACCGCCGCTACCGAGGTTGTGGACACCCAAGTTCTTGGACTGCAAGTTCTTCCCCCAGTCACTCTTTTCCTTGGTACGTATGTCGTTGGGGTCGCACTTGAGCTTCATCTCATCATAGTCCGCCTCCGTGACCGTCGGGTTGCTCTTATTGACCTCCTCAAATGTTTTACCCTTGAGGATCATTTTCTTCACCCTGCCTTTCCAGCTGGCCAGGGCGGTGCTCATCTTCGTGATGGCGGCGTTATTCACAGGATTCTTACTAATATCCGTGTTGACATACTCGGGATCGAAGATGTATCGAGCATGAAGCTTCCGCAAGAGGAGTGTGCGGTAATGCTCGTTCTCCTCACTCCTCAGGTTCTCGGTGTTGAGCGGGACAGTGTTTCGGAGGATGCACGCGACTTGCCCTCCGTACCCGGCCACAACGTCCTCAGGCGCCAGAGGATACCCATTCTCCGACACTTGTGTGATTGCTTGTCGGTCGGTCAGCAGCTGGTTTGGGCGCCGATCCTTCCTATCCTTCCGTGGCTTCTTCTTCTTCCGTTGGGTACCATCTTCACCGCCAGATGTGGTGGTAGTGGTGTCGTCGGCACCCTGATCCATATCGTCTTCTTCTACATCCATATCATCGGGATCTGCGCCCTCCATCTCCTCTTCTTCCTCCCTCTCCTCTACCTCTACATTCATCATCTCCTCTTCTTCCAATTCTTGGGACAACTTCCAGAATGGCTTGGCAGAACCACTGGCTTCCTCGTTGTCGGCCATGTTCACACTAAATAAAGAAAATGCTACAAGTTAATACAATAATTCACGAAAAAATCCGGCATGACCTATGCTGTTTTTTGGACATAGGGAGTGCCCATTTTTGCTGAAACGGAAGTAAATCGACATTTCATTGCTAAATGGGCACTCATTTGAATCCCCTGCACAAAAATTCATATAATAGCAAGCAGCAAGAAGTAGCAAGCAGCAGCAGCAAGCAGCAGCAGCAAGCAAGCAGCAGCAGCAAGCAGCAAGCAAGCAGCAAGCAGCAAGCAAGCAGCAGAAGCAAGCAGCAAGCAGCAGAATACTTACAAATAATTACATGGCAGCAAATATTTCCCATATATACCTATCAGATATGCCCAGTATACTTACAAATAATGGACCATGTATACTTACAAATAATGGATAAGTTATATACAAATAATGTATACTCACAAACCATGTATACTTACAGATATACAAAATTTATACATAGCTGCAGAATGACATGGATAACTGAACTAACTATGTTCCCAGAATTTGACACAACACGCTTCAAGCAGAAGCTAACATCACTACTACCCTATCAGAAGTAATCCAGAAGTCATTAAGTCGTAAAATGTGCAGATACTCGGCAACTCTGCTCTTCATCTGCTATCAAGTTAATTGGTAATCACATGGTTGTATTACTATCAGAATTCAAAGGATTTACATGAAAACTATGATTAAACAGCTATACTCAGCATGAAAAGAAACTCATCACTTCCTGTCATTAGTTCATTCCCCACTCTACTCATGCAGTTTTACTGATCCAGTTACCCAAATAGTTTCTCCAGTCATTAGTTCAAATAGCATCCAAATGCAGAAGATATTGATCATGCAATAGAAGATCAAACAACTTCGAAATAACATCCACATGCAGCTAATTTTCATCCATTACCAGTCCATCCAATATATGCATTACAGAGATAGGACACTCTAGCTACTAAATATCTGAAGGTCCAGGACCAATCATTTTCCTAATGTGTTAGCATAAGAGTTTCACTAGTTGATATATGCATATTACTGCAACAATATGTTCTTTAATGTAAGCTAAATTCTTCATTCTATCTTGCAGATGTGCAATTTTTTCCAGGAGAAATGTCACTTCAGAGAAGCTACTGATTCATGGAATCATGATCTCCATCATTTATGTATACAGTTCTCCACTTGATATAATTTGTATGTAGCAGACTGCCTGGAGATATATTATCAAACATTATTTCATATACTCAATTAGAGGGCAGTCTTTTTTATCTACTTATTTGTGGCCTATGTTTCTTTAGATCTTTATGAGCATGGAAATAGGGGAAAAGCTAAATCGATCCACTTCAGCCCGACTGTTTCAGTCCGACAGCTAAATCGAGCATGGAAATAGGGGAAAAGCTTTGTAACAACAGAATGGCAGCAAATAGGGGAAAAGCTCACCACGGGGCGCAGTACTGGAGGACGTCGAGGTCGGGGAAGGCAGGGACGGCGCGGCTCCTTCGCGACGGCGGCGGGCTCCTCGTCCCCGTCGGCGGCGGGCTCCTCGTCCCCGTCGGCGGCGGGCTCCTCCTTCGCGTCCCCGTCGGCGGCGGGCTCCTCCTTCGCGTCCCCGTCGGCGGCGGGCTCCTCCTTCGCGTCCCCGTCGGCGGCGGGCTCCTCCTTCGCGTCGGCGGCGGGCTCCTCCTTCGTGTCGGCGCGGGCTCCTCCTTTGCGACACGGCGACGGCGCTGAAGAATGGATCGATCTGGAGTAGGGAAGAAGGGGGCGGCCGGCTGGCAGTTAAACCTAAATCCAAACTTACACGTAGCGCATGGGAATGGGATGCGCTACGGGTAATATTACCCGTAGCGCACGGTGCTCGGATGCGCTACGGATAAAAGAAGGTACTGTTTAAAATGACGCGGACCGCTTACTGGACACAAACACTTCTTTACCCTACTGGCTCTGGCCGGCCAGCCTAAACCACTATGCCGGGCGTTCCAGGTTCGAGTCCTGGAGGCCACTTTTTTTGTTTTCTTTTTTAATTGACTTTTTAACATGTTATTAGATTCTGATAAACTCTAATATATTCTAAAGTAAATAAATACAAATAATACATTTTTTGTATCATGCCTAAAAATAGAGCATTCAAAATATATTTGAAAATTACATGTCGCCCAAAAATATATCTCTGAAAATTACATGTCGCCCAAAGATTATCGTTTCACAATCTTTTTGCCCTTCTTTTTTTGTTTTCTTTTTTAATTGACTTTTTAACATGTTATTAGATTCTGATAAACTCTAATATAATCTAAAGTAAATAAGTACAAATAATACATTTTTTGTATCATGCCTAAAAATAGAGCATTCAAAATATATTTGAAAATTACATGTCGCCCAAAAATATATCTCTGAAAATTACATGTCGCCCAAAGATTATCGTTTCACAATCTTGTTGCCCTTCTTTGTCAATGTTGAATAATTAAGCCCCGGAACCGTGAGACTTCTTCTCTTGAACGGTAGACCTTTAGGTTGGGTGGTCCGGCTTCTTCTTGTTGTGTATGGTTCATCGGCATCGCTTTCATCTTCCATCTTCGGGTCACCGTACATGTCAAAGTCTTGCTCGTTGGCGACTCCATCCATTTCGATGATGTTCCTTTTGCCTCTTCTCACGACAACCCGGGTAGGCTTTGGCGGGTCGGTAATGAAGAAGCATTGGTCCACTTGGCTTGCCAGTACCCATGGCTCATTTTTAGCGGTGACGTTTGCGCCGGCAGTCTTGGATTTGGCCTCGGGTATAACCATGGTGGTGAAATACCGATCTTCTTTTACGACGTTTTTGGCCCATCTAACACGAAACATCGGCACCTTCTCCCCAGCGTAGCTCAGCTCCCAGATCTCCTCGATCCTTCCGTAGTATCTTTGCTTGACATCACCGGTGTAGGCTTCCATCGTTACCCCTGAGTTCTGGTAATCGCAATTACTGTACTTTTCCTCAGTGTAAAATGTGTAGCCATTGATATCATATGCCTGATAGGTCATTAGGCAGTGTTCAGCTCCCTGTGATAAGGCGAATATGAGTTTTTCTTCCTCGGAAGATTGCATTGGTGGGGGATTAGCTAGAAGTTTGTCCTTGAACCAACACGTGAAATTGGAGTTGTGCTCATTGATTATTGCTCCTTCCGTCCTCTGCTCGCCCCTGTCACTATACTTATTCGCAATAAAGCTTTTGTGCTCTTCTACCCAAGGGTCGATCAGTTGCATGTGCTGTAGCGTGACTAGGTTTGCTCTATCAAAGTTGGCGCGTCGACCAGTGAAGTCGATATGCATTTCACGACGACCCTCGCGGTGACCCCATCCATCGATCCTGTCAAGGTGCTTGTTGACGGGCAGACCAACAGGGTTTTCGATGTTAAGATAATTCGTGCAGAAGGAGATGCACTCTTCGGTCAGGAAGCCCTTGGCTCTGCTTCCATCAGGACGTGATCTATTGCGAACGTATCCTTTGATGACACCATTCATCCTTTCAAACGGCATCATGCTGTGTAGGAACATCGGCCCGAGTTGGACGATATCCTCCACGATATGGACGAGCAGATGTACCATAATATCAAAGAATGCGGGCGGGAAGTACATCTCTAGCTCGCATAGAATCACCACGATCTCTTCCTGTAGCATGTGAAGTTTCCTCAGGCTAATTGACTTCCGAGAGATGACGTCGAAAAAGTTGCAGAGGCCAAACAACGTTTTGCGGACGTGCTCGTCCATTATTCCTCGAATTGCAACCGGAAGTATCTGCATCATCAGGACGTGACAGTCGTGAGACTTCATCCCGCTGAACTTCTGCTTCGCTTTGTCTAGGTATCTACTTATCTTGCCCGAGTAACCATAGGGAACTTTGACTCCTAGGAGGCAGTTGAAAAACTGCTCGATCTCCTGAGGACTTAGAGTGAAGCACGAAGCGGGGCAGTGATAGTCGTTCCTCTTGGCCCTTTTTTCCCTTGCGACGACCTTCGGTCTCCTCATCATCATCGTCATCATCATCAGATCGTCCTAAGTGAAGGTCTTCCCTGATCTTCATAAATGCCAAGTCGTGCCTTGCTTTCGGTCCGTCTTTGGTCCTATCAGGCATGTTGAGAAGGGTGCCAAGCAGACTCTCGCACACGTTTTTTGTGATATGCATGACATCAAGGCTATGGGGCATGCGGAGGATCTTCCAGTAAGGCAGATCCCAGAAAACAGACCTCCTTTTCCATACCTTCAGGAGCGGCTTGGGCGCCTTTCGCTTCTTTCCCGGTGCAGGGCACTCTGGCCAACTTGTCAACAACTCATCGATTTCGTCGCCGCTCCTTAGACATGGGGGATCTCGGATCTCAATTTTACCATTGAACAGATCTTTGCGTTTTCTCCATGGGTCATCCTTGCGAAGCCACCTTCGATGCCCAAGGAACACGGTCTTCGAAGAACCGGGATCTTTCTGTAGCTGGTGATATGTTGTGTCATCCATGCATCGAATACAGGCACAATATCCGTGGACCACCTGCCCCGAGACATATCCGCAACCGAGATAGTCATGCACCGTCGTGACCAACGCGGCTCTCATAGGAAAATAATCTTGTGCGACGGCGTCCCATGTATTGGGTGGTGTGTCCCATAACGTGGCTAGTTCCTCTGTCAGCAGACCGAGATACAGTTGGATGTCATTTCCCGGTTGTTTTGGACCTTGAATTAGCATAGTCATTTGTATGTACCTCCTCTTCATGCACAGCCAGGGGGGTAGGTTGTACATCCATACAAATACGGGCCAGGTGCTATGGGTGCTGCTCTGGCTGCCAAACGGATTGAGTCCATCGGTGCTCACACCCAACCTGACGTTCCTTGGATCATTACCAAATTCTGGGCACTCGATGTCCAATGCCTTCCACTGGCTAGCATCTGAAGGGTGTCTCAGTATCATGTCCTCCTGATCATCATCGTCATCATCTTTTGGCTTCTTCCTTTCCGCATGCCAGCGCATAAGCTTTGCTTCCTTAGGGTCTGCGAAATATCGTTGTAGACGAGGAGTGATCAGAAAGTACCATAGTACCTTTCGAGGAGCTTTCTTCCCACTCTTGTATCGAGATGCGCCACACACCGGACATGTGTTTCTCTCCGCATCTTCTCGCCGATAAATGATGCAATCATTAATGCAAGCATGGTATCTCACGTGAGGTAAATCAAGAGGGCACACGATTTTCTTGGCCTCCTCGATACTAGTTGGACACTTGTTCCCCTCGGGAAGACGCTCCTGCCAGAATGCATGTTTTCGTCAAAGCTTTTGTCGGTCCATTTGTGTCTTGCCTTCATCTGCAGTGCCCTGAGCGTGACATCCAAACGTGTGTCCCCGGGCCTGCATCCTGCATACAATGGAGTAACCGCGTCCTTCTCTAGGCTCGCCAGCTTGGCTTTCTCTCTAGCGGCATCCCGCGTGTTGCTTGTCGGCTTGAGAAGTAGTGCTTGAACGTAAGGGTTCTGCACCCAGCTACCTGACGGTGTTCCATCTGCTCCGGCATCTTGATCTTCTTCACCATGTCCGGCATCTTGATCTTCTTCACCATGTCCGGCATCTTGATCTTCTCCACCATGTCCGGCATCTTCTCCGCCTTCATCATGACCGGGAAAATCTTCGTCACCACCATGCCCTTCCTCATCATTTCCCATCGCCGCTCCATGGACGTTGTCATCATCTTCGTCACTTATCCACCGAGTGTAGCCATCCATGAAACCGCGAGAGAGCAGGTGGCTCTGCAGTTGCCCGGAATAAGGGTCAATATAGCACTTCAGTTTGCATTTGTGACACGGACACTTTATCTCCGTCTGGTTATTTCGAATCATGTCGTGCGTCGCGGCTTTCATATATCTTGCCACTGTGCCTTCATTCATCGACCGGACCATGGTTTCCTGGTATACATATATATGGAGCAAGAGAATATCTTAGAACCGGCCAAATACACACATAGTCGTCCAAAAATTCCAGCATGACCTTGCCTAAAAATGGACCTATCCGTGGTGCCAAAATATACCGAAATGGAAGTAAATCAACATTTCGGCATAACAACATTGGCACCATCGGTAAATCATCATATTTGGATCCAAATAAATAAGAATTCATACATACAAACGTGTTCCGATGCCACACAAGCATGCATACATACAAACAACAATGACACACCTACAAGCATACCCGTAGGGCATACAAACACCGATGCCACACACCGATGTCCTCATATTACTCACCTATTATAGACGATACCGCGACACGAGAGAACGAGAGTGTGTGTGTGCACGAGATAGTAATAAAGTGAAATCTAAAGGTTAGTAGACATTGCACTCATATATCTACCAACCAAAGTAGCTTTAATAAGCTAAAATAGATGGAAGAATGATGAAATTAGGTTGGGGAGGAGGAGGGGGACGACCAGATCTAGTGGTGAATGGAGGGGGAAGAAGGGGGGCAATGATTGGAGCTAGGTGGCTTCATGCCTTAAAAATAAGCATCCCAGGTTACCCGTAGCGCATTGGATACACATGCGCTGCGGGTAGATAACTTACCCGTAGCGCATGTCTATACCATGCGCTACGGGTAACCTGGGATTATGCCTATATGTCTCTCCTAAGCTTACCCGTAGCGCACCACTCGTGAATGCGCTACGGGTAGTTAGTGTTACCCGTAGCGCATTCACTAAGGGTGCGCTACGGGTAAGCTTAGGAAAAACGGCCGTCTAGGTCTACGAATAGCCGTAGCGCATGCTTATCTCTGGTGCGCTGCGGGTAATGTGTATAGCCGTAGCGCACTGTGCAGGGTGCGCTACGGCTAAATAGCCGCAGTGCACCACTTGCTGTATGCGCTACGGGTAAGTCTTCCACCTATAGCTGTTTTCCTAGTAGTGATCGGTCTTGTGGTATGGTATGGTTTGTCAATTATGCTTTGTGAACTAACCCATTACATATGTGTGTTTGTGTTGTCTATGTGGGTTAGGTATTGTGTCATGGATATGTATCACTGGTGAGATTTTATATAGCCCATGAAAGGATGACATCAAGTGGTGGTTCTCATCAAGGTTGAGAAGTGCAAGTTTTAAGATAAGCATCTTGAGAAGATCATATGCTTGAAGCTTGTCATCCATTTGGTGATAATGGATTTTTGAAGACATGCCTTAGTGAAGCTATCCCATAGTGGTGTATGGGGGAGCATATTAGAAGTCTTCACAAAGCAACAATGATCAAGTAAAGCATTCCGGCTTGAATGAAGCATAAAGCATCGACATCAAGATCAAGCGGGATGCGCAAGGAAAAGGTATGACCTTGCTAGGTTTTCCTTTTACCGGTCTCAAGGTATTTGTTGGAAGACCGGGTTATAGGATAGATAGCCGTACTATCAAGAGGGGCTTTCGGTCGGGTAACTTGATCACATCGTCTTAGGGAGCTCAAACCTTTGCACACTTTGCATCTTCCTAATTTGTTGCCTCTTGGTGTTTCTTCATGTGAGGTTCTTGTGCTTGTTGCTAGCTTTCCAACAAGTCCAAGTTCATCGAAAACGGAATCCGTATGCATCTTTTATCGCGTTTTCGAGTTTGGAGGTTTTACCGGTTCTTTCTTAAAAGAGGTTTTCACCTCTTCTAATTTGGTATTTTATCTCTTAATACTTCTTGGGTTTTATGATCTTCATTGGGGAAAGAGATTTTGTGCACATGGGCACCACGGCTCCCTTCACTTTTAGTTTTTTAAAAAATTTAAAATCTCACATTTTTATGTATTTTAAAATATTGAAATCAAATATGTAAATAGATATGCACATGAGAAGTGTAATAAAAAAAAGTTGCGTTAAAAAATACCTTATATTTTGTGAAATACAAAAAAGACAAATCTCACTGTAAATAGTAGTACATAACTACGTCATTTTATCAGTTTACTTTTAGAAAATTTGTCTTTTTTGTATTTCCTAAAATATAAAGTATTTTTTAACAGGACTTTTTTGTGTACACTCCTCGTGTCTAAATCTATCTACATATTTAACCATATAATTTTTGAAGACATAAAAATGTGAGGTTTTGAAATTTTTAAAAAACCAAAAGTGATGAGAGCACTGGTGCCCATGTGCACAAAACATTTTCCGCTTCATTGGATAGATATTTTTCTTAGCTTTTCAAAAAACCCAAGTTTGCTAAAATCGGAGTCCAGATATAAAAGTTATCGCATTTTTTGTGAGGTTATTTTTTGCCGGTTCCGAGCTCGGTTTGAACCGGAAATTCAACCGAAAATCAACCAAAAAGTTGCAGAACTGTTTTCTTATATTTTTGGTTTTTACCGAGTTTAAACCGAAAATTCAACCGGGAATTTCCGGTCCAACCGGGAATTCCAGTTTTGCCCCAAACGGCTAGTTTTCTTTGAGGACTATAAAAGGGGTCTTCTTCCCCAAATGTTTTAGGGTTCTTGAGCACGAAATACACCACCATTGTTGACCCTCTTGAGCTTTCTTCCTCCCTCTTTCCTCCAATGATTCTTGCATCTTTTTGAGGGATTTGAGAGAGGAGATCTTGATCTACAATCTCTACCAAATTATTCCTCCTCTAAGTGAGGGGAATCTTTTGAATCAAGATCTTGGAGTCATTGGTTGACCTCCACCCTTGTTCTTCCTCTCTAACTCCTCCATAGCATTTGTTGCCTTGGTGGGATTTGAGAGAGAAGGATTTGAGCACTTCCCCTTATGTTCTTGCTTTGCATCCTTGCATAGTATTGAGCTCTCCATTATGATTTGTTCGAGTGAGAGACCGTGAGCTTGTTACTCTTGGAGGGTGACCTCCTAGTTGGCTTGGAGGTTGGTGCCTCGGTGACCTCTTCGTGGAAGATTGTGAAGAGGCCCGTGCTTCCCCTTCGTGGGAGTTGTGAAGTGGTTGTGGAGCTTGCCATCTCCGGAGTGGAGGAAAAGCTAACCATAAGAAGTGGTCTCTAGCTTCGTGGCGGACTCGGAGAAGAAGGTGAGTGATGTGGGCAGATAACCACCCAGTTGGAACCCCAAGAGGAAGGTATGATGAGCACAGTAGCAAGTTTTCCCTCAGTAAGAAACCGAGGTTTATCGAACCAGTAGGAAAAAGCCAAACGTCAGAAGGTGATGCCTGCTAGCTTCGCGACAACACTCGACAATTTATAAGGCGCCTCGTCCAGGCTTTGCTTTGCACCAGCAGCAACGTGGAACCAGCACACAACACAACCAAGAACTTTGCTCCCAACTTACGATGAGGTTGTCAATCTCACCGGTTTGCTGTAAACAAAGGTGTGAGCGTATCGAGTGGAAAACAGTAGTAGTATGCGAGAAAGTAAACAGTGCGAGTAAAGTAAACGGTGTAACAATGTAAAGGAAATTGGACCGGGGCCCACAGTTCACTAGTGGTGTCTCTCCATAAGATAAATAACAACATGCTGGGTAAACAATTTACAGTTGGGCAATTGATAGAATAAAGATAATGTGCATATGTCACGAGGATCACTATGAGATTTACTGTGGGCATTACAACAAAATACATAGACCGCCATCCAACTGCATATATGACTAATAATCCACTCGCGGGGAATCGAGTCCGAGGACCCCTTGAGTATTAAGTTGCGAACAACAGATAATTGCATTAAGCAAAGTGTGTAATGTAAACAAAACAAATTTCCTTGGACACAAGAATGTTGTTTTCTCCCTAGTGGCAACAACATATCTACAACCTTAGAGGTTTATGTCACTCCCCCAGATTAAGTAGAGGCATGAACCCAACTATCGAGCATAAATACCCCCTCTTGGAGTCACTAGTATCTACTTGGCCAAGATAGCTACTAACAACAAAGAGCATGCAAGATCATAAACAACATAGAGATAACATAAGATAATATTCAGCACATCAACTTAACATAACACCAATATTCATCGGATCCCAACAAATACAACATGTAGAATTACATAAAGATGATCTCGATCATGTAAGGCAGCTCACGAGATATAAACATGAAGCACATGGTGGAGAAGACAACCATCTAGCTACTGCTATGGACCCATAGTCCAAGGTAGACTACTCACTCATCATGCCGGAGGCAAGCATGGCGATGAAGAAGACCTCCGATGGCGATTCCCCTCTCCGGCAGGGTGCCGGGAAGAGCTTCTGGACCCTCCCGATCTTGGGTCGATGACAGCGGCGGATCGCGATGTGTTTTTAGAAAATTGATCGGGTCCTTAGGTTTTTCCCATCGAGGGGACTTTATAGGCAAAGGGGCGTCATCAAGAGTGGACCAGGGCGCCCTCACCATAGGTGGGCGCGGCCAGGGGCTGGGCCGCGCCCCCTGGTGGTGAGGCTGGCCCCTGGCCCCTCTCCGTGTCATCTTCGGTCTTCGCGAAGCTTCGATAAAAATAGGAGGTTTGGCTTTTGTTTTGTCCAATTCCGAGAATATTTCCTGTGTAACTTTTCTGAAACACAAAAACAGCAGAAAACAGGGAACTGGCACTGTGGCATCTTGTTAATAGGTTAGTTCCAGAAAATGCATAAAAGGATTAAGGCTAGCAAACCTAGCTTCCAACATGTGAACTAAATAAGCAGAAGCAACTTCATAACTAGGAGCAAGCTCAGCCAAAGATTTATCCTCAACATCTTTATGCATACTAATATGATTAAAGAACTCCTCAATATTACCTTTCCCAATAATAGAACCACTACCTACTGAGAGGTCTGATACGTTGCAAACGTATCTATAATTTTTGATGCTCCATGCTTGTTTTACACCAATTGCTATATATTTTGTCTACACTTTATGGCACTTTTATGATTTATTTGGACTAACCTACTAATAGTTGCAAAAGTGCACAATGTTCTTGTTTTGCACTTTCATGTGTAGTAATTACCAAGAATACAAGTGGAAATCTTGTTGGAGTCAAATTGGGACTTTCCAGAAATCTGTGCAAGAACTCTTTTCGAAGATGGTCACGTTACGGGTCGAAGACAGCGTCAAACGGAAAACTCTTCAACTACAAAGTTGTAGGGAATTTCACGGCAAATGTTCTGGATATAAAATTCACCTCATTCCGAGTCCGGACGGCCGAGTTAGGCCCGATCTAGTGCGGCCCAAGATGGGGAGATGGGAATCTGAGAGACTATATAAAGGGACGAACCCTAGCTCGTGGGGGACACCTCCATCCACGAATTTGCAGCCACCAGAGCCACATTTTCGCCTCCCCTATGGATCCCATCTCCATGGGGGAGGGCTCCCATGAAGCCATGAAGGAAGGGGGCTAAGGGCGGCGCTCCCCCATGATGCCGGCGGCGGGGGAGTCCCCCGCGCCGCCGCCCACGCCCCTCGCTGCTCATCTCCGCCATCTTCATCGCTATCTCTATCACCAACTCCTTCTATTATGCAGTGGTTAATCCTCACACACACCTCTTTACCATCCTATGTAAACATGGTGTTTGATGCTATAATATTTATCCTATGATCTATGTCATGTTTGCATAGTTTATTTGTCCTTAGATTGATTTGTTGAATGTCTTTGGTTCATTAGAGTTGTATGTTGATATGGTACTGTCCTTTGGTATCCATTATATTTATGCGCGCATGGATTAAACATCTTAGGGTTAGTAGTATGTGCAAAAGAAAGGGGGTAGTCCTGCCGGAGCGACAGAAACCTGAGGACACGAATCGGAACGTTGCACGTATGGGAGTAAGAGGACCATTAACTTAAGGCTATGGTTGGGGAAACCTTAATGCATTGTTAGTATTTGCAGATGCTTGCTAAAAATCCAATCATATAGTACTTGTAATTCCAAGTAGTGAAGTGCATGTATATTTAGCCTCTCCCACATAGAAAACTGCATCGAAGACAGTGAACCCGATTTATTCACTAATTGAACTTAGACAAAGCCACCACTATTACCACCACTTTTCCACACTCATGGTACTGTTAGTTTATGGTTACTTAGTATATTTTATTGCTACAGCACTAACAATTACTTTCTTGTATTTATTATCTTGCAAAGCTATCTCTCATACCCGTATTGTTGCACTAGTTTTATTTCCTAGATGATGCAAACGTTTAGTGTGCGTAGAGTTGTATCAGCGGTTGATAGAACTTGAGAGAACATTTATCCTACCTTTAGCTCCTCGTTGGGTTCGACACTCTTACTTATCAAAAAGGCTACACACGATCGCCTATACTTGTGGGATATCAAGGTCCTCCAAAATATACTTAGGGAACAACATAATGAACTAAGAGTAATAAAGTAACAACTATAAATGATACTAATTTTTTTGTATTTTTGATAAAATGATGCAAGCAAAAATAAATTAAAGCAAAACAAATAACAAAGTAAAGGATGTGTGTGCAAGACTCCCCTTGCAGAAATCTTCTTTCTCCCCGGCAACGGCGCCAGAAAATTATACTTGATGTTGGCAGATAACCACCCAGTTGGGAACCCCAAGAGGAAGGTATGATAAGCACAGTAGCAAGTTTTCCTTCAGTAAGAAACCGAGGTTTATCGAACCAGTAGGAAAAAGCCAAACGTCAGAAAGTGATGCCTGCTAGCTTCGCGACAGCTCCAGACAATTTATAAAGCGCCTCATCCAGGCTTTGCTTTGCACCAGTAGCAACGTGGAACCTGCACACAACACAACCAAGAACTTTGCTCCCAACTTACGATGAGGTTGTCAATCTCACCGGTTTGCTGTAAACAAAGGTGTGAGCGTATCGAGTGGAAAACAGCAGTAGTATGCGAGAAAGTAAACAGTGCGAGTAAAGTAAACGGTGTAACAATGTAAAGGAAATTAGACCGGGGTCCATAGTTCACTAGTGGTGTCTCTCCATCAGATAAATAATAACATGCTGGGAAAACAAATTATAATTGGGCAATTGATAGAATAAAGATAACGTGCATATGTCACGAGGATCACTATGAGATTTACTCTGGGCATTACAACAAAATACATAGACCACCATTCAACTGCATCTATGACTAATAATCCACTCGCGGGGAATCATCCGAGGACCCCTTGAGTATTAAGTTGCGAATAATAGATAATTGTATTAAGCAAAGTGTGTAATGTAAACAAAACGAATGTCCTTGGACACAAGGATGTTGTTTTCTCCCTAGTGGCAACATCACATCTACAACCTTAGAGGTTTATGTCAGTCCCCCAGATTAAGTAGAGGCATGAACCCAACTATCAAGCATAAATACCCCCTCTTGGAGTCACTAGTATCTACTTGGCCAAGATAGCTACTAACAACGGAGAGCATGCAAGATCATAAACAACATAGAGATAACATAAGATAATATTCAGCACATCAACTTAACATAACACCAATATTCATTAGATCTCAACAAACACAACATTTAGAATTACATAAAGATAATCTCGATCATGTAAGGCAGCTCACGAGATATAAACATGAAGCACATGGTGGAGAAGACAACCATCTAGCTACTGCTATGGACCCATAGTCTAAGGTAGACTACTCACTCATCGCGCCGGAGGCAAGCATGGCGATGAAGAAGACCTCTAGTGGTGATTCCCCTCTCCGGCAGGGTGCCAGGAAGAGCTTCTGGATCCTCCCGATCTCGGGTCGACGACAGCGGCGGATCGTGATGTGTTTCTAGAAAATTGATCGGGTCCTTAGGTTTTTCCCGTCGAGGGGACTTTATATGCGAAGGGGCGTCGTCAGGAGTGGACCAGGGCGCCCTCACCATAGGTGGGCGCGGCCAGGGGCTGGGCCGCGCCCCCTGGTGGTGAGGCTGGCCCCTGGCCCCTCTCTGTGTCATCTTCGGTCTTCGCGAAGCTTCAGTAAAAATAGGAGGTTCGGATTTTGTTTTGTGCAATTCCGAAAATATTTCCTGTGTAACTTTTCTGAAACACAAAAATAGCAGAAAACAGGGAACTGGCACTGTGGCATCTTGTTAATAGGTTAGTTCTAGAAAGTGCATAAAAACACCATAAAGTGTAACAAAACACTAAGCAACTGGTGTAAGAACAAGCATGGAGTATCAAAAATTATAGATACGTTTGAGACGTATCAGTGAGCCTTCGTGGTGTTCGGGGGCCTTCGTGGTTACCCGCATCTCTCCAATGGTGATTATCTTACTTTATATAAGTGAACATCGGGATACATCTTCGTCTCCGCGTGCCTCGGTTATCTCTATACCCGAGTTTATTTCCTTGTGATAGCCTTTGTGCTTGAAGTACTTATATCTTGTTTATCACTTGTGAAATATATCTTGTGCTATCTTGCTTAGCTGTAGTGGTTGTTGGTGCACTTAGTTGAGCCTAGCTTATTTAGGTTTTGTGCTTATAAAATAAATGTTAGTTTAATTCCACATTCTTACAAGCCAAATCTGTAATAGTTTTTTAAAAATGCCTATTCACCCCCCTCTAAGCGACATCTCGTCCTTTCAATTGGTATCAGAGCAAGGTGTCTCCTTGTTTAGGCTTCACCGCCTTGAGAGTAAAGATGTCGGCTAGTTGTTTAGTGCACAATGACACAATTATTTTTTATGGCACAAATTATATGCTATGTTGAAATCACATGCTTTCTAATCTTCGGACTTTGTGTCCAAATATAGAGCGATTTCCAGATGTAGGTTTTTATCCTCCGATGGATCTTCAAAATCTATCTATTGAGGATGAGAAAAATTTACATCTTGAAGCTCAAGTATCTAATGAAATTTTATTGTCTGTGAGCTCCATAGTTTATGTTTGCTTGATGGGTTCAAAGTGCAAGACGTCTCATGAGATATGGACCAAGCTAGAAGAGTCATTTGGTGGGTCCATTTCACTTGAGGTTGAAAGTGAACCCAAAGAGCTCTCTTCACCTTCACATCATGAAGAGCTCCAAGTTGCTTCCACATCCGGTCGTGATGATTCTTCAATTTCTTCTATCTCACCAACATGTGAATTGTCACAAGGTAATGATATGGTGAGTGAAGAAATCATATGTGATGATGGTAGCTTTGTTCTTTGCACCAATGATTTGACTTTGTTAAATCCTAATGGTGTAGAGAGCTTGGACCTAAACACTTCGTGCAAGAAGTTCTTTACTCATTCTTGTGTTAAAGGTCCTTGCATATCTCCTAGAATTTGCTTGATTAAATTTTGTGATGATATGCTTGTCTCTAGTTGTGATCATGATCAAAATGACTCTATTTCCTCTAGTTGTTGTATGACTAACCATGTAGAGGAAATTAAAGAAAAATTGGGTCACATAATTAAAGAAGAAATCAATAGAAGAACCAAGAAGGTTTCTATCAGGAGAAGGCAATGCTATGAATGCCACGAGTATGGACATCTCGCAAGAGCTTGTCCTACACTCAAAAATGAAGAATGTGCTTCAATTGATGTTCCCTCATCATCTAACCAAGTTCACATGTGCCTTATGGCAAGCGGCTCAAAGGTAACTCCTACTTTGAATCCCGACACATCTCCTTATGATGAGAGTGATGATGATGATGATAATGAAGCTTTCTTGCATGAGATTGGAATTGTATATGCCTCTCTTCGTGGTAATAATGATGCTCGTGCTAAAGTTGAACAGTTAATGGAAACCTTGTTTGAACACAAGGAGACCATTAAGGAATTGAACTCCCTTGTTAATGAAGGGAAATGGAGATTCAATCTCCTCAAGCAAGAGCTATCCGAAGAGAAGCATACTAATTCTTCCCTATCTCAATCTATTAAATCTTGTGAGCTTGCTAATGCTAAATCTATTAATGATGCTTGTGCTACTAACTCTACTTCTTGTGAAGCATCTATATTAAAGGAGAATGTTGAGCTAAGGACTCAACTTGAGTTGCTAACAAGCAATTATAAGAAATTGGAGGAAAGCCATGAAAAGCTCTCGGGCTCTCATGGGGATCTCCTAATCTCTTATAATGGGCTAAAGTTAGCTCATGAGGCAAGTATCACTAAGGAAACATCTTGTGAGCCTCATTTGGACATTAGCACTACTTTGAACCAAAATGCTATATTAGCATGTGGTAGTCCTAGTAATTTGTCTAGGCATAATATTGCTACATCATGTGATGAATTACTTACTATGCCTTGTTGGTCTAACAATGAAGCTTCTACTTCCTCTAGTACTTGTATTACTACTAACCTTGTAGAGGAAATCAAAGATCTCAAGGCCCAAGTCACTAGTTTGGAGAAAGACTTGGAGAAGAGTCATGAAGGGAAATCCACACTCGATAATATTTTGAGTGTGCAAAAATCCCCTAATGACAAGAGTGGACTTGGATTCAACTCCAATAACAAGAACAAGTCCAAGAGCAACAAGAAGAAGAAGGGCCAAGACCAAGTCAAGAATTTGGCCAAGATTGTTTGCTTCAAGTGTAAGATTGAAGGGCATCATGTGAGATCTTGCCCATTGAAGAAGAAGCACTTGAGTAAGAAGCAACAAGGGAAGCGGCCACAAGTTCAAGCTCAAGCACGACCTCAAGTTGAAGATAGGCCACTTCCTAAGAAGAAACAAGATGAAGCTTCCCAAATCAAGAATTCAATGAAGAAGAGAAAGGGAAGCACTTGTTGCTATATTTGCCGTGAGAAGGGGCACTTTGCTTCTTCATGCTTAAGTGGTACCTTATCTAATTCTATCATTGTTGATGATGATTATTCTCTTAGGAAAGATAAGGATGGTAATATGTTTGCCAAGTTTGTTGGAACTCAAAGTGGTGCCAAGAAAAGGACCATTTGGGTTGCCAAGCCTATTGTGACTAACCTCTTAGGACCCAACTTGGTTGGGGACCAACAAGCTAAAACTTGATCAATAGGTGTTTGTGGAGGGCATTGGAGACTTGGCTACCTCATGAAGAATTAAGGGATCTTCGTTAATTTTATTTCATCAAGCCAAGTCATTGACACTATCATTTTATATCCAATGTGCCTCTTTGCGGTAACTTGTACTTACCCTATTTACATTGTAAGTTACTTGCCCCTTTGCATGTTTTGGTTTTGTACCAAGTTTGTGTTTGTATATGTTGTTCCTTATACCTACTTATCTTGTGTATTCAAGTAGGTGTTGGTTGTTTGGCACATCATATACTTGTGTATTTGCTTCGAGCCTCTAATGCATCTCTATGGTATCTTATTTGGCTCTTATTGAGTGATTAATGGAACATCCCATTTTGGGGGAGTGATTTTCCTTTGGCACCTCACAATCCTATAAATGTGTGCACATGTGTAATACCACTTAGTATTGATATTGAAAGATTATCTAGTCACTATGTGGTATGCCATGCTCATGAGAAATTCAAATTCTATATCTCCATTAATTATCTCTAGTTGGATTTTATTTGCCTTTTGTTGAAAAGAATTAATATCACATTATGGGGGAGTAATATGCCTTATGCATATCACAAGCCTAGGAAATGTGAACATTTGAGGTATTGCCACTTAGAGTTGATATTGTTAATTATCTTGTTCCTAGGTGGCATGTTTGCTCAAACAAGCTTCGTTATTTCTTAAATGATTTTATTGCTCATTTCTTTGGTCTTGGTTTGAGTAAGAATTTTTGGTGCAGTTTTACTCAAATATATTTCTCTATATCATAAGTAGGAAACTGTTTGCTTCAAGATACTCTAATCATTGCTTTGCATGATTGTTTGTCTATTATTGGAGCTACCAAGAATCCTTTTTTGTGCATGGTGCTCAAATTGAATATTTAACCATATGCCTTTTATTGTGAAGTTGATCTTGAATATCTTTGCAATACATCACTGGAAAATAATTCCAATATGAACTTCTTGTCTCTGACAATTGGTATTCATATATATATATATGTGGTAATTCTTCTAGATCATCTTTACCTTGGAATTTGCCTCTTATTGCCCTTATTTCTTTCTAAGAATTTTTTTTTGACTCCCATTGTCTTATTTGCCTTCTTGAGGATCTTTTTGCTTGACGTCGTCTCATCTCTTGATCCCCATCAAGTGTGTGTTGTTGTAAGGCAAACCTTTTCTTTTCGGTACTTGTGCCATTGTGAAAAGTGTAGAGGGTTTGGTTTATTTGTTGGAACCTTGCTCTTTTGGGAGTTAGTTATCTCATTCCTTCTTCTATGATTTATTTGCTCAAATGAGATAAATCTTTGAGCATGCTTTTATTTATTTATTCTTTCATGCTCAATAAGTTCTTAGGTTCATTTGTTGAATTTTATGAATAAATCATTTGTTGATTTGTTCCCTTGATATCATTTGGACAAATAACGTGTTTTCCACACCTTTTTTACCTCCTTGTACTCTTGTTTTTTTGTCTAAATTGTATCTTCTTTGGTTCTTGAAAGCTATTTGCATGCATATTCTCTTTATGCTTAATTTTGTATCTTAGTTGCTTTCTTTGATCCAATATATATGTTATACTCCATCAAATCCTAAATGGCTAAGATGTGCATGAAGTTAAAAGTTCATCTCTAACTATGCACATATTTATATGGAGTCTATCATATGTATTGTGGTTAGTCTAACCACTTTGGACCCAATAAGTTTGGGGACCAAGATGTACTTGAATGATGTCTTAGGTACATTGGAGATGCAATGGATGCTTGCCTCGTTTATAAGGAAGGTGTTATCACCATATGATTATTGGAGCCAAGTTAGGATGACCGGCGAACTCTTATCTACTACATCACACCATTGCTATCTCGGTAACAAGTATAACATTCATGCATACTTTTCTAGCATCCCAACTCTTGTAGGTTGGTTCTTGGCATGATAATATTTATTTGCAAATGTTGCGGTTCTTGCAAAGGTCTTATAAAGAAATATCTTTATTTCATATGTGAGCAATTTGAGATGATTGCATATTATGGGAAGTATATAAAATCATGTTTATGATTCACCAATCCCAAATATGCCTTTTTAGCAATTTATTGCATATTAATTCCTCAACGCTCTCTCATGTGCAATATAGATAATGTTGCAAGTTGTACCCTTCTTTATTATGCTTGTTGCCTTTCAAAGCATCCCGACTATCTTTTGATCCCTTATTGCTAGTTGTGATGGCTTTGATGGTTTTGCGTGGAGAGTTTATTAATATACCATAATGGAAAATGGAGCCTTGAGCTATATATGCTTTCTAGCAAAGTTATTTGGTATATTTTTTGACTCTCTCTTGGATATCATGTATTCCTTAATTTCAACTAACCTCTTGGGTATACATGTTTCTTTGTGGATTGTTCATCATGATTTTTTTGTCCACTTAGAAATGTATATGCATAAGAGTGTTAATTTCTTCCCTTGATATCCTCGTTCTTTGCCGACCATCTTTCTTATCCATTTTGTTCTTGATGGTGTTGGTAAGAACTTGATTTATGAGTGCTTGTTTATTCTTTATTGCTTCTTCTCGCACTCATATCTCGTGAATCTTTTTGGACTAAAGTTCACTTTGATAAACGTATTGATTCTTTTGTATTCTCTCATGCTCATGGTTGTATTTTAAATGATATAGAGGGAGTGAGGATTCCATGTTTGTGCATATTGTATTCAAATGCAATAAAAATTCAAATTTATGCATAAACCTTGGGGAGCTTCCTTATTTCATTTAAAGCACCTAGTAGCTCTTATCATCACATCTTCTTGTGTCCAATTGGTTCTTTGGGTCTCTTGATTGCTTGCTTGCTTCATTCGTTGAAGTTTCCTCCACTATGTCATCTTTTTGCAATCTTTGATCCTCAATATGGTTTGACTTCCTCCAAATATTGTTAATTTGATAAGTGCATATGATTTCACACATTTTTATGAGAAATGCACATCTTGGGGAGGAACTCATACTATATTGGCCTTCTAAATTCCTTCATCTATTTTGGCAATCGTTGCCAATGGGGGGAAGTTTAGAAGGTTTAAGGGAAATGGTTTTTATACTTAAGTTTGGTTTGTGCTTAAGTGTTTTACCTTTCATGCATCTCTTCTTTGTTAGATGTTTTGCATGGCTGAATATATAGTGTAAACTTCATCAAAGGTTTATCTTGACAATGTATGCAATGAAATTCAAGTGTTTTACCTCCCAATCTCGAGTCGATGATAGCGGCGGATCGCGATGTGTTTCTAGAAAATTGATTGGGTCCTTAGGTTTTTCCTGTCGAGGGGACTTTATAGGCGAAGGGGCGTCGTCAGGAGTGGACCAGGGCGCCCTCACCATAGGTGGGCGCGGCCAGGGGCTGGGCCGCGCTCCCTGGTGGCGAGGCTGGCCCCTGGCCCCTCTCCGTGTCATCTTCGGTCTTCGCGAAGCTTCGGTAAAAATAGGAGGTTTGGCTTTTGTTTTGTCCAATTCCGAGAATATTTCCTGTGTAACTTTTCTGAAACACAAAAACAGTAGAAAACAGGGAACTGGCACTGTGGCATCTTGTTAATAGGTTAGTTCCGGAAAATGCATAAAAACACCACGAAGTGTAACAAAACACTAAGCAAATGGTGTAAGAACAAGCATGGAGTATCAAAAATTATAGATACGTTTGAGACGTATCAGTGAGCCTTCGTGGCGTTCGGGGGCCTTCATGGTTACCCGCATCTCTCCAACGGTGATTAGCTTACTTTATGTAAGTGAACATCGGGATACATCTTCGTCTCCGCGTGCCTCGGTTATCTCTATACCCGAGTTTATTTCCTTGTGATAGCCTTCATGCTTGAAGTACTTATATCTTGTTTATCACTTATAAAATATATCTTGTGCTATCTTGCTTAGCTGTAGTTGTTGGTGGTGCACTTAGTTGAGCCTAGCTTATTTAGGTTTTGTGCTTGTAAAATAAACGTTAGTTTAATTTCACATTCTTACAAGCCAAATCCATAATAGTTTTTTAAAAATGCCTATTGTAAGGGTCAATTGCCCCTAAGTGTGTTTTTGGTAATTAATGACAATCCCTAGGGTCAATCCCTATGCACTCATATCTCGTGAATCTTTTTGGACTAAAGTTCACTTTGATAAGCGTATTGATTCTTTTGTATTCTCTCATGCTCATGGTTGTATTTTAAATGATATAGAGGGAGTGCGGATTCCATGTTTGTGCATATTGTATTCAAATGCAATAAAAATTCAAATTTATGCATAAACCTTGGGGAGCTTCCTTATTTCATTTAAAGCACCTAGTAGCTCTTATCATCACATCTTCTTGTGTCCAATTGGTTCTTTGGGTCTCTTGATTGCTTGCTTGCTTCATTCGTTGAAGTTTCCTCCACTATGTCATCTTTTTGCAATCTTTGATCCTCAATATGGTTTGACTTCCTCCAAATATTGTTAATTTGATAAGTGCATATGATTTCACACATTTTTATGAGAAATGCACATCTTGGGGAGGAACTCATACTATATTGGCCTTCTAAATTCCTTCATCTATTTTGGCAATCGTTGCCAATGGGGGGGAAGTTTAGAAGGTTTAAGGGAAATGGTTTTTATACTTAAGTTTGGTTTGTGCTTAAGTGTTTTACCTTTCATGCATCTCTTCTTTGTTAGATGTTTTGCATGGCTGAATATATAGTGTAAACTCCATCAAAGGTTTATCTTGACAATGTATGTAATGAAATTCAAGTTCATCACACGTGCATATATTGTGGGGGGAGTTTGCTCTATATATTTTGGTTGCACTCACATCAACCATATTTGTTGTAGTTTATGTGAGTACAATTGATTTTTATATGCGGTAGTAGCTTTGTGTTACTTGACCATATCAAATACAACCTCTTGTATGCAGTTTATTCTCGGATAAGTTGCATATTAGTTTCTATCATTCATTATATAAACCCTCTTGTTGAGATTGTCATCAATTACCAAAATGGGGGAGATTGTAAGGGTAAATTGCCCCTAAGTGTGTTTTTGGTAATTAATGACAATCCCTATGGACTAATGTTCTCATTGAGCTTTTTTGAAGGAATTGTTCATAGGAATTGCTTGAAGTCCATGTGTTGGATTCAAGGCTTGGATGCCATGAAGATAACGATATATCTTAAGTATTGGCATCAAGATCATTGAACAAGAAGAGATGAATCCAATATGATCAAGAATAAGAAATAAATATGTTGTTCTTGTGTAGAACTCAAGTAATCCATGCTCTAGCTTATGTGCTAAGCCAAGGAGTCTCAAGATCTTGAGAGTTTGGTTACATGAGAAGAATTCAAGATATGGCTCTATGTTGAGGTCATGATGGTCTCATGAGTTGAGATATGATTGACTAATACCTAGAGCATGCAATCAAATAAAGAATTCTTTATGTGGCTCAAGATATTGTGATAGATCACGAGAAGATTCAAGGTTGACTAAGGCAAAGATCAAAGATTGAATTCTAGTTTGGTCAACACATGAAGCATAAGGAATGTGCCACATGGGACCAATCGGTCTTGTGGTATGGTATGGTTTGTCAATTATGCTTTGTGAACTAACCCATTACATATGTGTGTTTGTGTTGTCTATGTGGGTTAGGTATTGTGTCATGGATGTGCATCACTAGTGAGATTTCATATAGCCTATGAAAGGATGACATCAAGTGATGGTTGTCATCAAGGTTGAGAAGTGCAAGTTTCAAGATAAGCATCTCGAGAAGATCATATGCTTGAAGCTTGTCTTCCATTTGGTGATAATGGATTTTTTAAGACATGCCTTAGTGAAGCTATCCCATAGTGGTGTATGGGGAAGCATATTGAAAGTCTTCACGAAGCAACAATGATCAAGTGAAGCATTCCGGCTTGAAGGAAGCATGAAGCATCGACATCAAGATCAAGTGGGATGCGCAAGGAAAAGGTATGGCCTTGCTAGGTTTTCCTTTTACCGGTC
This sequence comes from Dactylis glomerata, assembly GCA_007115705.1. Classification (NCBI taxonomy): domain Eukaryota; kingdom Viridiplantae; phylum Streptophyta; class Magnoliopsida; order Poales; family Poaceae; genus Dactylis; species Dactylis glomerata. The sequence continues at coordinate 477,698 of QXEO01000103.1, forward strand.
TCAAGGTGTTTGTTGGGAGACCGGGTTATAGGATAGATAGTCGTACTATCAAGAGGGGCTTTCGGTCGGGTAACTTGATCACATCGTCTTAGGGAGCTCAAACCTTTGCATACTTTGCATCTTCCTAATTTATTTCTTATTGGTGTTTCTCCATGTGAGGTTCTTGTGCTTGTTGCTAGCTTTCCAACAAGTCCAAGTTCATCGAAAACGGAATCCGTATGCATCTTTTATCGCGTTTTCGAGTTTGGAGGTTTTACCGGTTCTTTCTTAAAAGAGGTTTTCACCTCTTCTAATTTGGTATTTTATCTCTTAATACTTATTGGGTTTTATGGTCTTCATTGGATAGATATTTTTCTTAGCTTTTCAAAAAACCCAAGTTTGCTCAAATCAGAGTCCGGATGTAAAAGTTATCGCATTTTTTGTGAGGTTATTTTATGCCGGTTCCGAGCTCGGTTTGAACCAGAAATTCAACCGAAAATCAACCGAAAAGTTGCAGAACTGTTTTCTTATATTTTTGGTTTTGACCGAGTTTAAACCGGAAATTCAACCGGGAATTCAACCGGGAATTTCCGGTCCAACCGAGAATTCAACCGAGAATTCCAGTTTTGCCCCAAATGACTAGTTTTCTTTGAGGACTATAAAAAGGGGTCTTCTTCCCCAAATGTTTTAGGGTTCTTGAGCATGAAATACACCACCATTGTTGACCCTCTTGAGCTTTCTTCCTCCCTCTTCCCTCCAATGATTCTTGCATCTTTTTGAGGGATTTGAGAGCGAAGATCTTGATCTACAATCTCCACCAAATCATTCCTCCTCTAAGTGAGGGGAATCCTTTGAATCAAGATCTTGGAGTCATTGGTTGACCTCTACCCTTGTTCTTCCTCTCTAACTCCTCCATAGCATTTGTTGCCTTGGTGGGATTTGAGAGAGAAGGATTTGAGCACTTCCCCTTGTGTTCTTGCTTTGCATCCTTGCATAGTGTTGAGCTCTCCATTATGATTTGTTTGAGTGAGAGACCGTGAGCTTTTTACTCTTGGAGGGTGACCTCCTAGTTGGCTTGGAGGTTGGTGCCTTGGTGACCTCTTCGTGGAAGATTGTGAAGAGGCCCGGGCTTCCCCTTCGTGGGAGTTGTGAAGTGGTTGTGGAGCTTGCCATCTCCAGAGTGGAGGAAAAGCTAACCATAAGAAGGGGTCCCTAGCTTCGCGAGGGACTCAGAGAAGAAGGTGAGCCTTTGTGGCGTTCGGGGGCCTTCATGGTTACCCGCATATCTCCAACGATGATTAGCTTACTTTATGTAAGTGAACATCGGGATACATCTTCGTCTCTGCATTAACCCAACTATCAAGCATAAATACCCCCTCTTGGAGTCACTAGTATCTATTTGGCCAAGATAGCTAATAACAACGGAGAGCATGCAAGATCATAAACAACATAGAGATAACATAAGATAATATTCAGCACATCAACTTAACATAACACCAATATTCATCGGATCCTAACAAACACAACATGTAGAATTACATAAAGATGATCTCAATCATGTAAGGCAGCTCACGAGATATAAACATGAAGCACATGGTGGAGAAGACAACCATCTAGCTACTGCTATGGACCCATAGTCCAAGGTAGACTACTCACTCATCGCGCCGGAGGCAAGCATGGCGATGAAGAAGACCTTCGATGGCGATTCCCCTCTCCGGCAGGGTGCTGGGAAGAGCTTCTGGACCCTCCCAATCTCGAGTCGATGATAGCGGCGGATCGCAATGTGTTTCTAGAAAATTGATTGGGTCCTTAGGTTTTTCCTATCGAGGGGACTTTATAGGCGAAGGGGCGTCGTCAGGAGTGAACCAGGGCGCCCTCACCATAGGTGGGCGCGGCCAGGGGCTGGGCCGCGCTCCCTGGTGGTGAGGCTGGCCCCTGGCCCCTCTCCGTGTCATCTTCGGTCTTCGCGAAGCTTCGGTAAAAATAGGAGGTTTGGCTTTTGTTTTGTCCAATTCCGAGAATATTTCCTGTGTAACTTTTCTGAAACACAAAAACAGCAGAAAACAGGGAACTGGCACTGTGGCATCTTGTTAATAGGTTAGTTCCGGAAAATGCATAAAAACACCACGAAGTGTAACAAAACACTAAGCAAATGGTGTAAGAACAAGCATGGAGTATCAAAAATTATAGATATGTTTGAGACGTATCAGTGAGCCTTCGTGGCGTTCGGGGGCCTTCATGGTTACCCGCATCTATCCAACGGTGATTAGCTTACTTTATGTAAGTGAACATCGGGATACATTTTTGTCTCCGCGTGCCTCGGTTATCTCTATACCCGAGTTTATTTCCTTGTGATAGCCTTCATGCTTGAAGTACTTATATCTTGTTTATCACTTATGAAATATATCTTGTGCTATCTTGCTTAGCTGTAGTTGTTGTTGGTGCACTTAGTTGAGCCTAGCTTATTTAGGTTTTGTGCTTGTAAAATAAACGTTAGTTTAATTTCACATTCTTACAAGCCAAATCCGTAATAGTTTTTTAAAAATGCCTATTGTAAGGGTCAATTGCCCCTAAGTGTGTTTTTGGTAATTAATGACAATCCCTATGGACTAAACGTTAGAGGGAGTGAGGATTCCATGTTTGTGCATATTGTATTCAAATGCAATAAAAATTCAAATTTATGCATGAACCTTGGGGAGCTTCCTTATCTCTACTAATAATATTGCAATCGGACTGGTCCATGTCCGTAAAATACGTTTTCGTCCAACTAAAAATACATTTTCGTCCATCATGCCTTCTTTGGTTTCCTCCGTCGCGTGGCCAGTTTTTTTGTTTTGTTCGTTGCTACTCTAGCTTTTCTCTCTGTTCCGCTCCCGAGTCGTTCTCCTTTCTCTCAATCCACCTCCCTCACGTGCTGTGATAAACGCTGCAGCTAGGGTTGGCTCATCGCGTGCCCTGCTGGATGCCGACGAGGACAGGGTGTAGCGCGCACGGCTGGCTCTGTGCCGCACGCGGGTCGTGGTCATGAACGTGCCGCCCCGGGGCCTGGAACAATGGCGAGATGTGAGGCTGCTGGTGGTGGATTCAATGGCGAGAGGTGGAGTTGTTGGAGTATGTGATCGGGCAAGACGCCTGTTCCGTCGGGAGTTCATGCAGGACTAGAGGAGTCAAGAGTCGATCCTGGAGATCGTGCATGCAGCGAAGGGTGTGTACGGGGCATGGATCATGGAGATCCTGTGGCAGCTGGCACCTACGTATTTGGTTATGGAGATGCGTCGCCAGCCGGCATTGGCGCGAGATGCGGTGGCGCAGGCAGCGGCAGCCACCGTCAGGTTCTGATCGTTGCATTGTTCTACTAGCAAACAGGTACAGGCGGCTGTGGATTTTTTTGTCAGAGGTTATAGGCACCAGCTTCTGCTGCCGGATCAGGTATTTGTACAATGCAGACACAATGATGTTGGGCGAATCATTGTTGAAACCTGAAACTGATGACGGCTCTGCTCTCTAACGAGTTCGATACCGCGGTGTCTTCTTCCGTGTAGCAGAGTAAATGCCTCTTCTGGTTCAATGAATTGCTATGTTGCTTGACTGCCGCATGCCCGCATGTATATACTGAGATGTTAGCACTCCTTCGCTAATGTGAGTAACACACTATGTTGTGCCCCAGTTTCTTATTTTCCATGTATTTAAGACTTGAAATTTTCCGTTTTACTGAACCACCTCTGTTTTTTGTACTGCAATTCAGATTTATCTTCTTTCCTAATTTTCAGGTAAGGTTTTGCAAAAGTTGGCTCTGAATCTGTGATGCACCAATAAATCAGCAAAATAAGTTAATCCATAATTATATTCTAATTTGTGTTTAATTCAAATGCCGCCAAATTGTTTTGTCCAGTTATCTGTACCAACTGCAATACTACAAGATATTCTTGTAAATGGTATTATTCTATATATGCAATTTACCGGCAGCTAGCATCTCATGCACCATCTATTTTGTATTTTTTTTCCTGGCACTCTTGTATCCTAGCGGACTGACCAAGTGACTCAAAGATATATTATTGCTTGGTAGCCATATTCTGAAGGTCTGGCCGCTCCATAACTTATATGGAACTTTTTTCTTTCCAATGCACATAATTAAATTAATTTTAAGGATGTATGGGTTATAGTGGATTAGCGGTCAAACATCAAATTTTTTTCTACAACAACTTACTATGGTTTTTTTAAGTTTTTCTTTTTCGTTGCAACGCATGAGCAATTATAGAAAACAAATAGAGTCATATTTCAATTTTAAGTAAACTATTACGGTCGCACAGTAAAAAAAATTATTATGGTGCACAACAAATAACTCATCACAAAACAGGCTTTCGCCCCGCTTTATAAATAAGGCCCAACGAACGAACCGATACAAAGTGATTAGCTAACCTCTTACAACATACAAAACATTTCACCTGAAAAACCCTTCCCTGCACTTGGTACCTGAAACCATAGATATTCACATGACAAGTTATCACGAACATAGAGGACATCATCTTTTCCACCATGTCCATCGAAGACCTGAGAATTGTGAAGGCATCTCAAAGGAAATCGACGGTACTGTATCGACATAATGATCTATCAAAAGTATCAGCAACAGTTAAATCATGGATGTGGTTAATATGTATCCCACCATAGTAAGAATCACCAGCAAAATCAATCTCAACATCTTGAGAAGCCATATTATCAAACAAGATAGAATATGAACACAAGCATAACTGCACGAAATTTGTCGTTCAAATATATACCATCTCCCTCGGCCCGGCATGAGCCCCATGGTGTTCGTCGTCTATAGGTAGGACATCGTCAATATCATCTTCGTCCCCACCTGACTAAACTATATCACTTGCGATTTCATGATGGTAAGTGTGTACTATATCTGTTGATATTAATTTTGTAGTTTACATAGTAATGTTTATCATCCATAAACATAGTCAAACATCGACAAGATTGAATTTTGACTAAATTTATATGGAACAGAGATGTATTTGAAGAAGCAACTAGCTTGCCACCAAAAATGTCAAAGAGAGCAAGGGAACTAAGGATCCACGACAATGCCCCCAAAAAGGAAACAACACAATGAAGCGTCACTGTCATCGAGACCACAAAGTCTTGGATTTTCACCAAGAGCCCTAATGCGGAGAGAATAACCGCAACGACTCCCTCAAGAGGGGCACGACACCCACAGAAGCCGTCGACGTTGGCACCGGAGCACTGAACTTTCACCTGAAAAACCCTTCCCTGCACTTGGTACCTGAAACAATCGATATTCCCCGAGCCAAGCTTCCCATGATAATCAAATCTTTAGCTAACATATTTATACGTATGGCAAGAAAAAAAAAGCCCGTAGCAACGCACGGGCATTCAACTAGTTTCATTTAAAGCACCTAGTAGCTCTTATCATCACTTCTTCTTATGTCCAATTGGTTCTTTGGGTCTCTTGATTGCTTGCTTGCTTCATTCGTTGAAGCTTCCTTCACTATGTCATCTTTTTGCAATCTTTGATCCTCAATATGGTTTGACTTCCTCCAAATATTGTTAATTTGATAAGTGCATATGATTTCACTCATTTTTATGAAAAATGCACATCTTGGGGAGGAACTCATACTATATTGGCCTTCTAAATTCCTTCATCCATTTTGGCAATCGTTGCCAATGGGGGAGAAGTTTAGAGGGTTTAAGGAAAATGGTTTTTATACTTAAGTTTGGTTGTGCTTAAGTGTTTGCCTTTCATGCATCTCTTCTTTCTTAGATGTTTTGCATGGTTGAATATATAGTGTAAACTCCACCGCCGATATTTGGTTCATACCCCAACTTATGGGCTTTGGTATCCCAAAGGCTCGGATTTCTCTCTTTGTGGCTTCACGGATTCGGATTGGGCCGGTGACAAGGATGATAGGAAATCAACCTCCAGAGCTTGCCAATTTCTTGGTAGGTCTTTGGTGTGTTGGTCTTCTAAGAAGCAAAATTGTATATCTCTCTCCACCGCCGAAGCCGAATACATTGCCGCCGCAAGTGGATGCACTCAATTGTTATGGATGAGGCAAACTTTAAAGGAATACGGTGTCAATTGTGACAAAGTGCCTCTTTTATGTGACAATGAGAGTGCTATCAAGATCGCCTATAATCCGGTGCAACATTCAAGAACCAAGCATATTGAGATCCGGAATCATTTCATTAGAGATCATGTTGCCCGTGGTGATATTGAGCTTGCATATGTTAGCACCAAGGATCAACTTGCCGATATATTCACGAAGCCTCTTGATGAAGCAAGATTTGGATATTTGAGGAATGAGCTAAATATCATTGATTCAAGGAGTGTGGCTTGAGCATCTTGCAAATACACCTATATTTCAATGCTTGTTTGGTTTAGGTGTGGGCATGGAGATAGGGGGAGTGCGGTCCTAATTAATTGGGCTATCCCTCCCCCCATAATGCCAATAGTAATCATATCATTCTCTTTATATCATTTTGTGATATATGAGCTTCAATGACGAGTAGTGGTTATGGACCCAAGATACATCTTCGCGGTCCAATGCCATAATACTCAAACATGGTGGCTTCGGCCACCGACCTCTTCTTTTCGAAGAGTTAATTCCTTGCATATCTTATTTGAGGTCTTGGTGTTCTCTCTTGGTATTGTTTCTTAATTTGATATGGAAAGGCACTTGCATTGGATTTTTCGTTGATTTGCTCTTGCAATGTCAAGTGCCGAGAACCACTCCATGTTTGCTCTCTCACCTAAGCCATCCTATCTCAAGACATCTAATCTTTGCACACGAGTTCAAAGTTTTCGTCAAAACAACATATGTCTTTGAAAATTTCCAAGGTTTTCAGTTCTGGCGCTCCAGGCCGGAATATCCGCCCCCATGGGCGGAATATCCAGGGGGGCGGATATTCCGGGCTCACTATGGCCGGAATATCCGGCTGGGTCGGGCTGGGTATATAAAGGGAGGGGACGGGCGGCAGTTCTTTTCCCCCACCCCTAGGGTTCCCCAGCCGCCGCCGCCTACCCGCCGCCGCCGCCGGAGTTCCAGCCGCTCTCCCAGCCTCTCCTCGTCGGTGTTGGGTCTCCTCCTTCTCGGGAGGGTCTTCACCAAGCCATTTGAGCTATGGATGCGGGTATCTCTCTCATCTCCTTTCCCTAGGGTGTGATGTTACCTTTTTGCATTATCTTGGTGATTTGGCCCTCTAGTTGTTGTTTTCCACTCCCATGAATCATGTTGTATGAATTCCTTCCCCCGATCTATCAAATTGGTTGCTGCAGCAAGTTGTAGGAGAAAATTTCGAGGGGGCCAGATTATCCGCCCCCCCTGGCCGGATAATCCGGCCTGGGATTTCACTGCTCCATTTTTTTTCTATATTGCTGCTGTCAATTTGACTCCTTGGGTGAAGTGTGTTTGTTCATACTGCATGATTCTTTGATCCTTTCCGTAACTCGTGTGCATATGCTTATCCCCATGCTCTCCTTGCATATCTCTTTCACAGGTGGTTCGAGTATGCCGAAGCGCAAGCGTCGGCTTGTTCGGAATGAGGACGGAGTCCTTGTTGATGAGGTTGCAATCCGTCAGCATCAGAGGGAGGCTGCTAGGAAAGCTGAGAAAGAGAAGGCTGCCAAAGCTCAAGCCCGCCGTCGTAAAGGCAAAGCGACTCGTATCAACTACAAGAGCATGCCAGAGGCCGAGTATATTCTTGTGCGGTGGAACAATTGGTACGCCTCACCAAGAGATGAAGATATTGAGGACCGTGGTTTCTGGAATGAAGAGCAGTGGGGAATTTACCGTGATGTCTATGAGCCTTTCAAGAATCCGTGTTGACCGATGCATCCTATTGACTTCGATCACCTTCGCAGCAAGACCTGTTTTGATGAAGCAGTTTCTGTGGTGGAGAGATTGGGATTGTTGGGGTTGGCTAGCATTCAGTGCAACTATAACCCCGGCCTCATCAAGCAGTTCTATGCTACTCTTGTGATCTTGCCCAATGCTCAGAAATCTATGAAGTGGATGACTGGAGAGCATGAGTGTACATCGGACTTCTCTACGTTTGCCTCTCTCTTGGGGTATGCGTATAATGGAGACACTCCAGTGGGTCACCGTATTCACAATCCGGGGACCAAGCCTGACAAGGATAAGCTCTATGATCTCTATGACTCCACAGGTGTTGTGGGCTTCATCAATGGCCTACATCCTCTTTATGATCAGCTTGTCCGCATTTTCAGAGAGAACATTGCTCCTAGTGGTGGTAACAATGATGCCATTCGGACCTTGCTTGTTGACCTTCTCTCTCTTGCTCATGAGTGTGCCACTTCGACTGACCCGGATGAGGATTTTACTCTTGATGTGATGGATTTCATCTTCTATGAGATCAAGGATGCTATCGTTCAGAGGAACACCGTGCCATATGCTCCCTACATCATGCTCCTCATCAAGCATGTACTTGGAGATTATGATATCCATGGTGATAGTGTGGAGCACTTAGTCAAGAAGATGTATGTCAAGAGGAAGAAGCCTACTGCTCCAGCAGCTGCATATCCTAGCACCTTCATGGCTGATGCGAGGTCGAGTGCTTCTACTCATGATCAGAGGGCTGCTGCATCTGCTATGTCCAGGGAAGTGAGGAAGCTCAGCTGGTTTGAGAGGAACGTTCTCTGCATGAAGGTTGAGATCCACCGTGAGAACTACCAGGCCTATGTTGAGAGGAAAAGCATTCAGGACACTCAGCAGCTGATCCTTCACCGTCTCAGTGGTGCTCAGACCGCCGATCCCACTCCTTCTGCTCCTACGCCCTATGAAGCTTGGAACACCGATCGCTTCAACTGGGTTGATATGCAGAAGCATCTCTTTGATGCTCCAGATGCTCCCACAGGAGAGACTCATCTAGAGGCTGAGGAGGACTTTGAGGATGAAGATGCTGGAGGTGATGAAGATGCTGAAGAAGATGATGGTGATGGCGGAGATGATGATGCTGAGGACTCCGACGACATCGATGATTGGGAGGATTGATTCCTCGAGGCGTGTAGCATCGCTCTTCTCCCTTTTTGGTGTCTTGATGCCAAAGGGGGAGAAGTAGTTCTATTAGGAGTCTTACGGGATTTGCATGGGTGGAAACACAAGCTTGCGCATTTATCATTCCTTTGGCGCTTGTGTTTCTTGTTATATTACTTGTCTTAAGTTGTGAACTTCGTGTGGTTGAACTTCGTGTGGTTTATTTGCTACCATGGTGTGTATGCGACTATGTTATATGTTTTATATGTGCCATGTGGATCATTATGTTTGTTCACTTATATTTTTTGAGCTCATGGTTTATTGGTGAGATGGCTATGGAATTATTGTCCGGTTTCTCGTCATTATCTTAATCGGAATTCCATATTGATTGAGTTATCCTTGAAAAGGTATGCCTCCTACAAACTCATTTGTGTAGATGCACACATTTAGGGGGAGCTTTATTTCTTGCTCAAATATTTGTTGTTTGAAATATTCGATCTCTATTGCAAATCCTAGTGTTGTCATCTAACACCAAAAAGGGGGAGATTGAAAGTGCAAACTTTGTATCCCTCGTGTTTTGTGTGTTAGATAACAACATTAGGAATTTTAAGTGTGTGTTAAGTTGTGCAGATTTTACAGCTCAAGAATTGCCAGGCCGGATTATCCGGCCAGGGGCCGGATTATCCGCCCCCTCCGGAGAGAGGCCAAAAACGGCTAAGTCGTTTGCTCGGCGTCACCCAGATATGGGGCCGGATATTCCGGCCAGGGGGCCGGATAATCCGCCGCCCCCCCTCCCCCCGGCGAGAGCTCAAAAACTGCTAAGGACTTGGTTGGCGTCACCCAGTAATGGGGCCGGATATTCCGGCCAGGGGGCCGGATAATCCGCCCCCTCTTCGACGGCTTCAGAAATTCTGCTAAGGACCAGAGTCGGCGTCAACCAGATATAGGGGGCGGATAATCCGGCCAGGGGGGCGGATAATCCGGCCAGCCGGATAATCCGGCCATACTTTGGCCGGATAATCCGCCCCTCCAAGTCAGCAACGGCTACATTTTGGGAGGGGCTATAAATACCCCTCCCCTTCTTCCACCTCAAGCTGCTCGAGCTGTGCAAGAAGAACACCCAATTTGGAGCCACAAAATTCGCAAGATCTCCTCCCTCAACCCACCAAAGCTCTTGATCTTTGGAGAATCGAAGGAGAAGACCTTGATCTACATCCTCACCGAAGCGATTTGATTTCCCCTCTCATTTGCTTGAGGGCCCCTTGGGTCTTGGTTTCCCTTGTGTCCCTTGACCTTGATTTGTGTGATTGATATCTTGATACTTGTTGATTGATTGCTTTGTGGTGCTTGGGAGCCTCCAATTCAGTTGTGGAGTTGTGCCCCAAGTTTTGTAAAGGCCGATTCCGCCTTGAGGAATCCCTTAGTGGAAAGTGAGCTAGGCCTTTGTGGCGGAAGCTTGCACCGGAGAATAGGGTGAGCCTTTGTGGCGTTGGTTAGGCCTTTGTGGCAACCACACCCCTCCAACATAGACATACTTCCCCTAAAAAGGAAGGAACTACGGGAATTACATCCGTGTCTCCGTGTGCTCCACTCTCGGTTACCTCTATCCTTTATTGCCTTTACTACTTGTATCTTGCTTAGCTTGCTAGTTGTCATATAGGTAAATTCACCTTAGTTGCATATCTAGAGAATTTACCTTTTGTGTCAAGCCTAAATTGAAAAAGAATTAAAATTTGAGTAGCACCTATTCACCCCCCCCCCCCCCCCCTCTAGGTGCCCATATGATCCGTTCACCTAGCATCGCCTCCACCTCCATCTCCTCCATAGATCAGTTATTCCTCCTTTGTCCAGTCTCATGGGCGTCGGGAGGGGTGGGGAACCCGATCTATATGCGGAGTTTTTAATAAAACTAGTTTTTATAGAGATTTGGTAGTTGTCTTCTATTTGGCAGCTGCCTCAATAAAAATGACATCGTCTACAATAAGTGATCTTTAGCTCTTTGTTCACCGACGAGGTCTCTTTCCTGACATCAGTGTTGGTGTTGAAAAGATTATAATTTTCTAGGTATGTGTCTTTAGATCTTGCTTCGCTAGATCGAGTTTGGATTTTTTTTTTCATGGTTACCATGAGGATGATTGTCCTTGCAATATTTGTCATATTGTTATGTTCTCCACAATGGTGATTTATACTTTCGGCTCCCTGCAATATCAACAAGTCTGTTAGTTGCTTTTCCCTAGCATATTGGTGTTGGTATCTTGTTCATGGCTACTGGTGTACATGTAGCCTACAACTCAAATTAAAATTATGGAAGAACCTTTTTTTGGTATTTACATTTTGTTGTTTGGTATATGCGTCCGGCTGCCTTTAGAAAACCATATAATTGTGATGGAAAAAGAAATAATCTGAAGACCTTAAATATTTTCTCGTTTCTTTATAGTCGGTAGAGACAACTCTTATATCTCTATCATGTATTACTTGCTACTATAATATATGTGGTATTGATTGTAGAAAAACTTGCCGCAAAATGATTGATTGCTAAAAACATGTGCACAATAACTTGCTCAATGATACCGACTTGGCGTGTGCACAATGCAGAAAAAAAATGCGACGCGAGCTTTACCGTCAAGCGTCAAGTCAGACAAGGGAAAACGAGCGTCGACGGGATCATGATACACCGCGTTGCGTTGAAGGCCGCCGCATCCCGTGGGCAGCCGCCGGTTAGGCATTCCGCAAAGAGCTTCCCTGAAAACAGAGCTTTCAGTGTTTATCCGCGCACACTCACACACGTACGGCACGACAGTCGACAATGGCAGCACTGCTGCTGTGCTGCAGCTTCGCAAAGAGCGAGCTTCCTGAAAACAGAGGCACCACACTTGTACTGTACAAAACCGGGGGTCCGAGACTGTCGTAGGCTCGTCGCCTATGCACGAGATCACATTGTTAACTAATTAACTCGACATCTATAATGATTTGGGTTCATCCATGTCACGTGGATGAATTCACCGGAGAAAGCAGCGGCGGCGTCGTCCACCGGTTTCGCCCGTCCGAGGAAGGAAGCTGCCAGCCCCGATCGACAGCACAGCCCCGTCACGCTCCACTCACGCGGCGAATCCTCGCCTCGCCATGACCACAGCTAGCCTCTACTTAAGCGCGCGCGGCACACGACTCCGATCCTCACCGAGCCTCCCGTGCCACATCACCACCACCATTCTTCCTACTCCGGTGCCACATACAGACACAGACACCCACACGACAAAAGCGCGCGCTTCGTCTCCGAGCAGCTACAGACAGATATCCACACGACAACACCGCCTCAGCATACAGAATGTGTGGCGGCGCGATCATCTCCGAGTTCATCCCGGAGCGCGACCACCACCACCGCGCGGGCAGCAAGCGGAGCCTCTGCACCGCCGACTTCTGGCCACACGCCGACGCCGCTTTCGATGACCCCGCCGACCACGACCTCTACCCTGCAGACCTGACCGGCGCCGGCGCCTACACGTTCCCAACCGATCACCAAGGTACGTACGTAGCTGCAGCGGAGGAGCCGAGCAGGAAGCGCGAGCGGAAGACGCTGTACCGCGGCATCCGGCGCCGGCCCTGGGGCAAGTGGGCGGCGGAGATCCGCGACCCGGCCAAGGGCGCGCGCGTCTGGCTCGGCACCTTCGTCACCGCCGAGGCCGCCGCGCGCGCCTACGACCGCGCCGCCCGCCGCATCCGCGGGGCCAAGGCCAAGGTCAACTTCCCCAACGAGGACCCGCCGCCCGAGCTTGACGACTACGATGACATCGTCCACGGCGTGACGCCATGCGGCGGCGACCTCATGGACGGCTACGACGCTGTCGTGGACATGGCGAGCTTCTTCCACCACCAGCCGTACGTGTCCGATGCCGCGCCAGCAATGGTGGCCTACGTACACCAGCTGCCGAGGCAGGATGAAGCCGGGATGGAGCTCTGGAGCTTCGACGACATCAACGCGACCGCAACTATGTGATATCAGCACGAAGAATCATTAGTACATTGAACTTGAGTAACCTTCACTGGAGTTTCTGAATTATAATCGTTTATTGTTCGCAGCACCTTCATTTACTAGAGTTTGAATCCCACGCTAGATGGAGGCACATCACCAAGCATCTCTAAAACCTCTTATATTTACTCTGTTTTTATGATAGGAATGGTTCTTAATCTGTTTAGATTCACAGCTGTTGAAACTACATGGAGTTATGGATAGTGTAACGAACATCTTGTTGCCAATGGGCTGAGCAGCTGGCTAAGGATGTTAAGCTGTTTGCCCAGCATGCTGAAAAATGCTTAATATCCACGACAGAACATGAAACCTCTGAATCAGCATATCGCCATCAGAACATCACGCGTAGAACGCTAAATAGGCGTTACACTTCAGCATATCGTCAACATCACAACATATTGACCTATCATCATCAGACTTCAAACGAGACAACTTCTGATAGTACAAAGGATATTAATAACTGGCTTGCAAACATAATCTTTTGGTGCAAAACATGGAACCAAAATTAACTGGTCCTGGAAATTCATCACATGAGACCCTGGCATCTAAAACAGTACGATTCTGGTACCCAATAGAAAAGGATGATGATTAACTAACAAGTAAAAAGAGCAATATGACACGAGGGTGCCGAAAATGCTGCCACTTAAACCTTGAAGCCCCTGCTGTTCCTCCTTCCTCTTGCCTTCTCAAACTTCCTGCCCTTTGAGCGAACATATGGCTTGGTGTGGCTGTGTGGCACTCCTGGAGCTTTGCCAAAGTGCCTGACAGCTTCCCTGGCGTTCTTGGGACCCCTCAGGAGAACCTATTCAAAAAATGGAAATTGTTAGAATGGTTGTATAGCAGTTACTCATGAATAATGACTCTTATAGGCATACAGCTTATATTAAGGTGCATCACTTACATATGGAAATAGGGAAACCTTTTTAAATCATCATAACACATGTTGACACATATCAAACAAAATAAAGAGATACCGCGAATTCCGCTATATGACTAGCTTCAGTATTATGTATACACAGCCAGAAGAATAGAATGAGGACTACATATCATGTTAGGAAACAGCAGTGGCACAAATCTACACGCTGTATTGGAATGTATGACATCAACACACATTTACACTCTTTAACAATGGAAAATAAAGCACAAAATCCCTCCTAACCAGTGAGGCAACAACTACTTAGATAGAAATAAGCATGTGTATAGCATTGATCATTAGGATGATTTTCTAAGTGAAACAATCATGGTAGTTTAATAGGCATCAAGAAATTAGTATCTGTTTGAAATAGACACCAATACAACAATGACATGAAACTTAGCTCGGGTGTACTGTTAACATCCAAACAAGAATTCAATGATGCAATCCCATAAAATTTAGAAAAACTACATTGTTAATGGAATAGCCTACCACGTCCTATATACATAACCGTATCAATGCACCACTATGTGAGTGTGAACATTAACGGTTAGATTCGTCCTCCTAGAGTGGTCTACCATTTAAGTTGAAACTAAGAAAATTGTCTGATTCGGTTCAATCTCTAGGGGTACCAACTACCAAGTCATACAAGATAAGAAACACTTATCAGCAAATACAGTAGGCAATAAAAGGAAAACTTAAACCATACCGTGTTCTGTCCAAGCGGAGCACGGAGGGCGAGCTGGTCAAAGGTGAGGCACTCGCCACCGGCATTGACAATCCTAGCCCTGGCCGTCTCGGTGAACCTGAGCGCAGCAACCTTCATGGCCGGCACCTCATAGACCCTCTTGTCGTCGGTGATGGTGCCCACGATCACAGCGATCTGGTCACCCTACACTCGCACAACCACAGACACCACCCAGGTAAGTTCCACATCGACCCATCCAGACCAGAAAAATGGTACTAACGCGAGATGGATGGATACCTTCCCCTCCATGAACTTGACGAGGCGGCGCATCGAGAGCGGCGGGCGGTTGGTCTTGCTCATGAACAGGCGTTTGAGGATCACGGCGTTGAAGTGGCTCTTGGTCCTCCGCACCAGGAAGCGGTAGAGCTACGAGCAGGAAGCCAATTGTTGGAACAAATCTGAATCCCTGAGCAGTAAAGAAAACAGGGATGTTACGGTAGCACGGGGTCGAAAGGGAAACTGACCTTGACGAGCAGGTTGAGGTAGACATCGTCGGATTTGGGCGCCGTGCGCTTGGTCCTCTTGTTGCGGCCGCCGGCTTCGAGGTCGATACCCTGGTCGCGACAGGAGCAAGTGGTGTTAGCAAGGTGTAGGATTCATGAGACGAAAAGTAGGAAGAGGAATACGCGATTACCATGGTTGCGCGGTGGCGACAGCAGCGGCGGCGGTCTGGGCGGCGGCGGGAGGGGCGGGTGCTAGGGTTTAGGTCGAAGTGAGGAGTGGAGTCTAAATATGATGTGGCCGTGTGGCCGAGAGTCGTAGTGGGCTGGGTCCAACTTTTCAGGCTTTGATTCTTTCGTTTGGGCTGGACAAGACATCATAATTTGGGTCAGTTCTTCCCCTAAAAAGACAAAAAAAAATGCTATACTACCTTGATATTTACTCGTGCAAATTTTCACAGTAAAATATAATTGTATGTGACCGACACAAAAATAAAAAATTATAAAATAATACTATAATGATTGGAGTTAACTGTTCACATAAATATAAATTTATAGTTTCTTCTTTTTGTGTAGGCTATATACGTTCATATTTTCTCTCGAAATTTGCACAAGTAAGTATCAATGTAATATGTATATGCGTAAATTATTTCAAAATTGTCTAAAACCTTAAAATAAAAAAATTCAAATTTAGAAAAACGGGTCTATGAAGACCAGTGTCCACCAAATTGGTGTCCTTCCTGAGACCTCATAATTTGGCGCACCACATAAATTGGTGTTCAAAACATTCTTGCAAAGGAAATTGGATTCAAGTCGGTGAGGCCAAATTTCTCCACATCAATCATTTCGGTCGTAAATTCAGTGGACCGAATATTGGAGGAAACTCGGTCCAAATCAAAACCATATCAAACCTTTAGTCAAGAACAGAGCTGCTCGGTCAATCGAACATTGCACCAGCAGGCCGAAAATGTTGGTCTAGAAATCGGTCTGACCGGAAACCAGGCCGAACTTCACAAAACAACTTCAAATGATTTTTTTCTCCACATTGCTAAACTCACTTTGTGTGATGTAATATTTGGTGGTAGAACATCAAGCTCACTGAGATCATCCATCTTAATAATGTGATTTTTCCTATAACTCAATATTAAGTAAACTAAAGTGTAAAAGAAGCTCGGACACTTTTCTTTGTTTACAAAATGGGTGGGGGAGGGGGAGGGGCTCCAACTAACTTCAACAACACTGACGAACAAAACCTGTGTATAGCACTGGTAGGCAACATTAGTCTGTCTCTATTTCTGATGTTATTGTAAGCTAAAATAAAGATTAAGGGTAAAATGCCCTTACACTAGTGGTGATCGGAGCTTCGTCGGCATGCGGTAGGTGGCACCGGTTGCTGTGTTCACGGGCGGGTCATGTGCGGTCCATGCGACACCTCTTTGCCACCAAATCGAAGCTCCACGCGACGGCGTGTCACCAAAGATGGCACTGGAGCGGCGGCGGCCTGACAGAATTGGACCGGCAATAGATAGAGATTCATTGGGGCGGTGAGGTGGGGCGGCCATCCCAAGCTACCAGAAAAGACATGCGGGATTGGGCAGGGCGTGCGACAACAGGGAGCAGTGGCGGAGCGATTTCTAGTCGATTTGGTCACCATCGATGAGCAGGGAGCTGGACAAGGTGGCGGCGGTCACGCACGGGACATTTCAGGATGGTAGTTGGCGTTCGCACAACGCGGCCAAAATGTTAGCAGCATGTGTTTGGTGTTGCAGCACAAGAGGTAAAAAAATATAAGGATATATCATCTGCTAGAGCAATATTTTTAACCTTTTGTGCCTTAAAATTTAGATTTTTAGGCACCGAATTTATTTTTGCTTCATCTGTAGGTTGGAGATGCTCTTAGGATACTAGGTTGACGTGCAAAGCTTCCTAACAAACGTTTTCGAACAGGGTAGGGTGGGGTGTACAATATCACAACCCGAATTCGAATTGTTTCAGCTTTGTACCAAATTAGTTACTCCCTCCGATCCATAATACTCTTCGCTAATATAGATGTATCTAGACACATTTTAGTGGTAGATACATCCATATTAGCGAAGAGTAATATGGGTCGGAGGGAGTATCTTAACTTTGTTTAAATACATATTATCTAGATCATGTATAGATGCATGCGTATCTAAAAAAGTTGAGATAAACAATTTGGGACAGAGGGAATGTACTAATTAGCCTAGTTTGGTAGTGAAATGGATCTTAAGGGCGACTAGAGGGGGGGTGAATAGGCGCTACACAAAATTTTACCTTTTTAAAATTTAAGGCTTGACACGAAATAAAATTCACTAGATGTGCAACTAGGTGAATTTCCTACGTGACAAGCAAGCAAGTAAACAAGTATGGAAAACGCAAATAAGATACAAGTAAGGGTAAGAAAGAACCGAAAAGCGAAGACTAGAGACACAAGGATATATTCCCGTAGTTCCTTCCTTTTGAGGGGAAGTACGTCTACATTGGAGAGGTATGGCGACACGGAGTCCACCAACGCCACAAAGGCTTACCTTGTTCTCCGGTGAGCAAGCCACAGAGGCTAGCTCATTTCCACTAAGCGGTGGTATTGGGGGCACCGACCGAAACCCTTACACAGAGATTGGGGCACAACTCCACAACTCAATTGGAGGCTTCCAACAAGAACAACCATAAAAGCTTTTACACGGAGCAAGCTTTGAGGTGACCTCTCTTGCTCAAGGCAAGATCCACGGAGGAGGAGTGAAGCAAACATAAATCACTTCGGTAGGATTGTAGACCTAGGGCTCCTCTCCTAATCTACCAAATCTTGAGGGATTTTGTTGGCTAGGGAAGGAGATCTATGGAGTTGAAGCTCTGCTTTAATAGAGGAGAGAGAGTGTGGATGAGGTAGCTCAGATCTGAGGTAGGGGACGACTATTTATAGGCTGGCTCAAAATATGGCCGTTGGAAAAAACTTACCCCAGAAATTCCGGCCAGGGGGCAGAAATTCTGGGGTCAACTTAGGGCGGAAATTCTGGCCCCCGGAAATTCCAAACTGGAATTTCCGGCCAGAAATTCCGGCCCCTTTACAGAGAGTTGCACCACCGCTCATGATAAGGGACTTAGCGAAAAATTGCGGGGCCGGAAATTCTGGAATTTCCGGCCTCCGGAAATTCTGCCTTAACAGAATTTTCGGCCCCTAATCAGAGAGTTGCACCACAGCCCTTTGTAAGGGACTTAGCCAAATTTTCGAGGGCCGGAAATTATGGAATTTCCGGCCCCCGGAAATTCTGCTAGACCAGAATTTCCGGCCCCCGGAAATTCTGCTAGACCAGAGTTTCCGGCCCCTTTACAGAGCATTGCACCACAACGTTTTGTAAAGGACTTAGCCGAATTTCGAAGGGCCCTGGAAATTTCTCTCCTCTGGGTTATTTCAAGCCTTTCTACAGTAGTCCCTTTCCCCACTTCTCTTCACCTTCAGTCTTGTGCAATACCTGGAGAATTGCTGCAATGCTTAGCACAAGATTAATTCCCTTGTGTTGTAATCAAACACCCAAAAACTGGAAGCTAGGAATATGTCCTTTCAATCTCCCCCTTTTTGGTGTTTGATGATAATACAAGGATTTGCAATAGAGAGCAAGAACAAGTGCTCCCCCTAGACATGTGCGAGGTATAAACAAGACAAAAGGAAAACAATTTGCACACTCTAGGAGGAGACGATATTAAAACAAAGAGCACGAAGTGAAGTTCGACTAGCCTATTACAATAAGAGAACGGAGAACCAAAGCTCCACACAAATAGTTCACAAATAGTTCACGAAGAGGCAAACTCCCAACCCAAAGCAAATCCTAATAGAACTACTTCTCCCCCTTTGGCATCGAGACACCAAAAAGGGAGAAGAGCGATGCTACTCCCCACAAGACAATCACTCATCATCGAACTCGTCCTCATCACCGGTAGCATCCTCATCTTCCTCATCACCATCAGAAAACTCCTCATCACTGCCAACCTTGGAGAGTTCCTCCATCTGAGCCCAATCAACGTCGTTGTCTTCTTGCCACCAATCATACGGAATGTACTTAGGTGCAGGAATAGGAGAGAGCTGAGCTGAGGGGTCTTGAAGAAGCTGAATCTCATGAGAAATGCACTGCTGATTGTGAATGATGTCCCTCCTTTCTTCATAGGCAGCGTAGTTTTCCTTGTGGATGGCAACGTTTATGCACAAGAGAGTGTGTTGCCACAGAGAGAGCTTCTTGTTGCGAGGCCGGCGAGCAGAGGTGGTCTTGCGAACAGGAGAGCTAGGGTCATCCATCTCAACATCATCATCATCTGTAGGAACCTGCTTCTTTCCTTTCCCTTTAGCTGCGGTCTTCTCCTCAGTTGGCTTGATCACATTCATGCGCTTGAGCTTGTGTTCCGAGTTGCCTTTGGAGAAATCCATGTCTTTGACCTTCTCATGAATAAGGAGCATGATGTAGGGAGCATAAGGTGGAGTGCGCTTGGAGAGCATGGCATCATGCATTTCATTGAAGATGTAGTACATCACATCCAGCTTGAAGTCTTCATTCGGGTCAGTACTCACAAAGCAGCGGTGAGAAAGGAACATGAGCTCAACAAGGGCAGCATGAATAGCATCCCGATTACCTCCAGAGGGTGAGATGTTCTCCCTGAACATGCGAAGCAGAATGTTGTACAGAGGGAGAAAACCCTTAATGATGCCAATCTTCCCCTTAGAAGAGTAAAGGGGAGCCAAGCGATTCTTTTCTGGTTGAACTCCATGCTGATGCACACGATGACCAACTGGCACACTGTAACCCTGAAAATCATAGTTCAAAAGCTGGGCAAACTCATAGAAGTTGGACTGACGCATAGTGTCCCCACACATCCACTTGAAAGTGAGAGGCTCATCCGCCTGAAAAGCAAGAGTGGCATAGAACTGCTGGATGATCTTCTCATTGTAGTGACATTGAATATCCATAAGCTGAAACAAACCAAGCCTCTTCATGATTCCCAAAGCATCACCAAAATATTCAGACTTCTTTCTGAGATGGGTGCGATCCAACACATGCATGTAACACACCTGCTGAGACATAGGGCGATAGACGTCTTCATAGATCACTTTCTGAGCAACATACCGGAAACGAGTATCGGCAAGATCTTCACGAGGCTGAGAATACCAGTCCGCCTGCCGCAGAGCAATGTAGTCCACTGAACTCATAGTATCATAGTTGACCCGTTGATGTCTACGCACTTCTATTCTTGTAGACACTTGTTGGGCCTCCAAGTGCAGAGGTTTGTAGAACAGCAGCAAGTTTCCCTTAAGTGGATCACCCAAGGTTTATCGAACTCAGGGAGGAAGAGGTCAAAGCTATCCCTCTCAAGCAACCCTGCAATTACGATACAGAAAGTCTCTTGTGTCCCCAACACACCCAATACACTTGTCAGATGTATAGGTGCACTAGTTCGGCGAAGAGATAGTGAAATACAAGTGGTATGGATGATTATAAGTAGCAAACGTGATGTGAAATAAATATCACTGCGAGCAAACAAGTAACAAAATAACAAGTAAACGGTATGCAATGCTTGGAAACAAGGCCTAGGGATCATACTTTCACTAGTGGACACACTCCCAACAATATAACATGACTGAACAAATAACTTCTCTTTGCTAAGGCACTCTGAATTACTCTCCTATTGAATAACACTAATCATTGTGTAGTGGCTACAGAAGCACCCCTTAAAGTTCATCAAGTACTTGACAAACACCACTCATAGAGATATCCGAATCAAATCACAATTCAAGATAGAAATCATTGCAACTTAAACCAAGTACTAACACGGTGCACACACTGTCAACATTACACCATGAAAGGAGGAATAGATCACTCAAACTATCATAGCAATAATTATTCTCATAATCCACAAGAGATCACAATCATAGCCTAAACCAAGTACCACCATGATGCACGCACTGTCACCGTTACACCATAGCAGGAGGAATAGATTACTTTAATAACATTGCTAGAGTACACAAAATATCTGAATAATAACATGTACTTGTTCAACATGATACAAAGCTCACGATCACATAAAGATCACATCATGGGAGAGAGAGGTGGACCACATAGCTACCGGTAGAGCCCTTAGCCCCGGGGATGAACTACTCCCTCCTCATCATAGGAGACAGCAAGGTTGATGGAGATGGCGGTGAGGTCGATGGAGACGGCGGAGACGGCGATGGAGATCGATGGAGATGGCTCCGGGGGCACTTCCCCGTCCCGGCAGGGTGCCGGAACAGAGACTTCTGTCTCCCGAAATTCGTCGGTGGTGGCGGCGGAGCTGCGGAACTGTTTCTGGAAAATTGCCGAATCCCCTAGGGTTTTCCGTCCCGAGGCTTCTTATAGGCGAAGGGGCGATGTCAGAGGAGGGCCAGGGCCTCCTCACACATGGCTGGCGCGACCAGGGGCCTGGCCGCGCCACCTGTGTGTGTGGGGCCCCTGTGGCCCACCTCCTACTCCTCTTCGGATCTCTGGAAGCTTCCGGGTAAAATAAGACTTCAGGATGTGGTTTCGTCCAATTCCGAGAATATTTCCTATGTATCACTCTGAAACACAAAAACAGCAGAAAACAGGGAACTGGCACTGTGGCAACTCGTTAATAGGTTAGTTCTGGAAAATGCATAAAAGTGCCACTAAGTGTAACAAAACAATAGGCAAATGGTGTAAAAACAAGCATGGAGCATCAAAAATTATAGATACATTTGAGACGTATCAAGCATCCCCAAGCTTAACTCCTGCTCGTCCTCGAGTAGGTAAGTGATAACAAAAGAAATAATTTTTGAGGTGACATGCACCTACACAACCTTGATCATATATGTAAGCATTGTGAGCTGGGATCATAAGAACTTAAAACATGGGCATGAAAGATATAATCTTGACAATAAAGAACTTAGCAACCATGTTGTAAACATGCAAATGAACACAAACAAAAGATCATGAAAATGAAACAATGAAAGTCAAACGTGTATTCAAATCATAAGGAAAAACATACAAATGGTTTTCAGCTTGTCCTTCATGGAGAGCAAAACATAAATGCATAGGACACCTTCAAGTTTAAGAGGGCGACTAGATACAAATAATTTAAGAACAAGTGAAACCAACAATATGAGTCAATCAATGAACTTTGGGACAATGCACATCACACTAAGAATGACAACTATGCTCTCTTAACGGTGCATAAAGAAAGAAGGTGGTGACTCAACATAAAAGTAAAAGAAAGGCCCTTCGCAGAGGGAAGCAGTGATTGCAAGTTTTATAACCTTCAAAAATTATGGTACTTACCGGCTTTGAGCTCTCATTGCCCCCATCATAAGCATCTTGAATGGTTAAAGTTAATGCGAGAACAATTATGATGCATATGCTTGACAAATCATAAGTTGAAAACCTCGTGCCCCGTGAATACGAGTACCCAATCCTCATGCTACTTTACTTAGAGTCCCAAGCAAGGCTTTTGTCATTGTAAGTATATGCATATCATTGAGAACCGCCAATGGGGTACCTCCGTGCCCGATGACATGGAACAAGCCCACACCAAAATGACAGGACAAGCAGACAATGAACACCTCGACATCTCTTTTATTTGCCTTTTGTTTAGCTTTTTATTATGAGATGCGTCGTCGAATGTTCACCATGGGTATGCTGCAAATTTCCACCATGAATTATGCATGGCTTAGATTGGCGGCCCGGCGTTTCCCTAACACATATACAAACTCCATGATCCCCACAAGATTCCCAATTCATTTCACATCGCGGGCATCCATAGACAAAAGATCACGATATCAACTCAAATAAGAAGTGCAATGTTGAAAGCTTGCCCCATGACAGCATGGCTGGGCTAGAATCCAACTTACAACTTGCAAGCATAGCAACTCAACATAAGAGACCACAATGTCAAATTTTTAAGAATCATGAAAAAGTAAAGTGTGCCTTCCGGTTCGTGAGAGCTTTACTGACCGAATTTCGCATAACACTGGTAAGAGTTTAATTTGAAGAGAAAATAAAAGCAAGTCAAATTTACTTGGAATAGCAAATTGCTAGTAGGTATATATGGTGGACACTTTGGAAAACTTTGGTTTTTGGGAGTTGGATGTACGAGTAGAGCTCATACTCAGTACAAAATGAGGGCTAGCAAAAGACTGGGAGCGACCAACTAAGAGAGCAATAATGGCCATAATCATGCAGAGCGACAAAGTGACATTAAAAGAAGCATAAGATGGCATCAAAAGTCAAAAACTAAATGATCATAGAGGCTATTGGCGACTTATTTTGTAGTCAACATGGTGTAAGCATGTGCCAAGTCAACCCAAATAAAGCATCAAGGAGAAAACCAAAATAATGCTTCCAAATAATTAAAACAACGCATGATTTTTTCAAAGGCTCATTAAGCAATCTCAGTTATTTGAGACAAGTCATGCTACAGCAAAACCACTAAGAATACTATCAAAAAGACATCAAGCATGACATGCAAAAGCCTAAGCCGCAGTCTACACAAGCTCCTTCTTGTACCACTTTTTTGCATAAAGCTTTTTCTCTTTTCCAACACCATTCAAACTTTTTTAATCCAACTCTTTTGAGGAAAACCAACATGGTCCAGAGCCAAAAATACACCTTGATAAATAAATATAAGAAGATCTGAACACAAATCAAGGCAAAAACAAAAACCAAAAGTAGTAGCGGAAAAAGAAGAACACTCGGTGAATGATAAGAGTGAAAAACTGAGTGTTCTTGGCAAATGAAAACGAGTTCATCTCCTCCAAAAGAAACATGATGTGATCTAACCATTTATTGCAGCAAACTAAACTAAACTAATACTGAAAACAAAAACAACTGACGCTCCAAGAAAAACGCATAATGCATGAAGCAATAAAAATATAGTGTTTTGAAAGGTGACCTGATTTTTGCCGATGAAGAAGGGGTGCCTCGGGGGCATCCCCAAGCTTTGACGCTTGTACTTCTTGGATATTTCTTGGGGTGATGCATGGGCATCCCCAAGCTTGAGCTTTTGTCTATTCTTCAACTCATCTCATCATTCTCCAATTCCTACACTTAAAAACTTCCTTCATACAAAACTAAACACAAATCTATTAGCAACATTAGTGCAAGCATAACATATAATCAACCTATTTTTGCTTCAGGTTTCAACTCAAAACCACAACATATATAGCAAATACCACTGTAGCAACTTCCCCAAAAGTTCCATGATCAAAAGAACTCAAAAGAAAGCGATAAAGTGGCAAACACAAATATTGGCAGAAATCTGTCAAAACTGAACAGCTGACAAAGGTCGAATTTTTGAGGGGTTTTCTGTTGCTCAAATCAAAAAGTGTTCAACTAACGAAAGTTTGGATAGAACCTGGGGCATATGCACAAGAAATCGCAGGCCCAAAAGATGTACAGAGAATTTATACGAATTTTTACGGTGCAGCACCGAAAACAGTTTCAGGACAGCAACATCCCCAAATCTTACCTCACTCAAATTAGAGGCTTCTCTTGGCACAACAACGAAATAAAAAGGATAAGGAGCGGTCATTATAGTAGTAATAACTTCCAAGACTCAAATAAAAGGAAAAGTACTGAAAATAAAAACATTGGGTTATCTCCCAAGAGTGCTTTTCTTTAACGCCTTTGAGCTAGGCACAGTAATTTGCAAAGATGCTCATGTGGGCGCCATATAAGAGCTTGAGGCAAAGGTGCCATATAGGAATTTAAAGCAATAGAGAGCATCAAAAAGCAAGTATGGAACACATTTAAATCTAAACCACTTCCAATGAAAAATAGTCTTGTAAAGAGACGAGTCATAAAAGCGCAAAGCAAAAAGCATAGGAAGGCAAAATAAGTACAACGTCAAGAATTGCAACATAAAGAGGGGAAACTCAATATTGTTGAGATGCATCAAACCATGTTTCCCTCTCTCATAATAACTTTTAGTAGCATCATGAATAAAACTAACAATATAATTATCACATAAAGCATCTCTATCATGAGCCACATGCATAAAAGAATTAATACTCCCCACATGAACAATAGTAGTAGGAGCAGATTCAACAGAATAATTATTCTCATCACCATAATCATCAAAAACATGAGGCATATTATAATCATAACTATTTTTCTCCTCAAAAGTAGGTGAATTGAAAACATTATACTCATCATCATAAACTAGAGGCTTAGTATCATCACAAGATAGAGAACTACTATGTCGCATAGCATATTCTTCAAACATATCATCATAAGAAGGAACATCACATATGGGAGATAAAATATCATCAGAGCAAACTTTCTCCACTAAAGCTGGGGAACTAAAAATATCATGCTTAACAAAACCAGCTTCCCCAAGCTTAGACTTTTCTATAGTATTAGCAACAACGGTGTTCAAAGTATTCATACTAACAACACTATTAGCATGCGAATTAAGCTCCAAAGGTTTTTCAATTTTCTCTTCAAACACTTCATATCTAAACTCAGGAAAAAGACTAAAGAACTCATTGTTTTCCATTAAGCCTAACTAGTGAAAATAAAAACAAGAAACAAAAAGATGTAATTGCAGAATCTAAAGGAAATAACTCCGAGCACTCACACAGGAGGATGCGAGTACCTTTTACCTTACCTCCCCGGCAACGGCGCCAGAAAAGAGCTTGATGTCTACGCACTTCTATTCTTGTAGACACTTGTTGGGCCTCCAAGTGCAGAGGTTTGTAGAACAGCAGCAAGTTTCCCTTAAGTGGATCACCCAAGGTTTATCGAACTCAGGGAGGAAGAGGTCAAAGCTATCCCTCTCAAGCAACCCTGCAATTACGATACAGAAAGTCTCTTGTGTCCCCAACACACCCAATACACTTGTCAGATGTATAGGTGCACTAGTTCGGCGAAGAGATAGTGAAATACAAGTGGTATGGATGATTATAAGTAGCAAACGTGATGTGAAATAAATATCGCTGCAAGCAAACAAGTAACAAAATAGCAAGTAAACGGTATGCAATGCTTGGAAACAAGGCCTAGGGATCATACTTTCACTAGTGGACACACTCCCAACAATATAACATGACTGAACAAATAACTTCTCTTTGCTAAGGCACTCTGAATTACTCTCCTATTGAATAACACTAATCATTGTGTAGTGGCTACAGAAGCACCCCTTAAAGTTCATCAAGTACCTGACAAACACCACTCATAGAGATATCCGAATCAAATCACAATTCAAGATAGAAATCATTGCAACTTAAACCAAGTACTAACACGGTGCACACGCTGTCAACATTACACCATGAAAGGAGGAATAGATCACTCAAACTATCATAGCAATAATTATTCTCATAATCCACAAGAGATCACAATCATAGCCTAAACCAAGTACCACCATGATGCACGCACTGTCACCGTTACACCATAGCAGGAGGAATAGATTACTTTAATAACATTGCTAGAGTACACAAAATATCTGAATAATAACATGTACTTGTTCAACATGATACAAAGCTCACGATCACATAAAGATCACATCATGGGAGAGAGAGGTGAACCACATAGCTACCGGTAGAGCCCTTAGCCCCGGGGATGAACTACTCCCTCCTCATCATAGGAGACAGCAAGGTTGATGGAGATGGCGGTGAGGTCGATGGAGACGGTGATGGAGATCGATGGAGATGGCTCCGGGGGCACTTCCCCGTCCCGGCAGGGTGCCGGAACAGAGACTTCTGTCCCCCGAAATTCGTCGGTGGCGGCGGCGGAGCTGCGGAACTGTTTCTGGAAAATTGCCGAATCCCCTAGGGTTTTCCGTCCCGAGGCTTCTTATAGGCGAAGGGGCGATGTCAGAGGAGGGCCAGGGCCTCCTCACACATGGCTGGCACGGCCAGGGGCCTGGCCGCGCCACCTGTGTGTGTGGGGCCCCTGTGGCCCACCTCCTACTCCTCTTTGGATCTCTGGAAGCTTCCGGGTAAAATAAGACTTCAGGATGTGGTTTCGTCCAATTCCGAGAATATTTCCTGTATATCACTCTGAAACACAAAAATAGTAGAAAACAGGGAACTGGCACTGTGGCAACTCGTTAATAGGTTAGTTCTGGAAAATGCATAAAAGTGCCACTAAGTGTAACGAAACAATAGGCAAATGGTGTAAAAACAAGCATGGAGCATCAAAAATTATAGATACGTTTGAGACGTATCACCCGTGGTGGCCTTGAGGGGTGGCTAACAGCCCTCTTGGTCACCTTAGCTGCCTTCTGCCTTGCTGCTTCTCGAGCAGCCTCCTGATCTGCCTGGTGAGTCACATGCTCATCAACAAGAATCCCTTCATCAGAGAACCGAAGGTTCCGCTTCCGAACAGCAGAACGGCCGCGCTGATCACGACGAGGATGAGAACTAGAGTCACCTGTGAAAGAAGGTGGGAGAAAACGCATGGGGATGAGAACACACAAGTCAAAATGATGGCTAGAAAGAACATAGAAAGGAACTAGATGGGCAGAAACATTCTAGAAATGATGCATCTAAGTTGTATTAATCTCAGCAGGAGGGGCAGAAATTCCGGCCATGGGGGCAGAAATTCCGGTGGGGGGGCGGAAATTCTGGTCCAAAGGACGGAATATCCGGCCCCCGGAATTTCTGTCGCCAGGGGCGGAAATTCCGCCCTGGTGAGAGAACTACGAGATAGATGTAAAAATATCTAAAAAGAATAGATCAACACCAACTAAGTTCAAATCTAGGTTCCCTAGACAGGATACTACCTCAAGAATGTGCTCCTTTCAATAGAAAACGGATCGGCCCAAACGAATCTAGAACTAGGGCATGAGCACCTAGGAAGAGATATTTGAGGCAATACCGTCGTCCATGGCAAAAACCGCGTGGAGGAAAGGAACCCCCACGC
The DNA here is from genome assembly GCA_007115705.1 of Dactylis glomerata. Classification (NCBI taxonomy): domain Eukaryota; kingdom Viridiplantae; phylum Streptophyta; class Magnoliopsida; order Poales; family Poaceae; genus Dactylis; species Dactylis glomerata. Next base: position 505,733 of record QXEO01000103.1, read on the forward strand.
CAAGAAGAGCACGGACTGGCGAGATTCGGAGATTCCGGCGGCTAGGGAGTCGCCGGAGTGGTCCTTGAGAAGGCGGCGGCGGTTTGGAGAGAGGAGGTCGGGGAGAAAAGAAGATGCCAAGAGGTATCTTCACCCCGGCCCCCTCCTTATATAGACTAACCGCTGGGGGCGGAAATTCCGGCCCTGGGGGCAGAATTTCTGGCCCCCCCGGAAATTCCAGGTTAAGTGATGGAATTTCTAGGGGGGGCGGAAATTTAACGTTTCCGCCCAAATTTCCGGGGCAAATTTCCAGCCCATGTACAGAGAAGTGCACCACTTCGAGGAAGTACATGGAAGCAGGAAAATTGCTAAGGAAATAAGGGTTTCCACCCATTGGGAAAATTCTATCACTTGCACACAGAAAGTCCGGCCATCTCACCAAGAACCAAGGTAAAATAAGAGGTTGACTTGTGTGTTAGACGGAAGAGTTTTAGAGACAAAGGGGGCTTAGGCTAGAGAAACAAACAACGAGTGGTTCTTGGCATTTAATGTTGCAAGAGACAACAAAATGACTTGGTAAAAACCAACATAAGTGCCTTCCCATATCAAAGAGCAACAAAAATCAAGAAAGCTCAACAAAACTCAAGAGATTTCCAAGGAATAAACTCTTCAAAGAAAAGGTCGGTGGCCGAAGCCACCATATATGAGTGTTTTGGCATTGGACCGCGAAGATATATCTTGGGTCCATAACCAATACTCATCATTGGAGCTCACATATCACAAAATGATATTAAGAGAATGATTGCATTACTTTCGGCATTATGGGGGGAGGACCGCACTCCCCCTATGTCCATGCCCACATCTAGATTAGAACACGTGCTATTGTATGGGAATGAGTGCACACTTTGAAGCCACATTGCAAGAATCAATGATATTCAACTCATGCCTCAACTCTCGGAATCTTGCTTCATCAAGGGGCTTCATGAAGATGTCGGCGAGTTGATCATTTGTACCTACATAAGATAGGTTAATATCACCTCAATTGATGTGGTCTCGGATGAAGTGATGCCGGATCTCAATGTGCTTTGTCTTGTTGTGCTGAACCGGATTATGAGCAATCTTGATGGCACTCTCGTTGTCACACAAGAGTGGAACCTTGTCGCAATGAACTCCATAGTCCTTCAATGTTTGCTGCATCTAAAGGAGTTGAGCACAACAACTTGCCGCAGACACGTACTCGGCTTCGGCGGTGGAGAGAGACACACAATTTTGCTTCTTGGAAGACCAACTAACCAAGGACCTACCAAGAAATTGGCAAGCCCCGGAAGTTGATTTTCTATCCACTTTGTCTCCCGCCCAATCCGAATCTGAGTACCCAACAAGCTCCAAGCTTGATACCTTCGGGTACCAAAGGCCAAAAGTTGGGGTATGAATCAAATATCGAAAGATTCTTTTCACGGCCATCAAATGACTTTCCTTTGGGGCGGCTTGGTAACGTGCACACATTCCCACACTAAGCATGATATCGGGTCTAGATGCGCAAAGATAAAGAAGCGAGCCAATCATAGAACGGTAAAGCTTTTGATCCACCTCCTTACCACTAGGATCGAGATCAAGAGTAACCTTTGTCGGCATGGGGGTTTTGGCTCCTTTAACTCCAGAATCCATGTTGAATTTCTTGAGCATGTCTTGGATGTACTTGGCTTGATTGATGAAGGTCCCTCCTCTTAATTGCCGAATCTCAAAGCCAAGAAAGAATTTCAACTCTCCCATCATAGACATCTCGAATTTGTCTGTCATTAGCTTTGCAAATTTATCATTGAAGATTTTGTTAGAAGAGCCAAAAATGATATCGTCTATATAAATTTGGCATATGAAAAGCTCCCCATTGACTCTCTTAGTAAAAAGAGTTGGGTCAATGAGCCCTATTTCAAACCCACGGTCTACTAACAACTATTTAAGATGCTCGTACCACGCACGTGGGGCTTGTTTAAGGCCATAAAGCGCCTTATCGAGTTTGTAGACATGGGTCGGGAAATGTGGATCTTCAAAGCCCGGGGGTTGCTTCACATAGACCAATTCATGTAGAGGACCGTTGAGAAAAGCACTCTTCACATCCATTTGATATAACTTAAAATTGAAGTGAGAAGCATAAGCAAGGAGGATACAGATTGACTCGAGACGTGCCACGGGAGCGTAGGTCTCCCCATAGTCAATTCCTTCAACTTGAGAGTATCCTTGAGCGACCAAGCGAGCCTTGTTCCTCACAACGATCCCATTGGCATCTTGTTTGTTCTTGAACACCCACTTGGTTCCGATGACATTGCGGCACTCCCTGGGCTTCTCCACCAAAGTCTAAACTTTGTTGCGCTTGAAGTTGTTGAGTTCTTCGTGCATAGCTTCCACCCAATCCGGGTCTTCAAGTGCCTCAAAAACCTTTTGAGGTTCCACACAAGAGACGAAGGCATGATGGATACTAAAGTTGGCTAATTGTCTCCTTGTAGAAACCCCTTTTCTCACACTTCCAATCACACTATCCAAGGTATGGCTGCCCTTGCGAAGAGCCTCTTCCACTTTCCTTGCACGGCGAGCTTGAGCTTCTTCAAAAGACTCTTAAGAAGCCACTTGGTCATCACCACTATTTTGGTCCTCGCCTTGACCTTCAACTTGAGCTTGATCACCATCATGAGCATGCTCATCATCTTGAGCTTGGCCTTGATCTACCATTGGTGAAGAATCACCACCGTCCACTTGGTCTTGATCTTGACCTTGCTCGCTTGAATGAGGGTCTAGAGCTTGTCTTTGGTTAGCATCAATCGGACCTTGTGAAGCTTGTGGAGCTTGTGAAGGTGAAGGCTCCACTTGAGTAGAGCATAGTCCTTCTCCTTCCGCCAAAAGGTGTCCCTCAATGGGTATGAGATGACCCACACCCATTCTTCTTGTGGCTTGAGGAGGTATTTCATCACCTACATCACAAACACCACTTTGCTCCACACGGGAGCCGTCATTCTCATCGAATCTCACGTTAGAAACTTCAACAACACGAGCAGACTCTTTGTCAAAGATTCTAAAAGCATGAGATTCGGGGGTATAACCAACAAAGATACCCTCAAGAGCTTTAGAGTCAAACTTGGACAAATGAACACCCTTTCTAAGATAGAAGCACTTACAACCGAATACTCAAAAGTATTTGATGTTAGGCTTGTTACCGATGAGGATCTCATACGGAGTCTTGTTCAAGCCCTTGCGAAGATATAGCTGGTTAGAAGCATGACAAGCGGTATTGATAGCTTCGGCCCAAAAGTTATACGGAGACTTAAACTCCGCTAACATTGTCCTTGCCATGTCCATCAAGGTCCGGTTCTTCCGCTCGGCTACACCATTTTGTTGCGGAGTGTAGGGAGTCGAGTATTGATGACGAATTCCCTCATCACTCAAGAATTCATTCACGGTGTAGTTCTTGAACTCCGTCCCATTATCACTTCGAAGCATCAAGATATCTTGGCCATATTGACGTTCCACTTCCTTGATGAAGTCCTTGACGGTTTGTTGGGTCTCGTATTTGTGCTTGAAGAAGTAGACCCATGTATATCTTGAGTAGTCATCAACAATCACCAAGCAATACTTCTTCCCTCCTAGACTTGCGTGAGATGGAGGGCCAAAGAGGTCCATGTGAAGGAGCTCTAAGACCCTCTTACAAGAAATGATCATCTTGCTAGGATAAGGAAGTTCATGCATCTTTCCTTCAATGCAAGCTCTACACACACGATCTTTGGCAAATGTTAGATCGGTTAGTCCTAGGATGTGGTTACCTTTGTAGAGACTTTGCAAAGTTCTCATATTGACGTGGCCTAGCCGGCAATGCCAAAGCCATCCCACATCAACTTTAGCCATTAGGCAAGTCGCGGCTTTAGTGACCTTCTTCGAGAAGTCAATCACATATAAGCCATTTTCGATATACCCAACAAAGGCTACTTTAAGAGACTTGCTCCACAAAAGAACCACAATCCCAACATCAAAGAAAGTTGCAAAGCCCATATCGGCAAGTTGAGCTACGGAAAGTAAATTATAAGAGAGAGACTCAACGAGCATGACATTCTCTACGGTAACATCTTGAGATATAACAACTTTACCAAGACCCAATACCTTTGACCTTGAGGAATCTCCATAGGTGACGTAGCCCGAACTAGATGAACTGGTGCGAAGCTCCTTCACCAACTCTTTGCTTTCGGACATATGATTGGTAGCACCACTATCAATTATCCATTGTCTCGCACCAGAAGCAAAGCCCTATAAGAGATCAAGTCTTGTTTTTAGGTCCCCATTTTTCAATGGTTCCCCTTTTGTTAGTAATAAGGGTCTTAGGAACCCAAATAGACCAAGCAATGTGTTCATTAGGTGAGCCAACAAATTTAGCATAAGTATGCCCATCATAAGCACGGCGAAGAACATAGGAAGGGTTATATTTTCCCGCAAAGTCGTTGTGATTGGGCATTGCCTTTTTGGCATTCCCAACCACCTCCTTCACAAGCTCCCCCTCCTCCTCAAAAACATTGTCATCCTCATCAAAGCATATGTCATTTGGGATGTGCTTCTTAGGAGAAGGAGTAGGCACAAGAAACTGTATCTTCTTGTTGTTCTTCTTCTTGTTCCTCTTCTTCTTAGACTTGGAAGTGAAACCAAGTCCGGTCTTGTCACCATGTTGCTTTTGAGCACTCAAAAGCTCATCAAGCCTTGTGTCGCCTTTGGGAGAATCTTTCTCATAAAGAGGGTTAGTGTAACAAGTACTTGCAACAAAAGTGCTAGAAGGGAACTTGGTTGCTTCTTTAGCGATAATAAGATTAAGTTTCTCATTTTGCAACCTAAGTTCATTGGCAACGGATTGAGCAATGTCTCGATCACTTTTAAGCCCAGCAATGTCCAAATTATGAGACTCTTCGAGACCCAACTTGGATGCCTCAAGTGCCATCCTTAGGTCTTGCTCAACCTCAAGGGATTGAGTGAGTGTGGCAATTTCATCGGCATACTCACGAGAATGCCCTTCTAGCTCAAAGATGTGTTCCTCATTTTTATCATTAAGTTGGAGAGACTCATTATATTGGTCAAGGAGAATCTCATAGAGAACTTTGGTCTCCCCATGCAAGGTTGACATGAACATGTCCAATTCATTAGGCTCATCCTTATCATTACTAGCATCAACACAATCCATCAAAGATAAGCTTCTAGGGATGATGGGTGTGAAGGTTGGTGATACCTTTGTAGCGTGACCCATTAGACATGTCCCTGATACGTCCATTTTGCATCACTATTTTGTATTATAATTTACTGTTATTCATTGATATATTTCATATTTAGAGTTGATACTTATGTTATTTCCCTTGTTTTCACATGTTTGATGATCATTGGAGGATTTGCTGCCGGAGTCAGGATTCTGCTGGAAAAAGGACCATCAGGGGACCATATTTTGAAGATCAGGAAAATTCCAGAAAAATACCAGGAAATTATATTTTCCCAGAAGACTCAGGAAGCCAGAAGGAGGAGTCGAGAGGAGCCAGGAGGGGCCCTCACGCCAGGGTGGCGTGGCCTGCCCCCTGGCCGCGCCAGCCCTGTGTGAGGCCACCCTGGCCCACTTCTGGTCTCGCCCCTTCGCGTACTTCATCGTCCCCAAAAACCTAAGTCAAGGGGGGGCTCAGAGTTAGACACCGCCGCCTCTGCGGGGCAGAAAACACCAGAGAGAGAAAAGCTCTCCAGCAGGCAGAAATCTGCTGGGGAAATTCCTTCCCGGACAGGGGAGATCGTCGCCATCGTCATCACCATCGCACCGGACTTCATCGGGATCATCATCATCTCCATCACCAGCACCTTCATCTCCATCATCACCACGCCATCCCGCTGTAACATCTTGAGTTGGATCTTGTTATATTCATAGGGGAAACTTTCCCGGTGTTGATTACTCTTGTAGTTGATGCTATTGAGTGGAACTATTGAATTAAGGTTTATGTTTAGATTATTATTTACCATTATTTCACCTCTGATCATGATCCATATGATGTCTTGTGATTAGTTCGTTTAGTTCTTGAGGACATGGGAGAAGTCAAGATGTTAGTAGTGAATTATTGTTGAGAAATATTTAATGGTTTGATATTGTTGTGGTGCTATTTCACTAGTGGTGTCATGTGAACGTCGACTACATGATACTTCACCATTTATGGGCCTAGTGAGATGCATTGTGTATTTGGCTACCAATTGTGGGGTTGCTGGAGTGACAGAAACCTAAACCTCCGTCGGGAAACCATTGCACCAGGGAGCGTAGGATCTTAGAGTTTAAGGCTGTGGTTAGATTTATCTTAATTACTTTCTTGTATTTGCGGATGCTTGCAGGAGGGTATAATCACAAGTGTGTATTTATCCTAGTAAGGGTAGTGCGCTAGCACAGGTTCACCCCCATAACACCTATCAAACCAATAAAGACTATTGGCTTTATGAAGCGAAAGCTCTTGACAGAAACTCCCGTGTGTCCTCGAGAACGTTTGGTTATTATAAGTACACAACCAGTTTGTCCTTTGCTGAAGAAAGGATTGGGCCACTTGCTGCAATTGTTACTACTGTCTTTTATTTACTCGCACTTCATTTACTCGTATTACCAAATACCCCTGAAAATCCGTTTGCTAGTATTTACAGTGAATCCTTGATCAAAACCACTCATCAACACCTTCTGCTCCTCGTTGGGTTCGACACTCTTATTTATCGAAAGTACTACGATACACCCCCTATACTTGTGGGTCATCAAGACTATTTTCTGGCGCCGTTGCCGGGGAGTGTAGCGCTATTGAAGAGTGGAATTGGTAAAGGTAACCGTCGCTGTGAGTATTGTTTTTATTTTGTCTTTTATTTTTATTTTACTCTGCTATGGAGAACTCTCCATTTGGTTTCCTATTTGGAAACACATCTACTACTGCTGCACATGTGGAGGAACCACCACCGCCACCACCTGCTGAAATTGATCCTTTTAAAATACCTATGAAAATTGTTGGGCGTATGGATAACTGCTATTCAGGAGATGGAACTGTCCATCCGGGTGATCACTTATTATTTATACAAGAATTATGCGAGTTGTTCAGATGTGCAGGTATTTCACCAAGCTAGGTCAAGAAGAAATTATTCTCTTTATCATTGAAAGGCAGAGCTGAAGAGTGGTATCGACTACTCCAAGATGGTCCATCTATGGCATGGGAGGATATTGTACCTCTCTTTTATTCCAAGTTTTATCCTCCAAGTGAAATTCATAAAGACCGTAATCGGATATATAATTTTTGGCCTCATGATGGAGAGAGTATTGCCCAAGCGTGGGGGAGATTGAAGTTACTAATGCTCAAATGCCCCATTCATGAGCTCCCCAATAATATTGTTATTGATAATTTTTATGCGCGGCTTACTCTTCCTGATAAGGATTATTTGGATGCTTCTTGCTTTGGATCATTTACTCATATGAAAGAAGATGCTAAGTGGAAACTTCTTGACCGTATACAAGAGAATGCTGAAGGTTGGGAAAACGACAAAGGTAGGAAGTCAGGTATAAACTATGATTATGAATGCATTAAATCTTTTATGGGGACCAATGACTTTCATAGTGTTAGCACTGCTTATGGTCTTGATTCACAAATACTTGCTAATTGTCTTAAGGCCTTTGCCTCTTATCTTGATGTTCCAAAGAAAGATTGGAACAAATATCATGCACCTTATAAAGACTCTATTAGTCATATACCTGCTGCAGCTACTAAAGTTTGTATTGTTGATAGCATTGTGCCTGAACCTTATTTTGAGAAGACACCTTTCCCTGCTAAGGTAAAGAAGTATTCTACTTTGGTAAGTGTGTCTAATAAAAGTACTAAGAAAGCTGCAGAACCTGATGAGCAAATTACTATTAAGTCTCATGTAGCTATATTGAAGGATCTTGTTACTAAACATGTAGGGGATGAATATATTCTTTTTTGTGAAGATGCTTCTAATATTCTCTCACATCCTAAAAAGCATAGGAAAACAAGTGTTCCTATTATTTCTGTCAGGATTGGAGATCATTGCTATTATGGTTTATGTGATATTGGTGCTAGTGCAAGTGCTATTCCTTTAGAGCTTTACAAAGAAATTATGCATGAGATTGGCGCTTGTGAACTTAAAGATATTGATGTGGTTGTTCAGCTTGCTAACAGAGAGACTGTTTGGCCTCTTGGTATTGTTCGAGATGTGGAAGTTCTTTGCGGTAAGACTAAATACCCTACTGATTTTCTAGTACTTGGTAAGGAGGCTAGTAAAACTTGTCCTATTATTTTTGGTAGACCATTTTTGAACACCTGCGGCGCCGTGATAGATTGTAAGAAGGAGAATTTTTTTACTAAGTTTAATGGAGAGTCTTATGAGTTTAATTTTTCCAAGTTTGCTAAGACTTCTTATGAAAATGACACGCCTAATGAAAATTTTCGAGTTGAACAGCTTGCTTCTATTGCTCTTGCTCCTAATAATGCCTTGCAGCAATTCATGGAAGATCACGAAAGTGATGTTTTTAGCAAGGAAAGAGAAGAGATTGACAATATTCTTCTTCATAAACCACCATTAATCAAGCATAATCTACCTGTGGAGGATCTTGGTACCACTTTGCCGCCTAAAGAAGATCCTGTGTTTGAATTAAAGCCTTTGCCTGATAATCTTAAATATGCTTATATAGATGATAAGAAAATATATCCTGTTATTATTAGCTCTAAACTTTCAGGAAAGGAAGAAGAAAGATTATTGGGGATATTGAGGAAACACCGAGGAGCTATGGGATATACTCTTGATGATTTAAAAGGGATTTCTCCCACTTTATGTCAACATGCCATTAATATGGAGAAAGACGCGAAGCCAGTCATGGAGCATCAACGCCGCCTAATTCCCAAGATGAAGGATGTGGTAAGAAATGAGGTATTAAAACTCCTTGATGCTGGTATTATTTATCCTATTGCTGATAGTAGATGGGTTAGTCCTGTCCATTGTGTTCCTAAGAAAGGAGGTATGACTGTTGTGCCTAATGAGAATAATGAGCTTATTCCTCAAAGGGTAGTAGTTGGTTATAGAATGTGCATTGATTATAGGAAGGTAAACAAAGTTACTAAGAAAGATCATTATCCTTTACCGTTTATAGATCAGATGTTAGAAAGGTTGTCTAAGAAGACTCATTTTTGTTTCCTTGATGGTTATTCTGGTTTTTCTCAAATTGCTATTAAAAAGGAAGATCAAGAGAAAACCACTTTTACTTGTCCTTATGGAACTTATGCTTATAGACGTATGCCGTTTGGTTTATGCAATGCTCCTGCTACTTTTCAAAGATGTATGTCTGCTATTTTTCATGGCTTTTGTGAAGAAATTGTGGAGGTCTTCATGGATGATTTTTTCGTCTATGGAACTTCTTTTGATAATTGTTTGCACAACCTTGATAAAGTTTTACAGAGGTGCGAAGAAACTAACCTTGTTCTTAATTGGGAGAAATGCCACTTTATGGTAAATGAAGGAATTGTCCTTGGACATCAAATTTCTGAAAGAGGTATTGAAGTTGACAGAGCAAAAGTGGAGGCAATTGAGAAAATGCCCTGTCCCAGAGATGTTAAAGGTATTCATAGTATTCTTGGTCATGCTGGTTTCTATAGGAGGTTTATTAAAGATTTCTCTAAGATTTCAAAGCCTCTTACTAATCTTCTTCAAAAGGATGTACCATTTGTCTTTGATGATGATTGTAAGGAAGCTTTTGAAACTCTTAAGAAGGCTTTAACTACTACTCCTATTGTTCAACCACCTGATTGGAATTTACCTTTTGAAATTATGTGTGATGCTAGTGATTTTGCTGTTGGTGCTATTCTTGGACAGCGCGTTGATAATAAGTTGAATGTTATTAATTATGCTAGTAAGACTCTTGATGCTGCTCAGAAGAATTATGCTACTACTGAGAAAGAGTTTCTTACTGTTGTTTTTGCATGTGATAAGTTTAGATCTTACATTGTTGATTCTAAAGTTACTATTCATACTGATCACGCTGCTATTAGATATCTTATGACTAAGAAGGATGCTAAGCCTAGGCTTATTAGATGGGTGTTGCTTTTACAAGAGTTTGATTTGCATATCGTAGATAGGAAAGGTGCTGAAAATCCTGTGGCTGACAATTTGTCTAGATTGGAAAACATTTCTTTTGATCCTATTCCTGTTAATGATAGTTTTCCAAATGAACAGTTGGCTGCAATAAATGTAACTTCGCGAGACCTTCCTTGGTATGCTGATTATGCTAACTTTATTGTTTCCAAGTATTTGCCTCCAACCTTTACAGCTCAGCAAAGAAGAAAATTCTTCTATGATTTGAGGCATTACTTTTGGGATGACCCACACTTATATAAAGAAGTAGTTGATGGAATTATGCGAAGATGTGTACCGGAATATGAGCAACAAGAGATATTAAGAAAATGCCATAGCAGCGCCTATGGAGGGCATCATGCTGGAGATAGAACCACACAGAAGGTTCTACAATCAGGTTTTTATTGGCCAACCCTCTTTAAAGATGCCAGAAGGTATGTTTTATCTTGCGATGAATGTCAAAGAGTTGGTAATATTTCTAGACGTAATGAAATGCCTATGAGTTACACTCTTGTTATTGAACCGTTTGATTGTTGGGGATTTGACTTTATGGGTCCTTTTCCTCCTTCAAAAGGCTATACCCACATACTTGTTGCTGTTGATTATGTTACTAAATGGGTAGAAGCCATACCTACAAAGAGTGCCGATGGTGAGACCTCGTTAAAAATGCTTAAGGATGTTATTTTTCCTAGGTTTGGTGTGCCTAGATATCTTATGACTGATGGAGGTTCTCATTTTATTCACGGTGGTTTTAGAAAAACTCTTGCTAAATATGATGTCAATCATAGAATTGCTTCTGCTTACCATCCCCAAACTAGTGGGCAGGTAGAGCTTTCAAATAGGGAGATCAAGTCTATCTTGCAGAAGACTGTCAATAGATCTAGGAAAAACTGGGCTAGTAAGTTAAACGATGCTTTATGGGCTTATAGAACTGCTTATAAGAACCCCATGGGTATGTCTCCTTATAAGATGGTTTACGGAAAAGCGCGTCACTTGCCCTTAGAATTAGAACACAAAGCTTTTTGGGCAGTGAGAGAGCTTAATAGAGATTTTAAACTAGCCGATAAGAAAAGGTTATTAGATTTGAGTTCTCTAGATGAGTGGAGAAACAAAGCGTATGAGAATGCCAGACTTTTCAAAGAGAAAGTCAAGCAATGGCATGATAAGAGAATTATTAAGAGAGAGTTTCATGTTGGTGAGAAAGTTCTATTGTATAGGTCTTGTCTCAGATTTTTTGCAGGAAAATTACTTTCAAAATGGGAAGGACCATATGTTATTGTGGAAGTGTACCGCTCAGGTGCTATTAAGATTGCTTCACTAAAGGATGACTCTACACAAGTGGTGAATGGGCAAAGACTCAAACATTATATTTCTGGAGATTCGTATAATGAAGATGTTGATGTTATTGAAACAGTTTCTCCGGAAGAATTCATCCAAGACAAATTGCAGGTACCTGCAGAGTTCGTTTTTGAATAGGTAACAGTTCTAGTCAGAAAAGCTTCGCGAAAAGCTCTTCCTTTAATATTTTTGCTGTTTTTACTAAATATTAAAAATCATGAGACGAAAACGGGCAGGAAAAGGAGTCTGTGGGCTTCTCACACATAGGTGGCGCGGGCCCACCCCTGGCCGCGCCACCCAGGTGTGAGAACACCCCGGAACTCGTTTCCGTCCTAGTTTCCTCCTGTGATTTCGTTTCGATGTATAATTTTCGCCTATTTAACCCCTCGAAGTCCCCGAGGTCTGTATATCGTTTTCTCGTCGTGTTTTGTTTCGAGCTGTTTCTGTCAGGAGTTTATCTTAAGCTTGGGGGAGCCATGGCCTCTTCAAGCGTCGACAAAGGCAAAAGACCCTGGGAATTTGTTCACCTAGGCCAAAAGTGGAAGGAGGAACAGGGTGCTGGAAGAGGAAGGCCGAAAAACCCTGCTTTTGAAGGACCAACGAAAGCTAGACGTATCTTTTCTCATGATCTGCAGGGACCAACATATCATGTTTTGAATCTTAACTCCATGCCTGTGATAGAAGAGGGAATGCTGGTCACTTATGAGTTTTGCACTCAATATCGAGCCTTGAAGAGGGAGGTAGAGATGCTTCAAGAAGAGAATATCAGGCTTCGCAGAATGCAGGAATATTTCATTAATCCAAGGCTGCTACCAATACCACCCAAGGAGTAATTCGTCATCGGTATAGGCATCCCCTTGGCTTGTTCCAAGCTTGGGGGAGTGCCGCGGTATCACATCATTACCTTTCGCTCATTTACTTTTCAAGTAGAGTTATATCATGAATAGAGAAGTTATCTTATAGAATAGTTTGCAGTTTGGAAGTATCCTCCTTAGTTGGTTATCTATGTATCCCTTGGTGTGAGTTGCGGTAATAAAATATTAATGAGAAGTTTTATCGTTTACTTTCTGCACACTTTATGTTAGTTTGCAATCTCTCTTATATGACTAGTCTTGTTGATTGGTATTGGTATCACTTTGGGAGCATGAGTAAATTTAGTTGGTTTTGGCAAACCTAGCTTGGTCAGTAGCAACTTTACCTTGAGGTTTGAGTAGAAAAGAATAAAGAAGTGTTTGTAGTTACATCACTTCAGTTTTCCTTATGTTTGGCTTATAAGCATTGTTATTCTCAAAGTTAAAATCATTGTACCTTCAAGGGATTTTGCATGATTGTTCTTATTATATGTATGTTTGTTTGTTTCATGCAACTCTTATGCTTGCTACCCAGCCTTGCTAGCTAAAAACCTGTACTGAGAGGAAATACTTCTCGTGCATCCAAATCCCAAAGCCAAGTCACTTCCAAAGAGTCCACTATAAATTCCTATGCATGGTATTTCAAGCCATTCCAAGTAAATTTTCATGTGCCACCTTTCAAAAACCTTCAAACACTTCTCATTTTGTGCCACTGTTTTTAGCTCATGAGGACGTAGTGGATGGGTTTGTTATCTTCCATACTAAATTAAGTACCCCTCGACTAGGCAGCTTCATCTGCTCGTCATTAATTTTGCAAGGGAGCTGGTCAGACCATTATAATCTCAAAAAGAAAAGAAAAAGAAAAGCACCCCTCCATGGTATGTGAAAGTTGGTCGGCACCTGATGGAATCGGTTAGCCATGGTTTGAGAAAGGAAAAAGGTAGGGAGGAGTGCAAAGCTATAAAAGAGTACCAAAGTGCCAATTAATCAAACATCTCGGAACCGCTCTCACTTGTTTAGTATGGAAGATATCAAGAACTCCGTTGCTAGTCGTTGACAAAAGCAACCACCTCTCAAAATAACTTTTTACCTCTGTTTTGCAAATGAAAAGCTCTAGCACATGTTTAATCCCTGCTTCCCTCTGCAAAGGGCCTATCTTTTACTTTTATGTTGAGTCAACCTATTTCCCTCTATCTCAAGCAAGTATTTGAGTTGTTTTGTTTCACTCATCCATATGTTGATTCGTTTAATCATGTTTACTATCTTCCTTGTTTTGTACAATGCTTTTGTCTGAAGGAATATATCTTTGAAAGCTTTCTATGAATATTAAAAGTTTGTTTCGTTGAGCATATGGTCTTTGCTATATTAGCTCTGTTTTAAAAGGCTCCGTTCAAAAGAAAGAATAGCTTGTTCATCATTCTTTGACCAAGAACTAAGGTTTGCCATTGCCAATTATAGTTTACCTTGTGCATCTTTACATGTGATTCCCTTTTACCTATTGCAAGTCTATATCTTATAAAGGGAAGTTGTTGTCTATTATAATTTGTGCCTTGGTGAATGTGATGCTTCTTGTCCGTATTTTGATTATCGACACTTCACTCCATAAACCTGTGGTCATGTTTACCGAGTTTAGTTTTCGCTTGGGGACAAGCGAGGTCTAAGCTTGGGGGGGTTGATACGTCCATTTTGCATCACTATTTTGTATTATAATTTACTGTTATTCATTGATATATTTCATATTTAGAGTTGATACTTATGTTACTTCCCTTGTTTTCACATGTTTGCTCGCTTGTGTCCCATGGTTGAACTTATCATCTACTACTATGTGTTGAACTATGCTTATTATGTGTAGTAGACCTTATGATTATCGTTATTAATCCTACTTGCTATATCTTGTCATATTATATGCTTGTTGATTATGTGCTATTGAATTATTATATATCTTGTGCACATATGGATCACATTATAAAATCTAGGGGGAGTTCTTATTGTTGATGTGTCTTTGTATTCAAATACAAAACTTAAAATAAGGCACATAGCAAGGGGGAGCTCCGTCTATATTTTATATCGTTTGAAACATGCAAAATTATGTATTGTCATCAAACACCAAAAAGGGGGAGATTGAAAGAGCATTTCCCGCCTAATTGATTTTGGCGTTTGTTAACAATACATTATCTATTAATGTGGTGATTATGCTTTGCAGGATTTTATTATGTTCTTGCACAAGATATTGGGTTTCCTATGTTACACTTGATAATTATCATTACCCAAAGGAAATTCTTGAGGAAATGGTGATAATATGCTCTGGGAAAGGTTTCATATGAAGGTTGGCCAGGAAGGCCGGCTTTAGCCGGTCCCCAGACCGGCTATAGCCGGACTTGAAAGATCATATTGAGCCCCATGTGTGGTTTTGGTAATTAATGACAATCCCTATGGACTAATGGTTGCATTGAGTTATATGTGTAGGACTTGTCCATAGACAATGCTTGAACCATTTGTTGGAGTCAAGGTTGTAAGAAGAAGATTATGTGTTAACCAAGGTGCTATTCAAGAAGTGATCCAAAGATTGGTCTTAAGGGAGTTGAGCTTATGTCAAGTGTGGCTTGAAGAATAAGATTGAGTGAGCTCTCATGTGTATCCTCAAGACACCATCATTATGGAGAAAGAAGAATTGATTAGAGGATTGATTAAGTCAAAGCACAAGTTCAAGATGAGCAACTAGAAGAGAACATATGCTTGAAGCTTGCCATCTATATTGTGTTTATGGATATGTGAAGATATGCTTAAAGAGAGTCTCTTCCATAGTGGAGTATGGGGGAGCAATCCGCAAGACTTCACCAAGCAAGCTCAATCAAGAAAGGTGGTCCAACTTGAGAAGATCAAGATCATCATTATCCACCTCAAGTGGAATGCTCAAGTCAAAGGTATGATAGTGTTAGGGTTTCTTTCTTACCGGTCTCATGGTGTTAGTTGTGAGACCGGGTTATAGGATCGGTAGCCGTACTATCAAGAGGGGCTCTCGAGTGAGTAACTTAATTGTATCGTTCAGAGAGAGCTCAAACCTTTGCATACTTGGCATCTTCTTTCTTGGTTCTTATTTGAGTTTTATCCATGTGAGGTTCTAGAGCTTGTGGTTATTTCCATGACAAGCTCTAGCTCATCAAAAACGGATTTCGCATGAAGCTCTTATTGCGTTTTTGATGTTTGGAGGTTTTTCTGGGTTGCCTTCAAAGAGAGGTCAAACCTTTCATCATTTGGTTTTATACTCCCTTGTTGGACTATGATGTTTCTATGGATGATGTTGTAGAGCTCGTTGTGGTGATTCCAACGAGCCCAAGATCATCGAAAACGGAGTCCGGATGAAAAAGTTATCACCATTTTCGTATTGCTTTTCTGCTCGGCGTCACCCAGTAAGGGGGGCGGATATTCCGGCCAGGGGGGCGGATTATCCGGCCTGGGGGCGAAAATTTCGTTTCAGAATTTCTGCTAAGGACTTTTGGGCGCGTCACCCAGTAGGGGGGGCGGATATTCCGGCCAGGGGCCGGATAATCTGGCCTGGGACGCTGTAACGGTCATTTTTATGGGAGGGGGTATAAATACCCCTCCCCTTCTTCTTCCTTGGGCTGTTAGCTACTCCATCTCTCTCTCCTCCATTGTTGACCTTGAGTAGCTTGCTCTCCCTCTCCATTCCTCCCATATTTCTTGCATCTTTTTGAGGGAAAAGAGAGAGGAGATCTAGATCTATCTTTCCACCAATCAAAATCTTCTCTTAGTGAGGGGAACCTCTTGTGGATTTAGATCTTGGAGTTCTTTGTGGATTTCCTTTGTTCTTCCTCTCATATCTCTCCATAGCATTAGTTGCTTTGGTAGGATTTGAGTGAGAAGGATTTGAGCACCTTGTGTGCTCTTGCCATTGCATAAGTTGCATCGGTTTGAGTTCTCCCCGGAGATTCGAGTAAGTGAAAGTTTGTGAGCTTATTACTCTTAGGTTCTTGGAACCCTAGACGGCTTTGTGGCTTTGTGGTGCCTTTGTGGCTATTCTTGGGAGCCTCCAATTAAGTTGTGGATGCGTGCCCCAAGCTTTGTGTAAAGGCCCGGTTCCGCCTTGAGGAACCCCTTAGTGGAAGAGTGAGCTAGGCCTTTGTGGCGCAAGCTCACACCGGAGAATAGGGTGAGGCCTTTGTGGCGTTGGTTAGGCCTTTGTGGCGATACCACACCCCTCCAACGAGACGTACTCCCTTTCAAGGGAGGAACTCGGGAATACATCATCGTCTCCGCGTGCCTCGGTTATTTCTATACCCGAGCTCTTTACTTATGCACTTTACATTGTGATAGCCTTCGTGCTTGAAGTCATATATCTTGCTATCACCTTGTTACTTGTATTGCTTAGCATAAGTTGTTGGTGCACATAGGTGAGCCTAGTTTATTTAGGTTTTATGTGCTTGACAAAATAAACGCTAGTTTAATTCCGCTTTTGTTCAAGCCATTCGTAAAATTTGATATCGCCTATTCACCCCCCCCTCTAGGCGACATCTGTGTCCTTTCAATTGGTATCAGAGCCCGGTCTCTCATTTTAGGCTTCACCGCTTTGAGAGCAAAGATGTCGGCTAGGGGATTAGTGCACAATAACACTTCTATTTTTGATGGCACAAATTATGATACTTGGAAAATTCACATGCTTAATTATTTTTGGGTCATGGACCCATCTATGGAGCGAATTGTAGATGCGGGTTTTTCTCCTCCAAAGGATACTCAAAATCTATCTTTAGAGGATAAGAAAAACTTGTATCTCAATGCTCAAGCTACTCATGTGATTGTTAATGCTTTGAGCGATGTAGTTACCTTCTCCATCACACCTTTTCGGAGCGCTCATGAGATATGGACAAAGCTTCAAGAAAAATATGGTGTGTCCAAGATTATTGAGGATGATTGTATTCCTTCCACGTCCGGCCGCAATGAACTTTCATCCACTTCACCAAAGTGTGGCAAGACACAAGGTAATGATATGGTGAGTGGTGATGAAACTTGCAATGGTGATAGTATGCTTACTTTTGATGATCCTTCATCTCTATGTCATTGCAATGCTTCATCTTTGGACTTAAACACTTGTAGCCCCATAAATGTTTTACATGCTTGTGTTGATAGTCCTTGCATATCATGTGTAAATTTCTTGAATAAATCTCATGATGATATGCTTGCTTTGACTTGTTGCCATGATACAAATGCTTCTATTTCCTCTAGTATTTGTGATGCTAACCATATAGAGGAAACCGAAGAGTCTTTGGGCCAAGACAAGGTCTTGAATGGAGCTTCAAGTATCTCTTCATCATCTTCTTCTCACGGTTCCCACATATGCCTTATGGCTAGGTCTTCAAATCATAATGATGTTGAGGACAATGGTGAGGATGAGGAAAATGAAGAAGACTATATTGAGTATTTAAACAAGAAGGGTAAGGTGGTCTTTGATGCTTTGCATAACCATAAAAATGTTTTGCCCAACTTCTTTGAAATCATGAGTTGTGCTATTGAGAGCACAAAACTCATTGAGATGAAGGAAGAACAAATTGATAAAATGTTTTCTCTTGAGCGTGAGTATGCCAATGATATCCATGATTTAAAATATGCTTTAGAGGAAGAGCAAGAGCTTCGGGTTTCTCTTGAGGAGAAGCTTGAATCCATTGAGGAGTCATGTAATGAAATTATTTCTAAACTCACTAAAGAACGTGACCTCGCTCTTGCCAAGTTGTCTTCTCCTATTCATAATAATAATGATGCATGTGCTACTAACTCTACTTCTTGTGAAGCCTTTATTTTGAAGGAGAATGTTGAGCTAAGGGCTCAACTTGAATTGCTAACTAGCAAGTATGGGAAATTGGAAGAAATTCATGAAAAGCTATCTAGCTCTAATGAGGATCTTCTAGTGTCCCATGCTCACCTAAAGTTAGCTCATGAGGCTATATCTACAAAGGTAACATCTTGTGAGCCTCATGTGGGCACTAGCACTATTTCCCGAAATGCAATATTGCCATGTGCTAGTACTAGTAATTCATCCACTCATACTATTTCTACATCTAGTGATGAATTACCTCCTTGCCTTGTTGCTCTAACAATGTAGCCTCTACTTCCACTAGTACTTGTGTTGTCACTAACCATGTAGAGGAAATCAAAGAGCTCAAGGCCCAAGTTACTTCATTGAAGAAAGACTTGGAAAATCGTCATGAAGGGAAGTCCACACTCAATAAGATCTTGAGTGTGCAAAAATCCCCCAATGACAAGAGTGGACTTGGATTTATCTCTAACAACAAGAAGAAGTCCAAAATATACAAGAAGAAGAAGGGCCAAGAACAAGTCAAGAATTTGGCCAAGATTATTTGCTTCAAGTGCAAAATTGAAGGGCACCATGTTAGATCTTGCCCTTTGAAGAAAAAGGCACTTAGTGAGAAGCAACAAGGGAAGCGGCCTCAAGTTCAAGCCCTTGCTCAACCTCAAGTTGAAGAAAGGTCACTTCCCAAGAAAAATCAAGCTAATGCTCCCCTTGTGGAGAAATCAAGTGAGAAGAAGGTGAAGAAAAGAACTTGCTACATATGCCATGAGAAGGGTCACCTATCTTCTTCATGCACTAGTGGTAACTCATCCAACCCTATCATAATTGAAGATGCTTATTCACTTTGCAAGGATAAGGTTGGCAATGTGTTTGCCAAATTTGTTGGTGCTCAAAGTGGTGTCAAGAAAAGAACCATTTGGGTTGCCAAACCTATTGTTTCTAACTTCTTAGGACCCAACTTGGTTGGGGACCAACAAGCCATTACTTGAACAATAGGTGTTGGTGGAGGGCATTGGAGACTTGACTATATCATGAAGAATTACGGGATCTTCATCAATTATATTTTCTCAAGTCAAGTCATTTGGATTATCTTATTTCTATCATATATCCAATGTTCCTCCTTACGGTAACATGTATTCAACTTATCTACCTTGAAAGTTACTCGCCCCTTTGCATGTGTTGGGTTTTGTATCTTGCATGTGTTTGTATATGTTGTGCTTCCTACTTGCTTCATTTTGAGTAATCAAGTATGTGCATGTTGGTTTGCACACCATGTACGGTTGTTCTTGTTGAGCCTTTTGCATCTCGTTTTATCTTACTTGGCTCTTGTGAGAGATTATTGGACCATCCCATTTTGGGAGAGTGATATGCTTTGCACCTCACAATCCTAAAAATGTGTGTACATGACGAATACCACTTAGTGTTGATATTTAAAGATTATCTAGTTTCTATATGGTATATCATTCTCATGAGAAATTCAAATTCTATAATGTCCATTAATCATCTTGTTGGATTTTATTTGCCTCTTGTGAAAATAAATGCTTTATCATATTATGGGGGAGTAATATGCTTTGTGCATACTACAAACCAATATAATGTGTATATTTGAGGTTGTGTCACATAGTGTTAATATTGTAAATTATCTTGCTTCTATGTGGCATGTTTTCTCAAACAAGTTCCAATTTGCCAAATTGTTTTATTGCTCATGTTTTGGATATTGTTTGTGAGATACTTTCTTGATAGGGTTTTCCTAAAATGTGGAATTCTACATCAAAGTTGGAAAACCATTCGCTTCAAGTTATCCTAATCATTGCCTTGCATGATTGTTTAACTATTTGAGTCTATCAAGAATATCTTCTTTAGCATGGTTTTTAATTCTTATCCTTCTCCGTATGGTTCTTTGTTGTGAAGATGATTTTGGATTTATATGTAAACTACCACCGGGAAATAAATCCAAATACCTCTTGTTCTTGGACAATTGGTACTATATCATGTGGCACATGTATATTGATCATCTTTACATTGGCTATTGCTTTTAATTGCCTTATCTCTAGCCAAAAAAGTATTTGTTTTAGCTCCCATTGTCTTCCATGACTTTTGTTATTCCATTTGATTTCGTTGAACTTGTTTTGTGTTATTTATATGTAGGTAGATGTGATGATCCCACTTGTGTGCATTTTGTATTCAAATGCAAAATCATAAATAATGCACTAATCTTGGGGGAGCTCTCCTATATTTGTTATAACACACTCTTTGTGCTTATTTCATTTGGTATTGGTTTTTGTTGGAAGACAAATCTTTTCTTTTTGGTACTTAGTGTGCCATCATAAAAAGTGTGGAGAGTTTGGTTTGTTTGTTTGAACCTTGCTCTCTTTGGGAGTTGGTGATCTCATTCCTTATTATTTATTTCTTACTCTTAAAATGAGATATGTCTTTGAGTATGTGTGTTTTAGTTATACTTTATGCTCATTGGCTTTTTGCTTGGTTCACTAGTTGAACTTTGGAGTCAATCTTGTGTTGATTTGATTCTTTGATATAATTTGGACAACCTTTTGTAGCTTCACAATTTTGTGTGCTCGCTTGTCCTTCTTGGTGTTTTGTCCAAATTGTATCTCCTTTGGCTCTTGAAAGTCTTGTGCATGCATATTTACTAAATGTATATTGTATGGCATGCTTTTGCTTTCTTTCATCAAATATATAGGAGAAGCTCCATCAAATCCTAAATCGGCTGAGATGTGCATGAAATTCAATTTCATATATATATGCACATATTTATGTGGAGTTTGTCCTATATGTTGTAGTTTCTAACTACTTTGGACCCAATGAGTTTGGGGACCATCTTGTACTTGAACTTTGTTTTAGGTACATGGAGATATATTGGTGCTTGTCTCAATAATAAGGATGAAGTGGTGACTAAATGATAATTTGAGGCAAGCTAGGATTATTGAAGAACTCCTATCTACTACATCCTACCATTAATATCTCGGTAACAAGTATCTTTTTATGCATACTTTTCTAGCGTCCAACCTTGTGTAGGTTGTTTCTTGGCATGGATATCTTTATTTGAAAATCATGTGGTTCTTGCAAGGATTCTAATGAAACCTCTTTATTGCAAATGTGAGCAAGTTGAGATGAGGACATATTATTGGGAACATATAAAAATCATGCTCATGATTCTCTTATCCCATATATGTCAACTTAGCAATCTTTTTGCATATCAATTCCTCAATAAGCTCACATGTGCAATATTGATGAAATTGCAAATTTATTTGTTCCGTTTGGTATCCCTCGTTATGATACTTGTTGTTTTTATCAAAGCATCCCAACTATCTTCTTTCCCTTGTTGATATTTGTGATGTCTTTAACATGTTGGTGGTTGAAGTTTGTCAATATACAATAAGATAAATTGAACCTTTGGCCATGCTTTAAAAGCAAAAATCTCATTGGTATATTGCATGCCTTCATTTTGGATATCATGTTCTATTCTTAGTATCTATTTTGTGTGTACATGGTTCTTTGTGATAATTATCTTTGTGATATTGTCTACTTAGAATCTTATACACATGAGAGATGATATCTCATTATTTGATATCTTATTTGAACCTTATGTGTTGGGATGGAATGCTAAGCAACATCATTCATTGAAGACTATGTGGATGCTCTATGCTAATCCTTGTATTAGTCTTATAATATGTTGTGTCATTTCTCTCACACATTCCTTGGTTGAGCCTTTTATATGTTATCCCTTACTTTTTGCTCAACCATTTCTTTGATGCAAGTGTTAAGCTTAATTTCTTCTCTATGATCTCTTGCAAATGGTTGCGTTTTAAATGTTATTGAGGGAGTGAGGATTCCATGTTGTGCAAATTGTATTCAAATACAAACATTCCAATTTTTGCACATACCTTGGGGAGCTTCCTCATTTCATTTAAAGCACCATTTTGCGGTTAGCATAGTATTTAATTTCACTTGGTATCATTTTGTGTTGAATAATATTGAGGGAGTGATGATTCCATGTGTGTGCACCTTATCTTCAACTCAATAGAATATTTTGTGCACACACCTTGGGGAGCTTCCTCATATTATTTAGAGCACCTTTTCAATCTTATCATAAAATCTTTATTCAGTTTGTTCTTTGGATTGTTTGATTGCTCTCTTCATTTGTTGAAGTGTATCCATCGTGTTATCTTTTTTTTGCAATCTTTGATCCTCAATATAGTTTGGTTTCCTTCATATATTTGTCTTTGTATATGTGCATGTGTCTTCACTTATTTCTTTTGGATATGCACACCGTTTTGGAGGAACTCACACTATATTGGCCTTCTAATTTTTTTTTGCCCATTTTGGCAATGGATGCCAATGGGGGAGAAGTTTCGAGGGTTTAACGGGAATTGGCTTTTATGCTTTGGTTTGTTCTTAAGCATTTGCCTTGCATGCTTTGCATGGTTGAGTATATAGTGGAAACTCCACCAACAACCTTGGTTGGCAATATATGCAATGAAATCAAGATCATTCACACGTGCATAGATTGTGGGGGGAGTTTGCTCTATATATGGTGGTTTTACTAACATCACATACTTTTGTAGTATTTGATGTTAGTATAACCATTTTAGTTCTTTGAATTCATTATATAAACCCTCTCAAAGAGATTGTCATCAATTACCAAAATGGGGGAGATTGAAAGATCATATTGAGCCCCATGTGTGGTTTTGGTAATTAATGACAATCCCTATGGACTAATGGTTGCATTGAGTTATATGTGTAGGACTTGTCCATAGACAATGCTTGAACCATTTGTTGGAGTCAAGGTTGTAAGAAGAAGATTATGTGTTAACCAAGGTGCTATTCAAGAAGTGATCCAAAGATTGGTCTTAAGGGAGTTGAGCTTATGTCAAGTGTGGCTTGAAGAATAAGATTGAGTGAGCTCTCATGTGTATCCTCAAGACACCATCATTATGGAGAAAGAAGAATTGATTAGAGGATTGATTAAGTCAAAGCACAAGTTCAAGATGAGCAACTAGAAGAGAACATATGCTTGAAGCTTGCCATCTATATTGTGTTTATGGATATGTGAAGATATGCTTAAAGAGAGTCTCTTCCATAGTGGAGTATGGGGGAGCAATCCGCAAGACTTCACCAAGCAAGCTCAATCAAGAAAGGTGGTCCAACTTGAGAAGATCAAGATCATCATTATCCACCTCAAGTGGAATGCTCAAGTCAAAGGTATGATAGTGTTAGGGTTTCTTTCTTACCGGTCTCATGGTGTTAGTTGTGAGACCGGGTTATAGGATTGGTAGCCGTACTATCAAGAGGGGCTCTCGAGTGAGTAACTTAATTGTATCATTCAGAGAGAGCTAAAACCTTTGCATACTTGGCATCTTCTTTCTTGGTTCTTATTTGAGTTTTATCCATGTGAGGTTCTAGAGCTTGTGGTTATTTCCATGACAAGCTCTAGCTCATCAAAAACGGATTTCGCATGAAGCTCTTATTGCGTTTTTGATGTTTGGAGGTTTTTCCGGGTTGCCTTCAAAGAGAGGTCAAACCTTTCATCATTTGGTTTTATACTCCCTTGTTGGACTATGATGTTTCTATGGATGATGTTGTAGAGCTCGTTGTGGTGATTCCAACGAGCCCAAGATCATCGAAAACGGAGTCCGGATGAAAAAGTTATCACCATTTTCGTATTGCTTTTCTGCTCGGCGTCACCCAGTAAGGGGGGCGGATATTCCAGCCAGGGGGGGGGGGCGGATTATCCGGCCTGGGGGCGAAAATTTCGTTTCAGAATTTCTGCTAAGGACTTTTGGGCGCGTCACCCAGTAGGGGGGGGCGGATATTCCGGCCAGGGGCCGGATAATCTGGCCTGGGACGCTGTAACGGTCATTTTTATGGGAGGGGGTATAAATACCCCTCCCCTTCTTCTTCCTTGGGCTGTTAGCTACTCCATCTCTCTCTCCTCCATTGTTGACCTTGAGTAGCTTGCTCTCCCTCTCCATTCCTCCCATATTTCTTGCATCTTTTTGAGGGAAAAGAGAGAGGAGATCTAGATCTATCTTTCCACCAATCAAAATCTTCTCTTAGTGAGGGGAACCTCTTGTGGATTTAGATCTTGGAGTTCTTTGTGGATTTCCTTTGTTCTTCCTCTCATATCTCTCCATAGCATTAGTTGCTTTGGTAGGATTTGAGTGAGAAGGATTTGAGCACCTTGTGTGCTCTTGCCATTGCATAAGTTGCATCGGTTTGAGTTCTCCCCGGAGATTCGAGTAAGTGAAAGTTTGTGAGCTTATTACTCTTAGGTTCTTGGAACCCTAGACGGCTTTGTGGCTTTGTGGTGCCTTTGTGGCTATTCTTGGGAGCCTCCAATTAAGTTGTGGATGCGTGCCCCAAGCTTTGTGTAAAGGCCCGGTTCCGCCTTGAGGAACCCCTTAGTGGAAGAGTGAGCTAGGCCTTTGTGGCGCAAGCTCACACCGGAGAATAGGGTGAGGCCTTTGTGGCGTTGGTTAGGCCTTTGTGGCGATACCACACCCCTCCAACGAGACGTACTCCCTTTCAAGGGAGGAACTCGGGAATACATCATCGTCTCCGCGTGCCTCGGTTATTTCTATACCCGAGCTCTTTACTTATGCACTTTACATTGTGATAGCC
This sequence comes from Dactylis glomerata, assembly GCA_007115705.1. Classification (NCBI taxonomy): domain Eukaryota; kingdom Viridiplantae; phylum Streptophyta; class Magnoliopsida; order Poales; family Poaceae; genus Dactylis; species Dactylis glomerata. The sequence continues at coordinate 530,522 of QXEO01000103.1, forward strand.
TTCGTGCTTGAAGTCATATATCTTGCTATCACCTTGTTACTTGTATTGCTTAGCATAAGTTGTTGGTGCACATAGGTGAGCCTAGTTTATTTAGGTTTTATGTGCTTGACAAAATAAACGCTAGTTTAATTCCGCTTTTGTTCAAGCCATTCGTAAAATTTGATATCGCCTATTCACCCCCCCCTCTAGAATTTACCTTTTGTGTCAAGCCTTAATTGAAAAAGAATTAAAATTTGAGTAGCACCTATTCACCCCCCCTCTAGGTGCCCATACGATCCATTCAATTGGTATCAGAGCCTCGGCTCTTATTTCGGGCTTAACCGCCTAAGAGTATGGAAACATCACCTAGTGAGGGCTCGGGTCAAGTTTCCATGGGTGAGTTCAAATCTTTGGAATCATCCATGACTTCCATGACATCTCAAATAAGTGAGTTGCGTGAAATGATAGCGCAACTCATGCAAGCTAAAACTGCTAATGCCTCTCCACCTCCGGAAAAACCCGCTACTCCACAAGTGGAGAATGTGGTGGTTGATGTGGAGGGTGCCGATAAAAATGGCGATGCTAAGTCTTCCACCACGGACGGCGGGAAAGGTGAATTCCCACATTGGTATTCACCCGACCCGCCGGTTCCTCATCCTCATATTAACCATAGAGGAGACCCACCTAAGCTTGATGCTTTAAACTTTGGTCAATGGCAATATCAAATGATCTCTCATATGCGCAGTTCTTGCATCGAGCTTTGGAGGATCGTTGAGGAAGGATTCAAGGCCGTGGATCCCCAAAACATGACAAGAAGAGAGACGGTCGATAGCCAACTCAATGATACCGCTCTTCACATGATTCAAGTCGCCGTTGGATCCAAGGACTTGCCTCACATCCAACACTTCTCCACCGCCAAAGAAGCTTGGCAAGGACTCTCTGACGTCTTTGTTGGCAATGAGAGCATGAAGAAAACGAGATATATTGCCTTCTCAAATCAAGCGGAGGGATTCTTCATGATGGATGATGAGGATCATCAAGAGATGTATAGAAGACTCAAGGCCATTGCTACCACCTTCAAGAACCTCGGTGCTCACCATATTGATGATGAGTGGATCAAGATGAAGTACATTCTTTCTCTCACTCCATATGAGCCCGCGGATGTGAAGAGTGTTCAAGGAAAGCACAACTTCAATGAGATGACCTCCAATCAAGTGATGCAAGAGATTCAAGCCTACAAGGTTTCCGCACAAAATGCGGAAGATGCTCGTGCTCATGCCATAGGAATGCAAAGAAGCTCCAATCTTGCATTAAAAGCTAGTGTGGTTGAGAAAGAGGTTCCACATCAAGCAAGCATTGAAGCAAGGCTTGAGATGTGTTCCGAGGACATAAGACATGAGTACAATGAGCACATGGCCTTCTATGGAAAAACCTTTTGGGTTGATCCACATAAGGCCAAAGAAGACAATCAAAGAAGAAGCAAGTCAAGTGGCTATCAAAGGAATGACAACAATGGTCAAAGGGTGAGGACATGCTACAATTGCAATGATAGATTTCACTTTGTTGCCGAGTGCCCTTATGAGAAGAGAGAAGACCATGGTGGAAAGCTCATCCTCAAAAGCAAGACCAAGTCACCATCAAAGAAGCCATTTGTGAAGAAGGGTGGACCAAAGAAGAAACAACCAAAGTTTGTGTTCTTGACTCAAGAAGAGTACTCCGCAAGTGAGAGTGAAGAAGAAGAAACTACAACTAGTGAGATGGCCGCAATGGCAACCACCTCCACTTCCTCAACATCACTCTTTGAATCCCCCAATGAGGACTCTCTTGTCAAGAACGTCAAGTGCCTTATGGACAAATCTTCCGAGGTATCACCCACATCTTCCTCCTCCTCTAAGACAAGTGATGCTCCCTTAAATGATCTTGCTAGTCTTAGAGTAAAGGAAGAAATTATTGCTTTTGATGACTATGTGTCTAGTGTAGATGGTGTTCATAAGATTCACTTTGAACGTCTATTGAGCCAATATGGTAAAACACTTGAAAAACTAGATGAACAAATGAGGCTTGAAAAAGAATATGCTCAAGATATTGCCTCACTAACCGAGTCTCTTGAAGAAGAGCAAGAGGAACGAGCAACTCTTGAAGAGAAGCTCGATTCCATTGAGGAAGCTAATAATGAAGTTGTTTCCAAACTCACTAAAGAGCGTGACCATGCTCGTGCTAAAGTAAAAATGCTTAAAAAGGAAAAGGTTGAATTTGGTGTTGGTCATGATATACTTGTTAAGGATTTAGAAGATCTTGACAAGGCTCACAAGGCCTTGAAAAGTGAACACTCTATTCTTACCAAGTCACATGAACAACTTCAAATTCAATTGACTAAGAATAATGTGCCTAGTTCTTCTACTTCTACTTGTGATCATGCAAATGTTATTGAAGAAAATGCTAGGTTGAAAGATGAGCTTGCCAAGTCCTCCATTCCCATAGGTGAGAAAAACTTGAATGACCTTTTGAGTAAGCAAAAGGCATTCGGTGATAAAACGGGGATTGGCTTTGTCTCAAAGAAGAAGAAGAAGAACAACAAGAAAAAGAAGGCCAAGCCCGCACAAGCAAAGAAGGATCCTATTGTGGGTGGCAAAGCCACTCATGATGATCATGCGGGAATTGCTAACCCTCACTATGTCTTATTTCGTGATTATTATGGTGATGTTTATGCAAAATATGTTGGTCCAAATGATGGTTATGTTGCTTGGTCTATTTGGGTTCCAAAGACCCTTGTTGCTAACAAAAGAGGACCCATTGAAAAATGGGGACCTAAAACCAAGCAATGATCTCTTGTAGGACTATGCTTCCGGTGGATCAAAATGGGTGCTTGATAGTGGATGCACAAGTCATATGACCGGAAGCAAGGAGATTATGACGGAGATGAGGCCTAATGATAACAACATAACCGTCACTTATGGAGATATGTCACAATCCGAGGTATTGGGTCTTGGCAAGGTGGTGGTCGCACCGGATATTTCCCTTGTGGACGTCATGCTTGTTGAGACCCTAGGTTACAATTTACTTTCAGTTCGTGCACTTGGTAAGATGGGCTTTGCCGTCTTCATTGATAATGAAATTGTGGTACTCTTGTGGAGCAAGTCTCTAAAGGTCGCTTTCGTTGGACACATTGAAAACAACTTGTATGTGGTGGACTTCTCGGGGAAAACCACTACAAGTGCAATGTGTTTATTTGGAAAGGCCGATGTGGGTTGGCTTTGGCATCGCCGACTAGCCCATGTCAATATGAGAACTTTGCAAAGCCTTCACAAGGGTGGCCACATACTCGGACTAAAAGAGAATGTTTCTTTTGCCAAAGATCGTGTTTGCAGGGCTTGCGTTCTAGGAAAAATGCATGATTCTCCCCACCCAAGCAAGACTATCATTTCTTCCAAGAGGATCTTGGAGCTCCTTCATGTGGATCTTTTTGGTCCTCCCTCTCATGCAAGTCTTGGTGGGAAGAAATATTGTTTGGTGATTGTTGATGACTATTCAAGATATACTTGGGTCTACTTCTTCAAGCATAAGAGTGAGACTCAACAAACCATCATCGACTTTGCCAAGGAAGTTGAACGTCAACATGGGCAAACTATTTTGGCAATTAGAAGTGACAATGGCTCGGAGTTCAAGAATTACACCTTAAATGGATTTCTTAGTGATGAGGGGATTTGTCATCAATATTCTGCTGCATACACCCCTCAACAAAATGGTGTAGCCGAGAGGAAGAACCGGACTCTTATGGATATGGCTAGGTCCATGTTGGCGGAGTTTAAGTCTCCATACAATTTTTGGGCCGAAGCTATCTCTACGGCTTGTCACTCTTCAAACCGGCTCTTCCTCCGCAAAGGCCTAAACAAGACTCCATATGAAATACTCACCGGAAGCAAGCCCAACATCTCCTACTACCGGGTTTTCGGGTGTAAGTGTTTCTTTCAAAGAAAAGGAGTCCGTTTAGGTAAATTTGATCCGAAAGCAATAGAAGGTATTTTTGTTGGTTATGGTGCCGAATCCCACACTTATAGAGTCTTCAACAAGTCCACCGGCCGTGTTGAAGAATCTTGTAGTGTGGTATTCGAAGAGAATGACGGCTCCCAAAGGGGGCGAGATGTTGTTTCTTATGATGTAGATGATGAAATACCTCGAGAAGCCATAGGAAGAATGGGCGTGGGATTTTTCCGCCCCATTGAGGGACACCTTGTGGCGGACCGAGAAGGACTATGCTCTACTCAAGTGGAGCCTTCATCTTCACAAGCTCATCAAGCCTCTCCCAAGGGAGCAACTAATGCACCAACCGAAGAACAAGACAAGGACCTTCATGAAGAAGAAGGGGCACCACCATCCTCTCCGGTTATCTCAACCGCCCCCAATTCTTCTCAAGACCAAGATCCATCCACTCATGAAGATAATGATGATCAAGGTCAATTTGATGGTCAAGACGGGGACCAAAATGATCAAGATGATCAAGTGACTCCTCCAAGGTCAAATGAGGAGATCGAAGCCCGTCGCAAGAAAAGAGTTGAAAGGGATTTGGAGCTTAAAGGTCATACCCTTGAGAGGGTTATTGGAGATTTAAGAAGCAAAGTGTCAACCCGGCGTCAATTGGCACAATTTAGCTCTCATCATGCTTATATCTCTATGGTTGAACCCAAGAAAGTATTTGAAGCTCTTGAAGATCCGGATTGGTTGGATGCTATGCATGAAGAACTCAACAACTTCAAGCGCAATAATGTATGGGTGCTAGTGGAGAAGCCAAAGGAGTGCCGCAATGTGATTGGCACAAAGTGGATATTCAAGAACAAGCAAGATGAGCATGGAATTGTTGTGAGGAACAAGGCTAGATTGGTTGCTCAAGGTTTCTCTCAATTGGAAGGAATTGACTTTGGAGAAACTTATGCTCCCGTGGCTCGCCTTGAGTCCATCCGTATCCTTCTTGCATATGCCACTCATCATAACTTTAAGTTGCAACAAATGGATGTTAAAAGTGCTTTTCTAAATGGTCCATTGAAAGAGGAAGTGTATGTTAAGCAACCCCCAGGGTTTGAGGATCTCAACTTCCCGAACCATGTCTACAAACTCCATAAGGCACTCTATGGCCTTAAACAAGCCCCACGTGCGTGGTATGAGCACCTTAGGGAGTTGTTGTTAGACCGTGGGTTTGAAGTTGGGCAAATTGATCCCACTCTTTTTACTAAGAGGGTCAATGGGGAGCTTTTCGTATGCCAACTATATGTTGATGATATTATCTTTGGCTCTACTAACAAAGCTTTTAATGATGAATTTTCAAAGCTTATGACCGATAGGTTTGAGATGTCTATGATGGGCGAAATGAAGTTCTTTCTTGGTTTTGAAATCAAGCAATTGAAAGAAGGGACTTTCATTAATCAAGCCAAATATGTCCAAGACATGCTCAAGAGATTCAAGATGAAGGAGCTAAATGGGGCCACCACACCAATGGCCACAAAATGTCATCTTGAACTTGATCTCAATGGTAAAGATGTGGATCAAAAGGTATACCATTCTATGATCGGTTCTTTGCTTTACCTTTGCGCATCTAGACCCGATATTGTGTTGAGTGTAGGTGTGTGTGCAAGGTATCAAGCCGCTCCTAAATAAAGCCACCTTATGGCGGTTAAGAGAATCTTTCGATATTTGGTTCATACCCCAACTTATGGGCTTTGGTATCCCAAAGGCTCGGATTTCTCTCTTTGTGGCTTCACGGATTCGGATTGGGCCGGTGACAAGGATGATAGGAAATCAACCTCCGGAGCTTGCCAATTTCTTGGTAGGTCTTTGGTGTGTTGGTCTTCTAAGAAGCAAAATTGTATATCTCTCTCCACCGCCGAAGCCGAATACATTGCCGCCGCAAGTGGATGCACTCAATTGTTGTGGATGAGGCAAACTTTAAAGGAATATGGTGTCAATTGTGACAAAGTGCCTCTTTTATGTGACAATGAGAGTGCTATCAAGATAGCCTATAATCCGGTGCAATATTCAAGAACCAAGCATATTGAGATCCGGAATCATTTTATTAGAGATCATGTTGCCCGTGGTGATATTGAGTTTGCATATGTGAGCACCAAGGATCAACTTGCCGATATATTCACGAAGCCCCTTGATGAAGCAAGATTTGGATATTTGAGGAATGAGCTAAATATCATTGATTCAAGGAATGTGGCTTGAGCATCTTGCGAATACACCCACTTTTCAATACTTGTTTGGTTTAGGTGTGGGCATGGAGATAGGGGGAGTGCGGTCCTAATCTATTGGGCTATCCCTCCCCCCATAATGCCAATAGTAACAAAATTGTTCACTTTCTATCATTTTTGTGATATGTGAGTTTCAATGACGAGTAGTGGTTATGGATCCAAGATATATCTTCGCGGTCCAATGCCATAACACTCATACATGGTGGCCTCGGCCGCCGACCTTTTCTTTTCGAAGAGTTGATTCCTTGCAAATTCTATTTGAGTTTATTGAACTTTTTCATCATTGTCTCTATCCTTGAAATGGGAAGGCACTTGCATTGGATTTTCCGAAGATTTCTTGTGTTTGCAATGTCAAGTGCCGAGAACCACTCCTTGCATGTTTTTCTATCCTAAGCCCACTTATCTAAAGCCCTGCATCCTATCTTGCATGCCCAGAATTTCCTGAAATCAAAGTTATCTGTTTTGGGTCATCTTGACCGGCTATAGCCGGTCTGTCTTCGGAAATAGCCGGGGTGCGGCTTTAGCCGGCCCACCCGGCTATAGCCGGCCTGGGGTTTTTGAGCCCAAATCATAAGGCCGTGGGGGTGAGGGTTTCCTCAGTTATCCCCCACGCCTATCTCTGCTCGAGCTCCTCCTCCCTTGGACCCGCCGCCGCCGTCACTCGCCTCTCCTCCGGCCGCCGGAGCCCCCTCCTCGGCCGGTCATCCTCTCCGGCGCCCTCCCCATGGACCAGGGTACCCCCCTACTCTCTCCTCTCTCTCTCTCCCTAGGTCTCCCTAGGGTTAGGGTTAGTTGATTTTGTGGTACCTTGTTGTTCATCTGGGAATGTTTGGATTCATGATTCCTCCTGCATTGCATAGATTGAAAACACCTGACTAGTTTTGTTGGCCTACTCCTGAGATTTCATTTTTGCTCATCTGGTCCGGCTAAACCCGGTGTCAGACCGGCTATTGCCGGCCTGACCGGCTAAAGCCGGCCTGAGACCGGAAATAGCCGGTGTAGATCACCAAGTACTGTCATGCTTTTTCCTTTTGTGCTATTGCTCTTTGATCCTCTGGCATGCATGCTCATTCTCTTTGCTATCTACCTATGTGCTGTTTGCAGGTGGTTCTCGACCCAAGAGGTCTCGCTATGTTGATCCCTCTCTTGCCCGCCGTCAAGAGCATCACGATGCTCGTATGACAGCTGCTATGAAGAAGAAGCGGTTGGAAGAACGCAAGAAGAGATCGCTGTTTGCTAACATTGGTGATCTCAAGAAGTTGTCCAAGCAAGAGTACCGTGAGTTCCGTGAACAAAAGTTCTATGCCTTGCCAAGGGACATCGACAGTGGTTCCTTCTACCGGTCAGAACATCAGAGGATCTATGAGCAGGTTTATGAGACCATGAGCACAAAGGTTTGCCCCATGAAGTTCACCAACATTGCATCGTTGTCCAGGGATGAGTACTTTGCTGATGCTCTCTGGGTCACTCAGAAGTTGGGTTTGCACAAGTTGATGGTCTTCAGACAAGACTATAATCCTCGTTTGATTCAGCAGTTCTTTGCCACTTTGGAGTTTGATACTCAAGATGAGGTTGGTTTCACTTGGATGTCAGGTGAAGTGAGGAAGAGCTCTACCATCTCTCGCTTCGGGCAGCTTTTGGGCTATAGGTTCGATGGCATTCATCGACCTAGAGGTGCCCGTTTGCATCTTGACACCACCGAGTACAACAAGAGGAAGATCCAGTGTCTCTATGGTCCCGGGGGCAGAGCGGGAGAGACTGCAAATCTCCTTCCCCTCTATGATATTCTGCTTCGGATGTTTCGTGCCAACATTGCTCCAAGTGGGGGCAACAATGATTCTATCAGAGGTGGACTTGTGCATTTACTCCACCATTCCCGTCTTGTCTTCGAGGCCGGAAGGGATTGTGAAGGGATGGAGCTCGATGTGATGTACTTCATCTTTATCGAGATGAAGATTGCTATGCTTGATAGGAAGATCCCTCCTTATGCTCCATTTATCATGAGGCTCATCATTGACAGAGGCATTCAAGGAGACTTTGAGATTGAGCAAGATTTTCTAGATGAAGAGTTGGAAGTGCACAAGCCCAACAAGCTCTACAAGAAGACCGCTCATTTGGTGTCTAGCACCTCAAGTGCTTTTCCCTCTTCGAGTGATGTGTTGGGTGGCAACCGCTATGCTAGTGGTTCTAGGAGGAAGAATGCGGATCCACCAAGTGATGGAATGGGTCAAGAGATGAAGAAGCTCAAGTGGTGGCAAAGGGCTTTGTTTTGCATGAACAATGATGTGCGTCAAACTCAATACAAGGACTATGTGGACCGCAAGCACATTCACAAGAAGCAAATGGATTTGGATGCTCGTTTGAGGGCTGTGGAGAAGGGCAAAGGAGCTAGCCATGAAGAGGAGTCCCAAGAGCAAGATCTATCTGAGGACACTTTTTCTTTTGGCAAGTGGAATGAGGGCTCATCTTTTGATTGGAAGGAGCTAGCCGATGTCACATCCAAGGGCAAGGAAGCCATTGATGAAGAAGATGAAGAAGGAGATGGAGATGATGATGAAGAGGAAGAAGATGATGACCAAGAAGATGATGAGGATGATGAGGACTTTGATGACGTTGAGGAGTGATCTCGTGTTGTTGTCTCCCTTTTTGGCGTCTTGATGCCAAATGGGGAGAAAGTCCCATTTGCATGTGTTTCCATTTGGATTTGTGTTGGTTTTCCATCTGGATTTGGTTGGGTCACAAGCTCTTATATCGTGCTTGCTCGCTTGTGTTCCATGGTTGAACTTATCATCTACTACTATGTGTTGAACTATGCTTATTATGTGTAGTAGACCTTATGATTATCGTTATTAATCCTACTTGCTATATCTTGTCATATTATATGCTTGTTGATTATGTGCTATTGAATTATTATATATCTTGTGCACATATGGATCACATTATAAAATCTAGGGGGAGTTCTTATTGTTGATGTGTCTTTGTATTCAAATACAAAACTTAAAATAAGGCACATAGCAAGGGGGAGCTCCGTCTATATTTTATATCGTTTGAAACATGCAAAATTATGTATTGTCATCAAACACCAAAAAGGAGGAGATTGAAAGAGCATTTCCCGCCTAATTGATTTTGGCGTTTGTTAACAATACATTATCTATTAATGTGGTGATTATGCTTTGCAGGATTTTATTATGTTCTTGCACAAGATATTGGGTTTCCTATGTTACACTTGATAATTATCATTACCCAAAGGAAATTCTTGAGGAAATGGTGATAATATGCTCTGGGAAAGGTTTCATATGAAGGTTGGCCAGGAAGGCCGGCTTTAGCCGGTCCCCAGACCGGCTATAGCCGGACTGGCTTGTTTCGGAAGAAGCTCTGCGCCTCTGGACTAACCCGGCTTTTTGTCCGGCTATTTCCGGCAGGGCCGGATTTTTCAGACCGGCTATAGCCGGTGTGGAGGCCGGCTTTAGCCGGTGTGACCGGCTTTAGCCGGACTTAACTCCGGCTTTAGCCGGACTTTCCTGGCTGGCAATGGTCTGATTTTGGGGGGGGGTATAAATACCCCCCACCTTCTTCCCCAATGAGCAGCTCGTCCAAAGAAGAAGAACACCATTATTTTGAGCCACCAAATCAACTAGATCTCCTCCCTCAACCCACCAAAGCTCTTGATCTTTGGAGAATCGAAGGAGAAGACCATCATCTACATCCTCACTGAAGCGATTTGATTTCCCCTCTCATTTGCTTGAGGGCCCTTGTGTCTTGGGTTCCCTTGTGTCCCAAGACCTTGATTTGTGTATTTGATATCTTGCTACTTGTTGTTTGACAGCATTGTGTTGTGCTTGGGAGCCTCCAATTCGGTTGTGGATGCGTGCCCCAAGATTGTAAAGGCCGGTTCCGCCTTGAGGAATCCCTTAGTGGAAAGTGAGCTAGGCCTTTGTGGCGGAAGCTTGCACCGGAGAATAGGGTGAGCCTTTGTGGCGTTGGTTAGGCCTTTGTGGCAACCACACCCCTCCAACGTAGACGTACTTCCCCTAAAAAGGAAGGAACTACGGGAATTACATCCGTGTCTCCGTGTGCTCCACTCTCGGTTACCTCTATCCTTTATTGCCTTTATATATTGTATCTTGCTTAGCTTGCTTGTTGTCATACAGGTAAATTCACCTTAGTTGCATATCTAGAGAATTTACCTTTTGTGTCAAGCCTTAATTGAAAAAGAATTAAAATTTGAGTAGCACCTATTCACCCCCCTCTAGGTGCCCATACGATCCGTTCAATTGGTATCAGAGCCTCGGCTCTTATTTCAGGCTTAACCGCCTAAGAGTATGGAAACATCACCTAGTGAGGGCTCGGGTCAAGTTTCCATGGGTGAGTTCAAATCATTGGAATCATCCATGACTTCCATGACATCTCAAATAAGTGAGTTGCGTGAAATGATAGCGCAACTCATGCAAGCTAAAACTGCTAATGCCTCTCCACCTCCGGAAAAACCCGCTACTCCACAAGTGGAGAATGTGGTGGTTGATGTGGAGGGTGCCGATAAAAATGGCGATGCTAAGTCTTCCACCAAGGACGACGGGAAAGGTGAATTCCCACATTGGTATTCACCCGACCCGCCGGTTCCTCATCCTCATATTAACCATAGAGGAGACCCACCTAAGCTTGATGCTTTAAACTTTGGTCAATGGCAATATCAAATGATCTCTCATATGCGCAGTTCTTGCATCGAGCTTTGGAGGATCGTTGAGGAAGGATTCAAGGCCGTGGATCCCCACAACATGACAAGAAGAGAGATGGTCGATAGCCAACTCAATGCTACCGCTCTTCACATGATTCAAGTCGCCGTTGGATCCAAGGATTTGCCTCACATCCAACACTTCTCCACCGCCAAAGAAGCTTGGCAAGGACTCTCTGACGTCTTTGTTGGCAATGAGAGCATGAAGAAAACGAGATATATTGCCTTCTCAAATCAAGCGGAGGGATTCTTCATGATGGATGGTGAGGATCATCAAGAGATGTATAGAAGACTCAAGGCCATTGCTACCACCTTCAAGAACCTCGGTGCTCACCATATTGATGATGAGTGGATCAAGATGAAGTACATTCTTGCTCTCACTCCATATGAGCCCGCGGATGTGAAGAGTGTTCAAGGAAAGCACAACTTCAATGAGATGACCTCCAATCAAGTGATGCAAGAGATTCAAGCCTACAAGGTTTCCGCACAAAATGCGGAAGATGCTCGTGCTCGTGCCATAGGAATGCAAAGAAGCTCCAATCTTGCATTAAAAGCTAGTGTGGTTGAGAAAGAGGTTCCACATCAAGCAAGCATTGAAGCAAGGCTTGAGATGTGTCCCGAGGACATAAGACATGAGTACAATGAGCACATGGCCTTCTATGGAAAAACCTTTTGGGTTGATCCACACAAGGCCAAAGAAGACAATCAAAGAAGAAGCAAGTCAAGTGGCTATCAAAGGAATGACAACAATGGTCAAAGGGTGAGGACATGCTACAATTGCAATGATAGATTTCACTTTGTTGCCGAGTGCCCTTATGAGAAGAGAGAAGACCATGGTGGAAAGCTCATCCTCAAAAGCAAGACCAAGTCACCATCAAAGAAGCCATTTGTGAAGAAGGGTGGACCAAAGAAGAAACAACCAAAGTTTGTGTTCTTGACTCAAGAAGAGTACTCCGCAAGTGAGAGTGAAGAAGAAGAAACTACAACTAGTGAGATGGCCGCAATGGCAACCACCTCCACTTCCTCAACATCACTCTTTGAATCCCCCAATGAGGACTCTCTTGTCAAGAACGTCAAGTGCCTTATGGCCAAATCTTCCGAGGTATCACCCACATCTTCCTCCTCCTCTAAGACAAGTGATGCTCCCTTAAATGATCTTGCTAGTCTTAGAGTAAAGGAAGAAATTATTGCTTTTGATGACTATGTGTCTAGTGTAGATGGTGTTCATAAGATTCACTTTGAACGTCTATTGAGCCAATATGGTAAAACACTTGAAAAACTAGATGAACAAATGAGGCTTGAAAAAGAATATGCTCAAGATATTGCCTCACTAACCGAGTCTCTTGAAGAAGAGCAAGAGGAACGAGCAACTCTTGAAGAGAAGCTCGATTCCATTGAGGAAGCTAATAATGAAGTTGTTTCCAAACTCACTAAAGAGCGTGACCATGCTCGTGCTAAAGTAAAAATGCTTAAAAAGGAAAAGGTTGAATTTGGTGTTGGTCATGATATACTTGTTAAGGATTTAGAAGATCTTGACAAGGCTCACAAGGCCTTGAAAAGTGAACACTCTATTCTTACCAAGTCACATAAACAACTTCAAATTCAATTGACTAAGAATAATGTGCCTAGTTCTTCTACTTCTACTTGTGATCATGCAAATGTTATTGAAGAAAATGCTAGGTTGAAAGATGAGCTTGCCAAGTCCTCCATTCCCATAGGTGAGAAAAACTTGAATGACCTTTTGAGTTAGACACCGCCGCCTCTGCGGGGCGGAAAACACCAGAGAGAGAAAAGCTCTCCGGCAGGCAGAAATCTACCGGGGAAATTCCTTCCCGGAGAGGGAAGATCATCGCCATCGTCATCACCATCACACCGGACTTCATTGGGATCATCATCATCATCATCTCCATCACCAGCACCTTCATCTCCACCATCACCACGCCATCCCACTGTAACATCTTGAGTTGGATCTTGTTATATTCATAGGGGAAACTTTCCCGGTGTTGATTACTCTTGTAGTTGATGCTATTGAGTGGAACCGTTGAATTAAGGTTTATGTTCAGATTGTTATTTACCATTATTTCACCTCTGATCATGATCCATATGATGTCTTGTGAGTAGTTTGTTTAGTTCTTGAGGACATGGGAGAAGTCAAGATGTTAGTAGTGAATTATTGTTGAGAAATATTTAATGGTTTGATATTGTTGTGGTGCTATTTCACTAGTGGTGTCATGTGAACGTCGACTACATGATACTTCACCATTTATGGGCCTAGTGAGATGCATTGTGTATTTGGCTACCAATTGTGGGGTTGCTGGAGTGACAGAAACCTAAACCTCCGTTGGGAAACCATTGCACCAGGGAGCGTAGGATCTTAGAGTTTAAGGCTGTGGTTAGATTTATCTTAATTACTTTCTTGTATTTGCGGATGCTTGCAGGAGGGTATAATCACAAGTGTGTATTTATCCTAGTAAGGGTAGTGCACTAGCACAGGTTCACCCCCATAACACCTATCAAACCAATAAAGACTATTGGCTTTATGAAGCGAAAGCTCTTGACAGAAACTCCCGTGTGTCCTCGAGAACGTTTGGTTATTATAAGTACACAACCAGCTTGTCCTTTGCTGAAGAAAGGATTGGGCCACTTGCTGCAATTGTTACTACTGTCTTTTATTTACTCGCACTTCATTTACTCGTATTACCAAATACCCCTGAAAATCCGTTTGCTAGTATTTACAGTGAATCCTTGATCAAAACCACTCATCAACACCTTCTGCTCCTCGTTGGGTTCGACACTCTTATTTATCGAAAGTACTATGATACACCCCCTATACTTGTGGGTCATCAGTCCCCTTGAAGTTGGAGCGCTTGGACTCGTTTGCGGAAGCGAAGAGGGATGGCGAAGAGGTAGGCTTGATAATGGCGATGGTGACTTTCCCTACTTCTTCATCATCACTTGCATCATCATCGGATGGATATTCTTCTTGAGTCATCAAAGCGTGTATTGGAACGGCCTTCTTCTTGTCGAAGTTCCTTGGAGGGTAAGACTTGGCCTTCATCTCCTTGCGGATGAGTCTTCCATTGTGATCTTCCACTCTTTCATAAGGACAATCCGCGATGAAATGGTGTTGATTGCCACAATTATAGCACGTCCTCACTCTACTTGTGGCTTTAGGCTTGGAGGGACTAGATGACTTCCACTTCTTCATGAATGCCCTTTGAGCGAGAGCCATGTGTTCGGCATGGGCATACTTCATGTCCTCGGGACTTCCACCCATTGACTCTTCCTCTTCCATCAAGCTTGCTTCTTCATGAAAAGAGACTTTGGCCTTCAAAGCAAGGTTGGGTGCACGCACACCACGTGCATGAGCTAGAGCATCATCCGCATTCTTCTCGGAGATCTTCCTTGCCACAATCTCTTGCAAGATGTCATGAGCGGTCATCTTCCTAAAGTTGGCATCTCCCTTGATTGAGTTCATCGTATCTTTCATGAAGGACAAGAGGGCTTGGACGAACTTCTTCTTCATCCATCTCCCATCACATTGAGTAGAGCCGAGGTCGACTAGCTTCACTTGGAGTGCCGAGAGACGCCGATGAAGTTCTTTGGGAGATTCACCATCAAGCATGGCGAAGTTGTCCGCTTCATTAGATGCCTCATCAAACTTGGACTCTTGAATGCTCTCGTTGCCGATGAAGAGGTTGGTGAGAGCATCCCAAGCTTCCTTGGCGGAGGTGATGTTGCGGACGAACGCCTTGTCCTTCTCGGTAAGAGACATGTGAATGAGATGCAAGGCGGAGGCATTGAGTTGCTTGTCGATTTGCTCCCAAGGTAGCAAGTTGGTCAAGTCCTTGAAAGTTGGATGGAAACCCTGCTCAATGATCCTCCAAAGCTCAATAGACACAAAGTTTATGTGAGAGCGCATGTTATCTTGCCAATTGGCAAAGCTAGAAGCATCAAGTGGTGGCAGTGGGCCGCATGAGGCAAGATGTGGCATTTGAAGATGTCTTCCGGAGACATAGCTCGTAGGATGTGGAATTTTTGTGCTATGTCCTCGAGAGGTGTCATCTTTCTTGGGTGGATCCTCGTTGCTCTCATTCCCATCCTTGTCCGAATCTTCCTCATTTAAGGATGGCTTATCCTTATCCGGGGTGTCAACCGGAGTTGGTGGAGTAGTACTAGATGTTCCACTAGTGAGAGCATCAAGTTGAGATTTTTGGCTTTCCATGGCTGCCATCATAGCATCCATTCGTGTCATTATACTATTAAGATCTGCCTTAGTGGCGGGCTCCTCGTCGCCCATAATCTCTTAGGCGGTTAAGCCCAATCAAAGAGCCCTTGCTCTTATATCAATTGAAATGGATCTTAAGGGCGACTAGAGGGGGGGGGGGTGAATAGGCGCTACACAAAATTTTACCTTTTTCAAATTTAAGGCTTGACACGAAATAAAATTCACTAGATGTGCAACTAGGTGAATTTCCTACGTGACAAGCAAGCAAGTAAACAAGTATGGAAAACGCAAATAAGATACAAGTAAGGGTAAGAAAGAACCGAAAAGCGGAGACCGGAGACACAAGGATGTATTCCCGTAGGTCCTTCCTTTTGAGGGGAAGTATGTCTACGTTGGAGAGGTGTGGCGACACGGAGTCCACCAATGCCACAAAGGCTCACCTTGTTCTCCGGTGAGCAAGCCACGGAGGCTAGATCGTTTCCACTAAGCGGTGGTATTGGGGGCACCGACCGAAACCCTTACACGAAGGTTGGGGCACAACTCCACAACTCAATTGGAGGCTCCCAACAAGAATAACCACAAAGCTTTTACACGGAGCAAGCTTTGAGGTGACCTCTCTTGCTCAAGGCAAGATCCACGGAGGAGGAGCAAGGCAAGATCCACGGAGGAGGAGTAAAGCAAACACAAATCACTTCGGTAGGATTGTAGACCTAGGGCTCCTCTCCCAATCTACCAAATCTTGAGGGATTTGGTTGGCTAGGGAAGGAGATCTACGGAGTTGAAGCTCTGCTTTAATGGAGGAGAGAGAGTGTGGATGAGGTAGCTCAGATCTGAGGTAGGGGGCGACTATTTATAGGCTGGCTCGAAATATGGCCGTTGGAGAAAACTTACCCCGGAAATTCCGGCCAGGGGGCGGAAATTCCGGGGTCAACTTAGGGCAGAAATTCTGGCCCCCGGAAATTCCAAAATGGAATTTCCGGCCAGAAATTCTGGCCCCTTTACAGAGAGTTGCACCACAGCTCGTGATAAGGGACTTAGCAAAAAATCACGGGGGAATTTCCGGCCCCCGGAAATTCTGCCTTAACAGAATTTTTGGCCCCTAATCAGAGAGTTGCACCACAGCCCTTTGTAAGAGACTTAGCCGAATTTTCGAGGGCCAGAAATTATAGAATTTCCGGCCCCCGGAAATTCTGCTAGACCAGAATTTCTGGCCCCTTTACAGAGCGTTGCACCACAACGTTTTGTAAAGGACTTAGCCGAATTTCGAAGGGCCGGAAATTCATGGAATTTCTGGCCCCCGAAAATTTTGTCCAGGGGCGGAAATTTCGGCCCTGGGGCGGAATTTCCGGCCCTGAAGCAAAATTTCCGGCCCTGGAAATTTCTCTCCTCTGGGTTATTTCAAGCCTTTCTACAGTAGTCCCCTTCTCCACTTCTCTTCACCTTCAGTCTTGTGCAATACCTGAAGAATTTCTGCAATGCTTAGCACAAGATTAATTCCCTTGTGTTGTAATCAAACATCCAAAAACCGGAAGCTAGGAACATGTCCTTTCAGGTAGTTATCCATGTCATTGCTTGTCACGTAGGCCAAACTCAAAAGAAATTTAGTGTTTATAGTGAGTGAAGATTTGGTGCACATGTGCATGAGTGATTCTTAAAAAGATGAAAATCATATTCCTGAGTTTAAAAAAATTAAAAAAATATTTGCATATAGCAAACTATTTATCCTATAAACTTGCAAAATATCATGTTTAAATAGTTTGTACTTTGCGCTACACAAAAATGATAAATGTCTAGATTTGAGTATATATTATATTCAAACGTACAAATTTTATTATTTTTTAGCCCACAATACAAAGAATTTGATAATAGAAATTTGTATGCTTGTAGGTTACATCATTGATTATGTCCAAATTTATTTTCATATTTTCTAAAAACATAAAATTTTAATTTTAATTTTTAAAGTTTTTTTTAGAGAGTACGCGAATGCGTACCATAATTTTATAGAAGGCAGCAGGATATTTACAAGATAATTTTCTAGCTCCCACGTAGGGGATCCAGAATCACCAAGACAAAAACCAAAAAAGGACTACTCTCTAACAGGCGGTACTCCTACTCCTACACCGGTGCCCGTCCCGGTATGCCTGCTGATTGTTTTTATGAGATTGTACTCTTCAGCTACCAAGGCTGCCAGAGTGATCGGCCTGTGCTGTCGCCGGGCCTCTCCAAATGTCCATGCATTTCTGTTCTTCCAGAGAGCATGGCTCGTTGTGCATACAAGCATGTCGAAGTCCTTCCGTTCCACCCCGCTAAGACGGTCACGCTCCGTGGTCCACCACTCCCGGAGGCTGCTTGTTCTGACGGGCTCTTCGAAATGTAGATCAAGCATCTGGCGACAAATGTGCCATACTTCTCTGGCCACCACGCATTGCAGCAGGATGTGGTTTGCGGTCTCAGTCTCCTGCAGACAGACCGCGCAGGGGGTAGGCTGAGCCTGAAGACCATGACGAAAACGACGATCAGAGGACCAGATCCTATCTTGCTGCGCAAGCCAGACAAACAGCTTGCTTTTCGGGGTCCCCCTGTTCTTCCATATTGCCTGGCCCAGCGGGTGTTGATGCTGCTCCTGGGTTAGAAGTTTGTATGTCGATCTCGCAGTGTAGACACCCGTTCGAGACCATGGCCAGCAGAATTGGTCTTCTGCTTCCATATCTCTGTCGACAGATTGCACGGCGAGCCAGAGTGTGATGCAAGCTGTCAAACACGTCTCGCGCCTTTGCATCTATCAGCGGCGGTAGTCCTTGCCACGGTCTGGAGGGATCAGCGGCGGCAGTCCCCCCCCCCCCCCCCCCCCCGGCCTAAACTGAAACACAATAACGGTCGAGATCGTCCGATACCCCTTCGTAATTAAGGGTATTATGGTCTTTAACGAATCAATAAATAAATAATTAAGTTGTATTCTAACCTAAAAACCGTATAGTCCAATTAAATTTGTTGTACAGATCTGTATGAGTAGGTATCTATATACGTCCGAGATTTGTACGTTGTGGTGGACCTGTCTTGTCTCTCATATTCATGGTGGCTTCAGTCCTCGTCGGCGGTGAACGGTGGTGCGTCTCAGGCGCTGATCGACACGAACTCTCGCAAGTCGCCGATTCCCAGAGTTTTGAGTTTCCGCGCGATACATACGTGAGAGCTGGATCAGGAAATAAATTTAGTATAGCTGGTTATGCGTGTATCCATCAAAGATCCATCAAGCTGCTCGATTGCTAGCTCATACGGGTGTGTCTTGCCGGAGTTGAACGAGACAGCCTTGCAACTTGCGCCTTTGGCCGGAGAGCGCTCGATTGATCGCGTCGTGCATGTTGGGACCCAAGCCAACAGTCTAGGCATGACGGCAACATCAAGGCGGCGGCGGCGTCAAGAAGCAGAAGCCGGCGAGGACGCACGATCCGACGCAGGCTGTCAGTGGATAGTTGATGGGGGAGGCGGACGCCGGCGACGGCCAGCACGGGACGGGAAATTAGGCTGTTGACTTCGCTGCGATCGGGAGGTGGGGCGGGGAAACACTTAGATCGATCACCGTATAGGAATACGGGGAGTACATATACGGGGTAATACAGGCATGGGTTTTAATCAAAACAGAATTACAGAGTAGTTAATAGGCAGAAGACCATATTACCCTTTTAAGTTTGGAGGAGGGGGGGTGTACCGAAGCACAGGCCTTAACTTTTTTGTCTACCATGGTATCAACCGGTCCTTTTTTTGTACAGCGGATACTTCTGGGTTTATGTGTGAAATGATGAAAAGCAAATCTAAAGTTAGGCATGGGCGGCACACTTCAAAAAAAAAAAAACAACTCAGAGTGGCATCTGGCGCCTTTCTTGGCCTTTATCCTGCACTTTAGCCCAGGAAAAAGACCACTATGTATCGATTGCGCACCTTCGAATCTCATCCAGGAAAAAGGAAACCTCTCACTGTGTTTGGCGAAGGTCATTACAGATGTTGTGATTTACTTGTTTAATTACACCACTAGAGAATCTGGTAAACTCACCTTAGATGATTGTTTTGCAAGCAAGGCAAGTGACAAACCGTCATCATTAGAAGTGCTTTATATTACTATCTCGCTAACATTGAGTACTTTGGAAGAAGGCACTAACATTGTACAATCCTGTATTCCCATTGGCGGTCGAGTCAACGCCGGTTTAGATGGTCTTAACTGAGCTTTAGATAGCACACCAAGACTTCCGAAATACAGTACAAGTATCTTAGCTAGCCGCTCAACTTAGCGAACTTACAATCATTTCAACACTTAAGCTAACCGTTTGCAGCTCCTGGAACTTATCGTACATTTCATCTCCACGCAAAGTCGCAAAGGTAGACAAGAGGTAGTTAAACAGATCCTTCGACTGGCCAAGTTTCATCATCCGTGAAAGGAGAAGCCGGCGGGGAAGAGGTGGAAGATGCCGCCGAGCAGCCTGGTGAGCGGGCCCTGCAGGTAGGACACGAGCTTCCCCGCCGGCGGCAGCTGCGCGTCGCACTTGATGAGCGGCGTGTCCACCACCAGTGAGCACCCGCCGATGAACGCCGCCAGCGCGCCCGTCAGGTCCGCCTCCATCGTGAACGACCCGTTGATGTTCGTCGTCGCGCCGGCCACCAACGTGCCCGCGCACCGCAGTTCCACCTCCGCGTCTGCAAACAATCAGAACATCTCAGATTAGTTAGCAGCCATGTGCGTCACTGTCGCCAAGATTCAGCAGACGCATGCACGTGCTTGGGAACACCGGGGAGGTGGCGATGTCGATGAGGCTGCCGGTGCTGCACGGCACGACGCCGGTGACGACGATCTTGCCGAGCTTGCCCAGCTTGCCGAGTTTTCCGAGCTTCGCATCTGCGGTGCCGGCGAGCATGCACGCCGCCGCGATCACGGCGGCCGAGAGGAGAGCGGCCTTGGATGCCATTGGTCGGGGTGGGCGTCAGAGCTCAGCTCAGATTTGGCTGTGACAACTTGCTTCTGTAAGGATAGCCTATTTATAGACTCGGAAAGTGGAATTACACAGAAGCATACATTTGAACCTGACGTTAACTTGATTTCTTCGCTTTAGCCTTGCAAACCGACTGTCACTGAGTCGCTATAGTGCCGAAAGATGGTACAAAAATCGCCTCATATAATCATATCGATAAGGATCTTTACATTTTTCTGACGGACTGAAAATCATTACTCTTGCTCTGAAACAGACCTGCATGCTAGCAATTGCGTTGTTAGTGCTTCTAAAACAAGCTTTACTGCACGCGCTGGCTGAGTGCTGTGGAAAAGAGGCAGAAATGATGGCAAAAGCCAGATCTTTGTGCCATGTCGGCAATTGTTCATCCCACCTAGGCACCAAGGCGAGTGCAGCCCTGGTGTGTTAACAAACCGGTTAATAGCTGGCACGCTTAGAGTGAGCTGATCGAGCTTATGGCTGCACCTGTTTATATTCCAACTTTGCGAGCCATGGGCTGCGAATCCAAACACGTGTGGCGTCCTCTCCAGTGGCACTTTGCGCGGTACTCCACTCTCGTGACTAGCTCGATTCTGTACATGTCATGTATATTAATCACTATGAGGAATCTGTAGCACATCATCACAACTGGCTGACAACTAAAATGGACAGCGAGGAAAAGCTCCGGTTCAGACCGAAAAGCATCCAGCAGGTACCCGGCCGCTAGCTTAGGGCATCTCGAGCAGACCGATGCATCTGGTCCGCGCGTGTCTGAACTGGTCTGATCGGATCGACGCGTCGGTTGTGTCCCCAGCGGCTTGACGCAACCGGATCGACGCGTCTGGCTTGACCTATTCTTGGCCTAAATTTGAGCCAAATTTGCGTCGATGCGGATGCGCGTGGACAGCGCGCGTGTCTTCCCGCGTATATCGTGGGCCCGCATGGCAGTGATCCAGATGAGACTACACGGCCTAGCGCCTGCACTAGCTACGAAGCGGCAACATGCAAGGGCATCAATGTCGGTGCACAAGCTCAGACGCTGGCCGCTGACTGACGCGACGATGCCTGAGCTTCTATGCCGGTATTAATGGCGAAGGCTCTATGCGCGGGCGGTGGCCGGCCATGCCTTTTTAAGCTTGTGTGCGTGGCCATCGGTGACACACACGCATCCACAATCCCCACAACCCGCGCCATGAAAATGCATTCTTGGCTCAAGAAGACCAAGAACAACGCCGAGGCGATCTCTACCTCATCCGTGCACCTCGGCCACGGGCCTCTGTCCCCACCACCGGCGGCGCTCCTGCGCCAACTTCCTCCGGCGCCTCGGCTGGAGGATTACCTGATGCGGCCAGCGCGCATCATCGCGTGCCCCAGGCGGCAGCGTAGCCGCCGATACGTGCCGCTCAAGGAGTGCGAGCAGTTGTGGGAGGCCAACTGGGGCGTCGACCACCCTGATGTCTCCCTCCCCCACGGCTAGCACCTGAACCGTGCCAGGGTGTCGGTCCCTACTGCCAATGCCCGAGGAGGGGCCCGATCTGGATGCGGAGATACACCGCCGCATCTAGAACCTCCCGAGCCGTTGCGCTACGAGCGCAATTACAAGAACCATTAGTTCTGGTACGACTTCCTCGGCTGGGAGCACACCACCCGCCATGAGTCGACCTTCCATGGTGAGTACCAGCCGTGGGTGGCCTACGAGGTCCAGGACTTCCCCCCTGACGAGGAAGACGACCACTACGACATGGTCAAGCAGGACGCCGACGAGGCCATGGAGGACGCTGCCCCTCCGTCCGCCGGCGATCTGCCCCCGGAGTACTAGGCAGTCCTAGCTGCCGGGTACGATGAGGATGCCCTCCTGCAGCAGGTCTTGGAGGCATCCAAGGCCAACGAGGATGCGTGCTTCCCCGAGTTCCAGGAGGCCCTCACCCTCACTGGAATGGTGGCGGAGCACTTGGCCTCTCTGCCACGTCCACCACCACTACTAGCGCATGCGCCGCCTTAGGCGGCGTAACCGGTGTCGTCATGACCGTACGCATGGAGTGGTCATCAACTCTCTGCAGCCCCAGCATGAGGTCATCATCGACCTCGTCTCCGACGACGAGGAGTAGCTTGCGGCGGCACGGCCACTGGCCTAGGGATAGTAGTTAGGGGTTTTTTAATTTGTCATTGTAAATTTTGTTTAAATTAATTCAAGTTGTATCTAAAATTCGCATGAATTTGCATCCCATTTGAATTTTGAAAAACAAAAAAAATAGGTCGGACATGATGCGTCGCGCCACCGCGCATCCTAGCCAGGCAGGCCAGACCGCGACACAAATTCTGTCCGGGCCCTGACACAAACGGACCAGGACGGATCGTTTACGTCAGCCAGATGCGTCAGCCCCCTAGAGATGCCCTTAGAGAATCATGGCCGCAAACACTTCCCCACGTCCATTTTTGGGCCGTTTGCTCCAGGCTGCAGCTGATGGCGTGTAAGTACAGCCCGTTGGGAACCCCAAGAGGAAGGTATGATGAGCACAGTAGCAAGTCTTCCCTCAGTTGTGAAACCAAGGTTTATCGAACCAGTAGGAGAAAGCCAAACTTCAGAAGGTGATGCTTGCTAGCTTCGCGACACTCCGGACAATGGCGCCAGGAAACTTGTTGGTGTGTCTTTCACCCAGCAGCAACATGAAACCTGCACACAACACAACTAAGAACTTTGCTCCCAACTTACGATGAGATTTTCAATCTCACCGGGTTGCTGTAAACAAAGGATTGAGCGTATCGAGTGGTAAAAGGATAATAGTAATACAAGTAAAGTAAATAGAGCGAGTAATAGTAAAACAGTAAAGCAATGTAAAGGAAATTGGACCGGGGTCCACAGTTGACAAGGGTATAGATAATAGAGCCCATCAGTTAAGTACCCATGAGGCCCGTTAAGCTAGGCCCATTTGTAATATTAGTCGAAATACGAGTTCATGTCGTATATTGATATTGTAATCTGTGTTGAATCCTACCCAATCCTCGAGACCTGGCCATCTATATATAGGGGCCAGGAGGGGACGGTGTGGGACAGATTGAAAGCAAGCCAGGTTTTACACCCACGTTTACTTTTATAGCTACCTTGTTTGACTGAATTTACCTTCGAGTTCATCCGACGCCCTATCTCCCCGATCCTAAGTCCTTCATCTAGGACATTTGTCGAGTTAACCCCTCGTCAATTGGCGCCGACCGTGGGGAATCTGGGCGTTGGAATCATGAATTCGATGGCTTTTTCGCTTTTAGCCAATACCAATCTAGAAATCGATGAAAACAAAAAGATGGAGCTGACATTCAGAAGTCTGAGTTTTTATGTTGGACCTTTGGGTCCAACTTGTCTTTCGGGTCCGGCGAAATCGGGACCATCGACAAGTAAAACCGAAACAATGGCCAAATCCGGATCATCTGTAGGCTCTTCTAGCGAGGCAAACTCGCCAGTCAGCTTAGCAGCAACAGAAAATCTGCAGGAAAAATTCGAGGAACCCGACGAAACCGGGCAAAAGACCATCGTGGAAGCAGCAGTGGATAAACCAAGGGACTTCGCCAGTGGAAGCAGCGACGTCTCCAGAAGCGTACACCAATTATGCGTCATCATCACTGAAGCAGCAGAAGAAGAAGAAAACAATCACACTAGCAACAAGGAGGTCGACATGCAAGTCGACAAAATAAGGAGCAATGGCAAGAAAGAGAAGGAGAAAGTGCATGTTTCAGCCGGAGAGTGGAGAATGATCATGACAGCTATCAACCACGGGACTGATGTACCCGCAGATTCAAGAAGAGAAGTTTTAATGGGATACCAATATGCGCTACACCAGCGCAGAAAGAAGTTAAGGCAGGAAAGAGATATGATTATGAGAAGCCTTGATTACAACAGCAAACCAAGTGAAGGATATTGGAGTGAATATAGCAATTCATCAGAGTCCAGCATGGAGAGGCACAAAGACCCGAAGCACAGCAGAAGGACAACAACACATATAATAGAAGAAAGCTATATGAAAAGCCCAAGCGCGAACCAATCAGAGGAGGAAGAAGAATTCGTGCAAGAAACACCAGAAGCAGCATTGGTAGCAGCACAGGCATACCTACTAACCACGCAACCAAAACCTGGAGACCCGCGGGAACACATGCATCAAGCCGTGATATGAAGCCTCGGGTTAGTAGAAGACAAGCTAAGGAAAAATATTTCAGAGAAAAAGTCGACTCACCGCAGTGAAAGGCAAAAGGAAGAGGTCAAGCGCAAATCTTCGCGGAACGGAACTAGCGAGTCTTCAGAGGACGAGAAACGCCAAAAGATGAAGGAGGATGCAAGGAACATAATAGCACAAGCAATGGTAAACAACTCACGTTATGCGTGGAGGGACAAAAACTATAAAGACAACGAAAAAGAGATGGGCGCGTTATGCTTTACCCACAGGGTTCGCAAAACACGAGTACCCAAAGGATTCAAGTTGCCGCATGATCAAGAAAAGTATGATGGATCACAAGAACCCACCCTATGGTTATCAGACTACCTGCAAGCAGTACAAATACTCGGAGAAATGAGAGCAACGGCAATGCAAAGTTTGCAGCTACACCTCACCGGCGCAGCGCGGTCCTGGCTAAATACTCTACCTAACGACTCCATCGGAAGTTGGGGAGAACTAGAGAACCAATTCGCAAGAAATTTTCAATCAACATAAAAGCGACCAGCGTCATTGGAAGGAGTTAAGTCATGCATGCAAAGGAGGAATGAAACTCTGCGCTCTTACATACAACGCTGGAGTGTCATCAAAAATTCTACAGAAGATGTCTTCGACGAAAGAGCAATAGACGCCTTTTCAGCTGGACTTCATCGTTCAGATCTCGTGGAAGAAGTAGGGAGAATAAAGCCAACGACAGTGTCAGAACTAATGGAAGTAGCCAACAGATTCGCCGATGGAGAAGACGCGTATAACAATAAAAGGGGGCGTTCACCAGAAGTCGACAAAACAAGCAGGCAAAGGCGAAGATACCGCAATGGCGACAACCACGGAAGGCGAAATCAGATAGCCGCAGGATATGATGGAAGGAACGAAGAAGGTTATGAAAATATCAAATTTCTAATGAGAGACGGTAGGGGAAAGGAGAAACCAAGGTACTCGGGTCCTTCGGCAGAAGATATGCTATATGGTCCTTGTCGCATCCATTATGCTTACCTAGATAGGAAAAGAGTTTCCAATCACCAGATGAAGGATTGCAGAACCTTCCTAAGGTTGCAAAACGCCATGGATTCAAGCCAAGGAGCACGACAGGGAGGAAAAAACACGAGTCAAGGATATCAAATGCAACGACTCGCAAAACAGCTGGAGTAAAAAGTATATATATCAGCAATGATCCAACTAGTGTCAAAGTCGAAGAAAGAGAGGAAGAGCATATCAAGACAGGTCAACCTAGCAATATCGTCGCCACCAGCTACTATAGAGTATCTAAAGTGGTCTGATCAACCGGTTAGATTTAGCAGAGCAGACCACCCAAGGAAAGTTCCCAGGCCAGGGCACGCACCAATAGTACTAAAGGCGCAAATAGGGGGATACAACATTGGGAGAGTATTCATGGATGCAGGAAGCGGCATCAATCTGATATATGCAAGAACTCTGAGGGCAATGTGCATTTCACTGGAAAGTCTAAAGCCAACAGATTGTTCTTTCCACGGAATAGTACCAGGAAGCGCAAACTACCCTCTTGGGAAAATAGAACTTGACATTTGCTTCGGCAGTAGCAACAATTACCACAGAGAAAAGTTGGAGTTCAAAGTTATGGATTGGCCTTCACAGTATCATGCAATCCTGGGACGCCCAGCATTTGCAAAATTCATGGCAGTACCTCACTATGCATATCTCACGCTCAAAATCTCAGGACCCAAAGGAATGATCACGGTACAAGGCAGTTTTGAAGTATCCAACACCTGTGACAAAGAATTCAATAGACTGGCGCAAACCTTCGGCATGACAGCAGAGTACACGAGATTAAAAGATGAAACCGACCACAACGTGCTACCTGATGTCGGGCGATCCCTGCCAGACCAGGCTTTCGATGCAACTCAAGACTCAAAGAAAATTCAGGTCCACCCTACGGACCCGAACACGACTACCTCTATAGCAGTAAACCTGGATCCCGCATAGGAAAGCGCGCTCATCGAGTTCCTCCGTGAGCGTTGGGAAATCTTCGCCTGGTGTCCTTCAGACATGCCAGGGGTTCCCAGGGAACTCATCGAGCATGCACTAAATGTCGATCCCAAAGCGAAGCCAGTCAAACAACCATTGAGGAGATTTGATGAACCCAAAAGGAAAGCAATAGCATCCGAGCTACACAGACTCGAAAATGCAGGGTTCATATGAGAAATCAAAACATCGACTTGGGTATCTAATCCAGTTATAGTCCCCAAGAAAAACACAGATGTGCAAAGAGTGTGTGTCGACTATACATTTCTCAACAAGCACTATCCAAAGGATCCCTTCCCTCTACCTCGTATTGATCAGATAATTGACTCAACAGCAGGGTGCGCAAGGCTTTCCTTCCTGGACACATACTCTGGCTACAACCAGATAAAGTTGAAGAAAGAAGACGAGGAAAAAACAGCTTTCATAACACCTTATGGCGTGTTCTGCTACCAAGTCATGCCTTTTGGCCTAAAAAACGTAGGAGCAACCTACCAGAGGATGATGCAAAACTGACTCGGAAGTCAAATACGACGAAACATCCAAGTCTTCATCGACGACGTGGTCATTACCATAAGAAAAGAGGAGTCACTAATCAATGATTTAGCAAATACCTTCGACAACTTAAATAGGTACAAGCTCAAGCTCAACCCGACAAAATGTTCTTTTGGGGTATCTGCAGGATAACTCCTAGGATTCCTGGTATCTGCAAGAGGAATAGAAGCAAATCCAGAGAAGAACCAAGCGATATTAAAAATGGGTAAGCCCACAAAGCTGCACGATGTACAGAAGCTCGCAGGACGCGTTGCAGCACTAAGTCGATTTGTTGCAAGACTAGGAGAAAAAGCACTCCCTTTCTATACATTGATGAAAAAATCAGACGACAAATTCGAGTGGACAGAAGAAGCGGACACAACCTTCGCGCAACTCAAAAAGGTGCTTTCCACACCACCGGTGTTGGTCGCACCAAAAGAAAAGGAGCCACTACTACTATATATTGCAGCAACACATCAAGTGGTGAGCACAGTATTGGTAGTCAAAAGAAGCGAGGAAGGAAAAGCTCATGGAGTCCAACGACCAGTATATTTTGTCAGCGAGGTACTATCTCCGACGAAGCAAAGGTATCCGCACTATCAAAAACTTGCATACAACGTTTTTACAACAGCATGGAAACTACGGCAGTATTTTGCGGTCCACCCAATCATAGTGGTCAATGAAGCGCCACTATCCAATATATTGAACAACCCTTCAGCAACAGGACGTGTCTCCTTGTGGGGAATCGAGCTATCGCCCCTGGACATCACGTATGAAAAGCGAAAGGCGATCAAGTCTCAAGTTTTACCAGATTTCCCAGCAGAGTGGCTAGAGTTACGAAATACAGGGCCACCAGATCTATCGAGTGTGTGGACAATGTACTTCGATGGGTCAAAAAGAATCCGAGGCGCAGGAGCAGGGGTAGTCCTGATATCACCACAAGGCGACAAGTTGAAATATGTGCTAAGGATGAGTTTTCCTCAAGCTTCTAATAATGAAGCCGAATACGAGGCGCTGCTTCATGGAATTAAAATGGCCAAAGCGTGTGGAGCAACTCGACTGAAAATATTTGGAGATTCAAATCTCGTCGTCCAACAAGTGATGAACAAATATGACGCCATCAGTGACAACATGACAGCATACAGAAATTTATATTATTATTTGAGGGAACATTTGACGGATGCGAAGTTTTGCATGTCAGTAGAACAAGCAACGAGGAAGCCGATAATTTAGCAAATATTGGATTCCAGTGCTTACCCGTACCACAAGGAGTTTTTTGGGAAGAAATCGTAGAGAGATCAATAAAAAGCACCAAAGTCTCGACTACAGGAGAGCAAGTCCAGCACCAAGCAACAGGCTCGGGGGCTGGTAGCAGTGGGACAGTGATACGTCTCCAACGTATCTATAATTTTTGATGCTCCATGCTTGTTTTTACACCATTTGCCTAATGTTTCGTTACACTTCGTGGCACTTTTATGCATTTTCCGGAACTAACCTATTAATAAGTCGCCAAAGTGCCAGTTCCCTGTTTTCTGCTGTTTTTGTGTTTCAGAAGTGATACACAGGAAATATTTTTGCAATTGGATGAAACAAGTTCCCGAAGTCTTATTTTGTCCGGGAGCTTCCAGAGATCCGAAGGAGAGTAGGAGGGGGGCCACAGGGGCCCCACACACCAGGCTGGCACGGCCCAGGGCCTGGCCGCGCCGCCATGGTGTGAGGCCACCTGGCTCCACCTCTGACATCGCCCCTTCGCCTATAAAGACCCCCCGACGGGAAAAACCTAAGTACCCAATCACTTTTCTAGAACACATCGCGATCCGCCGCCGCCATCGACCCGAAGATCGGGAGGGTCCAGAAGCTCTTCCCGGCACCCTGCCGGAGAGGGGAATCGCCACCGGAGGTCTTCTTCATCGCCATGCTTGCCTCCGGAGCGATGAGTGAGTAGTCTACCTTGGACTATGGGTCCATAGCAGTAGCTAGATGGTTGTCTTCTCCACCATGTGCTTCATGTTTAGATCTCATGAGCTGCCCTACATGATTGAGATCACCGTTATGTAATTCTACATGTTTGGTTTGTTGGGATCCGATGAATATTGGTGTTATGATTGAGTTGCTGTACTGAAATATATCTTATGTTATCTCTATGTTGTTTATGATCTTGCATGCTCTCCGTTGTTAGTAGCTATCTTGGCCGAGTAGTTGCTAGTGACTCCAAGAGGGGGTATTTATGCTCGATAGTGGGTTCATGCCTCTATTTAACCTGGGGGAGTGACAGAAACCTCTAAGGTTGTAGATGTGCTGTTGCTAGTAGGGAGAAAACAACATTCATATGCTCAAGGGCATATGCTTTGTTTACATTACACACTTTGCTTAATGCAATTATCTGTTGTTCGCAACTTAATACTTGTGGAGTTCTCGAATTGATTCGCCACAAGTGGATTATTAGTCATAGATGCAGTTGTATGGCGGTCTATGTATTTTGTTGTAATGCCCAGAGTAAATCTCATAGTGATCTTCTTGACATATCACGTTTATCTTTATTCTATCAATTGCCCAACTGTAATTTGTTTACCCAGCATGTGTTATTTATCTTATGGAGAGACACCACTAGTGAACTGTGGACCCCGGTCCTATTTCCATCATATTGCTATCACCTGTTTACTTTACTCGCATTGTTTACTTTACTCGCATACTTCTACTATTTTCCACTCGATACGCTCACAACCTTTGTTTCAAGCAAACCGGTGAGATTGACAACCTCATCGCAAGTTGGGAGCAAAGTACTTGGTTGTGTGTGTGCAGGTTCCGCGTTGCAGCTAGCAAGCAAAGCTTGGACGAGGCGCCACATATAAATTGTCCGAAGCTGTCGCAAACTAGCAAGCATCACCTTCAGTCGTTATTGTCTGCTTTTCTCCTGATCGATATACCTTGGTTCTTAACTGAGGGAAAACTTGCTGCTATATTCATCAAAACCTTCTCTTGGGGTTTACCAACTGGCCGGTCATTTACTACAAGCCAACAAGTTTTCTAGCACCATCATCACCGCACCATCAGCAAGTTTTCTGGCGCCGTTGCCGGGGACTTGAAGAAGAAGAAGCTCCTACATCAACTATACTCTCCCACGTCAACTACGCGCCAGCAACAAGTTTTCTGGCGCCGTTGCCGGGGAAGAGTGGAAGACTTCTGCAAGGGGAGTTTTTCGCACACACATCCTTTACTTTGTTTTATAGTTTTGCTTTATTTATTTTACCTGCAACGTTTTATATCAAAACCCCAAAAAAATAGAATCCTTGGTAGTTGTTTTTACTTGTTTACTTTAGTTTTGCTGAAATGGCCAATCCTGAAAACACCAAGTTGTGTGACTTTACTAGCACGAACAATAGTGATTTTATCTGCACTCCTATTGCACCACCTGCTCCTGCTGCAAACTTTTATGAGATTAAGCCTGCTTTGTTGAACCTTGTTATGAAAGAGCAATTCTCTGGTGCTAGTACTGAAGATGCTGCAGCTCATCTCAACAATTTTGTTGAGCTATGTGAGAAGCAGAAATATAAGGATGTAGAAAGTGATATTATTAAGCTCAAGTTGTTTCCTTTTTCTTTGAGAGGAAAAGCTAAAGATTGGTTGCTGTCTTTGACTAAGAATAGTATTGATTCATGGGCTAAGTGTAAGGATGCTTTTATTGGTAGATACTATCCTCCTGCTAAGATTATATCTCTGCATAGTAATATTATGAAGTTTACTCAGTTTGATAATGAACATGTTGCTCAAGCTTGGGAAAGAATAAAATCTATGATAAAGAATTGCCCCACTCATGGACTGACTACTTGGATGATTGTCCAAACTTTTTATGCAGGACTGAATTTTTCTTCGAGGAATCTACTTGATTCAGCTGCTGGAGGCACTTTTATGTCCCTTACTTTGGGCGTCGCAACAACGCTACTCGACAACATGATGGTAAATTATTCTGAATGGCACACCGAGAGAGCTCCACAAGGTAAGAAGGTAAATTCTGTTGAGGAAACCTCTTCCTTAAGTGATAAGATTGATACCATTATGGCTATGCTTGCTAATGATAGGACTCATGTTGATCCTAATAATGTTCCTTTAGCCTCTTTGGTTGCTCAAGAAGAGCATGTTGATGTGAATTTCATTAGAAATAATAATTTTAACAACAATGCTTATAGGAACAATTATTCTAGCAACAATTATAGGCCGTATCCTTCTAGTAATGGTTATGGTAACTCTTATGGTAACTCCTCCAACAACACTAGGGCCGCGCCCTCTGAGCTTGAGGTAATGCTCAAGGACTTCATCGGTAAGCAAACTGCTTTTAACAAGTCTGTTGAGGAAAAGTTAGGCAAAATTGATATTCTTGCTTCTAAAGTTTATAGCCTTGCTCATGATATTGAACTTCTGAAATTAAAAGTGTTGCCTAATGATGTGAAAGAGAACAATGTTTTTGCTACTGCTAATGCTATTCAAGTTCGAATTGATGAAAATATTAGATTGTTAGCGAAATTGCATGCCAGGTGGGAAAGAGAAGATGAGATGGCTAGAGAGATGAAGGTATGCACCATTACTACCTCTAATGATGTTGCTCCTAATGCTAGCAATCCTCTTACTTTGATTGGTGTAGAGAAAACTCCCACTCCTTGTGTTAAAAAGCCTAAAACTGCCAAAACTTTTTCTCAAAAGAGTGCTGAAATTTTTCGAAGTGTAGGAGATGATAGCTCTACTTCTTTTAATGATTTTGATGTTGATGGCTGCAATATATTTAAAGTTATTTTGTTCTTACAAAAGCTTGCTTTGACTCCCAATGCTAGTTCTTTAAATGTTGCTTTTACTAAGCATATTACCAATGCTCTCATGAAAATTAGGGATGAAAAGTTGAAGCAGAAAGCCACTGTTCCCAAGAAGTTAGAAGATGGTTGGGAACCCATCATTGATATGCATGTTAATGGTTATGATTGCCATGCTTTATGTGATCTAGGTACTGGTATTTCTATCATGCCTAGAAAAATTGATGACATGCTTGATTTACCACCGCTTGAAAAATGTTATTTTGATGTTCCTATTGCTGATGTTGCTAAGAAGAAACCCTTGGGAAGGATTAATGATGTTCTTATT
The DNA here is from genome assembly GCA_007115705.1 of Dactylis glomerata. NCBI lineage: Eukaryota > Viridiplantae > Streptophyta > Magnoliopsida > Poales > Poaceae > Dactylis > Dactylis glomerata. The sequence goes on from QXEO01000103.1 coordinate 562,540, forward strand.
GTGGTTAACAATAACCTTGTTCCCGTTGATTTTCTTGTTATGGACGTTGAATGCCATGCTTCATGTCCTATTATTTTGGGAAGACCCTTTCTTCGAACTGTAGGTGCCATCATTGATATGAGGGAAGGCACTATCAAATATCAATTCCCACTAAAGAAAGGTATGGAACACTTCCCTAGGAAAAGAAAGAAATTACTTTTTGACTCTATTCTTAGAGCAAATTATGAGCTTGATGCTTCATCACTTGATGTTACTTGATTCGCAATTTTCTGCACCTAGCTCAAAGGCGTTAAAGAAAAGCACTCTTGGGAGATAACCCAATGTTTTATTTTCAGTACTCTCTCCGTCCCAGTTTTAAAGGCATAATTTGCAAATCTCTTAGCCCTAGGTGATCTATGATTGGTGGTGAGAATTGACTCTTTGTCCTCATTTAAAGATCTATTAATTAATAAGAAAGTACATGCATTGGTTGTTTGGTCTTGGAAATGCAAAAACTAGCTCATGCAAGACTACTAATTAAACACCTTAAATGCTAATATGGCTAAGAGGTGGAGGTATTTTGGGATTGCATGATTTGTGAATTGTGCCCTTAAAACCGGGATGGAGGGAGTACCTTTTTCTTTTATTTGAGTCTTGGAAGTCATTAATACTGTAATGACCGCTCCTTATCTTGTTTATTTCGTTTTTGTGCCAAGAGAAGCCTCTAATTTGAGTGAGGTAAAGATTTGGGGATGTTGCTGTCCTGAAACTGTTTTCGGTGCTGCACCGTAAAAATTCGTATAAATTCTCTGTATATCTTTTGGACCTGCAATTTCTTGTGCATATGCCCCAGGTTATATCCAAACTTTCGTTAGTTTAACACTTTTTGATTTGAGCAACAGAAAACCCCCCCAAAAATTCGACCTTTGTCAGCTGTTCTGTTTTGACAGATTTCTGCCAATATTTGTGTTTGCCGCTTTATCGCTTTCTTTTGAGTTCTTTTGATCACGGAACTTTTGGGGAAGTTGGTACAGTAGTATGTGCTATATATGTGGTGGTTTTGGGTTGAAACCTGAAGCAAAAAGAGGTTGATTATATGTTATGCTACACTAATGTTGCTAATAGAATTGTGTTTAGTTTTGTATGAAGGAAGTTTTCAAATGTAGGGATTGGAGAATGATGAGATGAGTTGAAGAATGGACAAAAGCTCAAGCTTGGGGATGCCCATGCATCACCCCAAGAAATATCCAAGAAGTACAAGCGTCAAAGCTTGGGGATGCCCCCGAGGCACCCCTTCTTCATCGGCAAAAATCAGGTCACCTTTCAAAACACTATATTTTTATTGCTTCATGCACTATGTGTTTTTCTTGGAGCGTCAGTTGTTTTAGTTTTCTTAGTTAGTTTAGTTTGTTTGCTGTAATAAATGGTTGGACCCCAACAAATTTCCTTTGGAGGAGATGTACTCGTTTTCATTTGCCAAGAACACTCCGTTTTCATTCTTACAATTTCACCGAGTGTTCTTCTTTTTCTGCTACTGCTTTTGGTTTTCGTTTTCGCCTTGATTTGCGTTCAGATCTTCTTATATCTTTTCATCAAGGTGTATTTTTGCCTCTGATCTTTATTGGTTTTCATCAAAAAGAGGTGTCTAAAAATTTCAAATGGTGTTGGAAAAGAGAAAAAGCTTTATGCAAAATAGTGGTACAAGAAGGAGCTTCTGTAGACTGCGGCTTAGGCTTTTTCATGTCGTGCTTGATGTCTTTTTGATAGTATGCTTAGTGGTTTTTCTGTAGCATGACTTGTCTCAAATAACTGAGATTGCTTAATGAGGCTTTGAAAAAATCATGCATTGTTTTTATTGTATGGAAGCATTATTTTGGTTTTCTCCTTGATGCTTTATTTGGGTTGACTTGGCGCATGCTCACACATGTTAGACTCTTACAAAGTCACCAATAGCCTCTATGATCATTTAGTTTTTGACTTTTGATGCCATCTTATGCTTCTTTTAATGTCGCTTTGCATGATTATGGCCATTATTGCTCTCTTAGTTGGTCGCTCCCAGTCTTTTACTAGCCCTCGCCTTGTACTGAGTATGAGCTCTACTCGTGCATCCAACTCCTAAAAGCCAAAGTTTTGCCAAAGTGTCCACCATACTTACCTACTAGCAATTTGCTATTCCAAGTAAATTTGACTTGCTTTTATTTTCTCTTCAAATTAAACTCTTACCAGTGTTATGCGAAATTCGGTCAGTAAAGCTATCACGAACCAGAAGGCACACTTTACTTTTTCCTGTTCTTAATTTTTTTGACATTGTGGTCTCTTATGTTGAGTTGTTATGCTTGCAAGTTGTAAGTTGGAGACTAGCCCAGCCATGCAGTCATGGGCAAGCTTTCAACATTGCACTTCTTAATTGAGTTGATATCGTCATCTTTTGTTTATGGATGCCCGCGGTGTGAAATGAATTGGGAATCTTGTGGGGATCATGGAGTTTGTATATGTGTTAGGGAAACGCCGGGCCGCTAATCTAAGCCATGCATAATTCATGGTGGAAATTTGCAGCATACCCATGGTGAACATTCTACGACGCATCTCACAATAAAAAGCTAAACAAATGGCAAAAAAAAGAGATGTCGAGGTGTTCATTGTCTGCTTGTCCTGTCATTTTGATGTGGGCTTGTTCCATGTCATCGGGCACGGAGGTACCCCATTGGCGGTTCTCAATGATATGCATATATTTACAATGACAAGAGCCTTACTTGGGACTCTAAGTAAAGTAGCATGAGGTTTGGGTACTCGTATTCACGGGAGACGAGGTTTTCAACTTATGATTTGTCAAGCATATGCATCATAATTGTTCTCGCATTAACTTTAACCATTCAAGATGCTTATGATGGGGGCAATGAGAGCTCAAAGCCGGTAAGTATCATAATTTTTGAAGGTTATAAAACTTGCAATCACTGCTTCCCTCTGCGAAGGGCCTTTCTTTTACCTTTTATGTTGAGTCACCACCTTCTATCTTTATGCACCATTAAGAGAGCATAGTTGTCATTCTTAGTATAATGTGCATTGTCCCAAAGTTTCCATTGATTGATTCATATTGTTGGTTTCACTTGTTCTCAAATTATTTGTATCTAGTCGCCCTCTTAAACTTGAAGGTGTCCTATGCATTTATGTTTTGCTCTCTTTGAAGGACAAGCTGAAAACCATTTGTATGTTTTTCCTTATGATTTGAACACACGTTTGACTTTCATTGTTTCATTTTCATGATCTTTTGTTTATGTTCATTTGCATGTTTACAACATGGTTGCTAAGTTTCTATTGTCAAGATTATATCTTCATGCCCATGTTTTAAGTTCTTATGATCCCAGCTCACAAATGCTTACATATATGATCAAGATTGTGTAGGTGCATGTCACCTCAAAAAAATTATTCTTTTGTTATCACTTACCTACTCGAGGACGAGCAGGAGTTAAGCTTGGGGATGCTTGATACGTCTCCAACGTATCTATAATTTTTGATGCTCCATGCTTGTTTCTACACCATTTGCCTAATGTTTCGTTACACTTCGTGGCACTTTTATGCATTTTCCGGAACTAACCTATTAACAAGTCGCCACAGTGCCAGTTCCTTTTTTTCTGCTGTTTTTGTGTTTCAGAAGTGATACACACGAAATATTCTCGGAATTGGACGAAACAAGTTCCTGAAGTCTTATTTTGTCCGGGAGCTTCCAGAGATCCGAAGGAGAGTAGGAGGGGGGCCACAGGGGCCCCACACACCAGGCTGGCGCGGCCCAGGGCCTGGCCGCGCCGCCATGGTGTGAGGCCGCCTGGCTCCACCTCTGACATTGCCCCTTCGCCTATAAAGACCCCCCGACGGGAAAAACCTAAGTACCCGATCACTTTTCCAGAACACATCGCGATCCGCCGCCGCCATCGACCCAAAGATCGGGAGGGTCCAGAAGCTCTTCCCGGCACCCTGCCGGAGAGGGGAATTGCCACCGGAGGTCTTCTTCATCGCCATGCTTGCCTCCGGAGCGATGAGTGAGTAGTCTACCTTGGACTATGGGTCCATAGCAGTAGCTAGATGGTTGTCTTCTCCACCATGTGCTTCACGTTTAGATCTCATGAGCTGCCCTACATGATTGAGATCACCGTTATGTAATTCTACATGTTTGGTTTGTTGGGATCTGATGAATATTGGTGTTATGATTGAGTTGCTGTATTGAAATATATCTTATGTTATCTCTATGTTGTTTATGATCTTGCATGCTCTCCGTTGTTAGTAGCTATCTTGGCCGAGTAGTTGCTAGTGACTCCAAGAGGGGGTATTTATGCTCGATAGTGGGTTCATGCCTCTATTTAACTTGGGGGACTGACAGAAACCTCTAAGGTTGTAGATGTGTTGTTGCTACTAGGGAGAAAACAACATTCATATGCTCAAGGGCATATGCTTTGTTTATATTACACACTTTGCTTAATGCAATTATCTGTTGTTCGCAACTTAATACTTGTGGAGTTCTCGGATTGATTCGCCACAAGTGGATTATTAGTCATAGATGCAGTTGGATGGCGGTCTATGTATTTTGTTGTAATGCCCAGAGTAAATCTCATAGTGATCTTCTTGACATATCACGTTTATCTTTATTCTATCAATTGCCCAACTGTAATTTGTTTACCCAGCATGTGTTATTTATCTTATGGAGAGACACCACTAGTGATGAACTGTGGACCCCGGTCCTATTTCCATCATATTGCTATCACCTATTTACTTTACTTGCACTGTTTACTTTACTCGCATACTTCTACTGTTTTCCACTCGATACGCTCATAACCTTTGTTTCAAGCAAACCGGTGAGATTGACAACCTCATCGCAAGTTGGGAGCAAAGTACTTGGTTGTGTGTATGCAGGTTCCGCGTTGCAGCTAGCAAGCAAAGCTTGGACGAGGCACCACATATAAATTGTCTGAAGCTGTCGCAAACTAGCAAGGATCACCTTCAGTCGTTATTGTCTGCTTTTCTCCTGATCGATATACCTTGGTTCTTAACTGAGGGAAATCTTGCTGCTATATTCATCAAAACCTTCTCTTGGGGTTTACCAACTCACCGGTCATTTACTACAAGCCAACAAGTTTTCTGGCACCATCATCACCGCACCATCAGACAGCTGAACCCGAAGAAGTCATGATGATCGAGAAAACTTGGATGCAACCATACTTGGCATACATGGTAAACAAAACACTACCTAAAGATATAGTTCAAGAAAAAGGATAATACGAGAGAAGCATAACAGGCATGTTGCAACGGTACGTTACTCCTCAAGAAGGACAAGAAATATTAAGAGACATCCACGCAGGAGTATGTGGACATCACGCTAGCAGCAGATCCATTGCAGCCAAAGCTTTTTGTGCAGGATTTTACTGGCTAACAGCCATTGAAGACGCAAAAGACATAGTAAGGAAGTGCGAAGCTTGTCAACGTTTCGCATCTCGACCACACGTGCCAGTAGCAGAATTGCAACCAATACCATTATCTTGGCCCTTCGCACAATGGGGTCTCGACATGGTAGGGAAACTACATAAATCCTGGCCAGGAGGGCATGTTTATATGCTGGTAGCAGTCGATAAATTCACCAAGTGGGTAGAAGCAGCCCCAGTGACAACCCAAGATTCTACAGCCGCGATTAACTTCATTAAGTCCATAGTTTTTTGCTTTGGAGTACCACACATCATAATCACAGATAATGGGACAAACTTCATATCGAAAGAGTTCAAGAATTACTATGAAAATCTGGGAATTAAATTGAAATTTGCATCTGTGGCGCATCCAAAGTCAAATGGGCAAGTCGAGAAAGCCAATGGCTTAATATGCAATGGGATAAAGAAAAGGCTGCTAGCACCCCTCGAAAAAGCCAAGCACGCTTGGGTGGATGAGCTACCCTCTGTACTCTGGAGTCTACGAACTACACCTAACGCAGCTACTCAAGAAACGCCCTTTTTCCTGGTCCATGGCGCAGAAGCCGTTCTTCCAGTCGAAATAACTCATGAAGCTCCAAGAATCGCGGCATATGATGAGGCAACTTCCACAGAAACACTTCAGGATGATGTCGATGCACTTGACGAAGCAAGAGATGTAGCGCTCGCCAGAGCTACTCAATATTAGCAAAATCTGTGAAACTACCACATTAGTCGAGTTCGTCCATGATCTTTCGTGGTGGAAGATCTAGTTCTACGACTCAAGCAAGATGGCTATGGAAAACTTGAGTCCCCATGGGTGGGATCTTACATTGTGACAGAAGTAATACCAGGAGGAGCTTATCGGCTACGAGACAAGAAAATGGGGAAAGACGAGAGTAACCCGTGGAATGCAGAGCAACTACGACGGTTCTACGCATAGGCGAAAGAGTTTTTTGAGTTATGACCCTCTGAACCCAGAACATGAGGCCATCGGTCGTGTTCCTTGGGCCAAATCGACAATATGTGTAAATATTTTACTATACACTCGGGGGCTCAGACCCTTGATTCGTACGAAATAATATTAAAAAGTTATCGAGATTTGTGATTATCTGAGGCATACTACAAGGTTGATTGCAACCCGATATTTCGTCCGCGACGTAAACGGTTCAAAGGAACCCGATAAAATATTAATGCGCACACCTCGGAACCATGATTCGTTCCCATGGTCTATTAATAAACACTTAATACAGATACGATTATTTATTACAGATAGCACGAGGAAGAAGAACTGGGAAAAGAGATTACATAAAGAAGAAAACTAGTGAAAATGTACTTCGGCTTCATACTCCTTCTGGCACTGGGTGCCGTCGTAGATCCTCTCGTCGAACTTCGACGTGCCAATATGGAAGTCAAAGGTCATGAAAAACCCCTGATGGAGGTCGTGATCCTCCGCAAATTGCGACCAGCCGCCCTTGAAGTATTGCTCGCCGGCGCCGTCGTACCAAACCTCCACTTCGTATGGAGTTCCTCCACCAGAGTGTTCACGAAGAACCGCTTCCCGCAGTTCTCGCCCATCCATGAACTTGGTGAATTTCAGTGGCAGGCGCTGAATCTTGCAGCACTGCACGCTGGCGATGCAAAAGAAAGAGTAGATTCTGGGCGGAGAAGTGGAATCATTAGTGGAAGGAGCACTGGGACCTGGCGCAGCAGATGACACCTTGAGTTTATTCTTGCTCCCGGCCGGACGGCCGGGGCGTCGCTTCACCGGAGCAGAAGATGACGCTACCACAGCTGCGGTGGTAGTCTTGTTCTTACTACCGCGAGGACGGCCGCGGCCCCGTTTCTCCACCGGGGCGCCGATGTTCAAGCGCGATTCACTTGCATCGGCCATGGAGACAAGCGACAGGGATGAAAAACCCTAGATGGGGTAAGGAAGAAGAAGACGATGCGGCAGAGAAAAGCACTAATGAGGGAATTAGGGTTTTTTACCCTGGCCAAGTGTGCTTTATTTATAAGCACGTACTAATGGGCCTCTGGAACGGCAAGGCCCAAAGTATACTTCTGGGTTTTTACAGCACGAATAGTATAGAGGAATCAACGTATCAAGGAAAAAGATGCGTACAAAAAAAAGAGGAGAGAAGAGAGCAGAAAATAAGAAAATATCTGTCAAGAAGCACAAGTTCACCTTGTCTTCGACTCAGGGGCTTGCGTCATAAGAAGGGGAGAAATCCATTGCAAAGGCGAATAAAGTCGACAAATGACACGAGAAGAAATATAAGGAACAGGTTTATTTATTTTCTTGAGCCTATACCCAAAAATTTTGGCTATAGCCTCAGGGGCTACTCCCATCGGGAGCGCTGTCGCGCACCCGATAGAAAGAAGTCGACAAAAGAAAGGAGGCGAGTCGAAGCTGGTAATAAAGAACAAATTGATAGACATGGGGTTCAGACATAATTGGTCGCATCTCTTCAGCAAGGAACTTTGGCCACATTGCCAACAAAAAACATCGATTACTCCCATCGGGAGATATTTATGAAAGCTAAAAAGAATAACTCGAAAAATTACATATATTGAATCAGTCAAACAAGGCTGCGAAATATAATTCTCGAGTGGCGTCATCGCGACAAAACTTGAATGCCGTGGTTGAAATATATCATGAAGGTAAGACCCCAGGATCCATCCTATGTAGCCCGGTATATGCACATGGATGCGCTCTGCTGGAACTTATCCGTGTCTATGACGCGAAGAAAATCCTGGTGGACGCACTGGGTACCCTAAGAACCACTGGGATTCATTCTTTGTAAGGCCTAAATACGGCAAAAGAATGGGTTTGACCGGTTTCCCGAATTCAAGTCCAAGGGGATTGAATTTGAAGTAGGTGACAAGTATCTGTTCTGGCAGTTAACTGACCTCTTGATCCGTCAGAGTTGTCAGGCTTGCTCATCAAAACCCCTCACAAAAACATTGTAATGAAAAATAAGTCAAAAGACCAAGTCGAAGATTTGAAGATCTGGAGAAGTCAATTATTGATCAAGTCGAAGATTTGAAGATCTGAGATTCAACCCGAATCTGCAATTCTGGTAGAATCTCTGGGGCTACTGACAAGGGTATAGATAATAGAGCCCGTCAGTTAAGTACCCCTGAGGCCCGTTAAGCTAGGCCCAATTGTAATATTAGTCGAAATACGAGTTCATATCGTATATTGATATTGTAATCTGTGTCGGATCCTACCCGATCCTCGAGACCTGGCCATCTATATATAGGGGCCAGGAGGGGACGGTGTGGGACAGATTGAAAGCAAGCCAGGTTTTACACCCACATTTACTTTCATAGCTACCCTGTTTGACTAAATTTACCTTCGAGTTCTTCCGACGCCCTATCTTCCCGATCCTAAGTCCTTCATCTAGGACATTTGTCGAGTTAACCCCTCGTCAACAGTTCACTAGTGGCGTCTCTCCATAAGATAAATAATAACATGTTAGGTAAACAAATTACAGTTGGTCAATTGATAGAGTAAAGATAACATACATACATCACGAGGATCACTATGAGGTTCACTCTGGGCATTACGACAAAATACATAGACCATAATCCAACTGCATCTATGACTAATAATCCACTCGCGGGGAGTCATCCGAGTACCCCTTGAGTATTAAGTTGCGAACAACAGATAATTGCATTAAGCAAAGTGTGTAATGTAAACAAAGCAAATGTCCTTGGATACAAGAATGTTATTTTCTCCCTAGTGGCAACAACACATCTACAACCTTAGAGGTTTCTGTCACTCCCCCAGATTACATAGAGGCATGAACCCAACTATCGAGCATGAATACTCCCTCTTGGAGTCACTAGCATCTACTCAACCAAGATAGCTACTAGCAACGGAAAGCATGCAAGATCATAAACAACATAGAGATAACATAAGATATAAAATTCAGCACATCAACTTAACATAGTACCAATACTCATCGGATCCCAACAAACACAACATGTATGATTACATAAATATGATCTTAATCATGTAGGGCAGCTCACAAGATCTAAACATGAAGCACATGGTAGAGAAGACAACCATCTAGATACTGCTATGGACCCGTAGTCCAAGGTAGACTACTCACAAATCACTCCAGAGGCGACCATGGTGGTGGAGAAGGCCTCCGGCAGGGATTCCCCTCCCCGACAGGGTGCCGGGAAGAGCTCCTGGATCCTCCTGATACGTCTCCAACGTATCTATAATTTTTGATGCTCCAAGCTTGTTTTTACACCATTTGCCTAATATTTCGTTACACTTCGTGGCACTTTTATGCATTTTCCGAAACTAACCTACTAACGAGTTGCCACAGTGCCAGTTCCCTGTTTTCTGCTGTTTTTGTGTTTCAGAAGTGATACACAGGAAATATTCTCGGAATTGGACGAAACAAGTTCCTGAAGTCTTATTTTGTCCGGGAGCTTCCAGAGATCCGAAGGAGAGTAGGAGGGGGGCCACAGGGGCCCCACACACCAGGCTGGCGTGGCCAACCCCTGGCCCACGCCAGCCAGGCGTGAGGCCACCTGGCCCCACCTCTGACATCGCCCCTTCGCCTATAAAGACCCCCCAACGGGAAAAACCTAAGTACCCGATCACTTTTCTAGAACACATCGCGATCTGCCGCCGCCGTTGACCCGAAGATCGGGAGGGTCCAGAAGCTCTTCCCGGCACCCTACCGGAGAGGGGAATCGCCACCGGAGGTCTTCTTCATCGCCATGCTTGCCTCTGGAGCGATGAGTGAGTAGTCTATCTTGGACTATGGGTCCATAGCAGTAGCTAGATGGTTGTCTTCTCCACCATGTGCTTCATGTTTAGATCTCATGAGCTGCCCTACATGATTGAGATCACCGTTATGTAATTCTACATGTTTGGTTTGTTGGGATCCGATGAATATTGGTGCTATGATTGAGTTGCTGTACTGAATTATATCTTATGTTATCTCTATGTTATTTATGATCTTGCATGCTCTCCGTTGTTAGTAGCTATCTTGGCCGAGTAGTTGCTAGTGACTCCAAGAGGGGGTATTTATGCTCGATAGTGGGTTCATGCCTCTATTTAACCTGGAGGAGTGACAGAAACCTCTAAGGTTGTAGATGTGCTATTGCTACTAGGGAGAAAACAACATTTATATGCTCAAGGGCATATGCTTTGTTTACATTACACACTTTGCTTAATGCAATTATCTGTTGTTCGCAACTTAATACTTGTGGAGTTCTCGGATTGATTCGCCACAAGTGGATTATTAGTCATAGATGCAGTTGGATGGCGGTCTATGTATTTTGTTGTAATGCCCAGAGTAAATCTCATAGTGATCTTCTTGACATATCACATTTATCTTTATTCTATCAATTGCCCAACTGTAATTTGTTTACCCAGCATGTGTTATTTATCTTATGGAGAGACACCACTAGTGAACTGTGGACCCCGGTCCTATTTCCATCATATTGCTATCACCTGTTTACTTTACTCGCACTGTTTACTTTACTCGCATACTCTACTGTTTTCCACTCGATACACTCATAACCTTTGTTTCAAGCAAACCGGTGAGATTGACAACCTCATCGTAAGTTGGGAACAAAGTACTTGGTTGTGTGTGTGCAGGTTCCACGTTGCATCTAGCAAACCAAAGCTTGGACGAGGCACCATATATAAATTGTCCGAAGTTGTCGTGAAGCTTGCAAGCATCACCTTCAGTCGTTTGTCTCTCCTCTCCAAGAACGATAAACCTTGGTTTCTTAACTGAGGGAAAACTAGCTGCTATACTCATCATACTTTCCTCTTGGGGTTCCCAACGGGCTGGTCATTCACCACGCACAAGGAATCTTCTGGTGCCATCACCCACGCGCCAGCAGCTCTTTTTCTGGCGCTGTTGCCGGGAAGGAAGTAGAAGACTTCTGCGAGGGGAGTTTTCGCACACACATCCTTTACTTTGTTATTGCTTTGCTTTACTTTATTTATTTTACCTGCATCGTTTTATATCAAAAACCCAAAAAAATTAGAATCCTTGGTAGTTGTTTTTACTTGTTTACTTTAGTTTTGCTGAAATGGCCAATCCTGAAAACACCAAGTTGTGTGACTTTACTAGCACGAACAATAGTGATTTTATCTGCACTCCTATTGCACCACCCGCTACTGCTGCAAACTTTTATGAGATTAAGCCTGCTTTGTTGAACCTTGTTATGAAAGAGCAATTCTCTGGTGCTAGTACTGAAGATGCTGCAGCTCATCTCAACAATTTTGTTGAGCTATGTGAGATGCAGAAATATAAGGATGTAGAAAGTGATATTATTAAGCTCAAGTTGTTTCCTTTTTCTTTGAGAGGAAAAGCTAAAGATTGGTTGCTGTCTTTGACTAAGAATAGTATTGATTCATGGGCTAAGTGTAAGGATGCTTTTATTGGTAGATACTATCCTCCTGCTAAGATTATATCTCTGCGTAGCAATATTATGAAGTTTACTCAGTTTGATAATGAACATGTTGCTCAAGCTTGGGAAAGAATGAAATCTATGATAAAGAATTGCCCCACTCATGGACTGACTACTTGGATGATTGTCCAAACTTTTTATGCAGGACTGAATTTTTCTTCAAGGAACCTACTTGATTTAGCTGCTGGAGGCACTTTTATGTCCCTTACCTTGGGCGCCGCAACAAAGCTACTTGACAACATGATGGTAAATTATTCCGAATGGCACACCGAGAGAGCTCCACAAGGTAAGAAGGTAAATTCTGTTGAGGAAACCTCTTCCTTGAGTGATAAGATTGATACCATTATGGCTATGCTTGCTAATGATAGGACTCATGTTGATCCTAATAATGTTCCTTTAGCCTCTTTGGTTGCTCAAGAAGAGCATGTTGATGTGAATTTCATTAGAAACAATAATTTTAACAACAATGCTTATAGGAACAATTTTGCTAGTAACAATTATAGGCCGTATCCTTCTACCAATGGTAATGGTTATGGTAATTGTTATGGTAATTCCTACAACAACACTAGGGCCGCGCCCTCCGAGCTTGAGGTAATGCTCAAGGACTTCATCGGTAAGCAAACTGCTTTTAACAAGTCTGTTGAGGAAAAGTTAGGCAAAATTGATATTCTTGCTTCTAAAGTTGATAGCCTTGCTCATGATGTTGAAATTCTGAAATTAAAAGTGTTGCCTAATGATGTGAAAGAGAACAATGTTTTTGCTACTGCTAATGCTATTCAAGTTGGAATTGATGAAAATATTAGATTGTTAGCGGAATTGCATGCCAGGTGGGAAAGAGAAGATGAGATGGCTAGAGAAATAAAGGTATGTACTATTACTACCTCTAATGATGTTTCTCCTAATGCTATCAATCCTCTTACTTTGATTGGGGTAGAGAAAACTCCCACTCCTTGTGTTAAAAAACCTAAAACTGCCAAAACTTTTTCTCAAAAGAGTGCTGAAATTTTTCGGAGTGTAGGAGATGATAGCTCTACTTCTTTTAATGATTTTGATGTTGATGGCTGCACTATATCTGAAGTTATTTTGTTCTTGCAAAATCTTGCTTTGACTCCCAATGCTAGTTCTTTAAATATTGCTTTTACAAAGCATATTACCAATGCTCTCATGAAAATTAGGGATAAAAAGTTGAAGCAAAAAGCCTCTGTTCCCAAGAAGTTAGAAGATGGTTGGGAACCCATCATTGATATGCATGTTAGTGGTTTTGATTGCCATGCTTTATGTGATCTAGGTGCTAGTATTTCTATCATGCCTAGAAAGATTTAGGACATGCTTGATTTACCACAGCTTGAAAAATGTTATTTTGATGTTCCTATTGCTGATGTTGCTAAGAAGAAACCTTTGGGAAGGATTAATGATGTTCTTTTTGTGGTTAACAATAAACTTGTTCCTGTTGATTTTCTTGTTATGGACGTTGAATGCCATGCTTCATGTCCTATTATTTTGGGAAGACCCTTTCTTCGAACTGTAGGTGCCATCATTGATATGAGGGAAGGCACCATCAAATATCAATTCCCACTAAAGAAAGGTATGGAACACTTCCCTAGGAAAAGAAAGAAATTACTTTTTGACTCTATTCTTAGAGCAAATTAAGAGCTTGATGCTTCATCACTTGATATTACTTGATTCGCAATTTTCTGCGCCTAGCTCAAAGGCGTTAAAGAAAAGCACTCTTGGGAGATAACCCAATGTTTTATTTTCAGTACTTTTTCTTTTATTTGAGTCTTGGAAGTCATTACTACTGTAATGACCGCTCCTTATCTTGTTTATTTCGTTTTTGTGCCAAGAGAAGCCTCTAATTTGAGTGAGGTAAAGATTTGGGGATGTTGCTGTCCTGAAACTGTTTTCGGTGCTGCACCGTAAAAATTCGTATAAATTCTCTGTATATCTTTTGGACTGCGATTTCTTGTGCATATGCCCCAGGTTATATCCAAACTTTCGTTAGTTGAACAATTTATGATTTGAGCAACAGAAAACCCCTCAAAAATTCGACCTTTGTCAGCTGTCCAGTTTTGACAGATTTTTGCCAATATTTGTGTTTGCCACTTTATCGCTTTCTTTTGAGTTCTTTTGATCATGGAACTTTTGGGGAAGTTGCTACAGTAGTATTTGCTATATATGTGGTGGTTTTGGGTTGAAACCAGAAGCAAAAAGAGGTTGATTATATGATATGCTTGCACTAATGTTGCTAATAGAATTGTGTTTAGTTTTGTATGAAGGAAGTTTTCAAGTGTAGGGATTGGAGAATGATGAGATGAGTTGAAGAATGGACAAAAGCTCAAGCTTGGGGATGCCCATGCATCACCCCAAGAAATATCCAAGAAGTACAAGCGTCAAAGCTTGGGGATGCCCCCGAGGCACCCCTTCTTCATCGGCAAAAATCAGGTCACCTTTCAAGACACTATATTTTTATTGCTTCATGCACTATGTGTTTTTCTTGGAGCGTCAGTTGTTTTAGTTTTCTTAGTTGGTTTTGTTTTATTTTCTGCAATAAATGGTTGGACCCCAACAAATTTCTTTTGGAGGAGATGTACTCGTTTTCATTTGCCAAGAACACTCCGTTTTTCATTCTTACAATTTCACCGAGTGTTCTTCTTTTTCTGCTACTGCTTTTGGTTTTCGTTTTCGCCTTGATTTGTGTTTAGACCTTGTCATATCTTTTCATCAAGGTGTATTTTTGCCTCTGATCTTTATTGGTTTTCATCAAAAGAGGTGTCTATAAAAATTTCAAATGGTGTTGGAAAAGAGAAAAAGCTTTATGCAAAATAGTGGTACAAGAAGGAACTTGTGTAGACTGCGGCTTAGGCTTTTTCATGTCATGCTTGATGTCCTTTTGATAGTATGCTTAGTGGTTTTGCTGTAGCATGACTTGTCTCAAATAACTGAGATTGCTTAATGAGCCTTTGAAAAAATCATGCGTTGTTTTTATTGTATGGAAGCATTATTTTGATTTTCTCCTTGATGCTTTATTTGGGTTGACTTGGCACATGCTCACACATGTTAGACTCTTACAAAGTCGCCAATAGCCTTCATAATTATTTAGTTTTTGACTTTTGATGCCATCTTATGCTTCTTTTAATGTTGCTTTGTCGCTTTGCATGATTATGGCCATTATTGCTCTCTTAGTTGGTCGCTCCCAGTCTTTTGCTAGCCCTCGCCATGTACTGAGTATGAGTTCTACTCGTGCATCCAACTCCTAAAAGCCAAAGTTTTGCCAAAGTGTCCACCATACATACCTACTAGCAATTTGCTATTCCAAGTAAATTTGACTTGCTTTTATTTTCTCTTCAAATTAAACTCTTACCAGTGTTATGCGAAATTTGGTCAGTAAAGCTCTCACGAACCGGAAGGCACACTTTACTTTTTCCTGTTCTTAATTTTTTTGACATTGTGGTCTCTTATATTGAGTTGTTATGCTTGCAAGTTGTAAGTTGGAGACTAGCCCAGCCATGCAGTCATGGGCAAGCTTTTAACATTGCACTTCTTATTTGAGTTGATATCGTGATCTTTTGTTTATGGATGCCCGCGGTGTGAAATGAATTGGGAATCTTGTGGGGATCATGGAGTTTGTATATGTGTTAGAGAAACGCCGGGCCGCTAATCTAAGCCATGCATAATTCATGGTGGAAATTTGCAGCATACCCATGGTGAACATTCGATGACGCATCTCACAATAAAAAGCTAA
The DNA here is from genome assembly GCA_007115705.1 of Dactylis glomerata. Lineage (NCBI taxonomy): Eukaryota > Viridiplantae > Streptophyta > Magnoliopsida > Poales > Poaceae > Dactylis > Dactylis glomerata. The sequence continues at coordinate 578,164 of QXEO01000103.1, forward strand.
ACAAATGGCAAATAAAAGAGATGTCGAGGTGTTCATTGTCTGCTTGTCCTGTCATTTTGGTGTGGGCTTGTTCCATGTCATCGGGCATGGAGGTACCCCATTGGCGGTTCTCAATGATATGCATATACTTACAATGACAAGAGCCTTGCTTGAGACTCTAAGTAAAGTAGCATGAGGTTTGGGAACTCGTATTCATGGGACACGAGGTTTTCAACTTATGATTTGTCAAGCATATGCATCATAATTGTTCTCGCATTAACTTTAACCATTCAAGATGCTTAGGATGGGGGCAATGAGAGCTCAAAGCCGGTAAGTACCATAATTTTTGAAGGTTATAAAACTTGCAATCACTGCTTCCCTCTGCGAAGGGCCTTTCTTTTACTTTTATGTTGAGTCACCATCTTCTATCTTTATGCACCGTCCAAGAGAGCGTAGTTGTCATTCTTAGTCTAATGTGCACTGTCCCAAAGTTTTCATTGATTGATTCATATTGTTGGTTTCACTTGTTCTCAAATTATTTGTATCTAGTCGCCCTCTTAAACTTGAAGGTGTCCTATGCATTTATGTTTTGCTCTCTTTGAAGGACAAGCTAAAAACCATTTGTATGTTTTTCCTTATGATTTGAACACACGTTTGACTTTCATTGTTTCATTTTAATGATCTTCTATTTGTGTTCATTTGCATGTTTACAACATGGTTGCTAAGTTCTATTGTCAAGATTATATCTTTCATGCCCATGTTTAAGTTCTTATGATCCCAGCTCACAAATGCTTACATATGTGATCAAGATTGTGTAGGTGCATGCCACCTCAAAAATTATTCTTTTGTTATCACTTACCTACTCGAGGACGAGCAGGAGTTAAGCTTGGGGATGCTTGATACGTCTCCAACGTATCTATAATTTTTGATGCTCCATGCTTGTTTTTACACCATTTGCCTAATGTTTCGTTACACTTCGTGGCACTTTTATGCATTTTCCGGAATTAACCTACTAACGAGTTGCCACAGTGCCAGTTCCCCGTTTTCTGCTATTTTTGTGTTTCAGAAGTGATACACAGGAAATATTCTCGGAATTGGACGAAACAAGTTCCTGAAGTCTTATTTTGTCCGGGAGCTTCTAGAGATCCGAAGGAGAGTAGGAGGGGGGGGGGGGGCACAGGGGCCCACACACCAGGCTGGCGCGGCCAGCCCCTGGCCCACGCCAGCCAGGCGTGAGGCCACCTGGCCCCACCTCTGACATCGCCCCTTCACCTATAAAGACCCCCCGACGGGAAAAACCTAAGTACCCGATCACTTTTCCAGAACACATCGCGATCCGCCGCCGCCGTCGACCCGAAGATCAGGAGGGTCCAGAAGCTCTTCCCGGCACCCTGCCGGAGAGGGGAATCGCCACCGAGGTCTTCTTCATCGCCATGCTTGCCTCCGGAGCAATGAGTGAGTAGTCTACCTTGGACTATGGGTCCATAGCAGTAGCTAGATGGTTGTCTTCTCCACCATGTGCTTCATGTTTAGATCTCATGAGCTGCCCTACATGATTGAGATCACCGTTATGTAATTCTACATGTTTGGTTTGTTGGGATCCGATGAATATTGGTGTTATGATTGAGTTGCTGTACTGAATTATATCTTATGTTATCTCTATGTTGTTTATGATCTTGCATGCTCTCCGTTGTTAGTAGCTATCTTGGCCGAGTAGTTGCTAGTGACTCCAAGAGGGGATATTTATGCTCGATAGTGGGTTCATGCCTCTATTTAACCTGGGGGAGTGACAGAAACCTCTAAGGTTGTAGATGTGTTGTTGCTACTAGGGAGAAAGCAACATTCATATGCTCAAGGGCATATGCTTTGTTTACATTACATATTTTGCTTAATGCAATTATCTGTTGTTCGCAACTTAATACTTGTGGAGTTCTCAGATTGATTCGCCACAAGTGGATTATTAGTCATAGATGCAGTTGGATGGCGGTCTATGTATTTTGTTGTAATGCCCAGAGTAAATCTCATAGTGATCTTCTTGACATATCACGTTTATCTTTATTCTATCAATTGCCCAACTGTAATTTGTTTACCCAGCATGTGTTATTTATCTTATGGAGAGACACCACTAGTGAACTGTGGACCTCGGTCCTATTTCCATCATATTGCTATCACCTGTTTACTTTACTCGCACTGTTTACTTTACTCGCATACTCTACTGTTTTCCACTCGATACACTCATAACCTTTGTTTCAAGCAAACCGGTGAGATTGACAACCTCATCGTAAGTTGGGAACAAAGTACTTGATTGTGTGTGTGCAGGTTCCACGTTGCAGCTAGCAAAGCAAAGCTTGGACGAGGCGCCATATATAAATTGTCCAAAGCTATCGCGAAGCTTGCAAGCATCACCTTCTGTCGTTTGTCTCTCCTCTCCAAGAACGATAAACCTTGGTTTCTTAACTGAGGGAAAACTAGCTGCTATACTCATCATACTTTCCTCTTGGGGTTCCCAACGGGCTGGTCATTCACCACGCACAAGGAATCTTCTGGTGCCATCACCCACACGCCAGCACCTCCCGATCTTGTTTTGACGACGGCGGCGGCTTGCAGTATGTTTCGAGGAAAAGCGATCCATCCCCTAGGTTTTTTTGGTTGAGGGGACTTTATAGGCGAAAGGTCAGCGTCAAAAGTGGGACCAGGTGGTCTCACCACAGGTGGGCGCGGCCAGGGGCTGGGCTGCGCCCCCTAGTGGTGAGGCTGTCCCCTGGCCCCCTCCATCTCATCTTCGGTCTTCGCGAAGCTTCAGTAAAAATAGGAGGTTCGGCTTTTGTTTCGTCCATTTCCGAGAATATTTCCTGTGTAACTTTTCTGAAACACAAAAACAGGAGAAAATAGGGAACTGGCACTGTGGCATCTTGTTAATAGGTTAGTTCCGGAAAATGCATAAAAATACCACGAAGTGTAACAAAACTCAAAGCAAATGGTGTAAGAACAAGCATAGAGCATCAAAAATTATAGATACGTTTGAGACGTATCAGTAGCCTCCAAATGCGTTTTGGACCTGCCGTGGCTAAAGAACTATCCGATGCACCTGTCCCACAGAGGGCCACACAAGGGGCCGAACAAACGCCGAACCCATGGCCCCATAGGATGGTGATCGCTATGCCAGACCTGTCATAGAGCCAATGGTCGGTCAATGACGAGGGTTAACTCGGCAAATGTCCTAGATGAAGGACTTAGGCTCGGGGGAAGAGGACATCGGATGAACTCGAAGGTAAAGGTCAGTCAAACAAGGTGTGATTATGCGCATACCGAGAATAATCGTGGTACTCAATTGGCTCAATCTCAATTTGTCCCTGGCCGGCCTCTCCTGGCCCCTATATATAGGTGGTCAGGTCTCAAGGATCCAGTCGGCCGGTTCTATACAAATTACAGTGTCCGTATACGATATTATCTCGTATTTCGACTATGTCCATGACTGGGCCTAGCTTAACGGGCCTCAGGGGTACAAAGATAACGGGCTCTATTAGCTATACCCTTGTCAATCAAGGTAAATTAAAATTCGGTGGTTCGCTTTTATTCAAGACAATGTCAGTTCTCCAGGCGACGACAGACCAGTATCCCATCGAATTGCAGCGCATGCGGCAATGTACGGGAATTCCACCCGGCGGCGTCAATGAGCCCCATGATACGTCTCAAACGTATCTATAATTTTTGATGCCCCATGCTTGTTTTTACACCATTTTCTTAGTGTTTCGTTACACTTCGTGGCGTTTTTATGCATTTTTCGGAACTAACCTATTAACAAGATGCCATAGTGCCGGTTCCCTGTTTTCTGCTGTTTTTGTGTTTCAGAAAAGTTACACATGAAATATTCTCGGAATTGGACGAAACAAAAGCCGAACATCCAGATATTAAACGAAGCTTCCAGAAGACCAAAGAGGAGACGGAGCCGAGCCAGAGGCTGGCCTCACCATAGGGCGGCGCGGTCACCCCTGGCCCGCACCTCCTATGGGTGAGACCACCCTGGTCCACCTCTGACGCTGCCCCTTCGCCTATAAAGACCCCCCGATGGGAAAAACCTAAGGACCCGATCAATTTTCTGGAAACACATCGCGATCCGCCGCCATCATCGATTCGAGATCGGGAGGGTCCAGAAGCTCTTCCCGGCACCCTGCCGGAGAGGGGAATCACCACCGGAGGTCTTCTTCATTGCCATACTTGCCTCCGGCGCGATGAGTGAGTAGTCTACCTTGGACTATGGGTCCATAACAGTAGCTAGATGGTTGTCTTCTCCACCATGTGCTTCATGTTTAGATCTCGTGAGCTGCCTTACATGATCGAGATCACCGTTACGTAATTCTACATGTTATGTTTGTTGGGATCCGATGAATATTGGTGTTATGTTGAGTTGATGTGCTGAATCATATATCTTATGTTATCTCTATATTGTTTATGATCTTGCATGCTCTCTGTTGTTAGTAGCTATCTTGGCCAAGTAGATACTAGTGACTCCAAGAGGGGGTATTTATGCTCGATAGTTGGGTTCATGCCTCTATTTAATCTAGGGGAGTGACAGAAACCTCTATGGTTGTAGATGTGCTATTGCCACTAGGGAGAAAACAACATTCTTATGTCCAAGGGCATATGCTTTGTTTACATTACACACTTTGCTTAATGCAGTTATCTGTTGTTCGCAACTTAATACTCATGGGGTCCTCGGATGATTCCCCATGGGTGGATTATTAGTCATAGATGCAGTTGGATGGTGGTCTATGTATTTTGTTGTAATGCCCAGAGTAAATCTCATAGTGATCCTCGCAACATATGCACGTTATCTTTATTCTATCAATTTCCCAACTATAATTTGTTTACCCAGCATGTTGTTATTTATTTTATGGAGAGACACCACTAGTGAACTGTGGACCCCCGGTCCAATTTCCTTTACATTGCTATCACCTGTTTACTTTACTCGCACTATTTATTTTCTCGCATACTACTATTGCTTTCCACTCGATATGCTCATACCGTTGTTTACAGCAAACCGGTGAGATTGACAACCTCATCGTAAGTTGGGAGCAAAGTATTTGGTTGTGTTGTGTGTAGGTTCCGCGTTGCTACTAGTTGAAGATGCACTAACAAGTAATCGTAAACGGCGCCCTTGTTGGAGTGTCACTAAGCTAGCAAGCATCACCTTCTTGAGTTTGGCTTTCTCCTACTGGATGATAAAACCTTGGTTTCTTACTGAGGGAAAACTGCTGCTGTGCTCATCATACTTTCCACTTGGGGTTCCCAACTGGTCGGTGATCTATATATCCACCGGCGCCATCACCCCACCAGTTTTATCCTTTATCACCGCTTGCCCTTCAACCTAGAGAGTTCAACCTTACACCCTCAAAGAGGAGTCATCGTTGGCGGTGAAAAAAAAACCTCATTGACGGTGCTGAAAATCAGAGGCAGTTTCTTGACTATGCCATTATAGACAAGTACCTAATTAAATATATCCGCCATTAGGGATATTTTAAACGGGGTGATTTGCTAGTTATGCACCATGTCTAATATCCCTTTTGTGGTCTTATTCTAGTTTCCCTTCACACAATTATAGCATAACATAGACTGCTTCTCCTTATGCATTGCACTGATCGACAGCGGGAAAGAAGTAACATAGAAAATGGTTTGTATGCCATGTGTAGTGTAAGGTACTTTGTCAAGCCTTTGTCGACCGGGAATAACATGAAGAGTACGGTTAACTACGTGACACTTTCCACTGGCTAACCAACTTTTTGTATATTACCAAAAAACACTAATATTACATATTATCTATTGTTTCGTACAGGGTTTTTTAAATCAATGCGAGTGTTGCTCCATAAACAAATAATGTCACAAGTAGAAACTAATTTTCCATGATATACATCATAAAGTTTCACAGTAAGTGTTCCCTCAAAACAAAAAGTTTCACAATACATGAGTTTGACACTTTTAGATGAACAAAATAGCTTATTGGAGGTATAGAATGGTAAACTACATGAGAGTTCATCAAATATAAGCATACAACTATTTTATTGGTTACACCTAATGGAAGCCACATACATGTATGATAGGATAACAAATATGCCATTTTACCTTAAAGGAAGAAGGATATTTTACATTTTACTATCATCTGTTTCATAATACGTGTTGCGATTTCAGAAACCTTTATAATAACCTGGAAAATCACCCTATAAATGATGGACATTCCAATTAATATTGCAAGATCAACCCACTTAGAGTGACCCATCTCAGCTTGTAAGTTGTCCTTCAGTATATGCTGGCCACTAATGTTGACCTCTCGAGCACCACCTAAATTTTCAAACACCAAGCCTAGAAATTCATTCTTGTACAAAGCTTGAGTTGTATACTTGTGGTATGAGATGTAATAAGTTGGATACTTCCAACTGGTTTTGGGAGATCACTTGGAAGCCTGAAGAAACCGACATTTAGCATCAACAAACCTTGTATTCTAGAACCAATGAGTACACCTAGGATATAATCTGGCACAATCGCGGCAACAGTCATCATCATACCCTCCACTAATGTTGTGCATTGATGGCGCGGTGATGATGGTGCCAGAAAACTTGTTGGCTTGTAGTAAATGACCGGCCAGTTGGAAAACCCCGAGAGAAGGTTTTGATGAATATAGCAGCAAATTTTCCCTCAGTTAAGAACCAAGGTATATCGATCAGGAGAAAAGCAGACAATAACAACTGAAGGTGATGCTTGCTAGTTTACGACAGCTTCGGACAATTTATATGTGGCGCCTAGTCCAAGCTTTGCTTTTCTAGCTGCAACGCGGAACCTGCACACAACACAACCAAGTACTTTGCTCCCAACTTGCGATGAGGTTGTCAATCTCACCGGTTTGCTTGAAGCAAAGGTTATGAGCGTATCGAGTGGAAAATAGTAGAAGTATGCGAGTAAAGTAAACAGTGCGAGTAAAGTAAACAGGTGATAGCAATATGATGGAAATAGGACCGGGGTCCACAGTTCACTAGTGGTGTCTCTCCATAAGATAAATAACACATGCTGGGTAAACAAATTATAGTTGGGCAATTGATAGAATAAAGATAAACGTGATATGTCAAGAAGATCACTATGAGATTTACTCTGGGCATTACAACAAAATACATAGACCGCCATCCAACTGCATCTATGACTAATAATCCACTTGTGGCGAATCAATCCGAGAACTCCACAAGTATTAAGTTGCGAACAACAGATAATTGCATTAAGCAAAGTGTGTAATGTAAACAAAGCATATGCCCTTGAGCATATGAATGTTGTTTTCTCCCTAGTAGCAACAGCACATCTACAACCTTAGAGGTTTCTGTCACTCCCCCAGGTTAAATAGAGGCATGAACCCACTATCGAGCATAAATACCCCCTCTTGGAGTCAGTAGCAACTACTTGGCCAAGATAGCTACTAACAACGGAGAGCATGCAAGATCATAAACAACATAGAGATAACAAAAGATATATTTAAGTACAGCAACTCAATCATAACACCAATATTCATCGGATCCCAACAAACCAAACATGTAGAATTACATAACGGTGATCTCAATCATGTAGGGCAGCTCATAAGATCTAAACATGAAGCACATGGTGGAGAAGACAACCATCTAGCTACTGCTATGGACCCATAGTCCAAGGTAGACTACTCACTCATCGCTCCGGAGGCAAGCATGGCGATGAAGAAGACCTCCGGTGGCGATTCCCCTCTCCGGCAGGGTGCCGGGAAGAGCTTCTGGACCCTCCCGATCTTCGGGTCGACGGCGGCGGCGGATCGCGATGTGTTCTGGAAAAGTGATCGGGTCCTTAGGTTTTTCCCGTCGGGGGGTCTTTATAGGCGAAGGGGCGATGTCAGAGGTGGAGCCAGGTAGCCTCACACCATGGCGGCGCGGCCAGGCCCTGGGCCGCGCCAGCCTGGTGTGTGGGGCCCCTGTGGCCCCCCTCCTACCCTCCTTCGGATCTCTGGAAGCTCCCGGACAAAATAAGACTTCAGGAACTTGTTTCATCCAATTCCGAGAATATTTCCTGTGTATCACTTCTGAAACAGAAAAATAGCAGAAAACAAGGAACTGTCACTGTGGCGACTTGTTAATAGGTTAGTTCCGGAAAATGCATAAAAGTGCCACTAAGTGTAACAAAACATTAGGCAAATGGTTTAAAAACAAGCATGGAGCATCAAAAATTATAGATACGTTGGAGACGTATCAAGCATCCCCAAGCTTAACTCCTGCTCGTCCTCGAGTAGGTAAGTGATAACAAAAGAATAATTTTTGAGGTGACATGCACCTACACAATCTTGATCATATATGTAAGCATTTGTGAGCTGGGGTCATAAGAACTTAAAACATGGGCATGAAAGATATAATCTTGACAATAAGAACTTAGCAACCATGTTGTAAACATGCAAATGAACACGAACAAAAGATCATAAAAATGAAACAATGAAAGTCAAACGTGTGTTCAAATCATAAGGAAAAACATACAAATGGTTTTCAGCTTGTCCTTCAAAGAGAGCAAAACATAAATGCATAGGACACCTTCAAGTTTAAGAGGGCGACTAGATACAAATAATTTGAGAACAAGTGAAACCAACAATATGAATCAATCAATGAAAACTTTGGGACAATGCACATTATACTAAGAATGACAACTATGCTCTTTTAATGGTGCATAAAGAAAGAAGGTGGTGACTCAACATAAAAGTAGAAGAAAGGCCCTTCGCAGAGGGAAGCAGTGATTGCAAGTTTTATAACCTTCAAAAATTATGGTACTTACCGGCTTTGAGCTCTCATTTCCCCCATCATAAGCATCTTGAATGGTTAAAGTTAATGCGAGAACAATTATGATGCATATGCTTGACAAATCACAAGTTAAAAACCTCGTGTCCCGTGAATACGAGTACCCAAACCTAATGCTACTTTACTTAGAGTCCCAAGCAAGGCTCTTGTCATTGTAAGTATATGCATATCATTGAGAACCGCCAATGGGGTACCTCCGTGCCCGATGACATGGAACAAGCCCACATCAAAATGACAAGACAAGCAGACAATGAACACCTCGACATCTCTTTTATTTGCCATTTGTTTAGCTTTTTATTCTGAGATGCGTCGTCGAATTTTCACCATGGGTATGCTGCAAATTTCCACCATGAATTATGCATGGCTTAGATTGGCGGCCCGGCGTTTCCCTAACACATATACAAACTCCATGATCCCCACAAGATTCCCAATTCATTTCACACCGCGGGCATCCATAAACAAAAGATCACGACATCAACTCAAATAAGAAGTGCAATGTTGAAAGCTTTTCCATGACTGCATGGCTGGCTAGTCTCCAACTTACAACTTGCAAGCATAACAACTCAACATAAGAGACCACAATGTCAAATTTTTAAGAACAGGAAAAAGTAAAGTGTGCCTTCCGGTTCGTGAGAGCTTTACTGACCGAATTTCGCATAACACTGGTAAGAGTTTAATTTGAAGATAAAATAAAAGCAAGTCAAATTTACTTGGAATAGCAAATTGCTAGTAGGTATGTATGGTGGACACTTTGGAAGACTTTGGGTTTTAGGAGTTGGATGCACGAGTAGAGCTCATACTCAGTACAAGGCGAGGGCTAGCAAAAGACTGGGAGCGACCAACTAAGAGAGCAATAATGGTCATAATCATGCAAAGCGACAAAGCGACATTAAAAGAAGCATAAGATGGCATCAAAAGTCAAAAACTAAATAATCATGAAGGCTATTGGCGACTTTGTAAGAGTCTAACATGTGTGAGCATGCGCCAAGTCAACCCAAATAAAGCATCAAGGAGAAAACCAAAATAATGCTTCCATACAATTAAAACAACGCATAATTTTTTCAAAGGCTCATTAAGCAATCTCAGTTATTTGAGACAAGTCATGCTACAGCAAAACCACTAAGCATACTATCAAAAAGACATCAAGCATGACATGAAAAAGCCTAAGCTGCAGTCTACACAAGCTCCTTCTTGTACCACTATTTTGCATAAAGCTTTTTCTCTTTTCCAACACCATTTGAAATTTTTTAGACACCTCTTTTTAATGAAAACCAATAAAGATCAGAGGCAAAAATACACCTTGATGAAAAGATATGACAAGATCTGAACGCAAATCAAGGCGAAAACGAAAACCAAAAGCAGTAGCGGAAAAAGAAGAACACTCGGTGAAATTGCAAGAATGAAAACGGAGTGTTCTTGGCAAATGAAAACGAGTATATCTCCTCCAAAGGAAATTTGTTGGGGTCCAACCATTTATTGCAGCAAACAAACTAAACTAACTCAGAAAACTAAAACAACTGATGCTCCAAGAAAAACACATAGTGCATGAAGCAATAAAAATAGGGATTTCTATTTTTGTGCCCTCAGGTCGTTAGTTGTACTCAGTTTTCCCCAGCTCGTTAGTTTTTCCTCAGTTTTCCCCAAGCCGTTGTCTGAAACCCTCAGAAGGAGCTCGGATGGAGGATTCCCGTTTAGTTGACCGTTTCCGTGCTGATGTGTGGGGCCGCGTCGTGTGGGGCCACGTCGCGTGGGGCTGGTAGAAAGGGACCGTGTGGGACAGGACGAGACCGTGTTTGGTTGTACGTGAGAGCTCAGTTCTGTCTCTCTCGGGCCAAATTGGCATTGCCTTTTCAGAGCGCCTTTTCAGAGCGCCTTTTTCCCCTCTCTCTCTGTAACAGTTCTCTCTCTTTTCACCAAATTAGTATCAAATCTAGAGAAGCTTCTATTTCTATCTTTCTTCAATGATTGTTGCCTTTTGGCCCTCATTTTTTGCCCAATATGGTAACAAATCTAGTAGCAAATCTAGAAGCTAGTATAGGATAAATTCACAGCAGCATAATAAATCTAGAAAACTAAGTATAATACATAAACTGCATACAACAGCCAAAAGCAGCCAATAATGATGTTAATGTTCACGACAAACTAAGCTGAAAATAATATAAGACGCAATGTATGCCCAACATAAAGGTTCTTAATTCTTCATCATATATTTTGTCGTCGCTATATTCCATGAGACGAAGGAAATATTGACTGAACTCCTTCCGTCTGCAGTGTGCAGCCAATACATCCTCCAAACGGTATGGCCTTTGTTCTATTTTTAGACCGTCGTATCCTAATCTATCCACATGTCGTGGCCACTCATCCCAGGCCTTTCTATCATCAAAGTACTGTCTGATATAACCCAAATTCACATAGTAGATGTAGCCAGGTTGAACTGTCGGGTGCACTCTGGTGTCGACGGAGATACACCGTTTATAATTGACGAAGAAGGCACGACTGCCAATGTTGACGGCATAGAGAGAGCGGCTCTCAGTGTCCACATGGTACACCAATGGTTGACCTTCCTCCAAATGCCTGTTGCCACTGCTGCCGCCCAACAACACAAGCAGCAGATCACCATCAGACTTCACAAGGTAGAACTTGTCATTTCCAAGTTCTGGAAATGAAAATAGTGTCTCCATGTTGACAGTGCTCGCGCGCTTCTCCAACTGGACATTGTTGGTGCACACTAATGTTCTGAACTCAAAATTGTAGTATCTAAAAGGGAGTTGATGAAGATAACATTCAGCAGTAAGATGTTTACGATTGAAAATAAAAATAGATTAACTCTATAGATATGGAGGAATTTGAACCTTGCATGAACTTCCATTAGATCAATGGTGACGTAGCGGGATGTGCGGAGGTTGAGGAAGGAGAACTCAGTGGCGCGTGGAAGGGCGTGTTCTACCATGATCCATTCGTGCAGGTGCACATCGGGCTCAGGTAGATCTGAGCGCCAATTTGTACAAACTTGCCTCAAAGCAGCATAGGTGTCCACGTACTCCTCGTTCGCCAGTAAGCAGGCGCCGATCTTGTGAAGTGGTCCGTCAGCCCTGAGAGAGGCCCAGTTCACGGAGGCACCTCGCCTGGATGCGCCACCCTCGGAGGCGACGGGCTCGGCGGCGACGGGCTCGGATGCGACGGGCTTGGAGCCGACGGGCTCGGGGGCGACGGCCACCGGCGCATTCTTCTTCTCCATCGCCGGCAAGGGAGCGCGCATAGGGCGGCTGGGGTTTTTTGGATTTGGAGAAGGTGATGGGACGTGAGAGGCGTGGTTGCGTGCGTGAGTTATAATGAGACTGTGTGCAGAGGGAGGGAGAGAGGGGCTCTGTACTGGCAAAGTGACGGTTCGTCTCAGCAGTTGACATTTGGTCTCAACACGCGCACCGCGCGGCTAACCGCTGCTCACCGCGACACGCGTCCGTGGGACTGCACGTCAGCACCGTTACGTGTACTCAGTTCTACCCTCGAGTCTTACACTGGAAAAATATTTGTACTCAGTTTTCCCCTCGAGTACTAATACTGGCTAGTGCAATATACTCAGTTTTACCCTCAAGTGGCTAGTCAACAGAGAGTCAACAAATGGGATTAAGTTATCTAATTGAGTCATTTCATGCGCAAAAAAATTCAAAAAAATAAAATCATTGTGCCTCCTACTCATGGAATCTTGTTACACGACCTGCCACGTAGACAATCATATATAAATCAAGTTTTCACACAAATGGCCACTTCTGAAATCACTAGTAGCTATGAAGGTTCATGGCTTTCCACTCAAACCCCTTCTCAAAACATCTATACCCAAAACATAGTTTGTCTGAATGAGGCCATAATTTTTACACTCATGTATATTTGAATTGCTAATACTTTGAGGTAGGCCAACCTGGGTTTCATTGTACAAAACATGTGTTTTTCTTTTTCTAAATCTCTTATTTGAATTCCTTAGCCTGTTTACTATTTACTTGCCCTTGTATCCTTGATACTACTCAGTTTTACCCTCTCCCTTTTCACAGAAGCCCAAACTTGGCCTGATTGGTCAAGCTGTTGTCACACGGATCGTGCCCACCTACCGTCGATCCTATGATCTAATGGGCAGGATCGTGCCACCCTCTCTCTATCTGTCAGTGGCAAACTACTACCCCTCTATGTATGCTAAATGACGAGTTTGCCACCGGATTCAACAAGTTGGGTAATCACAAATTTCTTGTAGGCATTACTTTTCACGGTAAAATGATAAACTATCACGAATTTCCATTTCTTGTAGGCTTTACTTTTCACGGTAAAATGATGAACTATCACGAATTTCCATTTCTTTTAGGCATTACTTTTCACGGTAAAATAATAAACTATCACGAATTTCCATTTCTTGTAGGCTTTACTTTTCACGGTAAAATGATGAACTTTCACGAATTTCCATTTCTTTTAGGCATTACTTTTTTGTTGAGATATAAACCACCCCCACAACGGTCATCTCCTCCTTAATTTAATGTGTAAACCCCACAACGGTCATCTCTACCTTAATTTATGGTGTAAACCCCACAACGGTCATCTCTCCCTTATAAACCCCCACAACGGCCATCCCTCATGTCAATAGGTTCTGCCTCTCTCTTCTTCGTTTCTGCCTCTCTCTTCTTTGTTCACATACACTTGATCCATTGCCATGGCTTCCACGTCTCGGACGCCGATCATAAGGGGAAGGGGAAGGGGAAGGGGAAGGGGAAGGGGCGGCCAGGGTGGTGGATCATCATCATCATTGCCACCACCACCGTCAACACTGCCATTGATCATAGAGGAGTTCTTCATCACCATCTATGAAGACCCTTTGGCCAAGAAGGTACGTACGCATTCCCACATATATGATGCATGTGATTAATTATGTGCATGTTCTAAAAAACCTTTAATTTCAAACGATCGGCGCTCGATCTCTTTGCAGGCACTCCCACAAAAGTTTGCAGACTATCTTGATGGCCAGGAGCTCGCAAAGGTGTATCTGCGAGCAGCTGACTGCGGTCCTCGTCTCTGGACCGTGGAGGTCCTATTTGACGGACAAGGCCGGATGTACCTCGACAAGGGCTGGGAGAATTTCGCCATCGCGCACGGTGTGGATTTCAGCTGCTTCCTACACTTCAAATATTAAGGCGATTATGTGCTCACAGTGAAGGCGTTCGACGAAACAACGTGCAGGAAGTACTACTACACGGACGACGAAGATACTGACGATGAAAGCGACGACGACGTGAATCCATGCATCTAAGGGGATTATGACCAAGAATATATATGTAGCTTCATATGCATCGATTTATAGATCTAGCTATTTTCTATATATTATGCATGTAAAAATAACTAGCTGTGTGACCCGCGCATTTGCGCGGCTAGTCCCTATCAGGAACTTTGACCAAGTAATTAAGTTGGTGCATTAGATTGTGGATACTTCCTTTGTGAAAGTGGAAGGCGGATGTAACTCCATATAAACTTTCATTTTAATCTTTCTATTTTTGTTTTTATCCTTGGACAAATATATATTTTGAATAGTTTTCTAGAAAAGTGAGATCTAAAATGACATGTATCAAACGGATGTCGACTTTGAGTTGACTTTGTTGGTTATCTTAGATTTATTTAATATAAGAGCATGTGCAATGCTCGGCGCTTCTTTAGATACTTTAGTAGTTGAGAAAGAATTGTACAATTAATATTGTCATGCGTGCAAATATCTTAGTACAAACGTGCATCAAATTTTCAGACCCTCACGTAATGCAAATGATTCGTCCACGCCTGCAACTTGCAGCCAGTTGGCGCTGGGAGCAATATTTTAATGTTCGTAAATAGGAGAATGCTTTTTTGCTTGCTCTTCCAAGCTCGAATAACTATTTGTGCATATTAATAAATTTTGCTTAAACATTCTCTCTCACACCCCCTTAGTAGCCTTTTCATTCTGATGATGCTCGTGTGCTTTTGTATCAAGTTGTTTAAATATTTCATTAAGTGAATTCAACTACTAAATAGATATATATTTTGCTCGTGAATGTGTCAATCTATTGATTTTATAGGGTTCCAGTGGAAATAGATTTTGCCAACATTTATTGCTTCATGTTTCTAGTTTCACATAGAAGGCTTGCTTGTTTGTCAACCTACTACAAATTTTATATATCGTAGGATTTCTAAGTATACTTATACAGTACTATTTTAAAAATAAATATTTGTTTTGAGCCGAGTTAATTACAGATATGCAAGAAGATTAACTAATCATCTGCAGTACATCTTTATAATTTGGATGGGCAGAGATTTTTTTCTTATGATAAAGGAATATGAATCTTGGATTGTCACAGATCTTGCTCCATGCACACCGTGTTCTTGAGGCTGTGTCAGTTGCTAGCTTTCTCTTTTCTACCTGTAGTGATTGACTGACTACTGTTGGTGAGTTATTTTCTAAGATGATATCGATTGACATAATTATACTTAGAAAGTCGTGGGCAGTCGCGATGGTCCTTTCGCATGTACCAATGTCCTTGAGTTCGGCTGAGCCGTTGTGCCCCGATGTCATGGAAACGCTGGCATCATTCTTTGGCCGCTGGACATGGTCACTATCTCTCGACTGTCGTAGTTCTTCAATTCGTCTTCACAAAACAAAGCAGTTCTTCAATCTGACATTGCAAGATGTATATATGCGGCAAAACTACCACGCTCGCTACACACTATTGGCATGACACGACGGAAGGCTCACTATCAGTTGTCCAATTTATACGCCGATCGAGCTGCGCGGGATCGCCACCATGGATTCTTCGTCTGTTCATCACTCATCTTAATCTGATCTCACAATATGGCAAAATTTGTGCGCTCACATATTCCAAATTTCCAATACGATCAATATTGTACTCATCAACTGATTTTGCTAGATGGATAGCTGGAGGAATTTTCATATTCCCATCCCGATAAAGACTTCCCAACGTGATTCTGATTTAGTTTTGTGGCTTTTGACAGCATCGTGAAGATCAAGGGATCCCTGGGAACATCAAAGTTCGCTCTTCTTTTCTCTTTCAATCTGAACCGCTCCAGACTGCTTGAGTCCATAGGCATGGTAAAAAAATAATCAAGCCTAGATCATGCAAACAGCGGTCAGCGGTGGCACAGTTGTTTCAACAGATGCTCTACCGTCCTCGGACCTCGCACATGTGTTTGCCCCTTGATGTCCCCAGAGATCCAAACTGCCGCATGGACGTACATGGTCGCTTCTCGCCAGATTGATATCGCCGTTGGACTCGTCGAATATCTGTGTGTTCATCAGCTTAGCTGGAGCAAGATTGTTGATCCTCTCAAGCTAGTTTCGTCGTATACAACTCCGAGGCGGAAATCGACGCCGTTGATCATAGCGGTGCAACCCCTAGATGGGATATTTTTTGGGTACAGAGATGAGAGTTTTTTATTGGGAGAAAGCACGATCCAGTGTTCTGTTGGAGTCCTTCCTGCACACGGTGCCGAATAGTTTTATTGCAAAACTTTGATGATGAGACGAATCCTTGTCTGCCCATTATGTTATGTTTTCAAATTGTATTAGCTTTAGGACTCTACTTACGCAGCCTGATAGACTCGGATACTTTTTATTTCTTCTTTAAAATCTTAGCCGTTCCTTTCTAGCATTGCCTCATGTTAAATCTTAGCCATTCATTGTTAGTTGTTTTAATAATATAATAGATAGGGAATCGCAATTTCCACTATGATTCAAGCACCACAGCCTCCAAACGATGCCGATGCCGATATCGGCATGGTCAGAACGGGTATGCATGCTCGCCGCCACTGCTAGGTCACCGTCGGGATGCACCCTCAATCCCGTCCCCTCATTCGATCACTGACACACCAGAGATACCGCCGAGGCCAATGACGAACGTACATGCTGATGCCAATGCCGAACATGCACGCCGCTGTGGGCACGGCCCCGCCGCCCCGCTATGCTGGACGCCACAGACCACCGCGAGGTCATTCCCTTCGCCACCACACTCCCCTAGCACCTATCTATACACGCCAGAAAGGAGAGACACTAGTTTTCTCTACATTGCTCGCGTTCGTGTCCGACACCGTCAGTCAAAGTGTTGAGGTCATCGTCGATGTCCTCGACCATTTCTTCTCTTCTTTGCATGGTTAAACGCATCTAGTTCATATCTATCTAATGCGTCTGGTCTCGCCTCATGCAGTTCTTTGTGGACGTCGATCTCATCTCGGCACCCCGCAGGCCACCTCCTCCGTGCCATCGCTGTAGAGCTCCGTTTAAAAATCTAATCATACCCCTGTATTGCCCCTTGTATCAGCGTCATGGCCCCACTTGTCATTCGATATACCGAAGCCCCACTCGTCCGCGTTTTGGTCAGGGATACGGCGATGCTTACGGTCAAACAAAGATGGAAGCTCTGACGTGTCTTTGCGGGCTCTACATGGCTCCACTAGTCAGCAGTTAACGGTCAAAGATGTTCAACCGTCGGGCAACCGACCGTTCCAGCACTTGTGACGGTTTTAGACAAGGGCTTGGACAAAACTGAGGAAAAACTAAGGAGCTGGGGAAAACTGAGTACAACTAAGGACCAGAGGGCACGAAAATAGAAATCCCATAAAAATATAGTGTTTTGAAAGGTGACCTGATTTTTGCCGATGAAGAAGGGGTGCCTCGGGGGCATCCCCAAGATTTGACGCTTGTACTTCTTGGATATTTCTTGGGATGATGCATGGGCATCCCCAAGCTTGAGCTTTTATCCATTCTTCAACTCATCTCATCATTCTCCAATCCCTACACTTGAAAACTTCCTTCATATAAAACTAAACACAAATCTATTAGCAACATTAGTGTATCATAACATATAATCAACCTCTTTTTGCTTTAGGTTTCAACCCAAAACCACCACATATAAAGCATATACTACTGTAGCAACTTCCCCAAAAGTTCCATGATCAAAAGAGCTCAAAAGAAAGCGATAAAGCGGCAAACACAAATATTGGCAGAAATCTGTCAAAACAGAACAGCTGACAAAAGCCGAATTTTTGAGGGGTTTTCTGTTGCTCAAATAAAAAAGTGTTCAACTAACGAAAGTTTGGATATAACCTGGGGCATATGCACAAGAAATCTCAGGTCCAAAAGTTATACAGAGAATTTATACGAATTTTTACGGTGCAGCACCAAAAACAGTTTCAGGACAGCAACATCCCCAAATCTTTACCTCACTCAAATTAGAGGCTTCTCTTGGCACAAAAACAAAATAAACAAGATAAGGAGTGGTCATTACAGTAGTAATGACTTCCAAGACTCAAATAAAAGAAAAAGTACTAAATGTAAACATTGGGTTATCTCCCAAGAGTGCTTTTCTTTAACGCCTTTGAGCTAGGCTCAGTAATTTGAGAAGATGCTCACATAAGAAATATGAATTGAAGCAAAAGAGAGCATCGAGGAGCAAATATAAAACACATTTAAGTCTAACCCACTTCCTATGCATAGGAATCTTATAAGAAAATAAATCAAAGAAGCACATAGTAACAAGTATGGGTAGATAAAACAAGAGCAACTTCAGAACTTTCAATATAAAGAGAGGTGTTTTAGTAACATGAGAATTCCAACAACCATATTTCCCTCTCTCATAATAATTTTTAGTAGCATCATAAATGAACTCAACAATTTAAATATCACACTCATCCTCCTTTTTTAAGCATGGAGGGCTATCAAATAAAGTATTAGTTAAAGAGTTACTCTTATTGGGAGGTAGACATGGGTAGCTCCATTCTTCCTCCTCTTGATCATCACTCTCCTCCTCTTTTTCATCCAATGAGCTTCCAGTTTCAGCAATTTCTTCTTCCATAGGCTCCTTCAAAGCATTAGTCTCTTCCGTTGGAGAGCATCTATTAAGATATTTAAGAATATAGCCATTTTTTTCCTTGTAATTATCAAAGCAAAATGTAAGTATATCATAAACCTCATATTTATAAGGTGCATCATCAGTATTTTTAAGCAAATAAGCAAGTTCGAATGCACCCTTCCAAGCAATAAATTCTTCAAATTGTTCCACATCATAAAAGTCATAATTTCTATTAATATAAGAAGATATGGTAACATCATCATTATACTCACATTGAAAAGGGAGGTGTTTATACCTCCTACAGCAACAAGATCTATCAAAGCAATAAGTAACATTATAAGTAGAGCACACATTTCTAGCAATGATATACAATCTATTGATTTGTTCCCATAAATGTTTCCCTTTTTGTGACAAGCAGTGTTCCTCATAATAATTTTGCTGCTCTTCCGTGAACCCACCTTGCCAAAAAGATTTAGTTTCAAAGAAACCAACCATTGATAGAAAGCATGATAAAGCAAGACAATAACAGACCAACAAAAATAACAACTATAAAAGGAACTAATTTTTTTGGGTTTTTGATAAAACAATGCAGGTAAAAATAAATAAGGTAAAGCAAAACAATAACAAAGTAAAGGACGTGCGTGCAAAAAACTCCCCTTGCAGAGGTCTTCCACTCTTCCCTGGCAACGGCGCCAGAAAACTTGTTGATGGCGCGGTGATGATGGTGCCAGAAAACTTGTTGGCTTGTAGTAAATGACTGGCCAGTTGGAAAACCCCAAGAGAAGGTTTTGATGAATATAGCAGCAAGTTTTCCCTCAGTTAAGAACCAAGGTATATCAATCAGGAGAAAAGCAGACAATAACAACTGAAGGTGATGCTTGCTAGTTTGCGACAGCTTCGGACAATTTATATGTGGCGCCTCATCCAAGCTTTGCTTTGCTAGCTGCAACGCGGAACCTGCACACAACACAACCAAGTACTTTGCTCCCAACTTGCGATGAGGTTGTCAATCTCACCGGTTTGCTTGAAACAAAGGTTATGAGCGTATCGAGTGGAAAACAGTAGAAGTATGCGAGT
The DNA here is from genome assembly GCA_007115705.1 of Dactylis glomerata. Taxonomy (NCBI): domain Eukaryota; kingdom Viridiplantae; phylum Streptophyta; class Magnoliopsida; order Poales; family Poaceae; genus Dactylis; species Dactylis glomerata. Next base: position 597,929 of record QXEO01000103.1, read on the forward strand.
AAAGTAAACAGTGCAAGTAAAGTAAACAGGTGATAGCAATATGATGGAAATAGGACCGGGGTCCACAGTTCACTAGTGGTGTCTCTCCATAAGATAAATAACACATGCTGGGTAAACAAATTACAGTTGGGCAATTGATAGAATAAAGATAAACGTGATATGTCAAGAAGATCACTATGAGATTTACTCTGGGCATTACAACAAAATACATAGACCGCCATCCAACTGCATCTATGACTAATAATCCACTTGTGGCGAATCAATCCGAGAACTCCACAAGTATTAAGTTGCGAACACCAGATAATTGCATTAAGCAAAGTGTGTAATGTAAACAAAGCATATGCCTGTCGTGGTTTCGTCAATAGATCTGCCATAGGGGTAGGGATATGGCGGTTTGTGGAAGGGGGTGAACACGAAGGAGCGATCCGGGACGGTGGTAGCACGAGTTTACCCAGCTTCAGATCCCGCGACGGTGGCGAGATCCTACGTGCTGCTATAATTCACTATATGGCAACAAGTGCTCGATTACAATGATGAGGTTGGCTGTTTCGCTATGCGATTGGCCGTATGACTAACGTGCCTCAAGGGCTGCTCCACGCCCGGCTTATAAAGGCGCCTGGCGTGGGCTACACGTTGGTACCGGAGCGGATACAACTTGAAGTCCTAGACTAAGTCCTATGCGTGTACTGTATGGTAACCCGCCATGGGCCTATCTCTGGGCCCGCCATGGGCCTGTCGTCGGTGGTCTGCCATGGGCCTGTCTCCGGATCCGCCATGGACTTGTCTAAGGAACCGCCATAAGCGCCTGCGTCCAGTACCGCCGTGGTAATTTCAGCAACTGGGCCGCCCGGTATGGCGAATCCGCCATACCACCCCTGATGGGCCACCCTGGCTTGCTGATTCAGGACTACGTCGCTGGTATACCTATTTGGTATATCCCCAACAGTAGCTCCCAGGGAACTTCAAGATTGCCATCTACATCCACCATGCATGTTCTTTGTGGGATACTTCCACCATAGCTCTTCTTCCCTTCTGCTGGGATGGCGGTCATCTTGATGTTCCTTCTTCCATCTATTAATCCGCCGTAAATAACGGATCAGGCGACGTAATTATCTTAGCGAGATTTTTGGAATCCATTGGATCATACCGTGGAAATCCGCCGTAAATTCTGGCACGCAGTTCCTTCTACGGCAAGACTTACAGTGCACGCACTGTTTTCACCAAGTTACTTTTTTACCCCTGGACACGTGTCATCAGATTAGGGTTTCTGCGATCAAGACGAGCGGTGGTGATGGCGGGCATGAATCTCGAGGCCCGGGGTCTATATATACCCCGGCCTCTCTCCCCCCAGCCGGTCACCCCTCATTCGCCCCCATCGCGTTCTCTCTCTTCAGCGCCGCCACGAGAGCTACGTCATTTCCGACGAGCTGCCGCGGAAGATCCTCGCCGCCGGCGACGTTTTTCACCGGAAATAGCTTGCTCAAGCACCTCGTAGCGGAATCCTCTTTTCAGCGCCATGAACCCCGGATCACCTTCCCATCACCATTCCGAGGCTGAGGAGGAGGATTCCCCCCTGCAACAGTCAGCTCAGGGAGCACATCCTGTAATGGCGGATGTAGATTCAGAGGACATCATGTCCGAAGCCGAAGAAGAGATGGTGGAGGGCGAAGCTGAGGAGGAAGATGCCGAAGACGAAGAAGAGCAGATCCCCCAGAACCTCCATGGGTATTGGCAGAAATCCCATGTTAAGGACTTTGACGTCCAGGCCATGGAAGGCGAGGGCACCGTGGCTCCTCAGGCTGAATCTAGATGGCGGACCGTCTTCAAGGCCCCGATGCCTATCCCTAACCCCTCCGAGATTGTGATGCTCAAATCTCACATGGAGAGGGGTCTCAGTATGCCGCCATCTCTTTTCTTTACTAATTTTCTGAAATTCTACGGACTGCAGCTCCACCACATATCACCAAACAGCTTGGTGTCTGTGGCGGGCTACGCAGCTTTGTGCGAGGGATATCTCGGGATCTGCCCCAGGTAGACCTCTTCCAACTTTTCTTCTCTGTGCGGGCCAATTA